>BTSY01000003.1:0-1200000 GCA_036245785.1 Pristionchus fissidentatus | reverse complement strand
TGGATACTTTATTTACCATAAAATATAGTTTCGAAACAATTCAAGTAATACGTCATCTGAGGGCTGATTGTATTCTCATTTAAACTCTCGTTTTCGATTTAAGGAATGTCGAATGGACAATGATGAAATATCACTGAAAATCTGAAAAAAATTGAAAGTAAAAACATTAGTAAATAACATAAAGCGGACGTGACCTGCCATTTTTTTAATTTCTTGTCTATGCTCCAAAATTTTCTAGTAATACACTGATCCGTGCGAATTTCATTAAACCCTGTATGAGAAATCGAATGAGCTTAAAATCAGCACAAAATTTTTCGCATTTTTCCTAAAATACTCAATTTTGTTGTACATTACGGTATCCCCTTCAATTTATACAATATAATATTATTCTAGTATAAACATACGTTCTCGTTCTCGATCTGTAGTTGTTGTACTTTTAATCGAAGTTGCTCATTCTCTTCCATCAAGGGCTTTATTTTCCTCTCGTGTTCTAATTCAGAAATTTGCATCTGAAAAATTTATTTATTCTTAGATAATTTATTTTTTTCATTATTGTAACATTTCTCGCATTTATAGAGAAATCGAATTACAGGGAAATGAAGCATTATTCATGTGCCAATTACTTTGCAATGGCAATAAACAACTAACCTGTTTGGAAATCGTCCTCTTCATTGCTTCTTGTACCTCCGTTAATCTCTTTTCTTCTTCTCTCCTTCTTTTCTCCTCTTCTCTCTTTCTCTCCTCCTCCTCTTTTTCTCTCCTTCTCTTCTCTTCATTTCTCTTTCTTTCCTTCTCTTCCTCTTCTCTTCTTCTCTTCACTTTAACTGTCTGGTCTCTTTCAAGAGCAGCCCTCTCGAGATTTTTGAGAGCTGCCTGAAATGTTCCAATTGTGTTTTCAGCATGATGAACCAAACTACACTTCGATTAGCGAAATATAAACATTTATTAAATATTGCTGCATCTTCATTATTGTGGAATTATCCTTCGCTTCATATCAGAAAACATTAACTCACGGGAATTTTCGAAATGCATATTTCGCAGATATCTTCATGGTATGCGCGTGTCAACATGATTGGATTCGTTCTTCGTGCCACAGTAATTTCTTCTCCGTTCACGCCAACTATGACGTACCAGTAGCCTGTTGAATCATTCACAGGTCCTCTGCAATGGTGGAATATAAATATCTTACCGAATCATTCACCCGGTGAAACTTCGAATGTATATTCATAATTTTCATTTTTGTGTAAAAATTCAGATCGATATGCGGAAAATATCGACCTTCATAGACTATAGACTCACGGCAATTTGATCTCTAGAGACGCCATTGAAGTTGTATCAATCGCAACAAATAAATCACAATTATAGCCGGGAGGGCAGAAATATACGAGAGGAGAATCGTCGTTAGCAACTATGATCTGAAAAATCGAATATGCGAATGTATTCTGGAGAATGTTTTCACAGCACATTGCATCAATAACAGATAATTAGCAACTCACTGTATTTCCACACTCGACGACAATTATATTAGGAGACAATTGAATTGCTGCCCGTCCTTCCAAATCTATACTCGTGTATATTAGCTTGCCCCTGAAAGAAAATTATTTCTTCATCTTCAGACTTATTAATTTGCCTGTGAATTGTTCGCATTTCGAATCCTCTCAGCTTTTCTTTTTCTACATCCACAATAATTCCTTTCTTCGGATCATCACAAGGTCGATAAATGACTTCTTTTTCATTTATCTTCTTTCTTATCAACATGTTTCCAAGGCATGATTCTCCCTTCAATCTCCTGCTATTTTATTTTAAAAATAAATTTCTCAAACATTAAGTTTGCGAATAAAATTTATTCGAAGGTCGTTGGGAGGGTGAAAAGTCGCTGTGTAGATCTGAAAAAAAAGAAAAAAAATCGTTATACTAAAGAAAAGTAGTTACCTTTTTTGTGTCAGTTTTGAAACAAAGTGCGTCGCCAAAGCATTTATAGTACTCAATTGTTCCGTCCCACGATTTTATCGCTGTGATTTTTTTGCCACTGCAATGAATACAAAATCAATGTGAATTGAAGAAAAATATTTGAATACTCACTTATAGAGAACGTAAATCGACGATTCATTCCCTTTTCTCACATAAAACACCGTTCCTGCAATCTCTCATCTAATTAAAATCATCATTGATGATCAAATTTTTAAACCACAATGAAGGATGGAAAAGTGAAGAAGTGAGAGACTATATTGTGTGGAAATTGTGGAAATTTGTGCAAAGGTTACCATCGGAATTCCGGTGAGGCCAGAAATCCTTCTCAAATGGTGTTATCTCCGCGAATTCGAGTAAATCCATGACTGAAAATATAATATATTCTCGCAATTCTCTTTCGTGAGAGAGAGAGAAAGAGAGCGAGAGAGAGAGTGGGAAAGCTCGGTGAATGAGGCGATGCGAAATTCGGAATGATTTGACGAGGAATTTCTGTGCGAAGGTAGAGAGAGTCTTTTTACTAATTTCGGAATAGTTATCGCATAGGGCGGAATTATTTCATATGAAATTCATCTTCGCATTCTAATCATTTTATCAGTGGAGTGGCGTCGACTCTCACCAAACCTCACAGTGATAAGAAACGATGAGGAAATATTTATGCATGAGTCTTTTAAAATTTTGTTTTTGGAAAAATAATATTTACTCTCTCGTTGATTTGTGAAAAATAATGAGGAAAAGCAAATATATAAGACAAGTGCATCTAAAAAAAGAACCAAGTTAGTTCAAATCACTGTTTTTCCATTTTAGGATGTATTCTCGTATTTTAAATCCGGTAGGCCATTTTCAAACATGCAGTGACAAAAAAGAACCAACGATTAAATTTATGATGAACCGTAGTGTCATTCATACGGTGACTATTATTTGGGGTATATCATGATAGTGTCAACATCTGTCATTCTGGAGCGCTCTAGAATGGTCGATTCACCATTTTGGAGCGCTCCATTTTGGAACATCTGCCATTTTGGAGCGCTCCAGAATGGCCGATTCACCATTTTGGAGCGCTCCAGAATGGCCGATTCACCATTTTGGAGCGCTCTAGAATGGCCGATTCACCATTTTGGAGCGCTCCATTTTGGCACATTTGCCATTTTGGAGCGCTCCAGAATGGTCGTTTCTGCCATTTTCGAGCGCTATATTTGGGCAGATTTGTCTTTGTCCTTATCGATGTGTAATCACGAGTGTAACATGAACAAGTATATTTCGCAGAAAATACGGAACAAAGTCACAGTAATGAAACGCATGTTTGGCCTGCAGTATTTCTTCACGAAAGAAAGATAGAATCAAGGATTTTTGAATCGAATAATTGATATACTATCTATTGCAGACAGGATAAAACTTGCGTTTCACATTCTTTAAATAGGATATGATATTTTCAGGATAAATGGAGGTTCTTCGGCTCTTCCAATCTTCAATCTTCTTCCGCAGGACGCTGATGAAGTCGATAATCCTGAGTATTTCGAATAATAAATATATTTGAAAATAAATAAGGACTCAATGACTCATGACTCAAACTCAATGACTCAAGATGACAAATGACTCAAATCTGCAAACAACAATAAAAAAGAGGTGGGAAAATGATCTTTTCTTGATTCTCTCTGCAGACATGATGTGGCTAGGCACATTTTCAAGTACACAGTTAGTTACAGAGTAGAAACTAACCAATAGATCACAGAAAGCCGCGTCAATCGTTGAAGTGGAGAGGGAGCGGAGCAGTCGACCGCTCAGAATGAGCGCAAGCGATGGGTGTGAGAGGGACAATGAAATGAATGTCTGGGATTAGGGGTTCTGCATATATTCATAGTTGAATTTGCTTGGGTAATTGTTATTGTCCCTCTCACACCCATCGCTTGCGCTCATTCTGAGCGGTCGACTGCTCCGCTCCCTCTCCACTTCAACGATTGACGCGGCTTTCTGTGATCTATTGGTTAGTTTCTACTCTGTAACTAACTGTGTACTTGAAAATGTGCCTGGCCACTTCATGTCTGCAGAGAGAATCAAGAAAAGATCATTTTCCCACCTCTTTTTTATTGTTGTTTGCAGATTTGAGTCATTTGTCATCATGAGTCATTGAGTCCTTATATATTTTCAAATATATTTATTATTCGAAATACTCAGGATTATCGACTTCATCAGCGTCCTGCGGAAGAAGATTGAAGATTGGAAGAGCCGAAGAACCTCCATTTATCCTGAAAATATCATATCCTATTTAAAGAATGTGAAACGCATGTTTAACCTGTCTGCAATAGATAGAATATCAATTATTCGATTCAAAAAATCCTTGATTCTATCTTTCTTTCGTGAAGAAATACTGCAGGCGAAACATGCGTTTCATTACTGTGACTTTGTTCCGTATTTTCTGCGAAATATACTTGTTCATGTTACACTCGTGATTACACATCGATAAGGACAAAAGACAAATCTGCCCAAATATAGCGCTCGAAAATGGCAGAAACGACCGTTCTGGAGCGCTCCAAAATAGCAAATGTGCCAAAATGGAGCGCTCCAAAATGGTGAATCGGCCATTCTAGAGCGCTCCAAAATGGCAAATGTGCCAAAATGGAGCGCTCCAAAATGGTGAATCGGACATTCTGGAGCGCTCCAAAATGGCAAATGTGCCAAAATGGAGCGCTCCAAAATGGTGAATCGGACATTCTGGACCGCTCCAAAATGGCAAATGTGCCAAAATGGAGCGCTGCAAAATGGTGAATCGGCCATTCTGGAGCGCTCCAAAATGACAGATGTGCCAACGTAGAGCGCTCCAGAATGGCGATAGATCAGATTTTGAATTGTGAATATATTAATGGAACAGAATGCCCTGGAATGACAGTATACATTACCGAACATGTGATGACAATTAAAAACCCAAAATAATGAAATACCAAAATACTTTTAAAATTGAATCATATACTGCGATATCCGAACAACTGCTTATTGAAAAGTACTGAAGTGGTTCATTTTTTAGATGCACTTGTCTTATATCGTATACGGGTGTTCCAAAGGTTTTGTTACAAAATCTCAGAGATTTATCGTTATAAGTTGAACAGTTCTAATGGGACAATCATAGGTGGTCAATGAGATAAACAAGGAAGAGTGAAAAATCATGTTTACTTGAGATGGAATCTATCACTTCTCCATAATTTCTCTCGCTACTATCCCCTTTCTGGAGGTTTGACACTATTAGTACATGGAAACATCGGGTGCTTGAAAAATTATTTTTAAAAATATTTAAATATAGTATTGTGGACTAAAAAAGCAATATTATGTGCGCAACAATCAACGTGAGAATCGTAATATTCGTAAAAAGGAGAAAATGAGCGAAGACTCGTGATTCCAAGTCTCAAAGAAAGGGTCAAGAGCGAGAGTGATGGATGCCCTCTTGATGCCCCCTCACTCTCTCACGCGTGGCACCTTTCTGGAAGTTTGGAAGGTCGATGGAATGATGTGGAGAATGCGAAGGCGCCCAATCAATTTCTTATCGCACGATCAAAGGCACATATTTCGCCGCTTTTATGGGAGAGAAAATATTGGGGAAGCGATGAATTGAGATTTGTGAGTATGAAACATTTAAAATTAAATAGTTTTGTTTTAATTTGTACATATAGAATGTTGATCACACACGGTCAGTCAAAAACAATTGAGGAGATATTCACTCCAAAATAGACAATCGGATTATCGTGATTTCAGATTCATCAACCCTTCCATCCCCCTCAGTATAATTTGTAGTAACTTTGATTGCGCAAGATGACATGCCCTAGAAGTATGGACAACAGGGGGTACGTACTAGGGTTGCCCGTTCAGCGTCGGTTTCGGTAATACGGCGTATCTTTTTCTCTCGTTCTTTTCCTTTTATCAGCCGTATTACCGATCTCTCGCTGAGGGGGTCGTAATACGAAAACCGAACTTGCATCCCTACTACGTACTACTACGTAGCCCTCTAGAGCATCCGGCCTTCTCGGTGTGCCCCAACAGAGCAGTCGCTTGTCGAAGTAAAGTCTTCTCGATTCCAATAGTAACTTCTTTTTTAGGCATTGTTCGTAACAAAATTCGTGAGCGGATAATCAGTTTCGGGAACATAGATTGAGTAGCTCGACTTGAGCCAATTAGTGTCGTCAGAGCCCCGATTTGTTTCCCCGGTGTCTAGCCATTTGTGTTTTAATAAAATACTGCCAATCAAAATGCTCACAACGCGATATATGAGCGAACCTAAATTAATGCACACTTTATGAATAACACTGTTTATTCATACTAAACGAAATAAACTGTGATAAGTGATTGTTTTTCTACTAGCTGTGAAAGAATAAAGTGAGAGAAATGAAAAGGTTGTTGCGTCCAACCTGAAATAAATACTTATATATAAAACTAAAACGCAAATATCCTCATGTTTTTTTTCGCGTGTGGTAACAAAAATGACCGTCTCGACGAGCTGCATCGTTCTGACTAGGTCACACACACAATTTGAGTTGTATTTGTGAAGTCGATTTTCACATGGAGAAATAAGTGGATGCCTTCTTCCAACGCAATGCGTTGGAAGCGGAGGTTGTTTTTCGAGTTTCGCAGGAGGGAGCGATTGGTCATCAAATATTGTTTGTTTCTTCCCTCAATTATCAAATTATACTTATTACTAATTTATTCAGAAATTCACTTTCATGAATGTGAGAGTTATTTTTCCTGATTACAAGTCTCGACTATATTCCCGTTGATTCGATGATTTTGGTGAATTTGCCCACAATCTCGCAAACTTTATCTGCCGCAACCTCAGGAGTATTGCTGAAAACTGAAGAAAGAAAATTATCCACCATTGACATTTCAAAATACGGAACAGTAGGCAGACGAATAGAAGAACACAGAACACGCCCAGTGTAGTTTCTGCGAGCCATTCCATCTCTAAAAGGGACAATTATACTTTTCATTTGAAATTATTACTACCGTATTCTCTCCTGCCACGATTCACCTCTTCCATATTTCTCGACCCTAAAATTAGTCCAATTGAAAATAATTGTAATTTATGTTTTTATACTTGATTTGTCTACCGTCTTACCTATTTTTGTCTGCCGGTATCACGACGGCTAGTAATATCATACATTCTGTCTCTTCTGCTGATCTTTTAAAAATATTATAAATATGCTTGAACTCACTGAGCTGGTATCCAATCTCCCTGTAATGCAAAGCGATCAGAGATCGACCTTCCCCTCCCATCGTCCATTTCGAGCCGTGCGACGGCGCGCTCGTTCAATAGCTAAATGGTGTTTGCTTTCACACAGGAAACAAACATCATATAAAAATATTTAAAAAGAAGCAAAAACATATTTGCAAACAGTTAATATTTGGTGCTCACGGTCCCCATATAAACCTTTGTTTGCTTTATACAGCTCGAAGTCTACATTGTTCAGCATATTCGTATAATGCAGAACAAAAGGGTTCTTCTACTTTTACGGATTATGTAATGCAAAATATGAGAGTGGCCCTTCTAATTCGACATAATGTCAGGTAGAGAATACACAAAGAAAAATCCTACTAAGGACGCACAAATTGAGTAAGAAGAATCGACCACTTTCGCCCTCTCGCACACTCTTACGGTCGAGTTTCGATCTCGGTGAGATATTGGATTCGAATTACACCTCACTTGTCCTCGTACATATCGGGGTAGCCCACCTTTTTGGTAGATTGGATCCTTGGCAGAATCTAACTTGTCTTCTCCTTCTTCTTCTCGTTCGTCTTTGCTTTTCTCGTCAGATCTGTCGGATGCCATTGGTGGGAAATTACAGGCCGGAGAATAAGAAAATTAGGGGAGAAAGAATCCACGTCTCGATTCCCTCTATTGGCAACGGCATTCTCCATGGGGATTGGAGAAGGAAAGGTGGATTGGATTCAGAATTGAGAGGAAGAAGATTTCGAAAGAAGGTGAGTAAGCACAAGAAGATACGACAACAAGAGGTGTTACTCGTGTGTAAACAACACTCGTTAACGATTTAGACGGATGGGGCCCATTCCCCTCACTCGCTCTATTCAAGATGTCGTCTTCTTCTCTATCACACATTTCTAAATGCCTGCGTATATAAACCGCCTGTGGAACAATTTCAAACACTTTTGTTGCGTGCTGTCCCCTCTGGGTATACTTTTATCTTTGGTTTCTAGTTCCCGGCCATGGGACATTCCCTATTTTCTCGTAACCTACGTGGTTTTCTACCTTTTCGCATTTGTAGTGTACTTTAGACAACAAGGAAACTATCAGATGAACGCCATGCAATTCCTTAAAAGGAGTAAGTAGCCAGGAAGTGTGTGAAAGTGAGAGTCTCTCTCGATTTTGCGTGCTCGCTCGTGCCCAACCCCTTTCTGGTGGATTCACAGAGTTGTTAAAACCTGCTTGGAATAACTACAGATGCCTTCCGACCCCAACATCAAAGGAACTCCCATCGGCAAGGATATGCCGGGAGCTCTGAAAGGCGACTACAACAAAGAACGCACCGGAATCTCCCCCAATTATCAGGTTGGGCATATGATTGTCACCCATCAAGATCATTACGCAATGTATATATTGTGAAACACATAGTGATATTGTTAGAAATCATTGGGAAAAAATCTGATCGTCCAGTTAAGATGCCGTCTTTGTAGGGACGTTGCAAGAATGCAGTACCTGGCTACGTCGGTGAAAATGCCATCCAACCACGTGATTTCGCCCAGGGAAAGATGCAGGCGGGAAGAGGGAAGAAGGAGTAACTAAGGATGAACAGAAATATTGATTTTCTCGTCCTCAAGTCGTCGATAAAGTTTCGTTGGCTTTGAAAAGATTTTCGTTTTAGCATTCCATGCCTATCTCCGACAACACAACGCCGAAATGTTTGCGTGCTTATGTGAGAGAAAAAAAGGATTGATAGATAGGTGGAGTCAAGATAACGATATGACTCAGCGTTTAATTTGCCGGATTCGCAGAAGGTCTCCAAGGTTCGTAGCCTCTAGTCGATAGAATAATGTAGATAAGGGAAGTCGGCAAATTTGATCCCTACTTAAATACATGGAGTTGGGTTACCTCTCCTGAAAGAGTGCAATCTCTCGCTCAACCCTTGAAAGAGGGTTGGGGTAAAGGCACAGGGCTGCAAGAATATTAGGCAGGTAATATGGAAACAAGAGAACTGCGACCATGGGAAGCATTTAGTTCAGAGTGATGTCTGCGTCCATTCTATCTCTCTTCTGGCATCCTTAGTGTACACTGAGTCCATCGCTCACTGAAAGCAGTCACTTGCTCCCTCGATTCTGTTCTCTCTCTCGAACCTTCGCACTATTCGCACTTCTTCCCTATAGACGCCCTCACCCTCTTGATCACTCTCTCACGTCTAGTACACAATGACAAGCGGAGATGGATGGCTACTCTCTTCATTCTCCCCACTCTTTTTGATTCTGATAGTGAGAGAACTTGACGAGTTGAGTGAGTCTACCAGTCCTAACTGCTGCGGTGATCTCTGCTCAATATCGTTTAGAAGAATGGGAAGCAGGAAGAATTCTGTACAGTGATGGACGAACTCAAAGTCTTTGATCCCATGAGGGGAATCGCAAGAAATTTTTTGTTTTTTAGAAATTTTTGTGTTTTTTTGTGATTTAGCTGAAAATATTACCTAAGGTATTTCAAACCATACTCTATCGAATGGCGTTGACCGAATGTCGATAAAAACCTAGAGTTTGAAATTCGGGCAAATAATTGAATTAGCACTCTTTATTTCACACACTTTTTCGCCGGTCGATTGGCGAGAGAGTGTGTGAAATGAAGAGTGCTAATTCAATTATTTACCCGAATTTCAAACTCTATAAAAACCGTTGCAATCGCTTGAAACGCAAACAAACGCGGTTACTTGGCGAAAACATTAAGAGACATCCCTGTTCTATAACTCATATCCTTGAAAATGAAGATAGAGACTCGTTCTTTTTTTAAGGTAAAGGAAATAATCGTGTAGTTCGAAATTCAATGATTGCATGGGAGAAGTGAAATGTTAACGTATGCCGAAAAAAGTTTAACGGACAAGTCGATCTCGGGATCGGGAGGTCAATTCCATTCAAAAATGACGCGACAACCTAGAGATGATTTGAAAAGGGATAAATGAACACGTGGGTCCTGCTCTGCATCCGGTAACGATCACCTCTTACAATACGAATGTTGGGTGTGAAAAAATAGATGAAAAACTCATCAGAATGAGCACGCATCTTTTCTCCAGCAACCATTATTATCACTTGTGTTTCATTGAATAGCCAAGTGGACAACTTATTATCAGCGTTAGTATTTCGGCGTATTTCTCAAACTGTAGTATTAACAAGAAAAACATAAACTCACTAATTCAATCGTCGCACTCCTTTATAAAATGGGAACCATAAATGGGAACCGCGGGTACAATACTATTAAGACCGTAAAAGCCCAGATATCCACGTCTCAATTGCCTCTATGGGCAACGGCATTCTCCATGGGAATTGGAGAAATAAAGAAGGGAATAGAGTAGTTGGAGGGGGCTTTTGCAAGCTCGGTACTTGGATTTCGAAATAAGGTGAGTAAGCACTAGCAGATACGACAACAAGAGGTGTTACTCGTGTGTAAACAACACCCGTTAACGATTTAGACGGAGGGGCGCTGTTCAGTCTCCCCCTCACACTATTCAAGATGTCTTCTTCTCTATCACACATTTCGAAATACCCGCGTTTATAAGCCGCCTGTGGAACAATTTCAAACACTTTTTGTTGCGCGCTCTTCCCTCTGAGTATAATTGTATCTTTTCCTCCTAGTCCCGGGCCATACGACACCATTTTTCCATTTTCCCGTTATCTGCTTGATTTTCTTCCTTTTTGCACTTGCTAGACAGAGAGAATAATATCAGGCGTACGCCATTCCTATTGCGAGGTTTAAATGAGGTAAGTAGCAAGGTAGTGAGTGAATGTGAGAGCCCTCTCGATTTAACGCGATCTCTAGTGCCCGACCCATATCTAGAAGGCTGACCGGGTTGATGAATAATGCTATGAAAAATTACAGATGCCTACCGACCCCAACATCAAAGGAACTCCCATCGGCAAGGATATGCCGGGAGCTCTGAAAGGCGACTACAACAAAGAACGCACCGGAATCTCCCCCAATTATCAGGTTGGGCATATGGTTGTCACCCATCAAGATCATTACGCAATGTATATATTGTGAAACACATAGTGATATTGTTAGAAATCATTGGGAAAAAATCTGATCGTCCAGTTAAGATGCCGTCTTTGTAGGGACGTTGCAAGAATGCAGTACCTGGCTACGTCGGTGAAAATGCCATCCAACCACGTGATTTCGCCCAGGGAAAGATGCAGGCGGGAAGAGGGAAGAAGGAGTAGTGAAAGCAAAGGAAAATAAGATATTTTCCACTGATTTTCTCGTCCCAAGTCATCGATATATCGATAAAGTTTCGTTGGACGATTTCCCTTTTTTTGGTATTCCACGCTTGTCTTTGACAACACAATGTCGAAATGTTTGCGTACTGTGTTAGTGGGACAGATAGGCAAAGTGATTCAAAGCCATAGAGATGAGTCAGCATTCGAGTTGACGGAGCAAAAATGCCATAGAAGATTTATCAAAAGCTATTTATTAAAATACGCGAGTAAGAACAATGAGGCGATGGATAGTGCGACTATTCGCATTACCGTAGTACCGCAACACACAAAGAGGTAAAAAGTAATTACACAATTAAAATGATAAATTGAGAGAATTTAATGCATGAACATTTCTAGATGAGCAATGTATGTAGACGATTTTAGACTACGTACTCGCGAATTGTCTTCTTCTCGTTCTCGATTTCTTTCTTCAGTGCACGAGCTTCGGCAAACAAAGGTATATCGTTCTTTACCCTGACAATATTTAAATTACTAACATTTTTAAACAAGTTTACATTTTTAAAAAAACATTTCCGTAATATGCAAATTAGCAAAATTGCATTTGAAGTAATAAAACCAAATCACTCACCGCATGAAGTTCTTGTAGATGAGTACGTCACCCACCACGGAAATGAATCGAAGTGCAACGATGACAGCAGAGATTATAGTTGGGTCTGTGCACAAGACGTTGCCGAGATAGCACAGCCATACGAACTGAAAATAATACCCGGATACGTCGTCGTAAGAAAGAAAGATCCATCCCCTTGACCAATTGCATCAAGTTCGAAGACCCTGACCACCTCTGCCCCCGAATGATACCTCCTGCAGGCCTTTGCCTTGATGTCAGGATAAATAATGTCTAATGTCTAATAAACGTCGTCGTACATACCCTCAAAACGGACGAAAGTGAACCGCGTCGGGGATTTTCGGCGATTTCCCCCGAAAAACTCCGACATCCTGCCAAATCGTTGTTTCTCAACCAAATCGTCCGATTTTTTGAGTACGAAAGTTTGATCCGATTTCCAGATAAGCTTTTTGAAAACTAAGAAAAATATTGATTGGAAAGTATATAAATAAAAAGGCGGTGTGTTGTGTATGACTCGAGGTACGGAGGTGATTTGTGCACATTACAGTTTATATCAGCACGTTTTCATATTATTCTTCATTATTTCGGCTATTTAAGTCTATTATGATCCTTTACATTTTACATTTAATCAACTTTATCAGCTGGGTGAGGGTGTTAATTCAGCTGGGTTGCCATGATAGTTCTCCATTGCCTGTGATCGTGTCTTGCGAGTTGCATGAACTGAGGACCGGCAGCGTTGACGAAGTCGTCTCTCCATCTCTTAGCTGGTCTTCCTCTCTTTCGCTTCCCTCTTGGTGTCCAATCGACCATCTTCCGATTCCACCGATCGTGGGACAATTTCGAGATTCTTTCTACCCATATCCATTTCCGCTTTTCCGCCTCTCTAACATCATCCTTCAGTTTTGTGATGCCACGGATCCGGTCATTGGTAACATTATCCTAATGATCCTAATGAAGCAATATATTGGAAATTAACTCCAAAATAATAGGGAATAAATGAACAGTTTTTCGGGAAAAATCCCCGAAAATCGCCGACGCGGTTCACTTTCGTCCGTTTTGAGGGTACATGTGGTGAATCTTTCAAAAATTCAATTGAATATTTAAATATTGAGTTTCGCTAGCTTTAACAAGCTACTTCCTCTCCACATTTCAATAGCTTTTTGCAGAAACGAAATATGTATTCACCAACCTTCATTGCAAAGAAATGTTATTCTAAGTAAACTCACGCTGCAGAACAGCTTGACGAATATGAATCTTGGGCAAACCTTAAACGCTAAGGCGAAGATGGCGACCGCATTGGAGATCAACTAAATTTCGTCAAAATTAATTATAAGATTTTTAGAACGAAAAAAAATTGCAATTCACAGCCTGCAATACTTCAAGGCATTTTAAGGCAAAAGCGATACACCATTCACCACAAAGCAAAATGCCATTAGTGACCATCCGTCTTCATTCGTAAGTGGTCCAACGCGAACAAAGGATAAGCAGACGTCCAGAAACACAGTGGTGATCAAGTAGGCCTGAGATGGACATATGAACTCAATATCAGAGCAACAACTTTCAAAGTCTACACGCCTCGCTCCTTTGCCCCTCTTGGTTTTTGAAATCCTCGACTTATCAAGTCGTAGACTTATTTCCCGAAAGTACAGACACATCTTCAAATGAATTCTCACGAAATCCCTAACCCTGGCGGAATAAATAATTGTAAGTGTAGTTATTACTGACCGAGGTGGCGCTGAGAGGC
Source organism: Pristionchus fissidentatus (assembly GCA_036245785.1). Taxonomy (NCBI): domain Eukaryota; kingdom Metazoa; phylum Nematoda; class Chromadorea; order Rhabditida; family Neodiplogasteridae; genus Pristionchus; species Pristionchus fissidentatus. The sequence continues at coordinate 1,186,261 of BTSY01000003.1, read as the reverse complement.
TGGAAGGGGTCCTCAATCAACTTCTCTGTCCGTGCGATCCACAATGTGGAAGATCTAAAAAGAGGTTTGCATATCTATTGTTTCAATGACATATTGCCGAAAGCAAATTAGAGCTTCAGTCATTAGTAATATTGTTATGTCTCCTAATAGCATGTCACGAGAGAGTAGGTGATATAGTATACAGTACAAAGAGAAAGCTTGATCTTACATGGGCTGATCCTTGAGCAGTTTCTCCACCCTGCGGGAGGGTGAGTTCTGATGCAAGAGCGTATCGCCCACTCCAGCAACAGTCCATCCCTCCCTCAGACCCGCCCGATACTCGGCACCGTTAGCATCCACCGACTCTATCCTCGTCCCAACCAACTTGTGCATTTCAAAGCCGTACTCTGCAGTCACAGTCCGCTTCACCAGTTTAAAGGGAATTGGCGCTCCCGCGGCCGGACCAGCCCCGTTCACTATGTTAGACATGGTCAGCGAAACGGGTATGCCGAGTTCCTGGAGGCCGTTCGATCTATTAGTGGAGCAAGAAATGGGAAGCCATTACCGAATACAACCCAAGTGGGTCCTGGAGAATCAGCAAGTCAAAGTTCTTCCCGGCCCGGATAAGAAGATCAACAACCTGATGAATGATTTGTTGCCCAGAGGTTGGTATTCGATGAATGCGAATAAGAATCCGTTTCGAAATTGGCATTTTTCTGTATAATGCATCACTATTATTCTAACATGGTCATACTCTGGAATTATTGAGTCCCTTGGTGGCGACTTTATTGACGAAGCAGATTCTATCCCCGATTGACACTCCCGCACGGTAGGCCGCAGAATCCTGCAACCAGAAGAGTGGAATTGTGGAATTGATGGAGCGAAGTAATAAAAATGTGTCGGTATGAATAGACAGGAACTAGAATCAAGCAATCATTCCCGATAACCTTGTTGGAATCAGTAGAATGAACCAACCCGTGCAACTCCGTTAATCATGGCCAACTTATATTTACCTTACTTTCGCAGTAGTAGGCGGGTCAACTTGAGTGCCTGTTCTTAGTAGGATTTCCCTCTGTGTATCTTACCATTCGTAACATTCCAACATAGTGTTTGATCAATGGACACCAGTAGACTCCGATTCCACAATCGATCTCATCATCATTTAGTTCGATTCGAATCAGGCGAGGCGCGGGCAACTTCGACTCTTCTTTGACCTCAATAACGCAATAATATTTATTGTATTCACAATACAAGAATTATGTATTGAATCACGATTATGGGATACTGAATATTTTGACAGTTGTATCCCAGTTGCCTTTCCACGGGGAGAAACACAAATGTTTTCGATGGTACTGGTATCATTAGGCAAAAACAGAGAATACACAAGAATGTTAAAAATGCAAAAATGTTGCACAACATTCGTCTGGCCTTTTCTTTACTTGTGTTTATTTCAACGCACCTTTGTTCCAGCCTCCTCCGATTGTAGACTGCCGCCGCGCAACTCGACCTTGGCTGCAGATGCCGTAGGGTGCACTGCTGCAGCTGTCGTGAATGCTGCAACCACGCATTGATTAACAAACCTGGGTTGCAATACTAGTTCGAAATTATATTTAAATAAACGCGTCATCAGGACAGCATCCGCACTACGATTAACAGTTAAACTTTGAGTCTTGTAAGTGACAGTTGCAGAGAGCTGAAGCAGCATAATACATTTTAAATCACGAGTAACAATTTTTTAAAGTAACCGTGAATAATTGATTTTGACTGAGTCAGCTCTAACACCCGAAATATGATGTTCTTTGAGCCTACTCGGCAATGAATAGAGTTTACTCAGAAACAAGTTGACACCCGAAATATATCAAGAGATGCGCATAGGATGAGAAGAATGAGAATATTAAGAACCAATCAAGATCTGACCAGTTGTATGGGACTTTGCGTTCTGATCCGCGAGACGAAAACGTATGAGTACTACCCTATTTGAACTCTCCACCTTGGCGACGGCAGTTGGGTTCCTCCTTCTCCTCCGCCTTTGACACTTCTCCATTGTGCACTTCGACTTTTTTACCTTTGCATTTTACTTCGACATACGATAAATTTGAAACCGAATCACCGTCCCATGATGAGTGATCTGAAATAGGAATTCTTATTCAGGAGAAGAAAATATTTTGAAAACTGATAACAACTCAACAGAAAAGAACGCACCAACGAGTTCGAAATCGTCACCTCCATTAAATTTTGTCATCCTTCTCTTCACGGCCTAGCGGCTGGTTCTAAAAATGAGTTCATCGAAAATAGTGAAAAATATTGAGAAGCGTCGTGAGGCGCGGTTCCACAATAAGTGGGTTATCATAATGGGACGTTCCTTATGTTGCTGGGAACACGCAGCGTATCGGGGCTGACCCGAAGTGAGAACCTGATATCAACGTCTCTCTTCAAACATCACACTATTTCCCCGGTTGTCTGACCCGTGAGTGACCTCATCGCCAGATTGAGAGAGTGAGTTGATAAGCGGCGAACGTGATCCACAGCACCCAATTGGCACCATGCCAAGAAGGTCTCTCGTTGTCTGACCCTCTCGTTTGCCACGCTCTTTCTCCATCTCTTTCTCTAACTCGTTTTCGCCGACTCTGTTTCGAATGGTGTGTGATCGGTATCTGCTAGGGTTGGCCAAATCGGGGGGGGGTGATAATTCCGCAACGCGACATTTCCGCAACGAGGTTTTTAACTGCTCTAAACCTATCTGCATATCTCCATCAAAGTGTTATCATCATCAGAATCACGAGGGCTTTCAAACCCACAAATTAACTAATTAGCTAATTAAAATTTGGCTAATTAGAAGAAAATTCAAAATGGTCAGAAAAATACAGCAATAAGCCGAATCGATGGAGGTGAGCAAATAACTAACAGGGGAAAAAAGTTCATACAGATTCCTCGAGTTTGAGAAAAGTTATAAGCCGTTGCGGAAATGTCGGTTGCGGAATTGTCACCCCCCTGCCAAATCAGTTCCTTCTATTCTCATTTCCCACTCTCTGTTCCGCCGGCGGGCGTAGAGAGTGTATGAAACGAAGATAGCAGGAACTGATATGACCAACCCTAGTTTCCGCGAACATTTGGCGGGCAAGTGGTTGTATCCAACTACGGCGAGTTTCAATTTAGACGTACTCTACGAATATAATCGTTTGAGGTCTGATTGGCAAGTAGGGAAGGAATATAGCAAAAGGGATAGGATCAATTGCAATGAGATGGTCGGATGGAATGTGGGAGCGATCACATCATTCCACAGCCAGAGAAGGGTTTGGAGTGAGAGGGCCTGGAAAATTGTGAGGGAGTCTCTCTCTCCTTTCTTTATGAGACCACCTAAAGGTTTGTATAAGGAAGGCTGTTGCATAAGTCTTTGCCGATTTTGACAACCACGAATTTATGAACGAGTTTGGACTACGCGCATTCTTTTCAATTATTTCTACTATGTCTATATACAGTAAGTATTCCTCTTTTCATCGCCCACTATTTTGTGGCTAACTGTTCGTATTGGCGAAAGTAGGTTACCATCAAAGTTCACAGGTTCGGGTTCAGGACAACATTTGTTTTGCATTGGTTTTCCATGGCGGAAAGAGGTAGGATCAGAAACAAGTGGTTTCGTGAAGGGTGGTTTATAATGAATGCAGGAATAGTAGTGGGACCTAGCTACTTCATAGGTTCAGTTAGATACGATGGCTCGAAAACGTAAGTTCACATCTCACAATTCAAGAAATATTATTATTTGGTACTGCGGAGCAGTATATTTGAATTGGTCTCCCATTCTGCACTGGGTTGGAGTGTCATCTACCACGGTTGCAACGACAATACACACATTGGGCCATTTCTGTTCATTGACGATCTGGATCAGTCATCATTGGACACTCGAAATTCGAGATCGGAAATGATACATCAGGACTTGTCACGGATTTTTGGCGTTGCATTTCAATACGAAATTAGTGTCAATTTGTAGAGGATGTCCAGTAGCATAAATTATCAGTCGGGTATTACTTGATTTATCATTAGCTCGATAGGCCAGATCATCCATGAAGATGCCTAATGTTGCTTCGTCAACAAAAATTTATGCAATTTTAAATTTTAAATTTTCTCATTTTGAAATACGATGAGAAGGTGATAACTCGAAAGCACTTTCGTGGTATGAAGTTGAAGTGCAAATGAGATAAATGCGCATTACTAGATCCCAGCAACATAACTGTAGAAAAAATCATTTGAGATCATTCAAGCCTGATTCTTTTCTCGATGTTGTACTTTGAAGAACTGTAACTCCGAAACTAAGAATCTTATCACTCTGTTCTCACAAGAACGTGATAGTGCACTTCATATAGTGCCACACGTTTTTTGTAGAGGTCCCAAAGTAATGTTCTAGATGACACCAGTGGTCAAAGAACTTTGTTTATGGTTTTTGTTCAATCTGATAAAATTTATTTTTGATTTTTCTGTGACGTCAAGGCAGAGCCAAGTGAAACAAATATTGGATTTTGTAATTCAACAGTCCTACTACCATCTGCTATGGGCGCAATGCGTAGTTATTTGAAGGAAGCAAAATGGGAATGTTCAAAGTTCGCTTCCAAAATCGGCAAAGACTTATACTTATAAGGTGGATCAAAATGGGAGATGGTAGATGGCACTAAGAGCGAAATCACAAATGATGAGCCTACAGAAATTTTGGAAGTGACCCGGCTAAAACAAATCTAGCACTGAAAGACGTAATATATTATTATATATTTTATCGACGCCCGTGGGCGCAATGAGATGATGTGCAATGCACATTGTGCATATTGTGAGGTTAGTTTTTTTGACACTCTACAGAGGAGTATTGGATGGGAGTACGATAGAGGTAAATGAGAAGGAGGAGTAATCATCAGATTATACTCATTCTACATGCTCTCTCATCGATCAGAAAGCTCGAGATATCATGCAAAAATTGAGAGGGTCACACCACTACTCGGAAGGACGAGAGAGAGATTTGGAGGAGAAAATTGACAAAGAGCTTTTTTGGGATGCCCTGTATACATAATGAATAATTCAAAAATATTTTGATAATTCAAAGTCAGTCTAATTAGATTATTATTTAAAGATACCGGCTCGGTAAGACTTGACAATTTCCGGACATTCGCGCCAGTACTCTCTATATGGCCCATTATATTCATACCACGAGATCATCCTCTCTTCAGACGTATTCTAATTTGTGCCCTGAGGCTTAAACACAGATCGACACAGTCGTTCTTGAGTGAGCCGATAGAGAAGATTTGTATGACTGTGCTTCCCATGAATAAACTGTGTCAAATGGAATAGTTAATGGTTATATGTACACTTGTAGATATCCCACACACATTTAAAATTTTAAAATTAAAAATAGCGTTGAACCAGCGCTCGAGCCAATTTTTGTTCTCGATTTTACTGTCACAAAAAAATTCCGGAAGATTTATGAATAAAGAAGTAGAATGGGTATTTATTGAACTCGTTGTGATAGAGTAATGTAAATTGCAATTAAATTTACATACCGTCGTATTAATGCATGTAGAAAACTGCAACATACAGAAATGGGCAGAATGATAAATAATATAAATGTCATGAGACACAATTGAACAAAGAAAAACAGAAAAAAGCAAAGATACGCAATTGCTCATAAGTGTGCTCTTAGTGTTTAGTGCCCTTAGTGCTAAGTGCTTAATGCGTAATGATTAGGGGAAAGATTTAAAGTCGTTCATCTTCGTCTTCTTTTCGTTCTCGGCGATTGCTTTCTTTAGAACGCGAGCTTCGGCGTAAAGAGGTGCCAGATCCTTCTTCGTTCTAAGAATATTCAAATTATGAAAAGATCATTCAGCATTTAGTTGCTAATACATTTCCCTCAGTAGACAACGCCGCTATTTTCGCTTTCATTCGCAAAGCGGCGACGTCTCTATGACGTCACAACACAAAAAGAGAAAAAAACGTTCACAGAATTCTCTAGGATGTGCTCCTGACTTTCTGAATTTCTGAATTCGATTTTTTTACATATTTCGCAAGAAATGATTCGCAAGGGGTCACACGGTGCACAGCGTATTTTTCTCTAATCCTTCAGGAGCAATCACTCACCGCATGAATTTTTTATAGCTCAGAACGTCACACGCCACAGAGATGGCTCGGAAAACGATGGGAACAAGGACGATCGGGCCTGCGCTCAAGCTGCCAATGAGATAACAAAGCCAGATGAACTGAAAAAAAAAGAATTTTAATTTAAAAAAAGGACTTAAAAGTGAAGAAACAATGAATTAATTTTAACAATTGATTGTGGTACACGGGCGCTAATTTGCTAACAATAAGAGAACTCGAAGGTTTCATATATTTGAAAACTGCTCTTTGACCTCCTCATTCCACGATCTATCTCGTCTGAGCAGTCAAACGAGAGTTGGAGAACGGTTCCCAATGAAACAAAACTGTGGGAACATTGTCCTAGTTGATGGGGCCTAACCATGCACCATGGAGGTAGGTCGGCATGGTTAGGCTTAGCAGTATTTCATACTTTGTATGATAAAAAATGTATGATAAATATAATTTTAAATTCGTGTTAATATTTTGATCTGATCTCCTAATTGAACTGTCCAACCTCTCGATCGGTGTGTACGCTCTAATATTATATTATTTACACAATTATAAACGCAAATTAGAACACAAACAGACTTACATTGTAGAGCGTCTTGACGAATACGATTCTCGGGAACACTTTGAATGACACTATGGAGACGACAGAAATCGCAATGGAGGCATGCTTAATTTCTTCGTAATTAATTAATGAACCCTGTATCAATGAAGGAGTACCACAAATGATTGACCTTCTATTTACTTTCGAAGTTCCATTTCTCTTATCAGAATAAAGTCTCATTTGCAACGCGCGCTATTTTTCTCACACGATTTTTTTTCTTATTCGTGGGACACCTTCTCTAACTGTAAAATATCACTTACAAGAAACCAAATAGGAATTGGCCATCCGATTGCTTTCTGTAGAACTTGAGGTGAAATAATAAGGCCATTGTACATATCGGTCAGAGCTGTGATGTAAACGACGAGCTGAAATGAAAGTAAATGCGTACATATGCTAAATAAAAAAGAGGATGGGTTGGTTAATTTATACAAGCGAATTGTTTTTCACTTCTAGCGGCATCCTCATAAGATAGAATAGATTAATTTCCTGATGCATCTTTCTAGAGATCAGGTTCAAAAAATTGAAAAGTTCCAGATTTATAAACTATAAATTAAGAATGAAGGATCTTTCGAAATTTATAATGACTATTCAAAGAAAATAAAATTAGAAATTATTTCCCAACCTTTACTAAGATACATTTTCCTTACCCATGTGAGGTAGAGCGGGAGAATCGAGTAGTTTGTTCTTTCTCCTTTAGGTGTTTTCTCCCTCTTAGGTATGATCCACAACGTCGAAGATCTGAAATAATGGTTGACCAACTTGCATTATGCGCGTCCAATATTTTCAGTTTTTATAATATCATTCTCGTTCTGGAGCAACTCTCATTTCTCTCCCATTGATGTACCTTTCAAATTTATATTTTTTTTCTTGGTACATTTGTGCTACTCGTCTAGATGAAGCCGCCATCTCAGAATGAAATAATCTGTCGCCTGCTCTCAAAACTCGAGACCATTTCAGTCTTAGAGAGTAGTCTGGCTAACCGTAACACTAAACGCCGTAACACTAATATGTTCAAAAAAGTTCGCGAAAACTTCAGAATAACCACAAATGCATGTAGATTGTATGATCCTACATGGGCTGTTCCTTGAGGATCTTCTTCACTTTTCGGTAGCCGATATTCTCAAGGATGATTAAGTCGTCCACTGCAGCAATCCTCATTCTCTCTCGCAGACCAGCACGATACTCGGCACCGTTAGCATCCACCGAGCTGACGAGCGTACTATCGAGCATGCTTGTGCTGAAGCCATACTCAGCAGTGGCGGTTCGCCTCTCGAGCGGAATCTTGTACGTCAGTACGGTTCGTGGCGTGGCGCCGCGAACAATGTTAGGCAGCACCAGCGAGACCGGGATGCCAAGCTCCTGGAAAATGTCTATATACTGCTACCTTACTTACAAGAGCATGCATCATGTTCAAGAGTAGACTATAGAGTTTAGGGAGTAGAGAGTAGACAATACAACCCCGCTAGTTCTTTAGTAACATTTCATAGTCTATTCGAGAGACACCTCGTACAATCCGTCTGGATCCTGAAGAATCAGCAGCTCGATGCAGTTCCCTGCAGCGATGAGAAGATCAACGACCTGAACATGGCTGCTTCATGCTCAGAGAGAAAACTAGCCGGGATGTGTTGAGGTTAAATACACTACGCTCTATGCGTACACTACGCTCTATGCGTACACTACGCTCTATGCACAGTTCTGGGAGAAGGTTCGGTCCAGGGGGAGCTCGGTAGCCTTTTTCAGGTACGGTCCAGGGAGACCTCGGTAGCCTTCTTCAGGTACGGTTCAGGGGGACCTCGGTAGCCTTCTTCAGGTACGGTCCAGGGGGACCTCGGTTGCTTTCTTCAGGTACGGTCCAGGGGGACCTCGGTAGCCTTTTTCAGGTACGGTCCAGGGGGACCTCGGTAGCCTTCTTCAGGTACGGTCCAGGGGGAAGTCGGTAGCCTTCTTCAGGCTCGGTCCAGGGGGAGTTCGGTAGCTTGCTGTAGTCTCGGTCCAGGGAGTAGAACTCAGTAGCCGGCTCCAAGATCGGTCCAGGGCGAGCTTACTATGTTGGGGGGAATGTGTTCATCTCTAGAAAGAGTACTGGCTTATTCCGTTGCAAAAGGCTCGTGAGGCTGAGTGCGATCGAAAAAAAGTTGCCACTACGCCACTTCGTGGCTCCGTGGCAACTTTTTTTTCGATCGCTCTCAGCCTCACGAGCCTTTCTCAACGGAAACGCAGGATACCGTGTGTTGATTTCCCGGGCGTATTCGAAATCGTTTGTGGCATCGAAAAACACTTTTCCAATGATTCCCTACGCTCGCCGGATCATTTGGAAACTTTACGAAATTTTCAAACTGTGATCCCCCACGCTCTGTGATCCAATTGGGAACTTTTCGAAATTTTCGATTTTCCACGTTAAAACTCGGCAAAACAGGTGAAAACGTGTTTCACCTTACTGAAAAATATTGCAAAATTTTAAAGGGATTTTGGTCTGTTGTCGTATGCAAAAGGATCCGAGAAGATAGAGCGATTTTGATGCGATTTATTAGGAAGCTTCCGGATGCATGATTCCGGCCTCCAGAAAGGGGTCAGGGGCGAGAAAAAATGAGAGAGTCACTGTCAATTTTCCTTACACTCTCGTTCTAACTCCTTTCCTGAGAGATTGCCGGCATGAGGAATGATTTGGAACGAAATGTGCGAAAATTTCATGAAATCGCGTGAAATCAAGTGAAATCAATCGATATTTCACTTCAAAAATCGGCAAAAGATGCTCAAATGTGAATCTCGTTACTCAAAAATGGGTTTGGGCCACATTTGACACTTGGAAAAAATGCGGCAAAAGACTATGCACCGGCGGGGATCGAACCTGCGACCCTCGGATTTGAATTCGAGCTCGCTACTGACTTGGCCATGAAATTATCGATTTTTCAAATATAAAAATCGATGTGTTTCGTGAAGGGCTATCATATGCAAAAGGATCTGAGAAGATTGCTCAACTTTGAAGAAAGTTATTCAGAAAAAAGGTCCGTCACGCGGAAGGAAAAAAAAAAAAAAAAACTTACCAACAGACAGACATTTCAATTTCCTAGTAGTGGAGGAACTCACTAGGATCAGGACACCAAGTGAAAATGTTCACTTACCTATAATTGAAAGTCGCTAGATATAAGAGAGACTATCTGAGTCGATTGAGATACGGCCGTACAAGGATAAATTAACCCATGCCGAAATAATGTTCCTAGGGTAAACTTTATGTGTAGAGACCGAAAATGGCCATAAGAAGTTTCGTAGATCAAACCCGGCTGAGATATGTTTCACAACATGAAAAAAGTGAAAAAAAAATTTTTCGCAGGGAATGTCGGAAACCCTTACATAACCATATATTTGCGTAGCTAGCGTGATGGAGAGTATTTCTCACGTTGAAACTTAATTTCTAACTATTCTGACAAAAAAGTTACGAATTTTTGTAATCTCAAATTTAAAATTTCCATATCTAGACTTTTCCCAGTGCACTTTTAGATAAGTTCATTCGATAGCGCGTGAAAAGTTACCCCTAGGTGCACCGAATCATCAAGATTTGTTTTCTTGAATTCGACGAAATCGTTGTTTGAATGCGGCCAATCGCACTATTACGCGACGCAGCACACGACGCGCGTCTCGATAACGTAAACAACTGGTCTATTTTCGAATCCAAAATTACGAAATCATTGAGAAAATATGATTTACAATCAAAACACACTCAAACAATCCTTCCAATCTACACGTTTCGGATTGTGTGTAAAATCGGAAGAAATCTGAAATATCGATTTTTAAATTTTTACCATGGTGCTAAACTTCGCCCTAAAAAGCTCAAATAAATTCTTAGAGTATTCTTATGTATCTGCCAACCGTAGTAAACTCTTATATGCCAAAAGTAAGCGTGAAAAAATGGTTTCATTATTTTTCATTTTCATGAATTTATGAAATTTAGAAAGTTCATAATATTTTGGGGAAAAACTACTGATCTAAGGTGGTAGTAACATTTTACACTCTTCTACATGATTTCTGAAATTCTTTTACAATGCTAGCTTGTTTTCAATGTTCAATAGTACATTAAATAGGGAACTGAAAAAGAGCAGTGTGCAGTGTTTTAGATATTATGTACACCCTATAACGGTGTGGAAAAATTATTCTTTTTCTATCTTAGGTTTAGAAATATGTATTTTCTGAGAATGTGAAAAACTTTTCATAATTTTTGACACATTTTCGAAGGAATTGATTCGGACTTCCGAGACATAGTTGCAAAAAAAATAACTTTTTGTACACTAAAAAGTTTGTTTTCCATAGCGTCACCATACTTCTAAATATTATTTTATGCGGCTGGGAGTTCTCTTTTCATGCCATTTATTCAATGAAAACAATCTCGGATTATTTTCTGTACACTTGACTATTCTTTTTTCAGTTCCCTATTTAATGTACTATTGAACATTGAAAACAAGCTAGCATTGTAAAAGAATTTCAGAAATCATGTAGAAGAGTGTAAAATGTTACTACCACCTTAGATCAGTAGTTTTTCCCCAAAATATTATGAACTTTCTAAATTTCATAAATTCATGAAAATGAAAAATAATGAAACCATTTTTTCACGCTTACTTTTGGCATATAAGAGTTTACTACGGTTGGCAGATACATAAGAATACTCTAAGAATTTATTTGAGCTTTTTAGGGCGAAGTTTAGCACCATGGTAAAAATTTAAAAATCGATATTTCAGATTTCTTCCGATTTTACACACAATACGAAACGCGTAGATTGGAAGGATTGTTTGAGTGTGTTTTGATTGTAAATCATATTTTCTCAATGATTTCGTAATTTTGGATTCGAAAATAGACCAGTTGTTTACGTTATCGAGACGCGCGTCGTGTGCTGCGTCGCGTAATAGTGCGATTGGCCGCATTCAAACAACGATTTCGTCGAATTCAAGAAAACAAATCTTGATGATTCGGTGCACCTAGGGGTAACTTTTCACGCGCTATCGAATGAACTTATCTAAAAGTGCACTGGGAAAAGTCTAGATATGGAAATTTTAAATTTGAGATTACAAAAATTCGTAACTTTTTTGTCAGAATAGTTAGAAATTAAGTTTCAACGTGAGAAATACTCTCCATCACGCTAGCTACCCAAATACATGCTTATGTAAGGGTTTCCGACATTCCCTGCGAAAAATATTTTTTTCACTTTTTTCATGTTGTGAAACATATCTCAGCCGGGTTTGATCTACGAAACTTCTTATGGCCATTTTCGGTCTCTACACATAAAGTTTACCCTAGGAACATTATTTCGGCATGGGTTAATTTATCCTTGTACGTCCCCGTTGAGAGAATCTCAATCGACTCAGATATTCTCTCATAAGAGACATTTCACTTACAGGTAAGTGAACATTTTAACTTTGTGTCCTGATCCTATTTTTTTCTGAGTGTGTTCAGAGCGCGAACTTGTCGACATTTCAACTCTCTTATACACTTCAGCCAACTCTCTTATACACTTTATCACGCCTCTCACGAGAGGTTCGGACTGAACTTGGCACAGCTGCCATTTTCGATGTTGAGTTTTTCACGTTTTTGGATACCACTAGGTCCAACTAAGATCCCAGTGAGATATTATGCCACAGAAGTCATTCCTCGATTTGCTACAGCTACTGTAAGGTGCAGCCGGCGAACTTTGAGGCCGTTTTTCAGTGTTTTAACGCAATTTCTGAGAAAACTTTTCTCTTAGAGCTGGGGCTACTTTTCCACGCTCTGTCGGTCCGTGTAATTCATTTTTAGATTGGTCTTTGAACTTTCGTGAGAATCTTTATTCTTGAATCTAGGAAAATCCGCTCGAAAATACCGCACTTTTATTTTTCCATAGCCTCGGGCTGGTCACAAGGATTCGAATGATACGTCTAAGCTCTCCCAACTCGGGAGTTGATGACATATTTCATAAGAAATTGTGTCAAATTTAGCGATTATCGGCATTTCATACCGATTCATTCGACTCACTCGTGATGAATGAATGGGTCTTCCATTGTTCTCCCGCGCGCAATGCGTTCATTTCTGTAGAATTTAGCGGTGAGTGGTGCACAGAAGAAGAGTAAATGCAATATTTAACACATTTTCCTATGAAATATGTCATCAACTCCCGAGTTAGGAGAGCTTAGACATATCATTCGAATCCTTGTGACCAGCCCGAGGCGATAGTAAAATAAAAGTGCGGTATTTTCGAGCGGATTTTCCTAGATTCAAGAATAACGAAAGTTCAAAGACCAATCGAAAAATGAATTACACGGACCGACAGAGCGTGGAAAAGTAGCCCCAGCTCTAAGAGAAAAGTTTTCTCAGAAATTGCGTTAAAACACTGAAAAACGGCCTCAAAGTTCGCCGGCTGCACCTTACAGTAGCTGTAGCAAATCGAGGAATGACTTCTGTGGCATAATATCTCACTGGGCTCTTAGTTGGACCTAGTGGTATCCAAAAACGTGAAAAACTCAACTTCGAAAATGGCAGCTGTGACAGATTAGTGTCACTCTGTCCCGAGCCTCTCGTGAGAGGCGTGTTATCTCGTCAAGAGACTGAGCATCTAGATGTCGAGATCTAAGAGAGTGTCGCCCTGTGTTGAGGGGAAGTTTCGATGAAGGCCAAAACGAACAGTTTTTAGTCGGAGATTAATTTTTATAGGTGCTTCCCCATAATTATTCTTGATCTTTAAATTATACTTTCCCGCGCTACAGTAGTTCCCATTCTGCATAATAAAGTAGTCTTATTGAAACTGTGTGTGTACTCTCTTTCTATACCTCGGCGTGTCTCTCGTTTTATAATGCTCTCCCGCCAATCATTTCTGCGTTTAGCGCGGAATAGTAACGGAACGTTTTATACTTTTTTTGGCCTACCCCGGCAGTCTTGAGTCCTTTGGTGGCGACTCCATTGACGAAGTAGATTCTGGCTGCGACAGGCACTCCCGCACGGTAGGCCGCCGATCCCTGCGAAGTGATGTGTTAAGAATGCATTTATTATTTGTTGACAGTTGTGTAATTGATTTTAATTCCTTTTATAAAAATTATCATCGTTCGTTTTCACTATCCACTATTTATCCCTTTGAATCACAAAACGTGCGAATAAAACCGATTGATTTATCTACCCGCATCTTTCTCATTGATCACTAGCGAAGTGGCATTTTTCTCCTTATGAAATACCTTCTTGACTGTTTCGACATAGAAGTAGACACTCTTGAAGATTCCAATTCCACAATCAGTCTCGTCATCGTTCAGTTCTACTCGAATCAAGCGAGGCGCCGGCAATTTCGTTCCTTTCTTCTCACTCTGCAATGACTGAAATTAATCCGATCTAAGTAACGACAACTATGGTTTTCGCACAAAAGGTATGTCAAATCTTTCTTTCTTGACTACGAATTCTTAAAAAACTGGCTATTTGAGTGAGGATACATATGCTCGTTGTGGAGCAATTTTTCTATATTAGAAGTCTGGTATTTTCAACGCACCTTTATTCCAGCTTCCACCGAGAGTTGCCTATCGCCGTCCTGCGGCTTCTTATTGATGTTGTCAGCGACAGCCATCTGATCGTGCAGCACGGCCTCGGCTGCAGGTGCTGCAGCTCTCTTTGCGACTGCGACTGCTGACGCTTGGGTTGCTGCAATCACGGATGGATTGACAAGTGGATGCAGCAACTTGTGCAAAGATTGGTAGATAACAACAACAATTTGACCACAACGGGTATGTAAGTGTGGTTTCTTACAATATAGTACAATGCAATGATAACAAATCCTTTTTGCGCCTAGAATGTGATAGGTCGAAACGACTACGCTTACAGTACTCAAGGACATTGGGATACTGTATCTTACATCCTCGATCGATTTCCTCATTCTGCTCCAGCTCTGACTTTTCTTCATTGTGCACTTCGACATACGACAGGTTCGACACCGAATCGCCGTCCGATGATGCAAGATCTGAAAAGGTAAAATGGAAGGTCGATCAATCAGAACCAAAGTTTCGAGGTTCCTTCTAAGTTTATTGATAGGGAAGCGATGTAGAGAGAAAGAGGATAAACATACCGACGAGTTCGAAAGCGTCCTCTTCATTGGGATTCATCAAAGAGCTCATGATTGATCACTACAAAAGGCAATTAATAAAAGTCGGATTTTGAGAAGTCTATGAAAAGGAACGATCAAATGGGAGAAGTTTTCTTAGCGACCCGGAGTCCATAAAGTGGCGTTCCTCGAGCCGCTTGGAACACGCAACGCATGAGAGCTGACGCGAAGCGAGTCCTGAGATCTGTGTCTCTCCTCGTTCCGCACACTATTTCTCCGTCTGTCTCACCTATGGGCGACCTGACCGGAAGGAAAAAATGGGTGGAGAATCATTCGATGTACCAGATTGCGCGGGAAACAAGTGCGATTCAATATATAGAGGTGACCTGTAATGCAACATCGAGAAATCTGATGAATAACTTAGAAATCAGTATCGCTTGAAACGACTTCGAGATTTATTGATAATTTGTGTATGAATCTGGGGAATGTTAATCTCTAGAAAGAGTACTGGCTTATTCCGTTGCAAAATGCTCGCATTTCTCAATGATCCCCCACTAGACTTTGAAAGGTAACTAAACAACTACCCGCATAACGGGGAAATTGACCGCTTTTTTGAAGAGAGAGTGCGGAGAATGAAGAGGGTGGGGGTCTAATTTCCCTCTTATGCGGGTAGTTGTTTAGTTACCTTTCAAAGTCTATCCCCAACGCTCTGCGAATCAATTGGGAACTTTTCAAAATTTTCGATTTTTCATGTTAAAACGTGTTAGAACACGTTCAGACACGTATCCGACATCGCAAAACACCTTTCCTCTGATCCCCTACGCTGTACGGATCATTTGGAAACTTTTCGAAATTTTCGATTTTTCTCGGCAAAGCAGGTGAGAACGTGTTTCACATTACTCAAAAACGTGTTAGAATGGTTACTGGCACTTGGGAAAAATGCGGCAAAATATTTGCCCGCGGCGGGGTTCGAACCTCGGGGTCTCGGATAGGAAGTATACTATTACATTTATAAAATGATACGATCACACGAAAAAGTCAAATGACGGACTTCTGTTGTTTACCACACAGGCACGTACGCGACCCTCTCACTTTTGCCCGCTCTCTCGCTTTGGTAAACACAGGAAGTACCATTTTGACTTTTTGTGTGTTCGTATCATTTTATAAATGTAATAACCTCCCCCTGGACTGTACTTGGAGCCGGCTTCCGAGTCCACCTCCCTGATCCGAACCTGAAGCCGGCTACCGAGCTCCCCCTGAACCGAGCCTGAAGTAGGCTGCCAAGGTCCCCCTGAAAGTCAAGTGCGTAACCCACTTGGCTATGGAGCAGGGTGTGTTGAGGTTAAACTACGTTATTGTAGGGTGCGCACTACGTTTTCAAAGTATTGTTCAGGGGAGTATTCAGTTGCAGGGCACAGTTCGGTCCAGGGGGAGCTTTGCAGCCGACTCCAGGATCGGTCCAGGGAAAACTCGGTAGCAGGCTCCAAGTTCGGTCCAGGGGGAGCTCTGTAGCGGGCACCAAATTCGGTCCAGGGGGAGCTCGGTAGCCGTCTCCAAGATCGGTCCAGGGGGAGCTCGATGGCCGGCTCCAAGTTCGGTCCAGGGGGAGCTCGATAGCCGGCTCCAGGTTACATTGGAGCTCGACTTATGTTGGGGAGTGTTAATCGCTACAAAGAGTAAAAAGGTGCCACTACGCCACTTCGTGGCTCCATGGCAGCTTTTTACGATCGCTCTCAGCCTCACGAGCCTTTCACAACGGAAACGCAGGATACAGTACGTTCAGAACTTTTAGAACAATTTCAGAGACGTTTCCTGTGATCCCCTACGCTCTCTGAATCATTTTTGGAACTATTCGAAATTTTCAGTTTTCACGTTAAAACGTGAAACGTGTCAGAACACGTTCAAACACGTTTCTGGCATCGCAAAACACTTTTCCTGTGATCCCCTACGCTCTCTGAATCATTTTGAAACTATTCGAAATTTTCGGTTTTCACGTTAAAACGTGTCAGAACACGTTCAAACACGTTTCTGGCATCGCAAAATGCTTTTCCCGTGATCCCCCACGCTCTGCGAACCAATTGGGAACTTTTCGAAATTTTCGATTTTTCAAGTTAAAACTAGGCAAAACCGGTGAAAACGTGTTTCACGGTGCTCGAAAACGTGCTAGAACGGTTTCTGGCACTTGCGAATAATGCGGCAAAAGGTTTGCCCGCGGCGGGGGTCGAACCTGGGGGTCTCGGATTCAAAGTTTGGCTCGTAACCCACTTGGCTATGGATTTGGCTAATTAAATTTTGTAAAATTTGAAAGCTATTCTGGTCAGTTATCATATGCAAAAGGATCTGGGAAGATAGCACGATTTTGAAGCGATTTATAAGGAAAATGCGAAAAAAATGTCCGTCACGCGAACGGAAAAAAACAGACAGACAGACTGACAGACACAATGATTTCCTATAAGTGGAGGAATTCTCTCAGTTTCGCATTTTACCCTTACTCATCGAGGTTTGGGAAATACGCTAATTTTCAGTGAGCATCGCTACAGCGAAAAAGCAATCGACGTTTTAAATGCGATAAATCGCACGCTCGGTCCACTTTGCACTCAAGAAACTTTTCGTGCGATGCTGATCTTGAGGAACCAGGCGACGCTAAGGTTTGAAAGATGAGAATCACGGGTCTCATTACATTGTACAGGCCATTTAATAAAAAAGTACGTAATAGCGAGATATAATGTCTCATTTTCACACACTTTCTAGTCACTGAACCGTTTCTGGAGAATGGCAATCATGTTAAAATATTATTTTCAGAGAGCCTGCTACTTCTAATAGAGCGCCAAGCAAAACTCTCAAGCGAGTTTCGCATCACATGGCCAAGATAAACAGAAGAGGCGATAAAATGTGGAGGAAATTCAGTTCGTTACCGCCAAATTATATTGAAAACGACATCGGAATGGTGACGGTTCCGGGACATTTTGTTCAAGTTGGAATTGACACAACGTGGAGAATGATTTTCTTTATGTAGATATGTTTCATTGTAGAAATGAATTAAGCAATTTCGCTTTTCTCATTGATATCTCGATTGTATCATTATAAATAAACTGTATTCTTTACCACGACATTTTGTAATTCGATTTTTTATCGACAATTTTTCACTCAACGCAGCTATGTCCAAAGATATTTGATCGAACAAAATAAATGGAATGATTGTTTGAGTTTCGTGAGAAAGTCGTCACAAACTACAAAAAAGGTGCGATTATTATTATCATTTTCCCCCGTAATTTTGCTCTTTTCTGGCACAATCGAAAAACTAAATTTCACAATAAAACATTAAACTCATAAAATCAAAGGAGATTCGATTGCAGAATAACACAGCTCTTTAGCTACAGTAATTCAATCGATATTCAAATGTTGTCGCCATTCATCTTTTGCTGCACCGGACTGAAGCGCTGCAATAATAATTATAGTTTTATGTAAAATTTTCTGAACTAAATCGAAAAGTTATCGTATATATCCCACAGGAAAAAAATTCTTTCTTCTCACCTGAGGTGGTCTGTAGGTGTGAAAAAAAGGGAAGTGAGACACGCCACTCCGTTTCCTCTCGTTTAGTGAAAGGCAATTGTTGACCGACCATCATCTTTAAGTAGAAAATATTATTCACATTGCTGTATAGAATATTCACCAGTGTAGATTATAGCAAAAGACGCTACATGGGAAGTGCATTTTAGAAGGGCTACGAGACCATCATGATATAAGCGGTATTACGATTCAAAATTGACCTCATCCGAGCAACTACCAATCTTAAAGTTGCTTACGTTCTGTCTGGGCTGCATCTGTTGCTGCTGCATCTGCTGGAAGTTAGGCGATCCGCGCCCCTGCAGCTGCATGGGTCGCATGTTTGGGTATGGAAGCTGCTGCGCATGCTTCATTTCCTGCTGCACCGGTACTTGCTGAGAATTGTGTTGCGGCACATGCTGCACCTGCTGCTGCAGCCGCTCAAGAGGTGATTGCTGCAGTTGCTGCATGCATGGATGATGCAGCTGCTGCAGTCGCACAGGCAGCAGCCCGTTGGCTGGTTGCTGCAGCTGCACCGGTCGTAGCACCTGTCTATTGGCTGCAGCTGCTGCAGCCATGTTCTCATTGAGAGAGTGACGACGCTTCGCAATCTTCTTCACTGTAGGAAACTGCTGCTGCAAAAAACCTATTTTGTTTCTCATTTTTTTGGAAATTAAGTATTGGTGATTTTACATTATTTTCATTCCCAAATATGACTAGAGATTGCTAAATGGTGTGTCGGCTAGACTTTGAAAGATAACTAACTAGTTGCTTCATTCCTCATTTCGCCCGTTGCTTTAGCGGGCTATGTAACTAGTTGCTTTTGAAGTAACTAGTTGCTTTCTGATTTGACAAATTTGCATGAAATAATTTACATGGAAGACAGTGGGAATTATTAATATGTTTGTGAGGGGGGTCGTGAGATCATTTTTCACTATGTTTGGCATCTAAATCGGTTGGTTCACGCCGCGCCCAAACGATTAATCAGTGGAACGTCCTATCAAGCCAAAATATTAGTAATCTTTGTTTTCTTTTCACTTGTTATTTCCAATTGGTTTTACATTAGTAGGACAGCAATCAGTAACTGAATTTTCGTCAATTGGTAGAAAAGGTAATGTCTTGTTCACATAGAGAACTTTTATTTGAAAAAAAATTAATATTGTTATTGCAGGTGCTGTTGAAATTAATATTTACATGACAAAATATTTAAATAGTAAGTCTTTCGCTATCTATGTTATTTTACCGCTTGTTTCGAAATGCTTCAGAAAAGCAACTAGTTACACACGCCGCTCAAAGCAACGGGTAAATGACGGAATGGCCCGTTCCTTCAGAACAAAAGCAACTAGTTGCCCAGTGCCAAAACCGTTACTTTTCAAAGTCTAGTGTCGGCACGGTTTATGTCCTAAACCGTGCCGAAACAAATGGGTATATTCTGACAGTCGTATTTCAAATTAAAAAAAAAAATTATGCTTACCCTATATTCCTGTTCGGCGACCATTTTATCGTATACCTGCTTGAAATTCTGGGGGGAGTTCGCGTTAAACTGAAATAAAAATTTATAAACGATTTTACGTGTATATGGTTTTCTTCGTCCAATATACGTCCAATATACAGGTTAAGACCAAATATCAAAGATTTCGATGCTATTATTTGAAATCTAATTGGAAAAAGTGAATTTATTTTAAAAATAAATCGTGCACAAATCGAACCTCCTTTGAGTAGCTGGGCGTTTGCTGCTCAAGTTGCTCCATGGTGAAACCGTACTGAGCAGCGAATGCGGCAACAGAATTGGGCGGGTGCTGCTGCAATTGCTCCTGCAGCTGCTGCAACATCATATTCTCCTGCTGCAGCTGCAGCTGTTGCTTCTGCAGCCTGATCTGATCCCTCTGCTCGTTGTATGAATACTTGTCAGTAGGTTCCGCTGCCTGAAATTGAGCAATTGAAACAGTTGAAGTAGAATCATTGCAATGAAATCATTTATGACATCAAATCTGAAACAAAGATCAAACCTGGTATTCATGGTTGTGGTGTTGAATCGGTTGTATCTGCTGCACGTGCTGCACGTGCTGCACCTCACTGCGTGCGATCGAAGCTGTAGAAGCCATGCTTGATGCAGAGGAGTGCGGCTGCAGCCGCTGTCCTTGATGCAGCTGCTGCATCCTCAGCTGATGTCTCTGCACATTGCACCAATCCTTCACAGTAGGTTCCGCCTGGAAAAGAGCAAATGAAGGCTTGAAGTAAAGTCAATGGAATAATATCATTTCCATATTCAAATACGTGAAAAGGTTCGAACCTGATAGTGATCGTTGTGGTGTTGCAGTATCGGCTGAACATGCTGCATCTGCTGCATCTGCTGCAGCTCCCCACATTCAATCTGTGCAGCAGCAACATTGCTTGCTGCAGGAGACTGCGGCAGCAGCTGAGTTTGTTGCTGCAGTTGTCGTGGCTTCTTTGGCTGCATCGGTTGAGGAGGCTCAGTAACAGGTTCCGCCTGAAACACATTCTGTATGAGAAAGACTGGCCATTGAAGCGAAATGTTTGTAAAGGCCAATTTTTTTAAAAATTATAACCCGGTAATATCTCTTGTGACACATCTTGTCGCTGTCGAATTCGATAATGCTCGCTGGTCCGGGGCTTGCAGCACGCGGCTGCTGCAGCTGCTGCAGCTTACCAATCGGTGCATCAGTCGTATGTGCTGTGTGCAGCACGCTGTCCGCTCGTTCTAGGGGCGACAGTAAGAGAGAAGGCTCGTCCAAATGGGCGATGAGCATCTGCTTGAAGACGTCGTCAGAGTCGGATGATGAAGAGATTGAAGAGGAGAGGGAGGTCTCGCACCATGGGAGTACTGTAATGAATTTCCGCTTTCAGAAATACTATGTGTCCCCACCTACAGTCCTGGTTGTTTCCCCCGTGAACATGGACCGTCCCGGCCGGCCCGGGCCGGCCCCTAGCGGTCCCTGCCAATTTGTGGCTCGAGTAGAGAGAAATTCGAGACAAACTCTGTGCAGTCAGATAGTTCAGGTTGTTGGTCATCGGAAAGTGTCAATAGAAATTAAAATTACTTATTTTATTAACTTTAAATTCAACTTGTTTCTGAGTAAACTCTATTCATTGCCGAGTAGGCTCAAAGAACATGATCATTGAAAGACAGAAAAGATTAGTGCTCAGACCGGGTTCAGTGGTTAAGACATCTGTCCGGTAAGCGGAAGGCCCGTGGTTCGAATCCCGGTCTGAGCACTAATCTTTTCTGTCTTTCAATGATCATAACTTTAAATTCGTTAGAAAATATTATCCTATGAAAAATCAGTTTGTGGTTAAGGCGAAAATCCAAGAGATACTGTAATATTTTGCGTCAAACTCTAACAAAAGTCATTTCCTTGAAATGATTTTTTCAAAGAAATTAAACGTATTTAAGAAAATAATTAAATTTTTCATCGACGTTATTCGATGACCAACCACCTGAACTATCTGACTGCACAGAGTTTGTCTCGAATTTCTCTCTGCTCGAGCCACAAATTGGCTGGGACCGCTAGGGGCCGGCCCGGGCGGGCCGGGACGGGCCATGTTCACGGGGGAAACAACCAGGACTGTAGTCCACCCTCTGGCAGTGGCCGCCCGACACTAATATCACTCGCAGTTTCTTACCCGGTTTCTGTTTTTTTGCGCTCCTTCTGGCCATATATTCATAATTGTCTAGTAGTGTTGTTATTTGGAATAATTCTATTCCCGAATAACAAAGGTTATTCGCGAATAACTCTTTGTTATTCGCGAATAACCCTTTGTTATTTTCGAATAGGATTATTCCAAATAACAACACTATTGTCTAGGATCAAAACGGTTCACAAATCAAAATTATGCAGCTCGATTCAAAAGAGTCATGAGGGGAATATTCGAGTATAAGCAGAACTCACCGGACATTACTCGGAATTGATGAAAGCACAATTTAAATATTTTAAGCGCAGCGTGAAACATAACCACACAAGTAACGATAACTCACCCAATTCTTGCTTCGTCTTCTTCATTGGTGTACTTGCAGTTATCAAGGAGGATTTGCGCTTGTTGCCAATTTCAGAATCTGAATTTCCTCGATTATTGATTTCAGGCTTTATAAAATAAAAATCATGAAAAGCGCACAAAACCCACCTCTCAACGTCTCCTTGTACTGTGCAATGTGTTCAGCCATGGCTGAATTGTCCGCAACATCGGCTTCCTTTTCCGGCAAAATCGTTGTCTCATCTGAACTAGAGTTATATTAAATGCGTTCAAAAAAAATAAGAAAAAAAGAAGAAAAAATCGATACTGTTTCGAACCTTCTTCATTTTTCTCTTCGATTCTTCCAAAAACGATCGGTATCATGTCGAGTTCCCGCTTTGCAGTGAGATCGGGTGTGGCGTAGAGATATCTGATAATTCAGAAATGAAAATTCAAATGTGAAAAAAATATTTAAAATAAACCAAATTCCTCTCAATTTATTTATGAATCTTTTCCACCAATAGCAAACGGTTTTAAGCCTCCAGAATTAGTCTGGTTCGAGAACCTGTCTCCGATCACACGCCCTCTCGCCCTTGACCCCTTTATGGAGAATATGGTTGGGCTGAATGATATGCTTGCAAACTCACTTGATGGGTTCAGCATTTCCAAACTGTGTGACGAGTTCAACTGTAGTCGGCGGGATGGAGAAACCGCGAATGTTCTGAAAAAAATCATTATTTTCGAAATCTAAATTAAGTAATTTCGAAATAAATCACTACAACCCGCCTCGCTGTGGTCGCTCGCAAAGTAGAAGAGGGATGAGGCGTCGAACTTAAATTACAAGATGTTGTTCGATTCAATAAATACAATTCGGAACTCAATTTTCACAGATTTCTGACCGTATATGCACGAAGGACAAGTTTATAATGTCTTTTTTAAAGTATCTGTAAAATTGAGCAGAAATCTAACCTGTACGGGGCATTCGCTCTTTCTTTCGGGCAAATTCTGAATGTTGTTGCGTTCACTAACGGAAGCCATCTGAAAATGAATATCAATAACACATCAACACTAATTAACAACGCAGACAGTACATCGCGAAAAAAGAGTGGGAAAAGGGGAATGAGAGACTAGCGTTGGGAAGGGGGAAAGTGAGTGATCATACCCACCTCCACCCTCACTAATATAATGCTCTAGTCGGATGCCTCTCTAGTACCCGTTTACTATTGCCAGAGGGTAGGGAATTTACGATGTTCACGCGTATATTCGCGCACCATCTCCCTTCACTCTTCCGGTCTTGCACGCGTTCTGGCCCCTCTATTCACAATTGAGGCGGATAGATAGGCAGTGCGTAAATAATATTTAAATGAACGATGGTCTCACCACGAATTCACTTTAGGCATTTTCCCAGAACCCGTAGATGTTGCTCTAAAAAAACTTTTTTTATAACCCTTTCGACACCGCTTTTTTTCTGAGGAACTTATCGATCTTGCTGTACTGAAAAGATTTATCGATTTTGAAAATTCAATATCCAGCTTGACTCAATTTAAAGTAGCCCTGGTCGTCAGTATAACCATGATCTAGTAGATCGTCCGGGTCTACGAATCCTTCGCACATTCGGATTAACATGTGTTTTATTTTCTCCGCTCATTGAAATTTTCGCAGTAGTGAAATAAAACAACCGCTGATGATTTTTAAAAAAGAGCTCTGCGTATCCCCAGTCTTCTGGTGCACGTTAAATTCCACAATCAAAGTTGCTACCAATTTTTTTCCGCCATCGAGATGTAAGGCTTGGTTAAGGTTTATTCAATAAATAATAACACAGATTAGACGACGAACAGTTGAAATTGATGTTTATTTATAAAAGATAATACACAGACTTGCGAACAAAAGAAGAAAAACTGGCGAATTTAGATTTACTGGCGAGTTTTGATGGCAAGCGAGACGCTAACCGGCAATTGCTGGAGCGGGCCCCGGCGCCGGCGCCGGAGCCGGCACGGGAGCGGGCGCTTGCACTGGAGGAGGAACGGGTGTCGGCGCCGGCGCCGTCGCAGCCCGAGCCTTAACAATCTTCTCCATCTCCAACTTCGCTATCTCTTCCTTTTGGTGCTGCAAAAAACCATTGCGGAACTTTACATCTATACTCTAGAATCGCCGGTGGTCTGTCCCGTAGCATCTTGTGGTCGGCCGTCGAGAGTTTGAAACTCTGCTCTCTCATATTTTTCACGCTCTTTAACACATTAATATTTCTTTGCGAATATGGTTTACCATGGTGGCTGCGATTTTGACCAAATGGATGAACAGTGATCCGGTTGTGGCCGCAGTTAGAAAGAGTGCGCGCACAATATGAGACGGCGCTCCGACTCCAGCTGATATACTAACAATAATGCATAATAGAGTGGCTCCGAATAATAGAGATAAAGCGATGACAAAGCACACATCAGTAGATATCTGAAAATAAGAAGAAGGGACTTTTAAACTAGCGGGTTGTATTGAGGTTAAATGCACTACGCTCTATGCGTATACTACGCCCTATGCGTACACTACGCTCTATGCATAGTTCTGGGTGCGGGTTCGGTCCAGGGGGAGCTCGCTAGGTGGCTCCAGGTACGGCCCAGGGGATGC
This sequence comes from Pristionchus fissidentatus, assembly GCA_036245785.1. Lineage (NCBI taxonomy): Eukaryota > Metazoa > Nematoda > Chromadorea > Rhabditida > Neodiplogasteridae > Pristionchus > Pristionchus fissidentatus. The sequence continues at coordinate 1,161,383 of BTSY01000003.1, read as the reverse complement.
CCTGTAGCCGGCTCCAGGTTCGGTCCAGGGGGAGCTCGGAAGCCAGCTCCGGGCTACATTAAAGCTCGCAGTATGCTAGGGAATGTTAATCGCTACAAAGAGTACTGGCTTATTCCGTTGCAAAAGGCTCGTGAGGCTGAGAGCGATCGAAAAAAGATCGAAAAAAGTTGCCACTACGCCACTTCGTGGTTCCGTGGCAACTTTTTTCGATCGCTCTCAGCCTCACGAGCCTTTCACAACGGAAACGCAGGATACAGTGCGTTCAGAACTTTTAGAACACTTTCAGAGATGTTTCCCGTGATTCCCTACGCCCTCTGAATCTTTTTGGAACTTTTCAAAATTTTCGATTTTTCACGTTAAAACATGTTAGAACACGTTCAGACACGTTTCGAACATCGCAAAACACTTTTCCTGCGAACCCCTACGCTCTCTGAATCATTTGGGAACTTTTTGAAATTTTCGATTTTTCACGTTAAAACGCGTTAGAACACGTTCAGACACGTTTCCGACATCGCAAAGCACTTTTGTAGTGATCCCCTACGCTTTCTGAATCATTTTGGAACTTTTCGAAATTTTCGATTTTTCAAGTTAAAACGCGTTAGAACATGTTCAGACACGTTTCCGACATCGCAAAACACTTTTGTAGTGATCCACTACGCTTTCTGAATCATTTTGGAACTTTTCGAAATTTTCGATTTTTCACGTTAAAACGTGTTAGAACACGTTCTGACACGTTTCTGACATCGCAAAACACTTTTCCTGTGATCCCCGACACTCACCGGTGCGTTTGGAGAAGGTTCGAAAATTTCGATTTTTCATGTTAAAACTCGGCAAAACAGGTGAAAACGTGTTTCACGGTACTCAAAAACGGGTTAGGACGGTTTCTGGCACTTGCGAAAAATGCGGCAAAAGGTTTGCCCGCGGCGGGGGTCGAACCTGGGGGCCTCGGATTCAAAGTTTGGCTCGTAACCCACTTGGCTATGGATTTGGTTAATTATATTTTGTAAAATTTGAAAGGTATTCTGGTCGGTTATCATATGCAAAAGGATCTGAGAAGATTGATTGAGTTTGAAGCGATTTATAGCGAAAACACGAAAACTTCCGTCACGCGGTTAAAACTCGGCAAAACAGGTGAAAACGTGTTTCACGGTACTTAGAAACGTGCCAGGAGCACTTGCGGCACTTGCGAAAAATGACACTTGGCCATGGATTTGGTAATTTAAATTTTGTAAATTTTTTAAGCAATTCTGGTCAGTTATCATATGCAAAAGGTTCTGAGAAGATAGAGCGAATTTGAAGCGAAATATGACGCTGTTCACGTTAGGCTGTTTAAGTGGCTGGAACAGGCCAAAAATCGAAATCGCTCAAAACTTGGTCCTAGGAGTAACTTTCGACGCTGAACACGCTGGTGCCATCGATTTCGCAATCTGACCCCTCTGGGCGCCGGTATGGCGCCGCGCCTCTTTGGCGCCAAACTTGTTTTTCGAATAAAACTCGCTTCGGAGTGCCCGTAGAGGCACGAAATCTCGCGTATTCTAGCAGAATTTGATGCTCTATCTCATGGACTAGGTGGCTGGTAGAAGTGATTTCTCGTTTTTGAGAAAATGCGATTTTTTGATCCAGTAGTAGAAAGTGAATTTACGCACATATATGAAAGAGCTCGTCATACTGATCAATTTGATATATAACACTAATAGGTTTAAGCCCTGCATCGAAAATTATTCAAGTTTTGCTGATTTTCGCGCGCGCGGAACGCGTGTGCCGACGCGGCATCCGCATGGCCGATGCGGTAGTGGTCTAGAACTGCAATCCGAAGGTCACTGGTTCGAATTGGTTGCAAAAGTTTTTGCCGAATTTTTTTTTCATCGAAAAAATCACTTTTTCAAAATTTCAGAAAATGTGCCAATATGGTCAGGAGGTGAAAATTCGATGAAGGGCTTAAACCTATTAGTGTTATATATCAAATTGATCAGTATGACGAGCTCTTTCATATATGTGCGTAAATTCACTTTCTACTCTCTGGATCAAAAAATCGCATTTTCTCAAAAACGAGAAATGGCTTCTACCAGCCACCTAGTCCATGAGATAGAGCATCAAATTCTGCTAGTATACGCGAGATTTCGTGCCTCTACGGGCACTCCGAAGCGAGTTTTATTCGAAAACAAGTTTGGCGCCAAAGAGGCGCGGCGCCATACCGGCGCCCAGAGGTGTCAGATTGCGAAATCGATGGCACCAGCGTGTTCAGCGTCGAAAGTTACCCCTAGGACCAGCTTTTGAGCGATTTCGATTTTTGGCCTGTTCCTGACCTCTGTTGAGACCTTGTTGATCCTAACGTAAACAGCGTCATATAAGGAAAATGAGAAAAAAGTGTGACCGGACGGAAGGGAAAAAACGGACAAACAGACAGACAGACAGACAGACAGACAGACAGACAGACAGACGTTAGCATTTTCTAATATATAGTAACATATTTTCTTTGTTTTCAGCAACCATAAACATGTAGCGTACGGTAAGTATGTTTTTTTTACAATCCTGAGTGCAGTATATCACTAAGAGTAGTATATATTTGCAAGTACACAATTACACGTAGTTTAAAAATAAGAGCGGCATTAGCTCGGAGTTTTGTATATAAATTGTATAGTATTTTGCTCATTTCTTACCAGGATTCGATTGCTGTCTAGGCTGTACATGAAGGCTAACTCTAGAAGAGCAAGGATAATGACCATTGGGGAAACGAGAAATGGCCACAATTTCAAGCAGAAGCCGATCAAAAGGAGTTGGACGATCTGGAAATATATTGAAATGTAATTAATAGCACTGTGGATATATCGTACGCCAAGATCACTTTCAACAAAGGTGTGCCACCGTGGGGCACGGTGTGCCACTTTAGGACACCTTTTCGTTTTCATTGATTTGTACCACGAATATTTGATTGTTTTGAAGGATCTTTGATTCTATCGCTTTCATATCGATATTTGCAACGTGATAAGGGAAAAAATGGAAAAGAATAAGTGAAAACAAATTATTTCGAGTGCGTCACTTCAAGTTAATCTTTAAATTCCTCACTTTACGATGCGATTGGTTCACGGAGCGGGAAAAGGCGGTTACCGTAACCCTGAGCATTTTAAATTTGCGCGCGTTGACAAGCGCACTCGTTTTCCCTCTATTTTTGCACGTCTCCGTTATTTTTTCGATTGTTATTCTTTCCTCATCCCTCCGCCGATCAGTTGCGAACACCACGCGGTCGACGTCTAATCGTCAACACGCGTTTCCTGCTTGGAGCGCCCGTTTTCCCGTTGCGACCTATCCCTGTCGTCTCTTTTATTTTGTCTCCATATTGCTCATTCTTGCAGTATCTCTTCGCAAGGACAACGGAGGAGGATGGAGGAGACTCAGCAGCATCTTTAGAGGTACTTACTTTAATTTTTTGTGCATTTTCTTGAAAAAAAACTGTACCATCTCCGTTTCCCGTGCTCTCTCGCATTGCCTAACCGACGAGAGAGTGTGGGAAATTGAGAGAGTGCTAATTATATTTCTAAAAAGATTAAAAACGCTGATTTTCTTATTGCAATTTATGGACGACACAATACGAAGGTATCAGTAGTCACTCTCCCCGTTTCTAATTATATTTTTTTCATGTCTGCTCCACATCGCCCGCGTGTCCGTCTCTCACAGCCAGCCGTCTTCTTTTTTTGTCAGGTTGGTGTGCATTTGGTGATGGCTTGTGGCTTGTGGAATCATGCCCAGGTCCTCCCCGCTCACATCACCTGCCGTTCGTCTCCTTGCTCTTCATGTTCTTCGCTCGCTTCGGACCGTCTTTCGTCTCTTCTGAGAAGACTCTTTTCTTTCTTTCTTTCTTGTTTCTTCTGTAGTTGAAGTAAGTGCGGGAAGGGTAGGCGGGCTCTGGCAATAGTCGATCGATTATTGGAGGGTACGGTGTTGCGTTTAAATCTGATCGATAGTCTGAGGTTACGGTACTATCTAGTCGATAGCATCGGGTTGCTGTAGTTTTAGGCGCTAATTGTTCCGTGAACAAGCGTTGCAGATAGCTTGCTTAAATCTGTGCATAGTTGTGTGATTAGGTATGACACTTATTTCGCTGAATGGGTGCAATTTCGAAAGATGATGGTGTCATGAAATAGGAACGCTTTGTTTCGTTGAACCATTTCTTCGGTGTTTGTTAGATCAGACTCGTATCTTTCGATCCAATTCAATCAAAAAGTGATGCTGACGGTATTAGCGCTGTGGAAAGTGGGCGGACCAAAAAAACCTAGTTATGGTATGCTGCAGATATCGATTGATCATGCGAGAGTGGACTCAGCTTCTGACCCAATGCACTCTATTTCGATGCGACTTTAAGGAGAGCGTGAGAGAGCACGTAGTTTTGCGGTGCGAACGAAATTGATCGATCTTTTGAGTTTACAGTAGGTCATCTTGACCTTTTCACTTGCATTCAGTGTGATCAATCGATATTCATAACTCAATGAATGTTTACCCAAAAAAATGACAACAAGAATTACTCTATCTAAACAAGAGAATGAACAAGAAAAAAACGAATGAACTAATCGTTTCGGAAATTCCTTAAAGAACTCTAATGGACAAGTTTCCGTCCTGGAAGATGTCTTCTTCTTCCTTCTCATTGTCTTCTTCTCTATCAAAATCTCCCTCTCCCTCTCCCTCTTCATCTTCCTCATGTTCTCTCCCAATATACTTCGGTCTCTCTCCCTCTTCTCCCATCACTTCTTCCTCTCTAATAACTTCCTCCTCCTCGACCGCATCCTCACCCAAAGGGAGTTTGCGCCTCTTCTGTGCATAGTTATTCAGCCTTTTCCTCATGCTCGCTTCCATCGTCTTTTTCTCTCCCTTCACACTGAATCTCCTTCGATAAAGTAGACACTGCAATTAATTTAAATTATTTACTTAATTATGTCATAATAATGTTATGTTTCAAACCTCAGTCATCCATTGAACCTTTTCTTGATCGCGCTCATTGAGAGGGAGACGGCGCTGGTATGGAGTGAAAAGTTCACGATCCAATCGATTAGCGAATGAGAGAAACGAGTCTTTGTCGAGTACTCGAACCCTCTCTTCCTTGATAAACTTGTAGGAGAACGCTAAAGAAAATACATTAAAGCATCTTTTTTTTCAGAAAACGAACAAGGAGGAGGCAGTGGCAGTCTCTCGGCGAGCTTCTCGACAGCCTTGGCTGCTTTCAGTGAGTTGGTAGAGATAGAAGGAGTAGCCGTAGCGACTTCACCAATCTGTTGTTTAACATATTTTGTAATTTTGCAATAAATTTTGAAATAACCTTATTCCCTTGTTGTTCTAATCCATCTGCTATCTCATCTGCCAGATCCTCTAGATTGACAATTCTGTTGCCCAAGTCATTAAGGCGCTCGTCAACTACCCGAAACTGAGTAGTCATAGCGTCTCTCATCTCCCTTACGGCATTCAGAACTGAAATGATCATTTTTGAAGTGCAGAAACAAATAGTTTGTCTCACTGAGAGCAGTCTCATGAGAGAGACCGTTAGTGGTGAGAGGGGAAGAAGTTGGAATCGAGGTAGTTGCTGCTGCAGTTGGGATATTGTAAGGTAAGGTATTTGCCCGTCAAACCGCATAAAAGGGTCAGGAGTGTGAAAATTACTGTGAGTGAGTTCTACCGTGACCGACTGTTGCTCCTGACCCCTTTCTGGAGGGATGCGACTAATGATCCGAAATATTTACCACTCGGCGTCGTATTTGCTCGATCTTCCAATCTTCTTTCTCTGCGTGTGCGACCTGTGATTATAAAGATGTGATATGTGATCTTTGATCTTATTTTATATTATCTTTGAGTTTGTTCTTTAATTTCGTACCTCCCGATGCCGATGAGTTGGTCGGTCCTCCAGACAGGGGTATGACGTTAGGTACATCACTGTCCTCAGGTACTGAAAATGAGTACTTACTGTTACAGCAAGTTCAGCATTGCGTACCTGCTACTACGTCGTCCACCGTATCCTTGTCAGCTACCGTATCGGCAGGTTCTAATCAAATCAGATATGATGATCAATAGGATGAGAAATCAAACCTTGTTTTATTGAAAAGTTCATGGTAGTCTTCGATTCTCCCTTTCCTCCTGATTTCTGCCCACGGGCGACACCTGTTGATATCAAACAATTATTGATGATTTAACCAATGCCATTTTTTAGCAATAGCGGAGGTTCGACTTACTTGTACCACGTGATCTCTTGGACTTGCTGCAATTAAAATATAGTAATTTTTTTTTGCAAAAAAATCAGTACACCGTCTGGCTGAGTACGTTTAGCTGTACTTCTCTGTACTCGTTGATTAACTTCGACCCTCTCCCCTCCAGGCATAAGCACGACTTTCTGAGAACGATTATTCAAATGATTTAGGGAAGGTATGAACTAACCGGAAGCGGAAGCTTCCCTTCCTTCTCTATGGATTTCTCGCCACTTTCCCATTTCTCCTTCTCCTTCAACAACGTCTTCCTCGCCCCTTCCTCACAATAAATGGCATCCCTAACAACGCCGAAAAAATCGACTCTGATTTTCTCTCCACACAATTCAATGCTTCCTTTCCTAAGAGCACGATTTACAATGTGATACTCATTATCCAAGCGACAGATGATTGACATCTGAAACATAGAAAAGAGTTGTTTGATCATCATAAACATCACAAAACGAGGAGGTGGGAGATATATGTTAAATATTCACGGCGTTCTGGAAGAATTTCCGAAATAGAATTCGTGAGGTAAACATCGCTCATTTACATGTTATTTGCATAGAATCGCCGTGATATTGATTGGTAATTGGTGGGAAACACCATTCTTCCCCCGTTTTTCTCGTGCTCAGATATCCGTCTTCGATCAATACATTTCCGGATGGCTCAATCTCTCGCTTACACGGTATGTCTCTCATTATTGCTTTATTCATATGGTGAAACACTGATTACACGTGGCGTTCATTAATCTACAGGGACTCGACAAGAGCTGGAAGGACTTTCTAGTGGGATGGCAAGAAGAAGGGATCAGTTATGAGGAGATGTCGTCCCGGTGTGCTAACATGGGACACACAATATCCCCTCGAGCAATCAGTCGACTCCTTGCTCTTCCTCTCGAGATCACGAAGGAACCGTACACTCCAAGAGCTAGCACTATTCCACCCGTCATCTACCACGAAGTCAAGCAGTACATTATCGATTTGTACGATGAAAATGACGAGGTTCAAATGTCGGAAATCCTCTTGGGAGTGGAGAGGAACTTCGGTCTAAGAGTTAGTCGTTACAATCAATAATACCGTTCTTTTTTCGATCCAATTTTCTGCACCTGCCGTAATCTTTCTGAATCGTTTCGAGTACTGTGCTTACCATGATCCACTCATCTAATGAACTGTACTAATCTATCAGCAAATGATAACTAATTTCATGACTGAAAGATCAAAGATCAATATTACAGGTATCGGAGTATCCGATCGATAGGATCCGAAAGGAGGCTGGATTATGTGCCCTGAACACTCGCTATGGCCACTCCGTAAGAGAGGCAAATCGCCTACCTCGAGTCAATTTTTGCAAGTTGAAGCAAGAAGAAAAGGCGACTTTTCGCCACCATGTTTTCACTGATGAGAGCATGGTGCAGCTGGATCCCAACAGTAGAATCGTATGGGTCCACTCTACTGCTCGTCATCGTCGCATCAAGAGCACCTTCAAGCACCCTCAGAAGGTAGACCAATTGAGAATTATCGCTTTGCTACTGAAAGTAATCGCGTTTCACAGTCTCATGGCCAATGCATTTCGAAAGCTGCACGCGAAGCACGCGTGGTGTGATTTGTGGTGTAGTGGGGGGGGAATTAGTCGACGAAAAGAAATGAGTCTCAGAAAAATGCGGCAAGAACTTTTGCATGGGGTAGGGGTCGAACCCCCGACCCCTCCTTGACACACTACTTACTTACCTGCTGAGCCATGAGGGCTGACAACACAGTCTTCTACTTTTTCGTAAAATCCGGGCTGTAGCAGAAACCATCATTATACAGATGACGACATCTGCAAATTAGTACGAGAGTTCGTATGTAAAAAGGGCCTTCGCGGAACAATTTTCAAAAAAATGTTTTTGATTTTGACCTAACTTTTATATTAAAATACCAGGCGACGAGAATTAGATTTATCCCGGTCCCAGGTCCAGAGCCGGCTTTTAGGAAATTTCTGGCTCCAACACCGGAATCATTATAACTCAGCTCAACGATGAGCTGGAATGCTGAGGTTGGGCTCAAAATGTTCATAAACCTCGTATAAACAAATTTACAGTTGGAAACTAGTTTCGTACTAGTTACCTTAGAAAGTTATGACCGAAGAAGTGAAATCCGTATTTTTCGAAAAATTGTTAGATATCAAAAACGAGATGCCGCGCTTTTTTATTGCTGATTATGAAAGAGCTCTTGAAATAGTGTCTGGTAAAAAAATAGAACCGAACAAAAAGGGAAGGATTTAAATTAGAAAAATATGTTTGAAAGTGAAAATCGTCAAAAGTCGAAAAATAAAGTTTGCGAAAAACTAACAAATAGTAGTTTTTCATGCACTTTGCATCACTTTCAGCTAAATGAAGATTAAATCCACGCTTGTGAAGCTCATTTAGATAACTTTTCGGATCAACATTTCGGAAAACTTGTAAAATTGTTTAAATGCCTGAAAATTATGTGAAAATGCGTGAATACGCGAGCTTGGCGAATATCATATGTGGTGTATTTATGTTGGTACGCAATCAAATTCATTTTTATACCGTACTTGAGCACCGAGCTGGTTGTTATTTTATTTCTAAAATAGGTTTTCGACGATTTTAAGACAATTTTGCCAATTTTTCGAATTTTTGAGTTCAGACAAGCTTCACAAGCGTGTATATAATTTTTATTGAACTGAAAGTGATGCAAAGTGCATGAAAACTACTATTTGTTAGTTTTTCGCAAACTTTATTTTTCGATTTTTGACGATTTTCACTTTCAAACGTATTTTTCTAGTTTAAATCCCCCCTTTTTGTTCGGTTATATTTTGTTACCGGACACTATTTCAAGAGCTCTTTCATAATCAGCAATAAAAAAGCGCGGCATCTCGCATTTTTAATATCTAACAATTTTTCGAAAAACACGGATTGCACTTTTTCGAGTACGAAACTCGTCTCCGGCAGTAAAATTGTTTATCCGATTTTATGAGCATTTTGAGCCCAACTCCAGCATTCTAGCTCGCTTTTGAGCTGAGTTATGATAATTCCGGTGTTGAAGCCAGAAATTTCCAAAAAGCCGGTTCTGGACCTGGGACCGGGATAAATCGAATTCTCGTCGCCTGGGTACTCTAATATAAAAGTATAGTCGAAATCAAAAAAAAAATTTTTGAAAATTGTTCCGAGCAACCTGCAATCTCTGGTGAGACCTCTCATAAATAAACCACTTTATTATCAAGTCTTCCTCGATTCATGAAAGTAAATTTCCGGCTGGCTAGACTGTCTTTCCAAATCTCTCAACCCCCAATTTCTAACAACATCGAAATAAAAAGCACTCGATCTGTGGGCACCGGTATTCCTGAGTGGGCCACAGTTTGTCTACTTGCTCACTCTGGATGGTCGCGTAGCGCGCATTGCGCGGCTGTCTGGTAGACGCTGACAGCGAGTAGAACAGCGATAACGAGGGAGTTCATTGCTGAATAACGAGCGGGATGATCAGATAAGTGACGAGCCCCTTCTTTCCCGTGTCATTTATACCAGCAGAATGTTGTTTGAACACCCCCTGTTTTCACCCGACTAAGGAAGCTGATTACACATAAACCGACACTACGAACACGACGCTACCACGTTGATAGTTATGAAGGCCGTACCACTTTTTGTGATGCACCTGAGTATACAAACAAAACTGTTAAAACGTAAATTCACGCGCCCAACTTGACTTTAGCATTGTGTGCACTTTAGCTGGATTTGTTTCGGGAATTTTGAACGACGTTTTCTGCAGAGATGATCAGTTGAAAAATGTCTTTGTCTGAAATTTCGTCGGACGTCGGAACAAATGTCTAACTTCGGAAAAAAATGTCGGAACAATCAAATTCAGACCCATTATATATGATGTGATTGAGGTTTAACCAAACGTTTCATGTCATTTAAGAAACTTATCTATTTAAAAATTTCCTATTTTGCGATGAAAAGCAGAGTTTTTGGAAAAATCGTATGTCATGCGCATTTAGCTCAAATATGTTTGGTATGCATAATAATAAGAGATAAGGATGTAACTTCTTACTCCTAGGAAATAATTCAAAACATATCTGGCGTATTCCTTACTGAGAAAGTCACAAATGTTCAAGTTTGAGCACAAGTATCTCAATGGTCTCTGTTATTAAAACGCGTTCTCCGTAACAGCGCAGTTCACAGTCTCATGGCCCATGCATTTCGAAAGCTGCACGCGAAGCACGCGTGGTGTGATTTGTGGTGTAATGGGGGGGGGGGGAATTAGTCGACGAAAATAAATGAGCCTCTGAAAAATGCGGCAAGAATTTTTGCATGGGGTGGAGGTCGAACCCCCGACCCCTCCTTGACACACTACTTACTTACCTGCTGAGCCATGAGGGCTGACAACACAGTCTTCTACTTTGCGCTACCCTATCGTGCGAAATCTCCTGCGTCGGCCCAAGCCGCCAGTGCGCTTCGAGCCATTACAGTATGCCAACAATCTGTACGGGAGTACACAAACCGCTCCTTCTGTCCCAGTGGGCGGAGTTTCAAGGCTGTTTTGTTCTTGCATTGCGCTATGCCTTTTCATGAGACTGTGGTTTCAGGTGATGATATGGGGTGGAATCTCTTGGAAAGGGGTCACACCTCTCACAATCTTCAATGGGACGTGCCGCGTCGACGGACCCGAATACTGTAAAGTACTTCGAGACGGATATGTCGACTGGGAAATGTGAGTTTTTGTCTATGAATCATCTTAATCGGAAACTTATAACTCACTTTTCAGGAAAACGTACCGCGGAAAGGCGAAATTAGTGCAAGACAATGCACGTTGTCACACTGCTCGTCTGACTCGTGAGTTCTTGGAGAGGGAGGAGATCGAGGTACTACCTATACTTTACCTGCTCTCAATTGAACTGAAACATTATTTGCATTAAAAGTATTGCTTCCAGACTGAGAAGTGGCCGGTTGAGAGCCCGGATCTCAATCCGGTGGAACTCGTCTGGGGCTCTATGAAGCGGTATCTCAAGAACCACTGGAAGTCTCGAGATCTCAATCATCTGGTGGAGGGTATCCAGCACTACTGGTACAAGGTTCTCACTGTCGAAGACTGCAGAGCCTACATCAGGCATATTCATTGCCAAATGGAGAGAGTCATTGACGAAGAGGGAGGACCGGTCAAGGACTAGAATAATGTACACATTACATTCGCTCATATTGTATTGACATTGTAAATAACCAATGATATTTAAGGAAAACGTTTATTGTTTCCGCGAATTCGTATGGTTACACAATCAATTGCGATAGCAAAACGTTACTTAATCTATTGCAAGTCTATAGAGAATACCAATCCATTCTTCAAACGAACCCGATATTACTTTGTTATTTGTTTTCCACGATTTTCTATTCAATAAATGGATCAAACACATCGCGGGTTTTTGTTTAGAATATCGATTGATCACACTGAATGCAAGTGAAAAGGTCAAGATGACCTACTGTAAACTCAAAAGATCGATCAATTTCGTTCGCACCGCAAAACTACGTGCCCTCTCACGCTCTCCTTAAAGTCGCATCGAAATAGAGTGCATTGGGTCAGAAGCTGAGTCCACTCTCGCATGATCAATCGATATCTGCAGCATACCATAACTAGGTTTTTTTTTTGGTCCGCCACTTTCCACAGCGCTAATACCGTCAGCATCACTTTTTGATTGAATTGGATCGAAAGATACGAGTCTGATCTAACAAACACCGAAGAAATGGTTCAACGAAACAAAGCGTTCCTATTTCATGACACCATCATCTTTCGAAATTGCACCCATTCAGCGAAATAAGTGTCATACCTAATCACACAACTATGCACAGATTTAAGCAAGCTATCTGCAACGCTTGTTCACGGAACAATTAGCGCCTAAAACTACAGCAACCCGATGCTATCGACTAGATAGTACCGTAACCTCAGACTATCGATCAGATTTAAACGCAACACCGTACCCTCCAATAATCGATCGACTATTGCCAGAGCCCGCCTACCCTTCCCGCACTTACTTCAACTACAGAAGAAACAAGAAAGAAAGAAAGAAAAGAGTCTTCTCAGAAGAGACGAAAGACGGTCCGAAGCGAGCGAAGAACATGAAGAGCAAGGAGACGAACGGCAGGTGATGTGAGCGGGGAGGACCTGGGCATGATTCCACAAGCCACAAGCCATCACCAAATGCACACCAACCTGACAAAAAAAAGAAGACGGCTGGCTGTGAGAGACGGACACGCGGGCGATGTGGAGCAGACATGAAAAAAATATAATTAGAAACGGGGAGAGTGACTACTGATACCTTCGTATTGTGTCGTCCATAAATTGCAATAAGAAAATCAGCGTTTTTAATCTTTTTAGAAATATAATTAGCACTCTCTCAATTTCCCACACTCTCTCGTCGGTTAGGCAATGCGAGAGAGCACGGGAAACGGAGATGGTACAGTTTTTTTCAAGAAAATGCACAAAAAATTAAAGTAAGTACCTCTAAAGATGCTGCTGAGTCTCCTCCATCCTCCTCTGTTGTCCTTGCGAAGAGATACTGCAAGAATGAGCAATATGGAGACAAAATAAAAGAGACGACAGGGATAGGTCGCAACGGGAAAACGGGCGCTCCAAGCAGGAAACGCGTGTTGGCGATTAGACGTCGACCGCGTGGTGTTCGCAACTGATCGGCGGAGGGATGAGGAAAGAATAACAATCGAAAAAATATCGGAGACGTGCAAAAATAGAGGGAAAACGAGTGCGCTTGTCAACGCGCGCAAATTTAAAATGCTCAGGGTTACGGTAACCGCCTTTTCCCGCTCCGTGAACCAATCGCATCGTAAAGTGAGGAATTTAAAGATTAACTTGAAGTGACGCACTCGAAATAATTTGTTTTCACTTATTCTTTTCCATTTTTTCCCTTATCACGTTGCAAATATCGATATGAAAGCGATAGAATCAAAGATCCTTCAAAACAATCAAATATTCGTGGTACAAATCAATGAAAACGAAAAGGTGTCCTAAAGTGGCACACCGTGCCCCACGGTGGCACACCTTTGTTGAAAGTGATCTTGGCGTACGATATGTGAATAGTTAGAAATTAGACTGTGGATAAATCACACTACAAACACCGCGTCACAGCATCAGCAAAAGTTAGTAAAACTAAGGAGAAATGTTCAATTAAAAATTTTTTTTTCTAATTTTTAAATTTACCAACCCACTTTGCCCGTTGAGATAAAAAAAATAGAAACGCACCATTATTAGCGCAATCCCAACCACAAATACCAATCTATGGATATTGCCTCGTTCGATGGGAGCAAACATGAGTGGTTCCTGAAACTAATTGATTTACATATTTTATTAATTAGTTATTGATACTAATTAGCATATACTAAGTTGCATTACTCGGATATTCAGTGCATTTCAGTACCTGATGCCTGATCCATATGAGGCTAAGTACAAGGCAGATTTGTGCAGCGAATATTGGTGCAGCAGTTTCAGCCAGCCACCAATTGAGCTGCGGCAACGAAAGTAACCAGCCGGAGAGGCCGGAGAATAGAAGTATGAGGACTGCATGCACTTTGATATGGAGATGACATGGACTCTACAACGAACGATAATTACAGTGGCACCATTGTCACTTCTTTAAAGAAGGTGTCCCACGAATATTTGGTCAACCGAGTTCTCACTGTGGGGGTCGAATACCCGATGAGAGCCTCGAAAATCGCATGTTTCAGTTTTTAGATTGAAGAAAGGTATGTTTAATAAACTTTCCAAAACGACCAGAATTCTTACAGTATCTCACATTGAACCTGCAATCTTTTAGCGGTGGGAGTTGGCATTTTGTGGAAAAGAGGTCAGAGAAAGGCAGAGAGATAAGGGGAAACGAGGAGGGTGCGCGAGGGAAACGCGCGCTGCTTTTGAGTTTCACCAACTATCGATAACAGGAATGAAACCTCGAACATCGGGGAGAATAAAAGTTTCGAACGTTCGTGTTACGCCTTCTTTAAAGAAGGCGTCCCACGAATGATTCAGACATTTTATTTTCCCCCGACTTTCGAGGTTTCATTTCTGTTATCAGAAGTTGGTGAAACACAAATGCACCCGCGCTTTCCCTCGCGCACTCTTCTCTTTTCCCCTTATCTCTGTGCTTCTCTCTGGGTGCTTCACCCCTAAAAGCCAACTCCCGCCGGGAAACCCTTCAATAGCAATGTCAGATAGTGTAAGAATTATGTTGTTTGGGGCAGCTTATTACACATAACTTTCTTAAAATTAATAAAAATAACACATGCGATTTTCGACGCTCTCATCAGGTATTCGATCCCCATTGCCTCACAGTGAGAACTCAGTCGACCAAATATTCGTGGGACACCTTCTTTAAAATGATATGCATAGTTTTTCAATTTTAGTTTTCTAAGTGTACTATGCACATGAAAGTCGTTAACAGAAAATTTGCTCCCCATATTTTTGCAAACATTTTGAGCTCTTGAACGGTATTGTATCTTCATTTTGAACGAAGTTACGTCGATTCCGGCATGAGAACCGGGAAATTGCTAAATGCCGGTTCTGCAACCTATGACCCGGATTGATCGAATTCTCATCCCCGGGGTACTTCCACAAAAAAGTTTGATCGAAATCAGAGATATGTTTTTGAAAGTTGTTCCCCAAGGGTGGTGTTTTCATGCAATCTCTCGTGATACCTGTCTTAACAATAATAAATTTATTATTTATGCTGCGTAAATTTCATGAGTGGAATTCCACCCTCTGAGGGTGGAAAACTCGTGTAGCTCAGCACAATTTGAACGAAATCACTCCAATCAAAAAGGAAAATGTCCAACTGTGGCTTGCAATCCCTGTATCAAGTTTGGAAGTTGTAGCTTCACTAGGAACAAAGTTATGAAAGGGTGCATGAAACTGTTTTGCACCTTGCACCCCATGAAATTTGCGCAGCATTAGAGAACAGTTCTCCAAACCTCCACACGATGTATATTTTCGTAGAGTTTGAAATTCGGGTAAATAATTGGATTAGCTCTCCTCTCTTCGCACACTCTCTATGCAGGTCTATTGGTGAGATGTTGTGCGAAATGAAGAGAGCTAATCCAATTATTTACCCGAATTTCAAACTCTATATTTTCGGTAAACGAACGATAAATGGGGAATGATGTAGAACCGTTCTCCTAGCGAATTTACTGTGGATAGCTAATTAACAATCAACAACTAATAAGCAGCACGCAGAGCGCAAACTCGTCTAGATGTGAGCACGTAGACAACCCAACTCCCTCATGCAAGACTCTTTACCCTCTACACTCTCAAGTTCGTGCACTATCTCGTCAAGAGACTGAGTATCTTGATAAGATAAGAGGTATATATTGTGTAAAGAGGAAATTGTGGCTATCGACATCGAAAATGTGTGTTGGCAGCGAAGAGCGCTCTGAATTTTACATTTATAAAAAGACTGAATTATATCAAAAAAGCACAAAACATAAATTTCGTTGTTTACAAAACATGATCGTTTTCGACACTCTCACGTGCTCTCTCGCCCTGATAAACACCATGCAGCTATATCTCCACCACTTCAACAAAAATAAATGCGAGGATGTGATGTTTGAATACAAGATGTTTGGAACGAGATATGAAATTGTGCCGCCGGGTTGACTCCTGTTGACAGAGTGCACAATTAGCTCGTGGTTGCAACTTACTGTAGCCTCACAAAGAAATATTTGTGCATTTATCCGGAAACGCGGTTACAAATAGAGAGGGAAAACAATAAAATTGAATGTGTTCGATTTCATACGACAACAAAGAGGGAACATCACAAATGAAGGTATCAGTGGTTCGCAAATCGACACTCAGAAAGTTGGGCATAATTCACTGTTAGAAGAGTGAGAGCCTTAAGTTGGCCATTAAATGAGATGAGTTATTCTTCAATTATTACTCTCAAACATTCTCTTCGTCTTCATCTCCACTGTGTCTTGACTGGTAATCACTGTCGTCGTCTTGCGCCTCGACGTCGTTAATCGGAAGAGGCGCGGGCGCCGGCGCCACTGCAGCGTTAGCCGCCGCCTTTTTCGCTTGCTTTTATCGCCTATACTCTGCAGAATCCTACAAATTTTTTTACTATAATATGCAGAAGAATTCCTTCCTTACTCTTCCCATTCACACTTTTTGCAACCCGCACTGTACTGTACACGTAAACCCGCGACATCATCGAAAGGGTCCACAATGTTAGGATTGTCAGGAAAGCGGCCACGTAGTGTGTTTTCCTAATTGGGAAAAGACGCCTAACACCGTATATCAGACATATTTTCCCAATTGGGAAAACGCTACTTTATTGCTATCTTCAATCACCGGCACATTGTGGTCCCTCGATTAAGACAGCATTCCACAAGTATATCATGGTCTCATAAAGATCCTTTTCGATCATCACATATGGGTGTATTCCAATCAGTGTATTCCAAGTCCATTAATGGACAAATCCAGAAAGCCTACAACACTTGCCTTTGCTGTAAACGCAGCCAGTGCGTAGAGGAACAGCGAGGAGACTGTGGCTGTTGTGAGCGTGATCGTTGCTATTTTAGATGCCGGATACGCCAGTTTTGGTGCGAAGGCAGTGGCCTAAACTAATGCGCCATAGACGGTGATGCACAGCAGACAAATAGTGGCGGCACCGTAGAAACGCGAGATCTGAATGAATATCGTCCTAGCTGGCAAGCCCATCCGACGCCCACCTAACGTTATCGATTGAATAATATATTAAGGTAGCAATACTTTTTCAAAAATTTAGAAAGAAGAAATCGGAATGATGATAAGACACACTCACATAAATCTAAATCGTTTTCAAAAGGAAGTATGTTGATTTCATGCTTAGCATATTATTCTAATTACCCAAACACGGATGGCGTCGAGCGTGAAGACGAGGGCGACGTAGAGTACAGCAAGCAGGGCGAGTAGAGGAGCGAGAAGAAGAGGAAAGGAATCGTAGCAGAAATTGAACGCGATGATAATGAGAGTCTAAATTAAAAAAACAATGATACTTTTTAAATCTGAATAAGATCTAAGACCGTCCAGTCGCTACCGTGAAAGATATGGCTGTTTTTATACCATGAAAACAACAATAGTGCATGCGGCTGCTATTTGGAGAACACTCTTCATATCAATCAATGCCGGCACCGTGCGGAGTGGCTCCTGAAGTTGTAAAATTGAAGAATCCAAATACGCTGGAAATACTTTATTGCTATATTTGCAGACAAACTTGTCGCCGCTCTCTAAATGTAGACATAACTTAACCGGTTTTACCTTTTCACGAATTGTGGCAAGGCAGGACACAAGGGTGAACTCTGATGCCAGCAGTAGACTGAGCGTCAAGGCCAGCCACCAACTCAGCTCGGGCCATGATACGATCCATCCAGAAAAGCCAGCGAGCAGCACCAGCATTACACCCGACACTTTGAGCACAACGTGGCAGAGGGTCTGGTAATATTTCACGATAAATAAATTTAAAGGGGCATTTAACCCAAAAGTTTGTGTTCTAGCAAGCAATGGCGGGGTTGGTGTGCGACATATCTTCCATCAGCCCAAGTAGCGGAAAGGAAAAAGAGCGCTCGTCTCGCTCTAGAGCCCGCCTAGGTTCAACGCCCACCTTATGAACATCTTTTCAATTGCACCTTTACCATACTGTACGGGGAAATGGCATGTCGTGATTAGATCACGCGGGTAAATATGGTTTGGCGCAAGGTGACCTAGCATTGCACATACTCCCGCGAGAAGGTTTGAAAGAGCGAGGATCCTTTTTAGTTACTACTGCATCGAATGAAACTTGTACAACTGACCTGAGTAGCTAGCGATCCGATCAGTAGGGTAGTGAGGATGAGTGTAACTGAAACCATGCAAAATGGTTTAAAGAGTAGAGGCAGGAATTGGTGAGCTACAAAGCAAGTAGCAAGTGTGGTGATGCTCAATCCGACGCAGAGACACATCCAGAAATTGAGATTAGCCTAAACAAATATAAATGATAATATTATGACTGATAGTCGCCCAGGTTGCGTTTTAAAATTCGATTTGATGTAATTTCTCGGTCTTGATGTAATTGTGTCACCTGATCGCGCAAATGATATATCGCAGTGCAGAGTGTGGCGATGCTCATCACGAGTACGGTAGCGAGTGGAACTACGGTAGTCCAATTGTGATCGATTGCAAGTCCACAAAAGGCTGCACAGAGAAGAGTAAAAGGAGCAGAGACGGAGATGGTAATTAAGTGGTCGCGCTGAAATAAAATATCAAGCTGACATTGCAAATACAGTTTACAAATAATCAGAACGACATGAATAACCTATATCCTCTTTTATGCACAGAGAAAAATGTCTGTCATATATGGCTCCTGAACTGCGCTTGTATGTTATATACAACATACAGTATGTTATATATAACATACAAGCGCAGTTCAGGAGCCATATATGACAGACATGTAACTGAATGTGTGGTACATCTCACACTTTTGTTACACGGCGCCCGATTATTTCCATAAATATCTTTTTATGAAATTTCACTACCTTGTTCGTTAGTCTCATGCAGGTCGTTAGATGAGGAATTGCGAAGGAGAGGAGAATGAGGTTAAGTGTGCAAGTGAGGATGGGAAGGTAGACACTGCAGAGTACTGAAGCGAGGGCGAAAAGGATGCACACAGAGGATACCACAGCGAAATGACCGATCTAGAACAGAATACTTCAATTAAATTATTTATCACATAACGTTATCTGATGAGAATACTATTTTTGACGTTTGGATGCTTGTCTTACTTTAGAGATGTTGTCTCCTACTGCGAAAGTATGAAAAAGTGATAAGAGAGAGTTTGAGATCACATAAAATAAAGGAAAGCTGGATAACCCGCACTCTGAGTAAGCCGTTTGAGCAATGCGAAGCTTGTTTTGTAGTTCGTTGTGAACGATCGATACATACCGCAATATCCAAGATACTTACCGTAATTTCCTCGATTGCCGCCTCATCGAGGACGCTGACAACGTAGCAAACGAAAGTGATCAGAACGACCAGGAGAGCAGCCGCGAAGGCCCACGAGATCTCGATTGTAAGGCCAGTATTGCAAATCGAAGGGGTAAATTCCGCTCATTGACCCACTATACGGAGGCACACAAAGTCCCTATCACGTCCCCCGTTAAATCGGTAATCTCTTTTCAAGAAATTACCTTATTTCCGTGAGAACTCGTGCGGTTCCTCAAAGGAAACCTCGCTCGTTCACAATCCAAAAGGTTGTCTAGACTTTTGGATTCTAGGAAAAGACTAAGTCGCCGCTCGATCGAATAGACTTTTAGATTCGTAGACTCCTTTTATGAGTCATTCCCGACATGTGACATTCCACATCGTTCCATTCCGACAGAAAAGGATTGGAGGCGACTTCACTAGCGCACTATCATTTGAGAATAGTTTCACTGCCGCGACATTAGGTGAGAGATCAGGTAGGCGATGGGAACGCGCACTTTACATGAGACGGGGTTGAGACGTCGTTGAAATGCTAGGGAGCGAGGCCGTATCAACCCCGTCTCGAGTAACGTGTAGCCGTCTATCACCTTCCTACAGTATATTTTGTGGTGTCTGCCGCACACAACATGGTAGATTGGGAAATCAACCCCTATCTGGATGCCATAAGGGGGGGGGGGTGGAATGATGTGATTCGGTACCTGTTATGATGGACAGTGGGAGCAGACCCGCGAAGCAAGCAGCAACTGTTCCTATCGGCCGAGGGGTCGATGGATTTAGCGCCATCTTAATGATCAAATAACTTGTTACCGATTATCCAGAACGAGTAGTACAAAATTGGGAAAATATTAGATGGGCACAAACGCTGCAGGAACAGGATCGATTATTAGAATGCCCTACGAAAAAAAATATATATATATATTTATGCGTGTTCAAAGAAAACGCGGTTACAAATAGAAAGAGGAAAACGATAAAATGAGAGAAGAATGTACGATAACGTAGTGAGATCATGAGAGATCGGGGGTCATGTATGAAGTTCGCTCATGCAGAGAAACTGATTTGATTACCGGGTTTTGAGAAAAGCCGAGCCGCTCTGGGAAAGAAACTATGGTGTCTATAGTTGGCATGTGAGCCAGCATTAGCGAAATTTATTCCTTTTCTTGTGTAATAATAACTGAAATGATGTGGTTTGAGTTTAGAGATTTTGTATTTGCCTCTCAGAAGATTCATGGCTGTCTTCAAATCTATCGCTTCTCTACGCTTTTCTAATTTGTCTAATCCTAATTTCTTATTCCTTTCCGCTACTTTCGGGATAGTTTCTCGCGTCATATTGTAGCAACGCATGAAAAGTCGGCGAGTGAAATAATTCTGTACTTTTTCGAGTACCTTTTTGTTTTGGATCATGTAGGGGTTAAATACAGTGGACGCACTTTCTAGGATGGGTCTTATGTATATCGAGTAGGCTTTCACGAGGATTTCAACATTTTTCGTTCTGAGTGCTCTGAGTATAACGTGACAGGCTGTTTTGCCTTTCATTGCAGTTGTTTTGTTATTAATTTGTCATGAACATTAATTGTAGCGTCGAGCAGAGAAGCAGTATTATTCCCGCCAAATCGGCGTTGCTTGGGCAGAAGTTTGAAGTTGCGCCAGCGGGAAGACTCCTCTAATTGGCATCGTGCCAATTCGGTTTGTTATTGTAACCCATCGTAGTTCGGAAAAGAATTTTCCGGAACGAGCAGGCAAACTCCTTTAAATGCCCGTTCTCATTTTTAAACAAATTTTCAACTGATCAACATTAATAAGCAATGAAGGTATCACAAACTTCACCACAAAAGATCGGTAAAATTCCAAAAGACTTATTTCAGAACGTCTGTCTGTGTGTGTGTGTGTGTGTGTGTGTGAGAGTGTGTGTGTCTGTCTGTCTGTCCGTGTGTTCAAACTTTATTTGGGGGATCACAAGAAAAGTATTTTGCGATGCCGGAAACGTGTCTGAACGTGTTCTAACGCTTTTTAAAATGAAAAATCGAAAATTTCGAAAAGTTCCAGAATGATTCAGAGAGCGTAGGGGATCACAGGAAAAGTATTTTGCGATGTCAGAAACGTGTTTGAACGTGTTCTAACACATTTTAAAGTGAAAGATCGGAAATTTCGAAAAGTTTCAGAATGATTCAGAGAGCGTAGGGGATCACAGGAAAAGTGTTTTGTGATGATGGAAACGTGCGTGAACGTGTTCGAAAACGTTCTGAACGCACTGTATCTTGCGTTTCCGTTGTGAAAGGCTCGTGAGGCTGAGGGCGATCGAAAAAAAGTTGCCATGGAGCCATGAAGTGGCGTAGTGGCAAATTTTTTTCGATCGCTCTCTTGAAGTTTGAACAGAGTTATTTGCCGTTGCGCTTTTGTCGTTGCGCTTCTGTCATGCCCCCGGAAACTGATAATTTAACAGGTCAGTGATTTGGGAATCCCGACTAATCAACCCAATGTTTTAATCGAAAATTAGAGTGCAAGTAACCGGCATTCGCTTTCTTGAACATATTTCATGTAATTATACTAGAAATGTTATCAAGCCCACACTATCCTAGATTATATCTTTAAAAAATGAAAAAAAATTACCTGGACATCCGGCAGTCTTCTTCTTGAGTACTGCAACTGGTGCGTGGCACATTCTGTTGACCAGAGGTGCTCCGAGGAGTGCGCACTCGAATAAATCACCGGCCGGTCGAATTACAATTCCAGTGCACTATAAATGTGAGATTGGTTGGGAGAATTGGTCTCATAGGGGGTCCAACTGCTGCTACGTAAATGTAAAGGTATATGTAGTTCCGTCCTCAGCATATTTTACATGCGCGGAACATTGCGTAGTTCAGGGTGAGTGATGTTATGCGTTCTATAAAAAAAAAAGAAAAATGGAACACAACTCACATTCGCATCGTTCTCGCACGCATATTCGCAAGCGCGGGCGCTTGCTACCGTAGTTGTGTTGAGAGTACCGTGCTTAGTTGAAGTAGTCTCAGGGAGGAAACAGTAAATTGCTGCGGAGGTGGTCGGAAGCTAGAAAGTGTTGTCTTATTTCCGTAAACAAGTCTATTTATTTGTTAAATCTCGAAATATGACAAAGTATAAGGAAAAGAATATCGAACCTGTAAAGCGAGTATAAAAGTGAAGACGACCATCGGAGCTTTCGAGAAGGCTGAATTTTCGGAAATATTCCGACGTTGCTAGGATCTCGTCTCGGTCTGAAGAATCTGCCATACGATAGTCCATCATAATGATTGAGGCGTTTTATTCGGGATATGAAGAAGTGGCCGATCAGAGATGTAGATGTCTGACATACTGAGATTCGTGCACGACATCAGCACGAGTTGAGTTCATTTGAAGCGTATGTGCTGCATGCCGAACAATTGATATAAACGTGCACTCTAAAATCGCACAACTCTATCTTAAACTATAATTTTGGCATTCTAATGATACTTTGCCGATGTTCACTCTATCTTCCCTGGGAAGATCCACTCTGGGAAGAACCGTTGTGCGTTGAGGAAATAAATCATTTCGGTTAAATATCTTGAAACTGGACTGGTGTGCGAGTGATCGAGAGATCGAGAAAGAGTCTGGCACTTTAGCATTCGATAATAGGTCATAGTTGTCTCCTACCTTCCATGAAATACTCATCACGTTTCGTAAATATTGATACAAGTTCACCCTCACCCTCCCTCCTCTCTTCCCCTCCCCCTTCCTCCTTTTCATGCCAGTTTACGACCATCTCGTCTTGAATGGGGATTCTGAATCGTGACCCCTCTCCCTCTCGCAGAGTACCATTCGCCAAACCGGCCCTTATTCACAATTTCTCGCTCAAATTTCACGTCTTAGATTTCTCTCCATTTAGTTTTCGCTGTTTTCCACAACTATTTTAGTGGCTACAAGTGTATTATGAATATTTCAGATATCGCGTCATAATTATTTTAATTAATTAATTTATGAATATTTCTGAGATCGCGTCATAATTATACTAATTAGTCCATTATGAATATTTCAGAGATCACTTCATAATTAAACTAATTACTTAAATAATGCGGGATAGTGCGAAATTTCAACGCGACGAGTCCGTCTACGCACTGCACAACGAGAGCGGACAGAGTATTTATTGTATTCATTTTAATTAATAACTTTGTAATTTTTCAAAATAAGTTTAATTACAGATGGAATGCCGGACTTTGCACATTCGATGTTCTTCACATTCCGAAGATACTTCGATATGACAGGATCGGTAAGTCTTCTTCATTCCAGAGGTTCAGGATCAGGGATGAGAAAAAGGGTGAAAGAAAGGGAGCCTTGAAATATTGACCGGGATGCAAAACCATGCGGTCTAAAAACGAAATTTGAAAAAAAAGAATCTTCAGAATTTTTTGAGCAATCTCGTTCTTTCTTTTGAATGAGCCTTTTAAAAAAACTTTGTGAGTATTATTGTATTCTGCCTATTTTCCTGAAATTTTATTGGAATTACAAATTCAGTGTTTGGGTCTCGTTTTCTGCTCCTGTCATCTCTCCCTTCTCATCTATCTCGTAATCAAAAAGAACGGGAAGAGCTACGAACTGCTAGTCACACAGGCGAGAGTTTTTTTTGTATGTTTCATGATTTCCGTAACTATTCATTTTTTTTAAAAATCACAATTTTTCCACAATTCCAGGCAATTCTCTCCGTGCTCACACTAGTTTTGCTCATTTCCGGCTGTGTTATGGACATTCTCGATGATTTAATGCCGTATCCACTTCTCTTCTTTCGCGCCTACATATGGTTATTCCTGGTACGGTAGCATCGACTAATCGATTGAATTGCAGAAAGAGAGAAAAATCAATAAATTTGATGATGCTCAGGTGAATTCATTGATGGGGGCGTACGGTAACCTCGTAGTCGTGCTGTGCCTCGATCGATACGTCGCCATGCACCGCCCGCTCTACTACCGTAACCAGTTCGCCAAGCGGAGGGTACGGTAGCATTCTCAACGAACAATTTTAGAAAAAATTGTAAAAAATATAGCCATGCTTGTTTTTATTGACGCGACACTAAAGTCCAGATAAGTCAACAGAAGGCAGGGGCTAAAAATAGCCGCCAAGTCTCTCATTTATCCACACTCTCTCGCCACTGGCCCCTTTCTGGAGGAAAGGAAGGAAGCGTTTCAGGTGCGATACTCGATGATCGTCGGTAGTATAATTCTCGGCCTTCTCACTTGTCTGCACTGGTTGGTCATCAACTGCATCGACGACCAGGGAGACATCGTGGAGAACTTTGAAGTGGGTTTAAATATATATTTTAAAATAATATTCGAAATAATAACATTGGAAGACATAAATCCGCATTCAAAATTCGTGCAATTTTGAAGCAACAGAGAACGATATCGTGTTGCGAAATTAATACAAATATTTATTTTGCATTGTTAAAGAGGCGTCAGACGAAGCATTAGATAATTCGAACATTATTTCTAGATATGGAATAGGTGAAACACTTCACGAACTTCGTTTGGGAGAAAAACAAAAAAATAATGCAAAACGTTTGATCTCGGGCGGGCTCGAACCGCCGGCCTTCTGTGTGTTAGACAGATGTGATAACCACTACACCACGAGATCACATGTTTGAGAGCTGTATTGGAATGCTTATCTCTCTCTTCTTGTGATTCCAAAAATCAAGCTCTTTAAAGGTGACAGACGACATCCCTTACATTATCATCCGCACGCTGTCCTATTTGTTTAAGTACCTCGTCCCGGGAGTTTCAATGGTAAGGCAAACACTAAGTTATTGGGTTATCACTAGGAGAGGCCACGCATTAAAATATCGGAAAATCACCTAGAAACCACCTAGGGCCTAACAAAGAAAACGATGTGTACCTCTTTTTCTGAAACTTCTCGGAACACTAGTTGACAAGCATGGGTCAGGGAGAATTGTTTTCTACTTTTCAGGCAACTATCACGTGGGCAAACATTTTGTTTCTACGGAGATCCGTAAAGTGAGTATTATTGTTTCCATTATGATAGGTTTTAAAGACAATATTAAATATTTAGATCCTACGATGATGAATTGCGCATTGCAAGACAAGAAAGCATGGATCTGGTTGTGAACTCGCATACGGTAAGGGCCAGTTACTAACCATTATATGGATGCATGGACGGCTTTCGCTAGACTTTGAAAGGCAATTATAAAACTACCCGCCTAAGAGGAAAATTACACCATCACACTCCTAATTCTCCGTGTTCTCTCTTCAGAAAAGCGGTCAATTTCCATCTTATGCGGGTAGTTGTACCTTTCAAGTCTAGTGTTCGCTATCCTGGTCGCTATCCAAAATTTGATATATTTTTTCTCTCCCGTATTGCCACAAACTCTCGATCCAATATCTTTTATTTGGATGATAATGGTTCTTCATGTGTAGCAATGGTAAAGTACATTTACAGAATATTTCCCGCATCTCAATTTTTCTAGCGGTAACTTTCATTGTGTGCAATTGGCCCTATGCGGTAATCGACTATTTCTATGACGAATCGGTAAGGTCCACTATAAATATATAAAATAAAACATAAAAAAGATCAAATAAAACTTCATTTCAGCTCGAGTCAAACACAGTCTACGCTGTAATCGTGCTCATTATTAATTTCATGCAGGCATGTTGCATATTGTTTTATATCTTCTAGAGTTTAGAATTCGGATAAATAATTGGATTAGCACACTCTCTACACCGGGCGATTGTGATAGAGTGTGCGAAATGAAGAGATCTAATTATTAACCCGAATTTCAATATATTCGATAAAATATACTTCCAGATAGTGTACATCCAACTTAATCTGCTATTCTTCTCACTGTGTTCCTCAGTGTATCGCAAAGCACTCATACATATTTTGATGGTGATTTTAATTTTATTTAAAATTAAACTTACTTCGTTTCAGAAGCCCGTACATCTATTTCTGGCGTTACTGGAGAAGATTCGGGCTTGCTTTCACTGGCGCAGCAAATCACGCAAAATTCATCAAGAAGAGCGATACTCATCGTTATCCACTGATTCGGGAACATCATCCAAGACCGTTTTCACCGTCTGTTGAGAACCATAATAATCATGCACTAGTTGCTATATTTCAGTACCATAGTCTGATCAAAATGACCAGTTCTAAATGGAACGACCCCATAATTTAGTTGTGTTTAGTACATTCACTTGCCATACCTTTTCTCTCGGGTGTGTCTGACTATGCATATTTGTGTTTTTGTGACCTATGGCACCATTCCCTCCGAGAGGGTTTTTCGTACTTTTCAAGCTCTGGATAAATGTAATCCACTGATGTGTACTTGCTCTATAATTTAGACATGAACACAAAATCAATTAGTTTTTTTTAAAAGTTTTTCTACGTATGAGTACTGTATGATTGATTTCTCTATCGCTTCTCTGTGTGGCTCTCTCTATTTTATCCTCGGCCGCTATTGATAAGATTAATGAGCGACGAAACTCGTTATCGAAAAATTAAAGCGATAAGAGATAGCGGATAAGAGAGAAGCACAACTTTTAGCGCCTCATGTATGTCTGCTTCCGTAGCGCAGTAGGCAGCGCGTCAGTCTCATAATCTGAAGGTCGTGAGTTCGAGCCTCACCGGGAGCAATTGTTTTGCCCGATTTTTCTCGAGATACGCATCCGCCTACTAGGGTAATTGATGTCAAAATCACAAAAAAAACATCGGTAACTTTTTATGAGAAAGAGATTCGAATTTGAATTAATGCAATTTAAAAAAGTTCAAAATAAAACAGCACCAGAATTTTCTATTAAAGATGATCACACTCTAAAAAACTGATTCAATCTGATCACGAGCCGAAACTAGTCTAGATCCAGAACCAACCGCATTTTTTCATAAACGCAATTCATTACTTTTATCGATTATAGAGACAGAACCGGTGTATGGGAAATGGAGTGAGAGAATAGAGACGAACAGAAGGCCAATCACAGCCCGACAAGCTCGTTGTAGCGAGCCCTCACCGCTCTGAAATTAGTCGTCTCACGAAATACTCCTTTTATTAAACATAATTAATTAAATAGATTCCAGTTGCCATATTGTTGCCGTGATCGAGTGGTATTTTCACGAACTAATACTGATGTTCAAATCGAGTATCGAGCAGTTTACTCGATCCTCAGCACTCGACCAATACTCCACAGGAAAAATGTTTGTAGTTTTCTACTTACATGTTTGCTAAATATAACAAACAAATGCGCCGGATAACAAACATGTTGGTTACTTCAGGGTTTTTCTACAAACATTTTTGTGAGTGTCGGTCGAGTCTGTCAGAGGGTAAAGGTATCGGTCGGGTACTCGACTGTGACAGAGAAGGATCGGCTATTCCAACATCGAAATTGCTGGATTCCACCAACCCAAAACGAAAAAAACCTGATCTCGTCCTCACTAACCTGATCTCGTCCTCAATGTAGTCGGCGTACTGCTGCAACTGCTGAAAACGCTGTCGCACAAACGGGAGTAGCCGCTGCGCACCCGCCATATCGACCAGAGCAAAGCTGAAATTTTGCTCTTTCACAATAAAAAAAGCCAATTGTCGATTGATGAGAATTATATTCTCACTAACTTCTCAAGTCTCTCCACTACCAGCAAGAGCGCTGCCCGTTCCGCAGCCAGACTGCAATCGAGAACTAAGTATTACGGTAGAAGTTAACAGAGGGGTTAACATAAAAGGCGTCATTTCTTCCCATTACCGGACCAAGCAACCAGAGGTGGGACCCTCATTTATCATCTAAAGTGTGCATCTAGCGGTTACCTCTCCAGATAGTTTGTCTGGTCTGATAAAAGGAAGACGTTGCGAAATGGCAACCCGGCATTGGTTTACTTTTCCGGACCACGAAACCCTTGCTAACAGAGTGAATCTCTCATTCATCTTCTCACTGTGTGAATTCGAGACCGTCCAATAATTGGCGAAACCGATATTTAAATGATATAGGTTTGGGTCAATCCGATATCCTTTGTTACACGAATGGATGGCGCCCCTATCAGTTTTCCATTGAAATATCTCATTCCCACTGAGCGGTCGCTCACCATCTCCATCTCACAATCGAACCATTGTTACTCGATTGGCCAAACGTGTAGATACTCGAATGAAATCATATATTTCACATATTTCATTCATATATTTTTCCATTCGGATGACCGGTCATTCGTGTATCCCATCCATTCATGTGGTTCTCATTTTTCGCCATTCGCGTATCGAGTATATCGGTTTGGCGGTCTCTAGTGTGAATCTAGCGGTCACTCCATATGAAGGGGTCCCAGGTGTGTAATGTAGGTACACGTAAGAACGTAAGAAGTAAATTAAAGTAAAGCAAGTAAAGTAGGTAAGGTAGGTAGGTCGTAGTGATGTAAACCCGTGCCGGCAACCCACATTGCCTGGTCGTCCTCCACACGATCGAGTGTTGTGTGCAACTCAAGCTCCACTTCTTTTCTGTTCACAGCCGCGACGTTGTCGACCGTCATTATGCTGATAAAAAGATACTCTGGGATGTCGGCCCCAATGGATCCATAATTGATAGACCAATGGGGGAAAGATCAAAGATGAAACCGTCGCACCTTTGATCTTTCCTCCATTGAACTATTAACTAGGGACATTGGGGCAGAAATACCAGAGTAGAATAGGGATAAGGCATCAATGAAGAGCACATCAATCGACAGAACGATAATAGTAAAGTAAACTATCAAATACAAATTAAGCTGTTTTGGGAGAATAAAGAATTTTTAAAGAAAAAAACACATTCTCACGGTGAGACGAAGTCAACAAGATGGAGGGACGAGAAGGGAAGAGGGAAGAAGGTGAAGAATGACCGAGAAATTTATTTGAAAGGGCGTGTAATGATTTAGTTGAGTAGTAAAATGTGAAGATGCAGATTAAATAGATTATGAATTTGATTCACATTTTGATATTTTTGGTTGAGAATATCATTTTTTACAAGTAAATAGTAGTCTTATCATTCCTATTTGGATTAAGAGAGCATCCACGAGAGGCCGGGGCTGATATGGGATATCCGCGGATGGCTTTTTTGCAACCTATCTCGATAACTTTTTTATGAAGTCAGTATCCGGAGTGCTGATATTTGGCCAAGTAACTAAGGGTCTGGGTCCCGTACGGAAAAGTTACAGTAACCCCAGGTTCCGATATCGATTTTTTTCGAGTTTTAAAAAGTATGTTTTTATAGTGTTTCTAGATGTATTTTGCGAAACAACTACGAATAAAACTACTTTGGAGGTGATCTGACAACCGTAAAGGGTCAAAATTTTAATTTTTCTCTGTTTTTCGACCGCCCTGAGAAAAAAATGTACATGTCCTCTGAACCATTTTGCGATTTTTGGATTCTCCATCAAAAACTAGGTTAAGAAATTGACTTTCTGAAACCGGAGCTGCGCTGCCGATATTCGTAAATGATGTCTGAAAGTTCGGATATTAGCGGACCTTTGCGCTTGTATGACGATATTTCTGATCTTGATTGCGAAATATCACATGTTTCAAGTGATATATTATTCGCCTGCGATGCCTTGAACATGGCTGACGTGATGGTTTCATCACCAGCTGGAAAAAAAATTCAACATTTTTTTCGACCATGAACCCGGGTTCATGGAATTTTCGAAAAAAAAATTTTTTTTCCAAAAGATGATGTACCATTGTGAAATGTGTTCATTACTTGAAATGTAATATGTGCGCACCGTATTTGACTATGTATACTTCAATATTTGACTATCATGATGCAGCTTACGAAAGAATAACACAAAGTAAAATTCAATACAAACACATTATTTCTGGACGTATCTAACACTTTTATCGTCAAATACGGTGCACACATATTACATTTCAAGTAATGAACACATTTCACAATGGTACATCATCTTTTGAAAAAAAATTTTTTTCGAAAATTCCATGAAAATTCCATGATGTTCATGGTCGAAAAAAATGTTGAATTTTTTTCCAGCTGGTGATGAAATAAATACGTCACCCATGTTCAAGGCATCACAGGCGAATAATATATCACTTGAAACATGTGATATTTCGCAATCAAGATCAGAAATATCGTCATACAAGCGCAAAGGTCCGCTAATATCCGAACTTTCAGACATCATTTAAGAATATCGGCAGCGCAGCTCCGGTTTCAAAAAGTGAATTTCTTAACCTAGTTTTTGATGGAGAATCCAAAAATCGCAAAATGGTTCAGAGGACATGTGCATTTTTTTCTCAGGGCGGTCGAAAAACAAAGAAAAATTAAAATTTTGACCCTTTACGGTTGTCAGATCACCTCCAAAGTAGTTTTATTTGTATTTGTTTCGCAAAATACATCGAGAAACACTATAAAAACATACTTTTTAAAACTCGAAAAAAATCGATATCGGAACCTGGGGTTACTGTAACTTTTCCGTACGGGACCCAGACCCTTAGTTACTTGGCCAAATATCAGCACTCCGGATACTGACTTCATAAAAAAGTTATCGAGATTTTGCAAAAAATTTGGGTTGCAAAAAAGCCATCCGCGAGCATGCCCGACCTCTCGTGGATGCTCTCTTAAATGGTTGCTAATTATTTTTGATATTTGAAAATGTTTTTTCTTACTCTTTTTTCAGTAGACATTAGAAACCGATTAGTTGATCTTCCATTGCTCTAATGTTTATACCGCTTTGACTAGGTGTAAATATTTACAGTAATATGCCCAATGGCAACGCCCATGTTTGATGGAATGGAATCCAACTCCGCAACATAGCACACGCGCTGACGCGGTTTGGCGTTTATTCGATACTCTCCGAACGCTGATTTTATACGCTCCTCGGTTCAATTTTCCATGTTTTCTTCACAAACTCCATTTATCTTGTCCTAAGTTATATCTTTATATTTTTAATTATATTTTTTAAAAGCGTCGTCTCATTGCAGGATGATAGACTGTCGGCTCTATACTGCTATTCGGCCGACATGGACAGTTCCTCTGTGCTTTGCGAGTTTGATTGCGCTATGCGTCCTAACAGGTAATGCACAGTGTTTTTTTTAAAATTAAGATATTTAATTTAGCATTGTCAAATGATTAAATTTTGATGAACCAACTGACGAGTTGCATTGATATTCATCGAAAAAAAAACTGCGACTGGATACGAAATTTCATTATTGTTAACACTGAGTTAACTTCCAAATATTATGATTTATTAAACAATATAAAATAATTATAGGTGTTTTCCTCGAGACATCTATATGGCTCGCATTCCCTCTTCTATTCGGTGTTATCGCTCTGGTCGTACTTATTTCCACAATTTTCATACAACTCTCAATCGATGGCGAGATTACGGTAAGAACAATTTATTTTATTTCTTCATTTATCGTACGCCACTAGAATGCCTCAACAGTGGATGTGACCCGTCGCAATTAAAAAAATGCCTGTCAGTTCGGGAATACCCTTTGTTAATTCTCGTCTTAACGATGTTACCTGATTACTTCTAGTCTTCGAGAATGCTACATTTGTTGTGAAAAGCGGAGAAGAACAGTTATGTTTGACGGGAAAACAAAGAGTATGGAGTTTCGAGCTTGACTCAATCTCACTTCGACAGAGACAAAAAAATCTTCAATTTGTGGAAATTTTGTATTTTTATTTGCGATTTTCGATTTTATTTGCGATTTTCATAAGGGGCATTATATTCTATACGAAAATGTGTATATTCCAGCGGCGTCAATTCGCGACCGTCTCATTTCTCTCCGTCACTTCTGCCGTCTCTTCCATACTCTCCAGTTTCTATATTCCTATTTTCGTCAATACTCTCAATCTTATTCTCATTTCATTCGCATCGCCACATTTCTGCATGTTCATTCGCATTTCACACAAGGTAGACATGATGTGGAATCTTTATTTTGAAAATCTTGAAAAAATATTATTTAGTTATTATTTTGGCTAAGAAATGTTCAATTTCGCAGTTCAATCATCGTCTAATCGCCGCTTTCTGCGTTCCTCTAACTCTTCTCACTTTGGCTGCCAGCGGATTCGCATACGGTTATAGCTGGAGTACCGTTCTTCCGGTGCTTACCGTACTCGTGATGATTATCAATATGATATGTGTCTGCGTATACGCATTGCGAACGAAAGTAGGCCACATGATTCCAAACCTAAAGATCAGGGTTAGAGCGAGAGAGTGTGCAAAAGTGAGAGAGTCCCTCTCGATTTCACAAACACTCTCTCACTCCAAAGGCCTTTCTGTAAGGTTGACCGGTCTGTGGAATGATGTCTACTCTAAATTTTCAAATACTTTTTTGAACGAAAACACGATGTTACTAATGTACCCCATTTTTTGCCTAAATTAAATTTGCAGATCAATCTCCTGTTCTGGCACCGGCTATGCTTTGGCCTGACGATGTTCTGCGTTGTTTTTTGTGCAATATCATACTTCATCCTTACTATCCTCTTCCCAACCCTATTCGTCGCTTCAATAACGTCTTCCGTCATCTTAACCTTCATCGAGGCTCTAGTGGCTAAGGTAAATTCAAATAGAATCATTTTTCTTGTCTTTTTCTAGCCAGTAACAAATAGTCACGTTGCAGAGTCGTTACCACTTCTCGGTCAAAGTGCATGCCGTCCTATTCCTCCTCTTCTCCGGAATCGCTGGCTGGGTGCTGTCGTGGTCGCATCTTGGCTGGTGGCTGGCTGGAGCAGCTACTGCAGTAACTATTGAATTCCAATGTCTCCTCGCATGCGTCCAGAGGATCTGGGAAGAGGTGACGGTCGTACTGTAACCACTGCATCGATCGATTTCCATTCAGGAACCGCCTAAGGCTGGGAAATCGCTCAATCTCAACGGCGTATTTAAAATAGCCGCAGCCATTATTATTGAGCTAATAATGGTTGGTATGAAGTGCTTTTACAAGGGATCTTATAGTTCCCAGGCGTCGTGTATCAGTGATATATTTTATGTTTTTTTTTGTTTTTTAAATATTTTATGTCCTTTTATGTGTGAAGTATGTGCGAAAGTAGAATATTAAACATATATTGTGTCAGGTGATCGACCTCGTATTTATACATTTCTGCATGAAGAAGAGATGGTTAGATGAAGGAAAGTTCCTCGTCTTTCTAATGGTTGTTTTAGCCACACTGTACCTGGTTCTGGTGCTAATTGTCGACTCACATCGCGGCTTGGTAAGATTACTTCTCCGAATACAGATATAGTATACAATTGATTCTGCGTCAATTATGAAAGCCGTGGTACTAAGAATAGCTTTTCAGATTGCGCAAAATATCTACCACACCTTGAGCGTTCTACTACTCAGCGCAGGAATGTTATTTATTTCGTACTGCTGCGCTGGAACGCAGCTACCTCACATAAACATGCCCTGTCTCACAGTCCTCGTCTGGTACTTACTGTTCAGCCTGAATTCGGTTTGTAAACATCTTACAAATTTCGATGATGTATAGCCAAGTGGTTCTCCTTATCAACAATATCAAAAAAATTGATTTAACACGACTTTTTTTAAAAGGGACTATTTGCAGTTAGCGGAGGAAGAAATGGAGAGGATTGCTGCTCGTACTAATTCGGCCGCCGTTTCTGCGCCAGCGCCCGTTCCTGCGGCAGCGCCAGCGCCCATTCATGCGCCACCACCGGGACCAGTACTCGTGCCCGCACCCCTTCCCGTCAATGCCAATAATGTAGAGGCGCAGTAAAGCTATTATTTTTTCCGTGTTGATTTATAATATTTGCGGGTAATTTAGTATAAACTACTTTATTGGTTACATCTGTTCGATAGTTATGAGCATATTTTATGCCTCTCAAGAACTAGGGAAGATGGTCGTATAATGAAGATGATCACAGTCCACACAGAGAAAACATACTAGGAATACGACATCAAGTTGGCACGCCTACTAATATATAAGTAGGGCCTACTAAGACCCTACTTATATATTAGTAGGCCCTACTTATATATTAGTAGGCGTGCCAACTTGATGTCGTATTCCTAGTATGTTTTCTTTGTGTGTCCTAGTTCGTTACAGCGCGCCCTCGCCGCTCTGAAATAGTTATTTATTGAATATGCATAAATTGTTTTAAACATTAAATAACCGTAAAATTGTATACACACCTCGTCTCGTCATCGATAAACGCCATACACTGCCGGAGGGTCTCAACCTGCTCCTACACAAACGGCGCCAGCACGCGAGCGGCGTCAGCGTTGATCTGCGCGAAACTGCAATTAACTAATTAATAAATTAAAATAAAATAAAATAGCACAAAATCAATTTTTTATTTACCTCACTAGTCGCTGCACGGCCACTTCCAGGAGCGCGGAGCGAGCGCACACTGCAATTGTAAAGTAACTGTTACGATCCTACATGATAGCTGGAATACACATATTCTATATGGAGTTCATGATGTGTTTTCACAGACTACTGTTTTTAGGAACTGATGCATGTTGGTCAGTTAATGAAAATGGGATAAGAAGATTTGGAAAACAGTACGTATGTTGTAAACAGTACGTAAATCTTAGTTCAATCGTGTACAGAATCTATGAGCGTATCTTCGAGGAGACGATGAGAACCATACGTCTCCAGCTCCTCCTCTTCATCGCTCAAAGGTGCCACAGCGACGTCATCGATCGTCATTGTACTCGATCAGAAATCAAAGATCAAAGATGACCTATTGCAGTATATAACTAAAAGAAAGACTGCCATAAAATACGAAGCGGGGCGATAGTGAGAATAACCGGCAAATTGGAGTGAAAGGGAGTTGAATGATTGATACGAGTGATCCAAATGGGGAGTAAATGTAGGGAATTCTAGATGGATGAGTGGTTGAATGCGAATGGTGTATGTTTCAGTCGTCATATTTACACGATCAATCTTTTCCGGAGCACTGCTGTCTAACTTAATAATCGCATGCAAGTTTGTAGATATTTACTTATCGGATGTGCCAGAGGGCGAACAATGGAAGAAAATAGCAAAAGATGTTGAAAGGAATAGGGATTACATTGGAGTAAGAGATTAATTTGCGAACAAATAATATAAACTCAGCAATATGGCGGGGGGAAATATATTAATTTTTTTTTGAAGAATGCTTAGAGAGAAAGTATCTCATCAATTACTTTTCCTCGTCTTGACGTTGTTTCGACTTATAATCACTATCGTCATCTTGTGCCTCGATGTCGTCCATTTTAAGAGGCGAAGAGTTCCGCCGCTGCTGGAGTCATTCTCAATCTGTCTAATTCCGCCTCGGGAGAAGAATCGCCATCAGCGATCAATCTATTATATTTTACTCCAGCCACGTCAATTCATCGTTTCTCTTCGGCACTGTTGTTCTGCTTTCCTTCTCTTTAAAAATTGAGCACGCTAGCACGTTTCATCTTTTTTAGCAATTGAAATAGATCCCTTCTAGATTTTGTTCCCCGGGTGTGTGTTCAACTCTCTCGGATTGAAATGGATACAATAGATGCACGTCTTAATCGCCATTTCTGGCTATTGTAAAGTTACCATGATTCATCCCTTTCCTATAATTGCAATACAAAAGGATGCTTTTCCCTTCCTCTATAAAGTTGATTCGATCCTTATGTGGCACGCGTGTTATTAACTAACTAATGCGTGACTTTCGCTGCGCCGAGTCCGTCTACGCCCTGCACAACAAGAGTGGCAGAGTATTTATTGCATTTATTTTTATTTACTTATTTGATTTGTAATTTTCCGAACTGTTTACTTAACAGATGTAATTCCCGACTTTGTGCATTCGACTGTCTTCATATTTCGACAGTACTTTGATCTTACGGAATCAGTGAGTCTTCTCGATCATTACACACTTCCAGAAAGGGGTCGGTGACGAGAGAGTGTTTGAAAGTGAGAGAGAGAGTCCCTTCCCCTTTGCCGAAGATTGACCCGAACGATATGGAATAAATACTCATTTCATTCTAAAGTGTACGATAAGGAAGAACCTCATACCTTTGCAAATTGTTCACTTCCTTACATCTTCCCGCAGTTATTTTTCCACAGGAAATTACATTTCATTTCCTGAATATTGAAGTGGTGTAGTGGTCTAAGGCGCCCTCCCAGTTCCACACCGGGGCATACCGCCACCGCCTCACCAAGGCGCTCGAATGAGTAAAGATTGGTAGTGGTGCAACCACGAAGGTAACTAGATCCGAAGAAGAGTTTGGGCCCTCCGGATTGAACTGGCCTATTATGCGCTAGCCTTAGCAGTGACTCCCTCTGGACTTGGAGCCTAGATAAGGGGACGCCTTTACCTTTACCTTTACCAGGGAAATAACTACATAATATGACGCTGTTTGCGTTGGGATGAACAAGCCGCTGGAACAGGTCAATCATCGAATTCGCTCAAAAGTTGCTCCTAGGGGGGAAACTTCATCAAAATGGCGGGAAATCTCGCGACTTAAAGGTACCTGGTACTGCAAATGAAGTGTATTTCAGTTTAAAGGGATCCTGCATCGAAAAATAAGTTATTTTTATTTTAAAGATTGGAAAATTCTAAGAATATCTGTGAAAACCGCATATTTTTACGATTTTTTATAAACTAATTATGAATTTTCAAAGATGGTAAAATTTAGGCATACGGTAGCTCTCGCATCCGCGGACTTACGCTGTTTAGCGGCTGTAGAATCTCAAAAGGGATGATGCAGTAATATTTTTGCGTTTGTTTCTACTGATTTGTCCTAACAGATACTAGCCATTGTCTAATCAATTGCAAAAACACTTATTTTCACTTTGCTAAGGCCTTTTTTACACTTTTGCAGCCGCTAAACAGCGTAAGTTTTGAGGATGCAGGAGCTACAGTACCTTTGAAACACGATTTTTTTGAAAATTCATAATTAATTTTTTTTTAATCGTAAAAATATGCGGTTTTCACAGTTATTCTTAGAATTTTCAGCTCTTTTGAATGAAAATAAAATTAAAAGAATATAAAATTATGATTTTTCGGCTGCAAACTCCCTTTAAAGAGAATTTTCTTCCGATTCGATTGCAAAAAACGCATATTTTTACTATTTTTTTTGAAATTATCGTACGCCAATAACACTCTGTACAAAGGTGTGGCACTGTGTGGCACAGTGTGGCACTTTTTGGCACTTTTTAGCACTTTCTGATTTTCACCTCGAAAGAAGCGAATTTTGTGGCATACTTGTTATAAACCGTTTCCTATCTAACTTTCCTCTAACGTAGCACAAAAAATTAAAATTAATGAATTAAAATAATTAATTTAGAATGATTCAACCGCCAAGGTTGAAAAATAAAAGCAGTTGTCAATCACGCTCAATCGCGTCAAACACCGTAATCAGCGCTTGAAGCAGGAGCGATTGACAACTGATTTTATTTTTCGACCTTGGCGGTTGAATCATTCTAAATTAATTATTTTAATTCATTAATTTTAATTTTTTGTGCTACGTTAGAGGAAAGTTAGATAGGAAACGGTTTATAACAAGATATGCCACAAAATTCGCTTCTTTCGAGGTGAAAATCAGAAAGTGCTAAAAAGTGCCAAAAAGTGCCACACTGTGCCACACAGTGCCACACCTTTGTACAGAGTGTTATTGGCGTACGATAGCTATGAATTTTCAAAGATCCCGTTTTTAGTTGAAATGACCCGGCACTACTGCGTTTAGCGGCCAAACATAGTAGCGCCGGGTCATATTTGCCAAAAATGAGATCTTTGAAAATGCATAACTAATTTTTTTAAAATTGTAAAAATATGCTGTTTTTGCATTCGAATTGGAAGAAAATTCTCTTTAATCTTAAATTCACTTCATTTGCAGAACGAGGTCCCTTCAAATCAGAATTCGAAGCTCTATCAAATAATGGTAATGACATATCTTGATAATTTCTCGTTTTTGATAAAAAAAGATTTTTTGATCTAGCCTGCATCGCACGATTTATCATCTGAAGTTGAAAAAGCATTTTCTCCTGATTATTTTGGTATATATTGTGGTGTTATAAGCGGTGGAACATTAATTTATATTTTGTCTAAGATTTTTCAAGCGCGCGGCATGGCCGATGTCATAGCATCAGCATGGCCGATGTGGTAGTGGCATAGAACTTCAATCCGAAGGTCATTGTTTCGACTCCCATTGGTTACCAAAGTTTGTTGCCGAATTATTTTTCATCGAAATTTCACCTCGTGACAATATTGGCACTTTTCCAGAAATTTTGAAAAAAAGTGATTTTTTCGATGAAAATATTCGGCAAAAAACTTAGGTAACCGATGGGAGTCGAACCAATGACCTTCGGATTGAAGTTCTAGGCCACTACCACATCGGCCATGAAGATGCCGCGCGTATAGACGCGTTTCGCACTCGTGAAAAATCTTAGATTCAATATAAAATAATGTTCCACCGCGGATAACACCACAATAAATATACCAAAATAATCAGGAAAATGTTCTTTCAACTTCAGATGAGATCTCGTGCGATGCTGGCTAGATCAAAAAAATCTTTTTTTTCTCAAAAACGAGAAATTATCAAGATATGGCATTACCACCATTTGATAGAGCTTCGAATTCTGTTTTAAATTGCGAGATTTCCCACCATTTTGATGAAGTTTTCGAAATTATAAACAAAAAACACGTTTTCCGCCGAAAGTGCGCGGCGCCATACCGGCGCCTGAGCCCTATTGTGAAATCTATGGCACCAGTGTGTTCAGCGGGAGCAACTTTTGAACGAATTCGATTTTTGACCTGTTTTTTTGGCCTTGTTGATCCTAACGCAAACAGCGTCATATATTCATTGTTTGGGCCTCGTCTTTTGTTCCTGTCATCTCTCCCTTCTCATTTATCTCGTTATCAAGAAGAATGGGAAGAGCTACGAGTTGCTAGTAACACAGGTAAGGGAAATTGAACAATATTTTTATTTAAAAATTTCCTTTGCCGTTTTTTGCAAGCATTCTAAAACTTCATTGTGAACTCTCACAGCGTGACACGTAAACTTTTCAACTCTTATCTCTCGTTCCATTGAAAAAATCGGACGGTAGAGCTTTAAAATTCAATAAACGCTTTGAAAATTACATATTCTTTCCGTGAGATTGCTAGTAATTTTAAAGATTTCGAGGGTCCCACAAAATTCTACAATTCCAGGCAATTATCTCCGTACTAACACTTGTTTTGCTAATTGTCGTTTTTATTATGGATATTCTTGTCGATTTACTACCGTATCCGCTGCTCTTCTTCCGCGCCTACATCTGGCTATTCCTGGTACGGTAGCATCAATACATTGCTTCGAGAAAATCATCATTTTATTATGTGCAGGTGAACTCGTTGATGGGCGCGTACGGTAACCTCGTTGTCGTGCTGTGCCTCGATCGATACGTCGCCATGCACCGACCGCTCTACTACCGTAACCAGTTCGCCAAGCGATGGGTACGGTGAGATGCACAACAAATAAACGATTTCCCAGAAAACCGTTAAGGATATAAGACTAGTGCATCTAAAAAAAGTACCAATTTCCAACTCCAGAATATGCTGTTGTAAAATGCTGCCATTTTCGAGCGCTCGAAAATGGCAGATACAAACTACAATTGCCATTTTCAAGCGCTCGAAAATGGCAGCTTCTGGCAAAATACAGGAGCTGCCAATTTCGAGCGCTCGAAAATGGCAGATTATAGTTTGTATCTGCCAATTTTGAACACTCGAAAATGGCGAGCTCTTCCAATCGAAACGGCTATGGCAAAAAATCGTAGTGTCATTTATTTGTTTCAGAAACAAAATAGTTTGTCGAGTTACGTCAGCGCATGTGTGTATTTGGAGGGCCGCATTTGAAGTTCTAGTAGGTTGCCCAAAATTGGAAAAATTGCAAAATTAACGAAATTTGTACTTTTTTTAGATGCACTAGTCTTATATGACCATTTTGAGAGATCATCCACGAGAGGCCAGATTTTCTAGATGTATTCTGCGAAAATAATAATAATGAAACAACTTTGGACGCGATAAGTCAACGTTAAAGAAGGTGTCCCACGAATGATTACAACCTTTTATTTCCCCCGATGTTCGACGTTTCATTTCTCTTATCAGAAGATGGTGAAACACAAATGCACGCGCGGTTTCCCTCGCGCACTCTCCTCTTTTCCCATTATCTCTCTCCCTTTCTCTGACTTCTTTCCCAAAATTCCAACTCCCACCGCGAAAAGATTGCAGGTTTAATGTGAGATACTGTAAGGATTCTGGTCGTTTTGGACAGTTCATTAAACATAACTTTCTTCAAACTAACAACTGAAACATCCGATTTTCGAGGCTCTCTTCGGGTATTCCATCCCAATTGCCCCACAGTGAGAACTCAGTTGACCAAATATTCGTGGGACACCTTCTTTAAAGTGTCGAAAAATTGAAAATTCTCTGTCTTTCCTCCGTCCTTAGAAAATATGCCCAAAAGGTGAGAACGGTTTTTGCGATTTTTAGAATCCTCATCGAAAACGCTGTAAGAGATCTCTATTCTTGGATAGAGATCTCTTACAGCATCCGGACTGTGTCGCCGATGGTCGTAAATGAAGTCTGCAGACATTAGAACATTACGATTTCAGAGCACCTTTGCGCGCGCTTGATGATATTTATGACCCCGATTGCGAAATATCGCGTGTATCAAGTACTATATTATTTAACAGTAATTATGTGCACATTATTGATTCGATTAATGCATCATCACGTGAAAAGATTATGAAACTTTTTATCGACCATGACCTCGTGTTCATGGAATTTTCGCGACAACTTTTTCTCAAAAGTGAATGAACCTATTTGGTTGTTTATCTGCTGAACTGATTTCAAATAGGTTCATCGACTTTTGAAAAAAATAGTTTTCGCGAAATTCCATGAACAAGGTCATGGCGTCCACGAAAAAAATTTTAAAAATTTTTTTTTCGCGGATATGAAATAATCGAATCAATAATGTGAATAGCATTACAGGTAGATAATAAAGCACTTTATACACGCGATATTTCGCAATCGGGGTCATAAATACCACCAAGCGCGCAATGGTGCGCAGAAATCAGCACGTTCAGACCTATTTTCGACCATCGGGACACACTCCGGATTCTAAGAATAGAAATCATTTACACAGTTTACGATGAAGATTCTAAAAATCGCAAAATCCTTTTCACCTTTTGGGCTTTTTTTTCTCAGGGCGGGCGAAAAACAGAGACTTTTTCGACACTTTAACGTTGCACTTTTTCGACACTTTAAAAGGTTGTTAATATTTTCGAAAAAATACATCTAGAAAAAATATAAAAATAAACTTTTTAAAAATGTGAAAAATCGATATAGAAACCTGGGGTTACTGTAACTTTTCGAAGCGAGACCTTTCTTTAGTAACCTTAGTTGCTTGGCAAAATATCTGCACTTCTGATCTGCACTTCACCATCAAGTTATTATCATAGGTTGCAGAAAAACCATCCGCCGATTTTCCCTCTGCGCCCGGCCTCTCGTGATAGTCTCTTAAACAAGAAAATGGAAAAGGCAGGTTTTTTTTTTAACTTAGTGTTTGCCTTACCATTGAAACTCCCGGGACGAGGTACTTAAACAAATAGGACAGCGTACGGATGATAATGTAAGGGATGTCATCCGTCATCTTCAAAGGGCTTGATTTTTTTACTTTAAAAGAAGGGAGAGATTAGTGCTGCGACATCTCCTCTTCACACATTTGATCTCGTGGTGAAGTGGTTATCACATCTGTCTAACACACATAATGCCGGCGGTTCGAGCCCGCCCTAGATCAAATGTTTTCATGATTTTTTGCCTTTCTCTAATACCAAATATTGTGATATGTTTCACATATTGCCTCTAAAAATAAAATACATTCCTCCCCGCGTCATGCTACACCCCCATTAATGCTTCAACAATGGGGT
Source organism: Pristionchus fissidentatus (assembly GCA_036245785.1). Lineage (NCBI taxonomy): Eukaryota > Metazoa > Nematoda > Chromadorea > Rhabditida > Neodiplogasteridae > Pristionchus > Pristionchus fissidentatus. The sequence goes on along the minus strand of BTSY01000003.1, from coordinate 1,119,341 downwards.
CAGAAGTGAAAAATAGTCTGATAGTGAGAGGTTCCCTCACATTTCACACACTCTCTCGCCTTTGACCCCCTTCTGGAAGAACGGAAGTATCACAGGTGCGGTACTCGATGATCGTCGGTAGTATCATTCTCGGTTTGCTCACATGTCTGCACTGGCTTGGAATGAGCTGCATCGATGACCAGGGGAACATTGTGGAGAACTTTGAAGTGAGTTTAAATTTAATTGTTAAATAAAATTTGAAATTATAAAATATTTGAAAAAAAATACTGAAAGACAGCTGTAATGGTTTTTTTCTAATATCAAGCGGCATCTATGTAAGTACGATGTTCGAATAGTATTTTTCGATATGCAATATGTGAAACATATCACAATATTTGGTATTAGAGAAAGGCAAAAAATCATGAAAACATTTGATCTAGGGCGGGCTCGAACCGCCGGCATTATGTGTGTTATACAGATGTGATAACCACTTCACCACGAGATCAAATGTGTGAAGAGGAGATGTCGCAGCACTAATCTCTCCCTTCTTTTAAAGTAAAAAATCAAGCCCTTTGAAGATGACGGATGACATCCTTTACATTATCATTCGTACGCTGTCCTATTTGTTTAAGTACCTCGTCCCGGGAGTTTCAATGGTAAGGCAAACACTAAGTTATTGGGGTGTCACTAGAAGAGGCCAAGCATTAAAATGAAGGAAAACCACTGAGAGATCACCAAGAGATACCTGAAAACATAGTCTTTTTTAAAGTTTATGAGTCAGCAAATAATTGTGTACTCTTCAGGCAACTATTACGTGGGCAAATATTCTATTTCTGCGAAGATCCGTAAAGTAGGTTATTTTTATGCACCTCCATGAAGATCTGCTATTAAAAATCATTAATTTGTAAACTAATTTAGATCATATGATGATGAATTGCGTATTGCACAACAGGAGAGCATGGATCTGGTTGTGAACTCGCATACCGTAAGTGCCATTTTATAATGCACAGTTCATGTTCTTGTACGCGATCCTTAGACTGGATAAATAATGAATGAATATCATTTTTGGATAATAGATTCTTCAGAGCAGAAAAGAGTAGATAATGGAAGTTATTTTCAGAACATTTCTCGAATCTCAATCTTTCTCGCAATAACGTTCATCGTGTGCAATTGGCCCTACGCAGTTGTCGACTATTTCTACGACGACTCGGCATGTTTAAACAATTACCCTTTTCTTTAATTAAAGTGAAATCATATTTGTATTTTAATTCTAAATAAACTCATTTCCAGTTCGAATCAAACACTGTCTACGCTGTAATCGTGCTCATTGTTAATTTCCTGCAGGTATGTTGCAACTCGTATGTTAACAAAATTTTCATTCCAGATAGTGTACATCCAACTGAATCTGCTATTCTTCTCACTGTGCTCCTCAGTGTATCGCAAAGCGCTTATACATATTTTGATGGTGAATTCAATTTTTATAACAATTAAAATTACATCGTTTCAGAAACCCGTACATCTATTTCTGGCGCTACAAAAGAATATTCGGGCTTGCTTTCATTGACATAGCAAATTACTCAAAATTCCTCAGTCCACTGATTCCGGAGCTTCCTCAAAAACCGTTTTCTCCGACTGCTGAAAAAAAATTATGATTATTTATTTTAATACCATGAACTGGTTAAAACAAAAGTGCAAAATTGAACCCTCCCTAATATAGTTGCGTATATTCGCTTGTAATGACTTTTTCCACTCGGGTATTTATGACTATGGGTATTTGTGTTTATGTGCCCTATGGCCACATACCCTCCGAGTGGTCGTAGCGTATTTGTCATGCTCTGGATAAAAGCGGTCCAACAATTAGTGCACGTGCACTATGGGAACCAAGTTCACATAATTAGACGAGTCTGCCTTCCATAAAGCAGTCGGGAGTGAAAGATCGTTCAAAATCTGGAGGGACTTGCTCGCTTTTATACAATCTCTCGGTCCTGACCCCGAAATGGATATTTGGAATGATGTAAATTGATCACCAAGGAGAAATCAAAGATAAATTTTTCATCTTTAGAGTAAGGTATGAATGATTTCTCTATTGCTTCTCTGAATGGCTCACTCTAGTTTCTTCTCGACCGCAAAACGTTAAAGAGCGACAAACTCGTTATCAGAGAGTTAAAGCGATAAGCGATAGCGGGTCACAGAGAGAGAGAGAGAGAGAAGAATTGATTTTTGTCCCTTATGCATAACTGCTTTCGTAGCGCAGTAGGCAGCGCCTCAGTCTCATAATCTGAAGGTCGTGAGTTCGAGCCTCACCGGGAGCAATTCCTTTGCCGGTTCTTTTTACAACAAGCAAGGATACCCTTTCATATCAGACTGATGAACTAGAGTCACAAAAATGAAGTTCGTTCTCTTCCTGAGGTAATTGATTTCGGTATCTCAAAAATAACACCAGAAACTTTTTTTAAACCGACGGAAAATTCTATAAGGACTTTGCGATTCCATCAATTTCGAAAATTGCGAAAACAGAACAAAATATTCAAAGAAAACATTTCCTGTTCACACTCTGAAAATAGTTTCTTAATCAGTTTCATTGCGAACAAAAACAAGTGTAGATCAAGAATCAAACGCATTTTTATCATAATAAACGCAGAATCGGTCAGTAGAAGACAAATACATGGAAATCACAGCCCGACCAGCTCGTTGTATCGGGCCCTCACAGCCCTGCAGTTAATTGTCTCATGAATTAACATTTTTGTTATGATTAAAGTGCAAATGAATGGCCACGCTACCAACTACAGTATAAATTAGGATTCATTCTACCAACCTGATATTGTTCTCGATATAGTCGGTACACTGCTGCAGCAACTGCCAACGATGCCTTACGTAAGGAAGCAGCCGCTGCGCAGCCGCCAAATCAACCAAAGCGACGTTGAAATTTCTTTCACAACAAACAATTTCAGTTATTTTTTGATGAGAACTAAATTTTCACTAACTTCTCAAGCCTCTGCACTATCAGCTCGAGCGCCGCCCGTTCCGCAGGCAGACTGCAACCGAGAACTGAGTATTTCAGTAGTGGTCAAATCAATTTGATTCGCAAATTGCGTGGACCCGCTTGGCATTGTAGGGCCAGAAAAGACCGGAAAAGTTTCACTTCGGAAACAACTCGGACTGTAGCCAATACTGCAGGCCACGTTGTGGTCTCAGAATGTCGCCAAGTTGGAAGGGTTAAGATGATGATCATTTTATAGGTGCTTGGCTGGGCTTTGAAACCAGCAAAAAATTCGAACAGAAAAAGGCACTAGATATTTTGAAAATTGCATGTAAATTTGCGATGGTCTCGTGACGAATTCAAATTTGCGCATTTTGCCCAGAGCGCCGTGAATAACCCACATTTCCTGGTCGTCTTCCACTCGGTCGAGTATTCTGTGCAACTCGAGCTCCACCTCTTCTCTGTTGACAGCTACCACATTGTCGACCGTCATTGTGCTGAGAAAAGAGGAGATAAATTTGGCATAAGAGATCGATGAGTAGCAATTCAATTCACAGTACTACTAGCACAGTAAACAAGCTATTTCAGTGATTGAAGAAAGAATGAAAAAATAGTAACGATGAGAAGTCAAGAAGACGAAGGGACGAGAAAGAAAGATTGAAGAAGGTGAAGAATGACCGAGAAATTTTATTTGAAAGGGCGTGTAATGATTGAGTTGAGTAGTAAAATGTGAGAATGCAAAATAAATAGATAATGAATTTGATTCACATTTTGATATTTTTGGTTTAGAATAGCATGTTGTTCCAAGTCGATAGTAATCTTGTTGGATTAAATGATTGCTAATTATTTTTGATATTTGAAATTGTTTGTTTCTTACTCTTTTTTCAGTAGACATTAGAAACCGATTAGTTGGTCTTCCATTGCTCTAATGTTTATTTATCACCACTTTGGCTAGGTGTAAATATTTACAGTAATATGCCCACTGGCATCGCCCCTGTCAGAACTGGAATCCAACTCCGCAACGTAGCACACTTGCTGACGCGCTTTGGCGTTTATTCGATTCTCTCTCGACTCTGATTTTAAACGCCCCGCTGTTCAATTTTCCATGCTCTCCCGCACCCACTTTTATCCTATGTTTTAGCCGTGTTTCTTTAAATATTATTTTTACACAAATTGTCTCATTGTAGAATGATATGCGGTCGTTTCTATGCTGCTATTCGGCCGACATGGACAGTTCCTCTGTGCTTTGCGAGTTTGCTTGCACTCTGCATAGTAGCAGGTAACAGAATTTTATTCACGATTGTTCAAGAATCGATTTTTAAGAACGCCTTGTTCTTCTATTCTTTCAGTGAATAAACACGATTTCACTTCGAGGACGTGCTAAAATTTTGATTTCTTATAAAATAAATAATAATTAATAGGTATCTTCCTCGAGATATCAATGTGGCCCGCAGTCCCTCTTCTCTTTGGTGTCGTCTTACTGGTCATATTTATCTCCACGTTATTCATAAAACTCTCAATCGATGGCGAGATTACGGTAAGAATTTTCTTTTTTTGTTAATTCACTTTTCGATGATGTTCCTAGGATGCGTCGCAACGTTTGTTTGTTTTCAAATGTTGCAAGACGATGTTGGCTCGTTCCGAAGTCCCCTTTTTACACCTTTCACTCACTTTCGACTATTATGAAATAATACGCTTTGAAAAATGTAACATTAGTGGTGACGGTTGAAGCAGTTATGTTTCACGCGAAAGCAAAGATTGTGTAGGATTCGATCGCGAATCAATCTCACTTCGAATCAGTCATCGTCTAAAATCCTCAATTTGTGGACATTTTAAAACGCATTCTCCGTAACAGCGGAGATCTCATTGAAGGGGGTGGCACAGTAACCGCAAAATGGCCATAGGAACTCCATACTATAGGGTTAGAGTCCCTAGGGGTGGGATACACTTCAGCCTTAAAATCGGACCCAATTATCGATTTTTGACCTACCAAAATCGAAAAATTCATCGTGCGATTTCTACCCCGTGTTACATATCGTTCGATAGGGCATCAAAAGTTATGCAAGAATCTATGTTTTCGAGCAGATCGAGTAATCCATATCTGATATATAGTAAAAATATCGATTTTTCTTCAAATTGACTACATACATATTACATACATACATATTTATCCTGACATCAAGGCAAAGGGCCTGCAGGAGGCATCATTCGGGACAGAGGTGGTCGGGATCTTCGAATTCGAGGCAACTGGGTCAAGGGAATGAATCGTGCTTGGCTTCCTTGGTCAATTGTTGTATCGATTTTGGACGATAGACATTGAGCGTAGAAGTAGATCTTCCAGCCTCCAGTGACGTCCTGACTAGCGTGTATCAACAGAAGTGTTTACTCACGTGTTAGTCTTGTCGGCTGGGGCCTTTCTTGACAGTTGGCGACTTGAATTGAATGTAGTCGATTCTGGTCCTCTGCTCGAAGTGGTACCAGGTGGGCGATATACTTGCCGGGTTGCCCAAGCTGACTGGCAAGGATTCTCCAAACTGAGGTGGGAGAGGAGCGGGGAGACTGTCGACCGCCCGTCACGAGGCACAGAATGAAGAATGAAGAAGAATACTACAATTGATACTCAAATTACTCAAATTGACTGCAAACTCTAATTTTTCCTCCTGCATTCCAGCCATTTCCGCACTTTTTTGAAGATTGTTTCTAGTGTGAAAATGGTTGCTGATTCTAATAAAAATTGTCACATGTCAAATTTCGCCTGTCTGCATAGGTATTTTGAGCTACCCGATTCTCAGAAATACGGCGTAGGTTCGATTCCGCGTGCCCACGGCAAATTTTTGCCAACTTTTTTTCGGGCCAAAAAGTATTCTAAGGGTATTTTATCACTATTACCATGCATTTGAAAGTGTGTTTGTGATCTATAAATAATGAATTTTCGCAAAAATAGTCTTTATCTCACAATATAAACATCGTTCTATTTCGACAGAAAGGGGTTGGATACGACTTCACTTGCGCATTTTCATACGACAATAGTTTCACTGCCGCGACAATAGGAGAGAGGTCAGGGTGGTGATCGGAACGCGCACTTTACACGAGACGGGGTTGAGACGCAAGAGAGATAGGGACGTGTCGACCTGTGTCAACCCCGTCTCGAGTAACGTGTAGCCGTCTATCACCTTCCTACAGTAGATTTCGTGGTGTTAACCGCACTAAAACGGTAGATTGGGAAATCAACCCCTTTCTGGATGCCATAACGGGGGGTGGAACGATGTGTATAGCGTAAACGTTGTAATTCTTCAAATTAATTTGCATTCCGTTGAATCTAAACAAGTTTTTAGCTTAATTCTGGCAATTTCTCATCCACATCCTCTATTTGTTTTATGAAGATATAATTTTCATTTTCTTTAAACAGAACTAGCCGGGATGTATTGAGGCTAAATGCACTACGCCCTAAGCTTACGCTGTATTATGAGATAAATACTAGTGTTGCGAAAATTTATAATGTATAGAACTAATATGCTCTGTGCGTGCACCGCGCTTTATACAAAGTTCCGGGTAGAGCTAAACGATTGCGGCTATTCGAAGTTAAAATAAGCTCCGCCCACAATAGCGGCGCCGCAATTCGGGGTGGAGGCTATTCGAGATTAAATAATAACAATGAAATACACCCAGAATTATCATTTGAGTGCTAATCGGTCGTCGGGAAAAATTGCGAGGTCGAAATTAATTGCGCCCTCGAATATCCTCCACCCCGAATTGCGGCGCCGCTATTGTGGGCGGAGCTTATTTTAACTTCGAATAGCCGCAATCGTTTAGCTCTACCCGGAACTTTGTATAAAGCGCGGTGCACGCACAGAGCATATTAGTTCTATACATTATAAATTTTCGCAACACTAGTATTTATCTCATAATACAGCGTAAGCTTAGGGCGTAGTGCATTTAGCCTCAATACATCCCGGCTAGTTCTGCTTAAAGAAAATGAAAATTATATTCTCATAAAACAAAGAGAGGAAGTGGATGAGAAATTGTCAGAATCAAGCCAAAAACTTGTTTAGATTCAACGGAATGCAAATTAATTGGAAGAATTACAACGTTTACGCTATATTGTGAGATAAAGACTATTTTTGCGAAAATTCATTATTTATAGATCACAAACACACTTCCAAATGCATGGTAATAGTGATGAAACACCCTTAGAATACTTTTTGGCCCGAAAAAAAGTTGGCAAAAATTTGCCGTGGGCAGGCGGAATCGAACCTACGCCGTATTTCTGAGAATCGGATAGCTCAAAATACCTATGCAGACAGGCGAAATTTGACATGAGACAATTTTTATTAGAATCAGCAACCATTTTCACACTAGAAACAATCTTCAAAAAAGTGCGGAAATGACTGGAATTTAGGAGGAAAAATTAGAGTTTGCAGTCAATTTGAAGAAAAATCGATATTTTTACTATATATCGGATATGGATTACTCGATCTGCTCGAAAACATAGATTCTTGCATAACTTTTGATGCTCTATCGAACGATATGTAACACGGGGCAGAAATCTCACGATGAATTTTTCGATTTTGGTAGGTCAAAAATCGATAATTGGGTCCGATTTTTAGGCTGAAGTGTATCCCACCCTTAGGGACTCTAACCCTATAGTTAGGGGCCACAACGTGGATTGCCGATTTTCGATGTGAGGGTGGAAATCATATAGAATAGATGCCTCATTGTCCCATTTAGACAATACTTTTTGCCGTTTGTCGATATCTTGCCTCTGAGCCGAGATACACCTCGAAATCCGCGCGCGAATCGCTAGTGGGAGAAGCATGAAACCGGGGAGAGGAGAGAAAGGGGCGGAGTCTTCTCTCTCCCCCTCTCCATTCTTTACGCTCTCTCATCGGTCAGACGGTCAGCGAGAGAGTGTGTGAAATGGAGAGAGCGCTCCCCTCTCCTCTCCCTCGATAGGGAGGGATTTGCATGAGTTCAAACGTCCCTATCTGCACTCTCACAAGTGCACGCTCTCTCGCCTCTCTCTAGCCTCTCTCGCCCCCGCGCCAGAGACGGCGCTCTCTCTCCGGTGCCGCTAACCAGCACAAGTCGTCATGCCACAGTCATTTCCGTACTGAAATATTTCAAAAGGGTAGCACAATTCACGATTCTAGAATTACGTCTTATTTTTTGTTTAGATGTCACTGATAACATCATGAGAATCAAAATCTTCTTGGGCAAAACATGGAGCATCACTGGAAGCATAAAAAAGCACTTTTATTTTTTTGTAACTGCATTTTAGCCACATTGCCGTGGACGGACCAACTTTGCCCAAGGCACATTCGATAGAGCAAATCACTAGCTACAAGACAATACCTAACTCAATTCATACGGTTTAGAACTAAGCTTGTGCTACTCCATGGCGTTTCTGTGCTTTCTCCTTCAAGGAAAAGTGGGCGGAGACTGCGGATGCTACCTATAGTATGGAGTTCCTACGGCCAGTTTGAGGTTACTGTGCCACCTACCCCTCCGCTGTTACGGAGAACTCGTTTTAAATGACAGTTTTAATTGTCCTTCTCGTCAGCGGGCATATATTTTATGCAAAAGTGAATATTGCAGAAACGTCAATTTGCAATCGTCTCATTTCTCTCCGTCACGTTTGCCGTCGCTTCGATAATCTCCAATTTCTATTTTCCTATTTTCGTCGGAACTCTCAATCTTATTATCCTTTCTTTCGCAGCACCGCATCTCTGCATGTTCATTCGCATTTCACACAAGGTAGAAGTGGAACAAGTATTTTGAATGTATTGAAAATATTATATCATTTAATAATTATTTTCGCGAAGAAATGTTCTATTTCACAGTTCAATCATCGTCTAATCGCCGCTTTCTGCATTCCACTGATTCTTCTCACTGTAACATTAAGTGGATTCGCCTACGGTCATAGCTGGAGTCCCGTTCTTACCGTACTCGTAATGACCGTCAATGTACTATGCGCATGTGTTTACGCATTGAGAACGAAGGTGGGTATCTTTCCAACAAGTTTCTGAACGTCCAACTTATTCTTTGAATTACGATACTAAAGTGGGCGTGAAACTTTTTTTCGTATGGAAACATGATAATATTTTAACAGATAAATCTCCGGTTCTGGCACCGGCTATGCGTTGGCCTAACGATGCTCTGCTTTGTTTTTTGTGCAGCCTCTTACTTTATCATTAGTCTCCTCTTCCCAACCCTGTTCATCGCTTCAATAACATCTTCCGTCATTTTAACCCTCATCGAGGCTCTAGTCGCTAAGGTAAATTCAAATAGAATCATTTTGTTCAGTAACAAATAGTTTCTTTCTTCTAAGTAAGGCCAAGAGAGAGACGAGAGGGAGGGAACAACAACTTTATTTGTTGAGACGAAAGAAGTAATCTCAACCATGACGAGAACCACCGAGTACAATCTACTCGTAACAAATAGTCACGTTGCAGAGTCGTTACCACTTCCTGGTCAAGGTGCATGCCGTCCTATTCCTCCTCTTTTCCGGAATCGCTGGCTGGGTGCTGTCGTGGTCGTTTCTCAGCTGGTGGCTGGCTGCAGCAGTTGCAGCAGTAGCTGCTGCAACACTTGGCCTGTTCGTATGCGTTCACTGGATCTGCGAAGAGGTCCGATAATCACAGTATCGATCGATAATCACAGTATCGATCGATTTCATTACAGGAGACGCCCAGGCCTGCGCAATCTTTCGACCTTAAGAACGTGTTTAAAATAGCAGCTGTCATTCTCACTTTCATTTTAATGGTTTGACCGATCTTCGCTGTAAAGGATCTTGCATTTCACCGATCATCTTCGTCGGAGAAAATAAGCGTTATACTAATGAAATACATTGAATCAGATCACTGACCTTGTCGTTATTCACTTCTGCATGGACAAATCAATGTATCTCCTGTCTCCCTTGGTTGCCGTCCTCGCTGTACAGTACCTCATTCTGATGTACATTCTCGAATCATTCCGTGGCTTGGTAAGACAACTACTCTAAATTGGTATTTCCATGTATCATTAAACAACAAATTATTGTATTCAGATCTCTCAAAATGCCTACATCGGTGTAGGTGTTTCCCTGTACGCCGCAGTGCTTTTATTTTGCGTATGCTATCTGCCAGCTGCATATGCGGCAGGAGTGAAACCTGACATAGTCACTTACTATCTCACATTTGCAAGTTGGATGCTCCTGCATATTCTGATTGGCTTTTTAATAAACGTAAGTGTAACCGTCATTTTGTTCATTTTCATTGTAAATATTTTCTGCCTTTTAAAATATACGGGATTCTTTTCGAAATTTCGATCAAGAGTATCATGAATATACACGATATTTTACAGTTGGCGGGGACAGACATGAAGAGACTGGCTGCTCGAAATATTTCTGATGTTGTGTCAGTACCTGCACCTGCTCCGGCCCTAGCACCCGTACCTGCACCAGTCCCCGGATCGGCGCCAGCACCGATACCAGCACCGGTACCAGCCCCTCACTTGCTCCGCGCCTGCATGAAGCCAACGGCGTTTAGATGTTGCTAGCAGCCGTTGGAAAGAGAATGCGAACAAAAGTTAAAATGTATGACGTTAGTAATAAACAAATTTCGTTGTACTGTGTATCGGATTTGAAATTCTGGAAAGATTGAAAGTGTATTGTATCTACTGGGTAGTAAATTCTCATTTTAAGGCTTTTAAATGTTTTCACTCTTTGACTTCCCAGTGATTGAAATGAGCACCATCTACATTTCCATTCAAATGTTTGCGTTCCGTTGTCGTAATCGCCAGATAATATTTCAGGCTAATTCACTTTACTTAACCTATTTACAAATATTCGATAGACACTTTTTTGGGGGTTTACATGTTTGATTCCTCTCGATGGGAAGACCGTCGTAAAATGAAGATTATCACAGTCGAGTTCATTACAGCGTGCCCTTACCGCCCTGCAATCGATTAACCGATTATAAATTTATAAAAAAAATTAAATTGTATAACGATTACGTTTATAACATGGAAGAAAACCTCGTCTCCTCAGCGATGTAATCCATGCACTGTCGGAGGGTCGCGACCTGCTCCCACACGTAGGGCGCCAGTACGCGAGCGGCGTCAGCGTTGATCAGAGCGAAGCTGCAATTAACTAATTGAAAAAAGCAAATTTTAAATAATCAGTTATCGATTTACCTCACAAGTCGCTGCGCGGCCACCTCGAGCAGCGCGGATCGCGCGCACACTGTAATCGTAAATTTATGGTTACGGTAATCCTACACGATAGCGGGAATATGAGAATTGCATCTGTCGAGATTATTATTTGATTTTCAGCAGGAATCGGCGCGTCTTGGCTAGTTCATTAAAATACTATAATTGGGAAAATAGCAATTTTTTCCGTGTTGGTTTATAATATTTAAAAAATATATATATTGTAAAATTGGGAAAATAGTATGCTGACTGTAGCTGAAGTTTAATCTTATATATAATATATAGCATCTATGCGTGTATCATTGAGAAAAATAGAGAAACGTACGTTTCCATGTCGTCCTCAACTTGATCGAGTCGCCTGTGCAACTCCTCCTCTTCAGCGTTCACTGGCGCCGCGATGACGTCATCGATCGTCATTGTACTAGATCAAAGATCAACAATAACCTATTGCAGTTTACAACTATCAAGGGTTGCAAAGAGCGACTAATAAAGTAAACTGAGACGAACTTAGAGAGAAGGGCGAGACGGGAAGAGCGGAGATAGAATGACCGACAAATTAGAGAGACAGGACATTGAATGGTCGAGATGAGTGATGCAAATGAGGATATTGTAAACGTAGCGATTGTGAGATGGAGAAGTCGTTGCATACGAATGGTGTATGTTTCAGCCGTCTTATGAATGTTTTCCGGATAATTTACTCGAATTCCAATCTCGAAAAAACCAGTTATTTATCAAATTATAGTCAAAAAATGAGCAAAAAAGAAAACAAATACCAAAGAATGTGGAATACATGGGCGGGAGTTGAAGATAAAGTCAGTTGTTTAAATATAGCAACCGCCGAAATGTGCGAAAATGTTGTTAGAAGATTTGCTTAAAAATTACGTATGATTAAGCATTCAGCTCATCTTCGTCTTCTCCACTATGTCTTGATTGATAATCACTGTCATCGTCTTGCGCCTAAACGTCGTTCATCGGGAGAGGCGCCGGCGCCAGCGCTGCCGCTGCCGCTGGCGCGGGCGCGGGCACTCGCGCGGCAGCCCGAGCCGCCATTGCGGTAGCCGCAGCCATCCTCGCCATTTCTTGCGCCCAATTTTCTGCTGATTCCTGTAATAATAATAATAATATGATAGTCCTTACACTTAATCGAAAACACGTCCACCTTCCGATTACAGCGTCAAAGGCGAGTCCAGATCATGGTGAGCAAATTGATAATATCATATCAATATATCAGTGTGCCCACCATAACTATCGTCACTATCATTGTTTGAGGGTGTTTGAACAGTTTCGAATTCGAGTGAGAGAAAGAACAAATTACGTACCCTGGCAACCTTTGCCGCTGCGGTGTACATGAAGAGCAGCGCAGCTATGACAATGGTGGCGAATAGAGAACAAAGTCTGCCTGCGGGCATCGGCGGAAACAGATCAGGATGACGTGAGGGAAGAATGAAGAAGGGTGATATGAGTAGCAGGGCTGGGATCAAAAAAAATTATTTTCAAAAAAGTTTTTTGATCAAAAAATTCAAAAAATGTGCTCAAAAAATTTCAAAAAATTTAAAAAAATCAAAAAGTTTCTTAAAAATGATACAAATATTTTTTCAGCTGCTAAACTTCCTTTTTGAAAGCTATTCTCGATTTGGCTCATATAAAATGATTTATTCATTTAAAATTCATAATTTGCAAGTTTTGAAACCTTCTGCAAAAAAAATGGTCTATTATTTAATTTATTTGGAGCAATTTGTTCCTCAAGATATTCTAAAATCAAACTAATAATGGCCTAAATTTTTGAAATTTTGAAAATTAAAAAAAATCTATTGAAATCATTGATTTTCAACAAATTTCTCCGAAAATGCCCATAATATATAGTGTAATTTTTTTTGTTGAACTTTTTGAAAATACTTTCAAAAATTTTTGAGTTTTTGATTTTTTTGAATTGGTCAAAAAATCCAAAAAAATCAAAAAAATTTGAGTAAAAAAATCCCAGCCCTGATTCAAATCAGAAAAGAATTTTCTTTCAAATTAAAATAACTTATTTTGCAGTGCACGGTCCCTGTAAATATAATTCAGTTATGCGATACTCTACTTTGAGCACAATCTAATTTAGAGCCAAACTTTATATTCTTCCCGCCAAAACCTTGACGCGGATTGGGTGAATTGAGCGCAAGTGTTGCCAGCGGGCTGGTCTCTTCAAACGGGCATAGTGACAAGCATAGCTTTATTGAGATGTCAGAGTGCGTCGCGCATCGGAGTCTCTTAAAGGAGTGTTCTTACGGTTAGAATGAGTACATATGTACCTGGCGCGCAGATTGCTGATACTTCTGTACATTACAACAAATACTCCCCTTTTCCATTTCGATGTTGTTGTATTTTTAGGATTCATCAGTTTTCGTTTTTTTTGTATTCGTATTCATTTTTAGTCCTCATCCTTTCATCGAGACCAGTTTCACATTGTCGCCTTGTGTAATAGTAGAGTTGAACAATTTGGAAGCCACTTTTAGATCTCTTCATTTCGCAAACTCTCTCTTCATCTGTCGTAATACGATGTTTTACGACGAATGAAGAGATATTTACCAATTGTTTTACTATTTTATCATTGGTGACGATTTCAGATGGGTTTGGCCTCGATTCACGAGGCAATTCGACCCTTAGGAAAGGTGCGGGTCTGTTATGCCGCTTTGCTCGCCGCCAGCATCATCACAGGTCCAAATAAAATTTGAATAGGAATAAAACCAGCTGACTAAATTTTTTAAACCCTAATTCGTCTATACAAATGGCTACTTTGTTCCCAAGCACGCTGTTTGAGCAAAGCGTGTGGTCGACTAAAAGAAATTAATTTTCCAAACAAAGATTTATAAATGACCCTGTAGGCCTCTCGATCGAGATTTCGTGGTGGGTCGCGGCCCCACTCCTACTGATCCTTGTGATACTCGTTCACTGCGCTACCGAAATTATCGGCGGAATCGTAGCGGACGAAGAGGTTACGGTAAGCTTTACATGGCAAACTGGTGAAATAATCAGAAGAAAGTGTCTTACAGTAATACACGAATTTGTCATTCAACTTTTTAGGAATAGCCTCAATATATGAATACTAAAAAAACTTGGGAACACACGCGCAGAAGTAGCTTTTCAGATTAGCCATTTCGCCGTCGTTTCTGCCTTCTCCGTGCTGTCTATGGGTGCTTCCATTCTCAGCACTTTCTACGTCCCGGTCCTCGTTTCGACTTTCAATCTAATCCTGCTGTCATTCGCTGTTCCACACTTCGCCCTCCACGTACGCACTTTGAACAAGGTATTCAGCCATCTTGCACCTTTATTAATCTGAGAGAAAATTTTGCTATGATTGGGACGCAAATTTCCAGTAAGAGACAGGAGTTTGAATTAAGAGCAGGTAAGAAAAAAGTTTTCACTTGGTGTCTTGGTGCTAGTGACTTTTTCTGAGTGTATGCAATCTACATTTATCTTTTACTCAGTATATTCCATAGCGATCCTTTACCTTTTTTAGATAAAAAAAAAATAAAATATTTCAATCAATATGCCTCAATAATTTATTGAGTTGTTTTGATCCTCTGTTTCTGCACTATCAAAGTGCACTGCTGTATACAAAATTGTCTATGGTATATATTGATTCGTCTTATATTTTTTCCAGTGTAATCACCATGTGGTCGTCGCTCTCTGTGCTCCCATCACAGTTCTCTCTGTGGCAGGCTGTAGACTCACTTACGAACACTGCTGGACTACCGTAGTTCCCGTGTTTACCGTACTCGTTATGGTCATGTCCGTGTTTTGTTCGAGCACGTACGAGCTTCGGCAGAAGGTAAGGGAAGGGTGAACAGTTTTTGGGCGCTTAATGCCAATTAGCACTATGTATTCCTTCTTTCGTATTTGCAGCTTTTATAAAGTACTTTTTCGGTTTCGGAGGTAATAGTTATCTGATGCAGCTAACTACTATCCATTATTATTATTATTATTATTGTCAATACCACACGTGCAAGCTCCCTTAGCATACAGTCATATCCCCTATATTTCGCAGATCAATTTACGTCTCTGGCTGGCAATCGCTGTCGCGCTCTCTATTATCTCTATTGCTGCTTGCCTCATTTCCCATTTCTTCCTTCCTCTCCTCTTCCCTACTCTCGTATTTGCATCGCTTATTTACAATCATTCTCATCTTCGTCGACCTTCTCGTAGCTAAGGTAATTGTTTTCATAAAGAGTACAATAGTTTTCGCAAGCTTCAAAAGTGAATGTTAACTAGCAGGGATGTGTTGAGGTTAAATACACTACGCTCTATGCGTACACTACGCTCTATGCATAGTTCTGCAGGTTCGGTCCAGGGGGACCTCGGTAGCTTGCTTCAGGTACGGTCCAGGGGGACCTCGGTAGCTTTCTTCAGGTACGGTCCAGGGGGACCTCGGTAGCTTGCTTCAGGTACGGTCCAGGGGGACCTCGGTAGCTTTCTTCAGGTACGGTCCAGGTGGATCTCGGTAGCTTTCTTCAGGTACGGTCCAGGGGGACCTCGGTAGCTTTCTTCAGGTACGGTCCAGGGGGACCTCGGTAGCTTGCTTCAGGTACGGTCCAGGGGGACCTCGGTAGCCGGCTCAAAGTACGGTCCAGGGAGAGCTTAGGATGTTGGGGAATTTTAATCGCTAGAAAGAGTACAGGCTTATTCCGTTGAGAAAGGCTCGTCAGGCTGAGAGAAACGCAGGATACCGTATGTTGATTTCCTTGGCGTGTTCGAACACGTTTCTGACATCGCAAAACACTTTTCCCGCGATTCTCCACGCTCCCCGGTTCATTTGGGAACTTTTTGAGATTTTCAATTTTCCACGTTAAAACATGTTAGAGCAAGTCCAGACACGTTTCTGACATCGCAAAACACTTTTCCCGCGATTCTCCACGCTCCCCGGTTCATTTGGGAACTTTTAGAAATTTTCAATTTTTCACGTTAAAACATGTTAGAACACGTTCAAACACGTTTCTGACATCGCAAAACACTTTTCCTGTGTTCCCCTACGCTCTGCGCATCAATTGGACACTTTTCGAAATTTTCGGTTTTTCACGTTAAAACGTGTTAGAACACGTTCAGACACGTTTCTGACATCGCAAAACACTTTTCCTGTGTTCCCCTACGCTCTGCGCATCAATTGGACACTTTTCGAAATTTTCGGTTTTTCACGTTAAAACGTGTTAGAACACGTTCAGACACGTTTCTGACATCGCAAAACACTTTTCCTGTGTTCCCCTACGCTCTGCGCATCAATTGGACACTTTTCGAAATTTTCGGTTTTTCACGTTAAAACGTGTTAGAACACGTTCAGACACGTTTCTGACATCGCAAAACACTTTTCCTGTGTTCCCCTACGCTCTGCGCATCAATTGGACACTTTTCGAAATTTTCGGGTTTTCACGTTAAAACGTGTTAGAACACGTTCAGACATCGCAAAACACTTTTCCTGTGATCCCCTACGCTCTGCGCATCAATTGGACACTTTTCGAAATTTTCGATTTTTCACGTTAAAACTCGGCAAAACAGGTGAAAACGTGTTTCACGATACTCAAAAACGTGTCAGGGCGCTATCTGGCACTTGCGAAAAATGCGGCAAAAGATTTGCCCGCGGCGGGGGTCGAACCTGGGGGTCTCGGATTCAAAGTCTGGCGCGTTATCCACTTGGCTATGAAATTAGCGGATTTTTATATTAAAATTTTGAAAGGTTTTCTGAGCAGTTATCATATGCAAAAGGTTCTAAGAAGATTGCGCAAATTTGAAGCGATTTATGGCGAAAATGGAAAAATGTCCGTCACGCTGCAACAAAAAAAAAAACAGACAGACAGACAGACAAACAGACAGACACTTTCATTTCCTATAAGTGGAGGAACAAAAAAAACGTACACGAGATATTGCAGAATGGAGAATGGTGATGATTGATTGAGAATTTCTTTCAGTCTCCCTATCACACCCTGATCAAAGTGTCCTCCGTTCTCCTCCTCATCTCGTCCGGCATTGCCGGTTGGATACTCTCTTGGCCCAAGCTCAGCGGTTGGCTGCTTGCAGCAATTGCAGCAGTCGGCGCTGCTGAGACGGGCGTGTTGTGCAGCATTTGCCAGATAGAAGTGAGTAATTCAACTAAAATACTTACCATGCCTGACAATAGTGCTCAGATAGAGTACGATTGCTCGTTTTCGACATATTTACACATATCGAGAGTAATAGAATTGAGTAAATCGACAGTGCTAGTATAGATAGTATTTATAATTAGTGTCTATAGTTATTGATAAAGAATTAGTATTCTTTCCTCAATTCGTAAAAATGCATCTATCAAGAGTAATATTCTTTTTTTAAAACTAATTCGATATTGCATTCAGGAAACGCTGAACGCTACGCCCAAGTCGAATAATTGCAAGACCAACGTTGAAATTGCAGTTTTCATCGCGATTTTCCCACTAATTGTTTGTGAAATCATGGGATGACCACTCGAAATAATCTTTGTTCGAGATCAAAGGAAGATTAACAACGAAAATAAGAAATGTTCTGAAATGGAGTCGAAACGCTTTGTTCTTTTTGGTTTCCACTTTTCGAGTGATCAACACTAGTACAATCTAATTCCACTTTCTAGAAATATGAATTCTTCATCTAATAGTACATTTTGAAGAGTGCTCTTCGAAAGAAAATAGTGCATAATGTTTGAAATTTGTGCAGTAATTTGATTTCTCAGATAATCAACCTCGTCTTCCTTAATATTTGCTTGGAATCGTACCCTCATCTCGTCTCTCCAATGACTGTCATCCTCGCAGTACTGTACCTCGCCCTCTGCTACTGCGTTGACTCACTCCGAGCCTTGGTAGGGTGTTAACTATGGTTCCCTTCTTGGATCCGATTCGGGAGTTCCAAATCCGATTTCAAGAAATCGTAACAGTTTCTATTCTCAGTCGAAATCGCAAACAACCACACCGATTTCCCCCTTCAGACTCCTATTTGTGTTCACGTCTGCTTGACTTTCTTATTCGGCGCCGCAATCTTCTACTTCATGATTATGGGAATTGTCACTCACGGCTTCAGCAAGCAAGAACCCACTGCCAAAGTGCGCACCATCTTTGTCACAATGGCTACGGTGGCGTCCCTTTGTTTCGTCTTCGCGATAGAGTGGGCCATTTGGGTAAGCGTTTTTTTAATGTACTGACTGAGCGACCCCAAAAGCAGTCACCCAAACAGTCTGTTCCAGGAAGGATCGCTTTTCGGTAGTGATACCACAAGGTGATATAGACTCTCCTGGTCTACCACACCTTGTGTACTGGGCAGATGTGATCGTGATAACGCAATTTGCAATGATGAATATGTTTTAAACAGAATAGAAATTGTTTATCCAACAAAAACATGCAGGAGAACAAAGAAGAGAAAAAGAGACTGGCTGCCAAGGCTCGGAAACGCGCCGTAGCCGCACAAGCAGCGGCGCCCGCGGCCGCGCCAATTGGCGTCCTCGATGTCGAGGCGCAAGAGGAAGACAGTGATTATGAATCGGACCAGAATGAAGAAGAGGCGTAAAATGTTTGATTGAAAATTGCCTGTCTTATTTGCTGTTTTTATAACGTGTATTGTCTTTCATCGTTTTTCGCTTCATTATCCCAACTGGTAGTCCAGAATTTTTAGACATTGATTTGATAAACACACTTTATCATGCCGACCGCGTCATATTTTTGTTTAATGCGATTGTTGCACTCGTGGTATATCATATATGTATATAATTAATATTTTCACCTACACTGCTTCTTGAACATTAAGATGTTTTTAAAAAAAAATTATTGTGCACCACAAGTATAGCGATGGAGAGATGATTATAGATTATGCATACGGTACCGACGTCTACCTTTATTGGGACAAATTTTTCTTTCCGCCAAAAGCCGCTTGGGTGAATCGAGTACTGCCAGCGGGCTGGCCTCTGTCGACAGGAATAGTCTTAATTCGCTAACTTGCGCTGCCAAGCGTCTCTCCAAAAGAGTGTCATTGTGCTACTACATGGCGCGTTCATTGCTACTTGTTATGTGATGAGCCATTAATACTTTTTATACTTGTTTAATCGTACCCATATATATTTTGGTTGATTGCTGGATTAATTTGCTCCTCTTTCTTTCCCATAATCAATTTGCCCGTCATAATACGATATCTGGAGCAGAATGATGAGATATCATTGAATCATTTATGAGAGGAATCGGGAGAGAATCGAGCATTTTTGGGATTCCAGGTCACTTGGAAAAATCATGATTTTTAAATTTCCCGAAAATTTTAGGCAAAGTACTACAAAGTCTCCTCTATCGAATAGCTTTGCCAGAATTTTTTTAGAAAATTCAGTATTGGAGTGAAACACAAACAAACCTTGTATGTTTGGCATTTTTTTCAAAACTTGCAAAGTTTGAAAAATCATAACTTCCTTCAAAATAAAGGTACAGATTATCGGGTTGGTTTTGAAGATAGAGGCAACAGTTGGCTACAAACTACAACCAACGTTTTCATTCCCGCTTCATGCCGCGATGCGGGGTAGTCGCTTTTGTAAATAATGTTATTATTTTCTCAAAAGTTAAAAAGAAGAACCCCCTCCTAGTACGTTATTGTGGCATGTGTGGGCACTTATTATAGCCAGAATATGAAATGCCGGAGAGGGTGTATTGTAAAGAAGCGCACAAAAATGTGAAATCTGGTTCAAATTTTTCATCGTAAAGTGGGGTCGATAAGTCTCATTTGGGGTTTAATCCAATGAAAACGAACTAAAAATGTTAATTAAGTTATTTAAAATACATTTTATCAGGTTGTTTCTCGATTAAAAATTTTTGAAAAAATTTAAAATCTGAATTTTGATTATATTTATTTTTCTCCGGTTCGAAGTTCTAGTTTCCTGCAAGTATCTTAGTATTCTCGAATATAAATTTTAAAATGCGTATTTGTCCATATTATACTCTGTAATCATTTTTACCGAATTTTTGATTCGAAATAATAAAAAATGTTATTCATAAATTCAAATGATACAATATGCCTCGACACTTCATCAACGGTTTCATCAGGAGATATACAACATTCGTCCTTTTGAAAGTGAGCTGCTATCTATTCGTAGAAAGAAGTTATACCGTCTAGAAAACCGTGCGTTTGACGAACGACGCGCGATCTGCCTTCTCTAGCACTCTCTCACTTCAGCACGCTCTCTCGCCCAGGTTCGGGCCCCGAGCTGGGCGTGAGTCTTTTGCCAGAGCCTCGCCTCAAAGGAATCAAGCAAATTCTATCTGAAACACTTCTTATGAAGTTAATGTAACTATGGCAAAAGATTGGTTCTATGGCCGGGGTCCGAACCAGTGAGAGAGTGCTAGAGAAGGCAGATCGCGCGTCGTTCGTCAAACGCACGGTTTTCTAGACGGTATAACTTCTTTCTACGAATAGATAGCAACTCACTTTCAAAAGGACGAATGTTGCATATCTCCTGAAGAAACCGTTGATGAAGTGACGAGGCATATTGTGGCATTTGAATTTATGAATAACATTTTTATTTATTTATTTTTTTTTTTTGAATGAAAATTCGGTAAAAATGATCACAGAGTATAATATGGGCAAATACGCATTTCAAAATTTATATTCGTGAATACTAAGATACTTGCAGGAAACTAGAACTTCGAACCGGAGAAAAATAAATATAATCAAGATTCAGATTTTAAATTTTTTCAAAAATTTTTATTCGAAAAAGGACCCAACAAAATGTATTTTAATCAACTTAAATATTATTTTTAGTTCGTTTTCATTGGATAAAACCCCAAATGAGATTTATCGACCCCACTTTACGATGAAAAATTTAAACCAGATTTCACATTTTTGTGCGCTTCTTTACAATTCATCCTCTCAGGTATTTAATATTCTAGCTAGAATAAGTGCCCACACATGCCACAATAACGTACCAAGAGTGGGTTCTTCTTTCTAACTTTTGAGAATATAATAACATTATTTACAAAAGCGACCACCCCGCATCGAGGCATGAAGCGGGAATGAAAAAGTTGGTTGTAGTTTGTAGCCAACTGTTGTCTCTCTCTTCAAAACCAAACCGCTAATCTGTACCTTTATTTTGAAGGAAGTTATGATTTTTCAAACTTTGCAAGTTTGGAAGAAAATGCCAAACATACCAGGTTTGTTTGTGTTTCACTCCAATACTAATTTTTTTTTTAAATTCTGGCAATTATAGCGATTCGATAGAGGAGCAATAGCGATTCGATAGAGGAGACTTTGTAGTACTTTGCCTAAAATTTTCGGGAAATTTAAAAATCATGATTTTTCCAAGTGACACTCCATCCTCGAGTTTCCTCCGATTCCTCTCTTATGTTAATACAACAACGGAACCCATTTCAGAAAATTTTGGCCTGCATCCGCAACTCCATTCCACCGTGATAAAGTTATTATTTGGAATTAACATTTGACAGACTCAAGCCAACTTAAATTATGTGTATGCTATAGGCCACTGTGATTGGTGTCAAACAATCTAGAGGAAATGTTGCAGCTTTCCGTCCACACCATGTTGAACGTGTGCTCCATTCTCTTCCTCTTCTTTTCTGGTGTTTCGGGCTGGCTGCTCACGTGGGAAACGCTCAGTGGTTGGCTAGATGCAGCAGTTGTAGCAGTCTGTGTAGCACAGTTCGGACTACAGTGCTGCATATTCTTTATGAGGGTAGAGGTGAGGAGAAGAGCTGGTCCAAAGTAATATAGAAAACATTTCTTATAGAGAGGGGTCAGATAGCTCAGAGGGTTGTGAATAGTGAAGGGAATAGTCAGTATTGAAAGAGATCAATATCGCATTCAGGAATCGTCGAGTCCCACACCTCAATCGGTCGCTTACAAGGGCAAAGTTCCACTAGCAGCTATCATCCCAATTGTCCCACTCATGGTTTGTATCAACTCTGCGTTCCTTGATATAGACACAGTAGAATGCTATCTTCGCAAATTTTTTTCCGACTATAACAATGCAATTAGAACTGAATCAATTTCGCAAATTGATCATCAGTTTCTATTTACAGATAGCCGACCTACTATTGATCTATGCCTGCCTTGAGTCGTATCCTCATCTCGTCTCTCCACTGACTGTCATCCTCGCCCTTCTGTTCCTCGCATTCTGTTACTGCCTCGACTCACTCCGAAACGTGGTAATTATCAGTGTTAACATAAGAGTGTAAATATGTTTTTTAAATCAAAATCTCCTCAGATCCCTTCGCCGATACACTTGTTAATGGGCGTTTTATCCCTCCTCGCTTTTTTCTACCTCCTGGCGGAGATCACTAATGGCTCGAGCGAGAAGCTATCAACTGCAAAATTGCGCACCATCAATCTCACAATGGCTACACTGGCCTTCCTCTGGTTTCAATTCATGTGCGCATTTGTTAATGCGGTATGGAATTTTTATGTTTTGTTTTTTGTGTACAGTATGTGGCGAAGTGTACTTTATTGCATGGTGTGGACCATAGTGTCTAGTGTCTGATGGCATCATTTTCAAATTTGATCGAAGTATTATTTGCAGGCGACAAAGGAAGAGACCATGATGCTCGGTGGCAATCCATATACTCGTGCCGTAGCTGCTCAAGTCGCGGCGCCTGCTCCCGTGCCCGCGCCGATCGGCGTCCGCGATGTGGAGACGCAAGAGGCGGACAGTGATTACGAATCGGGACAGAGTGAAGATGAAGGGTAGAGTAATTGATTGGTGATTACCATTTTATGTGTTGCAAGTAATTAACAAATACATGTTTATTCTCTGTGTTTCGGTTTTCGCGGGACTAATCGTTGTCCTATGATTTTTCGTAGAGTTTGAAATTCGGGTAAATAATTGAATTAGCACTCTTCATTTCACACACTCTCTCGCCAATCGACCGGTGAGAGAGTACATGAAATGAAGAGTGCTAATTTAATTATTTACCCGAATTTCAAACTCTAATTTTTCGATAAAGACTGGTAACGATGATACGAGAGTGGCCATTAAATAACGAATCGTTAGTTAACGAAGTTCAGATACATTCACATTTTCCTTTTTCCTCTCTAGTAACGTATTCCGCATATCAATTGGCATCTCAAAATCGTTTTTGTAATATGTCGAATGCTTCTCGCACTTTGAACGATGGTGGAATGCAAGCTTTATTACATTGTAATCATCTTTCTTCTTATACTTGTTCTACACCATTAAGAACCACCTCCACCACCATCGCATCCTCCTCCTCCACTTTCCACTCCACAGCAGTTTCCGTCCCCGTATCCGCCGTAACCGCCTCCGTGACTCGGACCATGGTGACCCAAGTGATAATAGCCGTTATCGTTGTGGGCGTAGACGCCACTGGGACATTAAGCAGCAGACGAACGAAAGCGAGGCATTGTCCTCCGTGGTGCTCCATTGGCACGTTTCTCCTCTTCTTTCTGCAAATATGCACATTGTGCTGTGAAACATTGCTAACTTGAATGAGGTGAATAGCCGATTCAAAAATATTCCAGGAGAATGAGCCTAGACTTATAAGGCGCAAATGTATTCCTGGTTTTCAAAACAAGAAGAATTACAAAATAAAGAATTTAAAAAGTACCTTGTAGAGGTTGGCAGTCAGGAAGTAGTGGCTGATCGAGAGGGCAGCTCCCAGTGCGAGGTAGAATGTCCCACAAATGGCATTCACTTCATCTCCTGATAAATATTGCACGCAAAACGCCGATACAATGCAAAGAAATGAGATCAGGAACGAGAAGCTGACGCAGCCGTCCATTACGGTAGAGACCTGAAGTGTGCAAATATTTGTAAAAAGTGTGCAAATATTTGTAAAATTCTATAAAACAGAGCTTCTGTTAAGTTTTTTTTCTTAAATTATAAACCATCTCACATGTATTCGTATTGCATCAAGGATGAAACAGAAGATGAGGTATAGTGAAGCGAGGACAACAACCATTGGACAGACGAGTCGAGGTGATGATTTCAGGCAGAAGTAGATAAAGACGAGATCGGCTATCTGAAAACAGAAGAATAACATAGAAAAAGGCAGTCATAACCATCAGTTAATGGTGAGTAGAGACTAAAAGCTGTCTAAATACGAACTGTACATAGACATTTAATCAATATCAGGTTGTCCGGAAAGTATTTTCGCGATCAAATCACATGATTCCAAACCGACAGACAGGGGGTGACGGCGAGAGAGTGTACTAAAGTGAGAGAGTCCCTCTCGATTTCACACGCTCTCTCACTCTAAAGCCCTTTCTGTAAGGTTAACCGGCCTGTGGAATGATGAAAAATAGTCGAATATATGAAAGTATGGGGGTAATTATAACAGTAATGATTTAACAAGAGTAGAGTAATTCGTTGTGCGAGTTCATCTTGGAACAGGCGGCGTATGGACAATCGGAGATATATCGTGGCTCAGGAGAGAAACAACCAGTGTTGATTGAGTTTCCTATATTAAGGGCCTCCCACTGGAGGGAACATAAGAAGTGAGGTCCTGAGAGTAGCTAGTTGCTATTCCCCACACGGGTCACATATATGACGCTGTTTGCATTAGGATCAACAAGGGCTCAATATAGGTCTGGAACAGGTCAAAAATCGAATTCGCTGAAAACATGCTCCTAGGGGTAACTTTCGATGCTGAACACGCTGGCGTCATCGATTTCGCAATAGGATGCCGTTGGACGCCGGTACGGCGCCGCGCCCTTTGGGCAGAAAACTCGTTTTTCGATAATAACTTCTCAGAAACTCGTCAGAATGGCGGGAAAACTAAATATTTAAATCAGAATTTCGCGCTCTATCAAATGGCGTTAATGCCGCATCATGAAGATTTTTCGTTACGGAGAAAAAGTCGATTTTTGACTCAACCCCTATCGCGGCCGATCCGGGTACGAGTTTATAGAGCACAATTTTCTGATCATTTTGGTATATAGCATGAGGTAGTTGACCCCGTGGAAAGTTGTTTTATAAGCATTAACAAGATTTTCACGCGCGCGGAACGCGTGTACACACGCGGCACCCGCATGGTCGATGCGGTAGTGGTCTAGAACTTCAATCCGAAGGTCACTGGTTCGATTCCCATCGGTTGCCAAAGTTTTTTGCCGAAATTTTTTCATCGATTTTTCACCCCCTGCCAATATTGACGCATTTTCAGAAATCTCAAAAAAGTGATTTTTTTTATAAACTCGTACCCGGATCGGCCGCGATAGGGGTTGAGTCAAAAATCGACTTTTTCTCCGTAACGAAAAATCTTCATGATGTGGCATTAACGCCATTTGATAGAGCGCGAAATTCTGATCTAAACATTTAGTTTTCCCGCCATTCTGACGAGTTTCTGAGAAGTTATTATCGAAAAACGCGTTTTCCGCCCAAAGGGCGCGGCGCCGTACCGGCGTCCAACGGCGTCCTATTGCGAAATCGATGACGCCAGCGTGTTCAGCATCGAAAGTTACCCCTAGGAGCATGTTTTCAGCGAATTCGATTTTTGACCTGTTCCAGACCTATGTTGAGCCCTTGTTGATCCTAACGCAAACAGCGTCATATATGTGACCCGTGTGGGGAATAGCAACTAAATATCAGATTTATCGACTTGAAGTTTCGCAACATCAGGGATAAGGAGACATGCAAATGAAGAGAATTAATATGTATTTCATCCTATTTTATAAATTTCTTTGTCATCATTTCTCTCTATTTCTAATTACAGAATACACTTGTTTGAATTTTAAAAAAAACTACAGGAGTAGCCATTTTATTACATCAATTTACTTTATTCAAATAATGTATTTTAAATGTTGTAATTCCTTCGTACACGCGGGAAATTTAATAGAGAAGGGGGGAGTTTTTATCGTTTGTGCATTTGTTCTGAATAAGTGAAGTCGGGAAGGAAACGAGATGCAGTGAGAATTTTTTGATGTGTTCAACACATCCTGGAGCGTTTTAACTTAAAAAAATGATATTCGTGTTTGAGTGTAATTTAAAAAAAAAGTATTTTCCTGATTTGTTCTCTTTGACAAAAAAAGTGAATTAGTGCATTATGTTAACAATGGATGAGAGCGAGGACACATGATTCTAAACGTATAGATAGGGGTCACAGCGAGGGTATTCAAAAAGGAGAGAGTGTCTCTCCCTTTTACACTCACTCTAACTCCAAACCCTTTTCTGTAAGGTTGATCAGTAGCTGTGCCTCTTACGCTACCATTTGGATAGATGTTTCTTGAAGCCACGCGACGTAGGACGATTCGGGTTTGTAGCACAGGAATGTCCACAGCTCTTGCGAAGCGCCGTCACGAGGTACACGTAAGCAGCGCATCATTCTGGAGATTAGATTGATTCTATAGCTCGATTCCGCAATATACCAACCCCCCTCCCCCAGGAAGGGGTCAGAAGTGCAAGAGAAAGAGCATGTAATGTAAGATGAGAGAGTTCCTATCATCGTTACACTCTTTCCTGACTCCTTTAGGGAAGTGTGATTCTGTTAAATTATGCGATTCATTGTTGCTGACCGAAGCTCACCTATTACTGATGAAGTCGTGTACTGAGATGTGACCTCCTCTGGTATTTTCGAATACCCTAAATCGTTGACGATTACTGTACGCAAAGTCTACGAACTGATGTATCGCTGATTGATCAACTGTCGTATTGAAATTGACATTGCCGTGCACTTGAGACGCCTGAAAATATTTCATACTTTCTACTTCTTCTGTCATTAAAAAATTACTAAACCATTCAAATTTAGTGTTAGTCTAAAATTTGTTAGTCTTGAGATGAAAGAAAATAGCGACCTCGACGGCACTGAATAGGCCCTGTCCAGTGTAGGAGCCAGCACTTATGTCCGCCCTCTTCGTTTGCTGGATTGTTTGCCAGCTTGAATTATAGCATCGTATGAACAGCCTTCTGGTGAAATAATTCTGAACCTTTTCAAGAACTTCCTTATCGCGTTTTAAGTAAGGATTAAAAACCATGGATGCGCTTTCTAGAATGGGTCGAATGTAAATAGAGTAAGCTTTGATGAGAATTTCTACGTTATTTGTACGAAGAGCTCTAAGAATTAAATGGCACGCGGTTGTGCCTTTCAGAGCTATTGCCTTAGAATGTTTGGAGAATGTTAGAGACTTTTCAATTATGAAGCCAAGATCTTTGACAAGCTCTTTTTGCTCTAGTGTTGTGGATCCTATTTTGTATTTCTTCTTCAGGTTGGCCCTGCCTAGGTGTAACGAGTTACATTTATGTGCAGCTAATGGTAGCTGCCACTCTTCAGACCAACTAGCAATGGTATCAATAGCGCTCTGTAATGGGATAGTAGTGTCGGATCTTTTGAAAGGGCGATAGATTTTGATGTCATCTGCGTACATTCGTGCGATGACTCCATCATTCTGGACAAGGGAAGGGATTTCAGAGGTGTAAATCAAAAATAAAAGTGGTCCTAATACTGATCCTTGTGGGACGCCGCTTGTAACAGGAAGCGAAAATGAAAGTTGTTCTCGTACTCTTACTTGGAACGTCCTATTAGACAGGTAATTTCCTATCCACCCAATTGTCTTTGTAGATAGGCCAATGGTTCCTAGTTTGTGATTCAGCTTGGGGTGCGATACTCTATCAAATGCTTTCGCAAAGTCGAAATAAATTACATCTATAGGTTGGCCTTCGCTAATGGAAGATATCCAATGTTCAAGGGCGTCTAGCATTTGGAGCTCACGCGAACGTTTCTTGCGGAATCCATATTGCTCGTCTGGGAAAATGTCTAGATTTTCGCAATGTGTAATTATGGGTTTACATAGTAGTCTTTCGAAAACTCGGCAAAACAATGATGTAATGGATATGGGTCTGTAGTTGAGTAGGTCCGAAAAGGGAGGGGATTTCTTTACCGGTGTTACGATAGAGTGTCGCCAGAGAGATGGGACTGTAGAAGTTTCGTAGGACTGACGAAATATAATTTCAAGAGGTTCAGAGATAGGTACTGCTATTTCCTTGATGTAGGCTAAATTGATGTTTTCGGGGGTTCTACAACCTGATTTCTTCCACCGTTCGATGAGTGCACAGATTTCATGTCTCATGAATGATGGTTCTAGGAAATTCCCAGTATTCGGGAGCGGATTTGAGACAGGGACTTGGCCATTATCATTTGTAAAAACACTCGCAAATGTTTCCGCAAGTAAATTAGCTTTACCATGGTCATCCATAACTAGGGCTCCGTCGCTCTTTTTCAGGCCTTCTACTCCCTTAGATTTGCTTGTGCACTTCTTCATGAAACGAAAGAATTTATTGCTATCTTCACTATCAATGACTCTTCTTTCTATCGTTTTGTGATAGCGGATAAGTTCTTTTCTGAATTGCCTATTTAATCGCTCAAATTCGCTAGTAAATGCGGGGTCATTTCCAGAAATCGATTGCTGCCATGCTACGAAGCGCTTGCTAATAAGCCTATCAATATGGGGAGGTACTTTACCATGAGTGACGCTCACTCTTATCCATGGGACGTGAATATCAATGGTTTTCTGTATCAATTTCATGAGGAGATCATACATATCATCGACACTCTTTATAGTCGAGAATGCAAGGACCCAAT
Source organism: Pristionchus fissidentatus (assembly GCA_036245785.1). Classification (NCBI taxonomy): domain Eukaryota; kingdom Metazoa; phylum Nematoda; class Chromadorea; order Rhabditida; family Neodiplogasteridae; genus Pristionchus; species Pristionchus fissidentatus. The sequence continues at coordinate 1,090,655 of BTSY01000003.1, read as the reverse complement.
CAACATTGGCTAGTTGGCAATTGATCAGAGCATAATCAGCTTTCTTGTAGTCCCTTCTTAGAGTGAATGCTGGTGCTGAATGAGAGAGGGAGAGTTGGAATTGTACTGTTTGGTGATCAGAGATATCAAATGGAGGGCCTACCTCTGTATTACTTATTAATCCGGGACTATTACAGAGCACTAGATCGAGAATATTCCCCTTTCGAGTGGGGTCTTTGACTAGTTGCGCGAGTTTTATGGACTGGCACAGATCAACGAAAAAAAAAGAAAAAAAACCTGACAAAAAAGGTTATTTGAAACTACAAAAAAGGTTATTGGAAACGAAAGAAAAACGTCATACTTCACTGTTCTCTTGAAAATCGAGTCGGAGATACTCTATTCGAGGAAGTTGCATCAGAAATTGTTGAATTCGAGTTGGCTGTGCTCGGTAGCCTCGAGTCCATTCCAACTTTATCTTGGCGTCGTGAAGGTCACGATTTTTCAAAGCGCCGGGAGGAAACTGAAAAGATCGCAGTACACTGTCCACTATTTACTTCGCGTCTTATCGTAACTGTTTGTAGTTAGTCATCTGCTTTTTTAATTAGCGTACAATTTCCTCGAAGTATCGGGGAATCGGCATTTGTTTCACTGCTCCCACCTATGCATGATTATCTATGATCAACATCGTAAGTCCTTACTTGGTCGACGAATCTTCCGCTCCGGTGAACTCCACGTTCATGAATGTGAATTTGATCGAGCCCAAGATCTCCGAAAGCACCGGGTTGGCGCTCGAGCAGTCGGCGCACTGCGGAATACTTATTTTTAAATAATTTTGAAAAATAAAATTGTGAAATAACCCTGTACAGAATACACCTTTCACCGCGCTATTTATTCAGAAAAAAAATTGTATTTTTCTCTAATATTTCCCGCTTATGCGGGTAGTTAACCTTTCAAACACCTTTAAAAGTCAAATCGAACCGTTATTTTAAGAATATGTGTAGTAGCACATCTGAGGTACGTTTTCAACTTCGTAATTGATACAAGAGTGGCCATTTAAAAAAAAAACTAATCGTTAGTTGTCGAAGGGGACGATACGTTCAGATACATTCATTTTCCCCCTTTTCCCGCAATTGAATTGTCGTACGCAAACCAATTGGCGTTTATAATTATTGAATGCTTCTTGTTGTTGAATTGGCTGAATTGAAAATTTATTCAATTCCACTCTTCTTTCTTGTACTAAACTATTATTCGCAACCACCTCCACCTCCATCGCATCCTCCCCCTCCTCCCCCTCCTCCCCCGCATCCGCCACCGTCACCTCCTCCGCAATTCGTGTCCCCGTAACCGCCGTGTTCGCCGTAATCTCCACCGTTGTGGGTGTAGAAGACACTGGGACACTGAGCAGCAGACGAAAGAGAGCGAGGCTGGGACCTGTGCGATGCTCCCTTTGCCCGCTTCTGATCCTGCAAATACAATTGAATATGATTACAGTATCGATTGATATTTCAAGTGTATTGCAAGTTGAATAAGTTTAAAAGTATAGTAGGTATGACTGTGTCGCTCCCTTAGCGTCATACAGTCGTACCTTCGATAATGTAATAAAACATTGTATGACGAATCTTTTTGTGAATTCCGCAACGAAGTTTTAAAAAATGTAGGATGACAATGAATTATAATTCAGAGGAGGATTGCGTGCATTTACCATTACGCTTATATCTTACAGAGCAGATGGTACAAAAGTCGTGCTTTCATCAGGAGAATTCGAAATTTTTGAGAAAAAAAAAAGAAATTTTGCGCCGCTCTGTCAGCGCTGTAATGAAATTCGAGCGATTTGAAACGTGTTATTGAGCCCTCACCATGCGGTAGCTGGCAGTTAGGACGTAGTGGCTGATCGACAGGGCTGTTCCCAGTGCGAGAACCAATGTCCGAAAAATGGCCGTCACTTTTTCGCCTGATAAACAGGGGACGCAGCAAGCCAATATGAGGCAAATAAGAGAGATAATGGAGGACATAATGACGCATTCATCCAATACTTCAGCGATCTGAAATATATCTTTTTTTTTATATTTCAACTGCACCCAGAATGAATATACTTACTATTGAGTGTATCAAAATAGGACACCAAGTGTATGATACACATACAAATTTCTCGTTTTCGCACGCTCTCTCGACGCGCGAATACACTCAATATTGAGTGCATCATACACTAGGTGTCTCATCTCAGTATATTAATTATCTGTGTGAGACTCCCATCGACTGCCGAAAAAAAACATTTAAAAAACCATTTTTGTATAACAATAGACTATAACTAACATGTACTCGGATTGCATCAAGGCTGAAGCAGAGGACGAGGTATAGTAAAGCGAGCAAAACAACCATTGGACAGACGAGTCGAGGAAATGATTCCAGACAGTAATAGATGAAGACGAAGTCGGAAACCTGAATTCAGATGCAAAATACATTACACTCTTTGAAATAAATGCTTCGTGCATGCATCAAGGTATTAAAAACCCGGTCAAAAAGCTGCGTTTGAAGTCAACAATATTGGTGTTCTAGCAAGTTCGCAGGAAAAAGATGGTCAGGAGAGACACGCTGCACAAACCATTAGTAAAACTGTAGCGGCGATAAGTACGATGTTTAGAATACCCTTGCGATCGATCGATTTCTTCTCGGTACTTATTGGCTCCTGAACAAGACAAAAATATTTTAATGATTGTCTGTAAATGTCTTGAAAACGGGATATTCTCAACGAACATGATCATTGCAAACATCCTTTGTTTTCCAAAACGCGCTTAGATTTAGATGAAGATTTTCACCTTTTCCCTCATCTTGAAAATGCGTCTTATCATTCCTAGCTGCATTACGCCCGCTGCGCCAGCTGTTCCAGCTGCCTCAGCCATCCAATCATGTGTCGCCCACGACAGAAACAAGCCCGAGATGCCAGAAAAGAGGAGGAAACATATCGAAAAGATGAAGAGAAGTTGGCGGAGATCGGTGGATGAGCATCGTCGTCCGCCATCTAAAAACAAAAAAGCGGTAAGTATAAAACAGGGCAGTAATAATTTAAACAAGAAAGAATAATTAGTTCTTAGAGTTTTTTTTCAAAAAAGACGAATTTACAAAACGAGAATATCTCATAGCACAGCTGAAAATAGAAACAACCGATGTTTCTTGATGTTTCCTATATTAGGGAACTCTTACTGGACAGGACCGAGGCAGTGAGAGGAAGTGGGTTCAGGTCACACCGACTACTTCCTGAGAATAGGGAGTTTCTATTCTCCCGAGGGTCAGAGTAAACGAGAGGGAGAGTGGGGAGAGGGCGAGAGTGAGTGTTTGTGAGAGGAGAAGAGAAGGTAAAATATTATGGATAGTTTCCCCGGCGGGCTAATCAAATCTAATGAATAATATAATGTGACTGAGAGAAATATCATGAGTACGTAACTGAAGGTGATGACTAATGAAGGCCAAATATGGAAAAATTGTTGTATCATGCCATGAAGAGGTCCCGGATCGAAAATATGTATCTGAAATCGTCGACGTGCAAGATCTGCCCGCACTCAGAAAATAGTCACTATGATCAGGACACCGAGTGAAAGTTTTCTCTTACACATGTAAGTGAAGTGTCTCTTATTTCTAGTGGCATTTACTTACAGATTAGTGACTATGCTTTCTTGGTTTCCTCATCCTAGTGGCTGAATTTGGCACAATACCCACTGAGAGGACGGCGCAACGTCAGATCTCTGCCGAAGCGACGCCGATTCCAAGCTACTTAGGAAAAGGTCGAAATTTCGCTTGGCAGTCTTATGATCGAACCTTTTCCCACAGCGTTTACGGTCACGAAATATTTGAACGTTGCGACGAATATTCTCGTGACGGCCACATTTTTATCGTTGTTTATTTACGCGCTAGCTATCTATCTCGTAAAGGTAAGTTGCTACTTACAAACAAAAATATGTATGTGAAATACGCATTTTATTCAACACATTTATATCTCAGCTGTCTGTGGAGGAGGATGCCAAAAAAGGCGGCAGCATTTAAGGCGCAGCACCGGCGCCGGCGCCAGCCCGGGCGCCCGCGCCATTTCCAATGAACGGCGCCGCGGCGCAAGATGACGACAGCGATTACCAGTCGAGATACAGTGGAGATGAAGAATATGTTTGACACGCTCATTGCGGAAAACGCTGTCGTTCTTATGTAATATCGAAATTATGAAAAACTTTCCAATTTTCGAATGATTTCATTGAATTCATTTCATCGAATCGATTTCATCGATTTCAAATGATTTCATCGAATCATTGAATCCATTTTTTCTTAATTTCCGATTTTAAACGCCGTGTTTTAAACGCATTTCAAACGCAATGTTTATGCAGAATAACTTTTTTGATAAATGTTCAATTACAACCGTAACTGCATTATTTTTACATAGCCACTTATTTTTATCGTACACCAATAACACAAAGGTGTGGCACTTTTTGGCACTTTTTAGCACTTTCTGATTTTCACATCGAAAGAAACGAATTTTGTGGCATATCTTGTTATAAAACGTTTCCTATCTAACTTTCATCTAACATAGCACAAAAAAAAATTAATTTAATGAATTAAAACAATTAATTTAGAATGGTTCAACTGCCAAGGTCGAAAAATAAATTCAGTTGTCAATTGCACCTGCTTCAAGCGCTGATCACGGTGTTTGACGCGATTCCTAAAGACTATTATTTCAGAACGTCTGTCTGTCTGTCTGTGTGTCTGTGTGTCCGTCCGTCACGCTAAATATCTCGCCAACGGATAGAGCTATCGACTCAGTTCCTTCGCCACCACATGCACCTCCACAAGAGTAACTTGCTCGATAAAAAAAATTTAAACAAAATCCATGGCCAAGTGGGTTACGCGCTTGACTAGCGATCTGAGCGAGGCAGGTTCGACCCTCGCCGCGGGCAAACCTTTTGCCGCATTTTTCGCAAGTGCCAGAAACTGTTCTAACACGGTTTTGAGTACCGTGAAACACGTTTTCACCTGTTTTTCCGAGTTTTAACATGAAAAATCGAAAATTTCGAAAAAGTTCCCAATTGGTTCGCAGAGCGTAGGGGATCACAGGAAAAGTGTTTTGCGATGTCAGAAACGTGTCTGAACGTGTTCTAACACGTTCTTACGTGAAAAATCGAAAATTTCGAAAAGTTCCAAAATGATTCAGAGAGCGTGGGGTATCATAGGAAACGTATTTTGCGATGTCCGAAACGTGTCTGAACACGCTCGAAAACGTTCTAAACGCACCGTATCTTGCGTTTCCATTGTGAAAGGCTCGTGAGGCTGAGAGCGATCTAAAAAGTTGCCACGTAGCCACGAAGAGGCGTAGTGGCAACTTTTTTTCGATCTCTCTCAGCCTCACGATCCTTTTGCAACGGAATAAGCCAGTACTCTTTGTAGCGACTAACACTCCCCATCATAAGTCGAGCAGCCTAAGACAGCTCCTCCTGGACCGAACTTGGGACCGGCTACCTTGCTTCCCCTGGACTGAATCTGGAGATGGCTGCAAAGCTCCCCCTGTAGCGAACTTAGAGCCGGCTACCGAGCTCCCCCTGGACTGAACTGTTCCCGGCAGCTGAACGCCCCCTGGACCATACTTTGAAAACGTAGTGCGCACCTTACCATAACGTAGTTTAACCTCAACACACCCTGCTAGTTGAAAACTGCTTTTATTTTTCAACCTTAGCAGTTGAACCATACTAAATTAATTATTTTAATTCATTAAATTTAATTGTTTGTGCTATGTTAGAGGAAAGTTAGATAGGAAACGATTTATAACAAGATATGCCACAAAATTCGCTTATTTCGAGGTGAAAAACAGAAAGTGCTAAAAAGTGCCACACCTTTGTACAGAGTGTTATTGGCGTACGATACATAGCCGAACTGAACGACCGGATACCAAATTGATACCTGTTAGAGATTTCCGGTTCCAAGGGGCTGAAAGGCGAACACTTGCCCAGTCTAAGCTTGTTCTCCCCAAGAATTAGCCCATTGGCAGATATTCAAGTCACTGTGCAACTCCACGCCGCGATTTTGGCGCGAGATGCAAATACGCGTCTATAACTGTTGTCATTATAAGATGGTGCTGCATAGATTTTATATTTGTTCTTCCTTTCAAATTATAACATATTATGCTAGAGCCAAATTTTAATTGATTTGCAACCAAATCAGATGGCGACAGGCCAACCAGCGGATACTCCAACGTGGTTGGATGGTCACAAAGTAGAAGCTTGTTTCGCTAGTCTAATCACGGCTTGTATCGTAGCAGGTAAAATCAATTTTTCAAAAATCAAATTAGTCCTCAATTCATAATCCATTTAGCAAACCTTTAACGCATCTTAAAAGTAAATAATTTTAATTACATATTTAATTATGACAGGAGCGTTGACTGAGATGTCGAAAGGCGAACTCGCGGTCACTGCAGTTGTCGGTCTTTCCATTGTCGAATAGCTGGTTTTGAGAAAGCTTATCTGTCTGAACATAGTAACGGTAAGCACGCAACGGATTTTTTTGTGCAAAATCCGAAAAGGCATACATCACAATACCTTATTCCCCCCATAGCTATCCGACCCTGATCTGATGTGTAGTTTATCACGTGACTCCAATCATGCACATTCAAGAATGAAATAATAATTAGTAATTATTTTCAGAACCAACAATTTATCGCCATCTCCGGCATTTGCTTTGTCTGTGCCATCGCTTCACCAATTTGCACTTTCCTCTTTCCCAGTGTCAAATTGACACTCGACCTTATACTTCTCTCCTTTGCCTGCCCACATCTTTGTATTTTCATTCCCATCTTCGACAAGGTATCTACAATTTTTCAATGTAAGCAGTAAACGATCATGTACAGTATAGGGGAATGCGAACCAGTTGCAGAGGGCCAGCAAATAGACGCTGTCGATAGGTCCGCACTAGACTTTGAAAGGTAACTAAACAACTACCCGCATAACAGGGAAATTGGCCGCTTTTTAAAAGAGAGATCGCGGGGAATGAAGAGTGTGGGGGTGTAATTTCCCTCGTATGCGGGTAGTTGTATAGTTACCTTTCAAAGTCTAGTCCGCACCGTAAATGCGCAGAATAAAGCAAAGATCGATCAATAATTGCTCTACCCTTTCAGTGGGATCATCGGCTGAGTACCGCTGTCTGCGTGCCCTCAAGTATTCTGTGTGTGGTTGCCAGTGGCTTCGCATTCGAACACCACTGGACTACAGTAGTTCCAGTGATTACAGTACTCTTCATGCTTGTCGCCACACTCTATACCAGTATCGCCGCACTGCAAGCAAAGGTTAGCCTGCCGATTTTTTCTCTAAAGTTCAACTTTCATAAATAAATTATACATACTGTGTTTTAAATATAAATTGAACTTATAAATGATTTCATTATGCGTGCCCCAAGATATGAATTAGACTCGAACAAGTTGTTTTACAGATTGATCTACATTTCTGGAGGGGAATATGCGCCGTTCTAATTGCAATTAGTATTGCTGCTTTTATTCCCTCCTATTTCTACACTCCTCTTCGCTTTCCTACTTTGATATCACTGCTAACTTCGATATCCATGAAAATTCGATTCGACTTACTCCTCTCCCAGGTGCGTATTTTTTTCCAAACCACATAGCAGCGTTCACATACAACGTTCACATTTCGGGACAAGCCTTTTCGTCCGTTTATAGAATATTTTCCGTTGGAAGGTGCTAAAATTCGAGAAACTCTAATATAAATATTGTTTTTGAAAATGTATCTCTCAAAATGCATATATTAGTGGTCGTCAGACGTACGACAATTTCACAAAACATTGATAAAAAGCACTACATTTCATTTTTTGAAATAAGAATATTGCAGCGCGTGTTTCACCTCCTTATCAAATTGTACGCCACCATTATCCTTCTCTTCGCCGGCCTCTCCGGCTGGTTACTTTCGTGGTCGCAACTCAGTTGGTGGCTGGCTGCAACTGCTGCACCGATATTTGCTGCACAAATCGGCCTTGTATGTATTCCTCTCCAATTCCTTTTTTTGAAAAAGTTTCCATCTCAATTTTAAAGCGAGATATGATCAATTTCGTGATGTGTGGTTTTCGGTGTTTTCTCTATTTCGTCATGTTTGAGGCTTTGCAGCTCGTGAACAAAGTTTTTTATCGAAAAACGGTAAACGCAGTTCGAACCGCCTTGCTTTTTAATACCTAAATTAATTTTTCCGTCCATTTTAAAGACCATGAATTTCTATTTCCTCACCCAGGTCGATTCTCTCGCGATTCGTCTCATATATTTGAATCGCGTTTTTTTCAGATTCGAAAGGAAGAAGAGGCCAAGAAGGCTATGGCCATGATGATACAATCTCGCGCAGTACCGGCGCCAGCGCCTGCTCCAGTTCCAGCGCCCGCTCCAGCTCCAGTTCCAGCGCCCGCTCCGGCTCCAGCGCCTGCTCCAGTTCCAGCGCCCGCTCCAGCGCCAGCGCCCGCTCCAGCGCCAGCGCCCGCTCCAGCGCCAGCGCCCGCTCCAGCTCCAGTTCCAGCGCCCGCTCCAGCTCCAGAACCTGCTCCATCTCAAGCGTCCGCGCCCTATTAAGCGCTCGATCGCACCAAGACCATCGGGCGCTGTTCTAGTCACTAACTAAGGACCCCTCACTAAGGGAATAGAAAGGTCCCAAAAAAAACAGAAAGGTCCCATGGGAATAGAAAGGTCCCAAAAAACAGAAAGGTCCCATGGGACCAGAAAGGTCCCAAAAAAACAGAAAGGTCCCAAAAAAACAGAAAGGTCCCAAGAAAGAAAGAAAAATAAATTACCGGAATAGAAAGGTCCCAAGAACAGAAAGGTCCCAAGAGCGCTGTAAAAAGATGAAAAATAATAGAAAGGTCCCAAGACTCGAAAAAATGGCTTGAAAATAACAGAAAGGTCCCAACAGAACAGAAAGGTCCCAAGAAGAGATTGAAATCCATGAAAATAATAGAAAGGTTCCAAGATAATAGAAAGGTCCCAAGATGCAAAAACGATTTCCATGAAAACAAAAGCAATGAATGAAATAAATACTTTTTTAAGAACGATATGTGTGCTTAACATCTTTGAATAATTGGCAATAATAATCGTTCCAATCCCGCTCAACGTGAAGGAATGGGTACCAATTGATGGAACGGCTGAAGTCTTTAATGTAGGTTTAGTGCGAGTAGCTCTAGTGGGACGACGAGTAGTAGTGGGTGGAAGTACTGTGGTTGAGTGGGATTGGAACGATCTTGTGAAGGAATGGGTATCCATTGATGGAACGGGTGAAGTCTTTAGTGGGGCAGGCTTGTTTTTCGATAGTGCTTCATTCATAGATTTTACTTTTTGCACTACATTTCGCATATTTTCACCCGCAGTTGGTGAATTAATCAAATCTCAAATCAAATGAACTGCTTCTGTTGGGGCATACGATTTTTCCAGAGATGTTGTGGGGGTTTCAGTAGGTGCGTAATCGGTTTCCTAAAAAAAAACCTGCCCCACTAAAGATTTCACCCGTTCCATCAATTGGTACCCATTCCTTCACAAGATCGTTCCTATTCCGCTCAACCACAGTACTTCCCCCCACTACCACTCGTCGCCCCCCTAGAGTTACTCGCACTAAACCTACATTAAAGGGACAGTAAACACACAAATTATTGTTCATTTGAGCCACTTTCCAAGAGTGACGTAAGGATAGAGATAGTGTGCGCCCTACACGACATCAGCCCAAGTGGAGCAGCGGAAAACGCTTGCCTAGCGATCGTGAGGTCAGGGGTTCGACACCCAGCCTATGCTTTTGTTTCTTCCCGCGGGCCAGAAATCCAGGCGAGACCTTTGAAATGTGCGGGAATTCAACGGTGTCTTTACTGTCCCTTTAAAGACTTCGCCCGTTCCATCAATTGGTACCCATTCCTTCACAAGATCGTTCCAATCCCGCTCAACCACAGTACTTCCCCCCACTACCACTCGTCGCCCCCCCTAGAGCTACTCGCACTAAACCTACACTTCCCCCTACTACCACTCGTAGCAGTCGAACTAGAAATCCATCCAAGACCACTCAAAGTAGTCGTAAAAAACCACATATAAGCCAGCATGAAGAGTATGCAGTGGGGGTAAGAAGGAGAGTGTGATAAGTGCGTTAAATATAATGTATAATTCAGTGTAATTGTTACCCGATCGTCAATTTTCTTTTTTACTACTATATTTATTCAATTGTGACGCAGATAAAACAATTATACTGATGTCAATTATTCAAAGATGTTAAGCACACATATCGTTCTTTAAAAAATATTTATTTCATTCATTGCTTTTGTTTTCATGAAAATCGTTTTTGCATCTTGGGGCCTTTCTATTATCTAGGAACCTTTCTATTATTTTCATGGATTTCAATCTCTTCGTGGGACCTTTCTGTTCTGTTGGGACCTTTCTATTATTTTCAAGCCATTTTTTCGATTCTTGGGACCTTTCTATTATTTTTCATCTTTTTGCAGCACTCTTGGGTAGGGTTCGCCTCGCAAGAAAAAAGACCGCTATTTTTCCCGAAATGAGGAGAATGATCTTGGCAAGAAGTGAAATGAGAAGATTTCTTGTTTGTTTCTTGAAATGAACCAAGAAATAAACAAGAACCAAGAATATTTCAAGAAAGATGTTAAAATCGTTTATAACAATTTAGTAGTTTAAACAACATCGCCAGCTATTAACGAACGCATAACACCCGTATCTTACAAGTTTGGCCTCATTCTTCGAAATTTCGACTTCCCTATACCGTAACCGTTAGAAATATTCTCATTTTTATATTACAGTCTACCCACTGAAAAGAAAATTAGTGAATCCATGAGTGCCTTCTACCTTTACACGCACCTATTGCGCGCACGACCGATCATAAAGCGAATCAGAAATGGTCATTATTCAGATCTAGCGATCACAACGCAAATTATTAATGTTATTATGAATAATTATTTTGATTAAGGCGATATTTTGAAACTGAGAAAAAAAAACAAAACAAAAATTGACTAAGTTCTCTTTCCAAGAAATTATCAAGAAACAAGATCTTGAAATTATTTTCATTGTTCTTGCAAGAAGTGAGATAATTGAAATTTGGGATCCCAAGATCTTGCTCTCATTTTGGGATCCCAAGATCTTGCTTGAAAGGCAAACCCTACTCTTGGGACCTTTCTATTCCGGTAATTTATTTTTCTTTCTTTCTTGGGACCTGATTTTTTGGGACCTTTCTGTTCCCATGGGACCTTTCTGTTTTTTTGGGACCTTTCTGTTCCCATGGGACCTTTCTGTTTTTTTGGGACCTTTCTATTCCCATGGGACCTTTCTGTTTTTTTGGGACCTTTCTATTCCCATGGGACCTTTCTATTCCCTTAGTGAGGGGATACTAGAACAGAGCCGACCATCGTATATCCCAATTAGATAAGATCTTTCATCGGAAGCGTGTGTGTGTTTTCTCGTTAATGAATAGACTTTTATGTCAATATTATGTTAAGTATTCAAACGATTTGTCCAGTTAAAGGGGATGATTTCTTCGGGGAGTCCCGTGAAGACTTCAGTAGGTACTTTTGCCGCGTCACGCTGAAATGTGTAATATGTTCATCCATCTTTTAAAAAAAATTTATTATATAAATGAAAGCATGTAATTCCTATGTAATTCAACATCACTTGATGATTTAGCTCTGCACGATGAACCAATTCACCTACTATTCTACGTATCCTTCTGTGAGATGTGACACCAATAAAGTATAAAAAACTAATTTACCCTTTACACAATCTCAACATACACTCAATATACAATACAATTAATGAACAAATACATGAATGAATGAATATTGAGTGTATCGTAGAGTGGATGATACATTCTATTACTTTCCACGTATGCGCCGTGTACAATGACTAAACATTTCTCGATAGTTCATGCTTGCTGGAAGTATAAAAGACACTCCCGTCCGCAGTTCATTATTCAGAAATAAAGCTTATTTCAGTTATAATTGTAGCGTTGTTGAGCCACACCGCTGATGCCAACCTTCAGGTGGAATATTGTTTTTATAATTTATAATTTATTTTTCGATCAAGTAATTAAATATTTTAGAGAACCTCTGTTACCGGCACTTTGAATTGTAATAAGACGCGACTACCTTATATGAGAGTAGCTTTGATGGAACGAGATATTGGTTGGTCCGTTACTATTTTCAAAAGAAATAAAAGATTCTAAAATGCGCAGGACTAGTTGACCCTGATGATCTACTAGCTCAAGGTCGTACAGATGGCGAGGGCTATTTCGAATTCAGTGGAGCTACGGAATAGGTTTTCCTAATTTGAATATTTATATCGATAACACCTTTTCAGTACGGAAAAATTGAGCCGATCACGCACACCTGCGGTGTAAAAATGGTAATACATTTATATATTTAATATTCTTATAAGAAAATTTAGGGATGCACTCGCGCGAGAGAGAAGAGAGAAGCACAGTTTCATCAAAACTAGAGTGCGGTTATTCGGGTCGGGTAATCGGGTAATTGAGCGGTCTCTGACGAAATGATTCGAGAAATGATCGACCCGAGACCAACCCCTCAAAATGATCAATTACCCGATAACAGCCCCTCGAAATGATAGATTACCCGATAACAGGCTCTCAGACTATTAAAGTTTTACTCTAAAAAGGTTATGAAATGCGTGTATTATCATAAAGAGCTTTGTCTGGGAGAGTCTGGAATATGATAATTCGTTCTCTCATTTCGACCGCGTCTTCACTTCCCGGACGGTGTCTTCTCTCTGCAACAGGCAAGTGTTGCTTTTTAGGCTGATTTCATTTTAGATTACATTTTATTTTATTTTGGGTTATTTTGGATTACATTTAGGGAGGAGTTGGCGTCGAATATGTATATACACTATTTTACAAATCAGTTTTTCATGCCGATGAAAAGTATATCAACCTCCATTTCCACAGTTGATCTAAAGGAAAAAAATGTGAGTTATCTTGTATTTACTTTTAAATTTCTATACTAACGTGTTATTGTGCTACTATGAAATTGTTCAACTATGCCAATTGAGGCAAACAATAATAGCGACATCTATCAATGTGTTTCCATAAATACGAAAAAAAGAGAACGGAGTTCTTGCAATCGAGTACTGTAGAAGCTTCAAGTACCAGATGCTCTCTTCTTCCGATAGATAACATATTTACTACTATTTCCCCTACAAAAAGGACGCTGTGTGAGAAAGTCATGAATGAGGAAACAACCTGGTGTGTTACTAATACATATTATATTAGAAATTTAGAGCAAAGTTTGAAAGATTTACAGCACAAACTTATCGGAGCGCCTTGGCCTAGAATTCTCTTGAAAAGTCTTTAATATCATAGTAGCACAATACAACGTTACTATAGAAATATAAAAGTAAATAAATGATAAGTCACATTTTTCCCTCTAGATAAACTGTGGAAATGGAGGTTGATATACTTTTCATTGACGTGAAACACTGTTTAGTAAAATAGAGTTTGAATTCGACGCTAACACTTTTACCGTTATCCAATAATGTGCCCCTGAGCCTGCGATCTCTGAAAAGAATGTATAATTTACAAGTTTACATCTAGGCCTACCCATCATGGATCGAATTACTAGTTTCATATATTTTTAGTATCTATTATTTACTTTCTATAGCAAATACTGTAAATGAATCCAGCCTAAAAAGCAACACTTGCCTGTTGCAGAGAGAAGAGACCGTCCTTGAAGCCAAGATGCCGTCGAAATGAGAGAACGATGTCGAATTATCATATTCAAGACTCTCCCAGACAAAGCTCTTTATGATAACTACCGAAATACACGCATTTCATAACCTTTTTTGGAGAAACGTTATCGGGTAATCGAGCGTTCTGAGACCCTGTTATCGGGTAATTGCTCATTTCGAGGGGCTGTTATCGGGTCGCCCTCCCTCTCATTCCTCGCAGGCGGGTATCTGTGGCATCGGGTAATCTCACATTTCGCACTCTAATCAAAACTGTGCTCTATCGAACACTATTTTCACAATTTATCGAATTCTCATGATTTTTCATTTTATGATGAATTTGCGAAATATTTTCATGTACATTTTTCACGCTTGTATTTTCCCGCACGTATTTTCCCATTAAATTTATATTGTTAGTTATCGTTGTCATCATTTAAAAAATGATATTTTATTAATAATTTATGTGAATACATCTTTCAAATATAGTAACTATTTTATTCCATAGCAAATAGAGGTAAGTTAGGGAGGTATCTTCTTTGGCTCGTTGACGTTGTTCTGTCGTGCTTCTCTCAATGAAGATTATTCATCGATGCCGGTTGAGATGTCGCCATAAGGAGATCTGAAATAGAGATGCAATAGATTTTGTCGCAGAAAAGGCAGTTCGAAAACGCGACAAACCCACTCATTCTCCCCTCTCTTCCCCTCAGTAATCGGTTGTGTTTCATATTTTGTCGCAGAAAAGGCAGTTCGAAAACGCGACAACCCATTCCCCCTCACCTCATCTCATCCTTTCACTCAATCGTCGCGGCGTCGAGCGGTCGTCTCTTCCTTCTCCGATCTCACATCACGAATGGCGCACATTTACTCAATAAACGACGATCAACTAACGATTTATGGAATAATTAAGGTGAGGGGCAATTGATATCTGTTGTGTTTTTGAAAGTCCTATACATGATAAGCAGCACTTACGGAACTTTCCTAGATCAACAATAGGCTCCTCCCCATTTGCCCCACCCCCTTGTAGGAGGGAGGGGAGGGAGGGCGGGACCATTCTCTCCCCGAGGGGAAGAGTGGTCCCTATCCAAAATTGGCGAGAGGTTTCCCCTACGAGCCAAGCGGCGGCGCACCGCGGAGAGAGACTGAAAGGAGAGTGCTTATAGGGAACGCGCAATTTACGCGAGACGGGGTTGAGACGTAGGGAGAGAGGAGGGGGAGGGACGAGAGAGCGCGCGCTCTCCTCGAGAGTGAGAGGGAGAGCGCGGGCAGAGAAACAGAGTGGAAGACGGGGAAGGAGCGGAGACAGACAGGGGAGGGGGAGGGAGCGCGTTAGATGGGGGCGGAGGGGCGTGGCCTAGTGTGGAGCTAGAAAAGTGCCGCACTTACAGTCCGGTCAGATCCCCATGTGAAAACACATCGCACATTAATTCAACGCGAATTTATCACTCTCCTGGCTGTGAACGTCAATGGGTCGCTTGTCAAACGGGTGACCAATTTTCACATGGGGATTTGACCGGACTGTATAGTTTTGCCATTCGTTTACATTAAAAGTTATTGTGTTGCATATCGATTATGCAAAGCTTTCGGCACATACGTTAGTTCAGATATAGATCCTCACCTTATTTTTTTTCCATAAATCGTTAGTTGATCGTCGTTTATTGAGTAAATGTCCGCCATTCGTGATGTGAGATCGGAGAAGGAAGAGACGACCACTCGACGCCGCGACGATTGAGTGAAAGGATGAGATGAGGTGAGGGGGAATGGGTTGTCGCGTTTTCGAACTGCCTTTTCTGCGACAAAATATGAAACACAACCGATTACTGAGGGGAAGAGAGGGGAGAATGAGTGGGTTTGTCGCGTTTTCGAACTGCCTTTTCTGTAACAAAATCTATTGTATCTCTATTTCAGATCTCCTCATGGCGACATCTCAACCGGCATCGATGAATAATCTTGATTGAGAGAAGCACGACAGAACTACGTCAACGAGCCAAAGAAGATACCTCCCTAACTTACCTTTCATCCCAAACAAACTAGATAAAATTTTGTAATACAAGCAAACCTGAAAGTAGACAAACATACAATGATAACAGCAAAAAAAGAAAATGAAATAAAAAAGAAACATCAAAATATCGTGTTAGAACAAAATCTAAACGTTCTTCTCTTTAGCTGAAGAAAAAGATGAAGCGCGATATCAAATTTCACAAAATAGCATAAAATAGGTGATTGATAAATTTTGGAAAAAAAGTGCGTCAAATATCTTGCACTCTGAGATCAGTTTTATCGAAACTGCCATTTCCTTTTGGAAAAATTAGTTTCACTTGTCTTATATGACTACTAAGATTCGGCATTTGTTTCACTGCTCAGACCTATACTTGATTCTCTAGGAACAATACCGAAAGTCCTTAATTGGTCGACGAATCTTCCGCTCCAGTGAATTCCACGTTCATGTGTGCGTATTTGATGGAGCCCGAGATCTCCGAAAGCACAGGGTAGGCGCTCGAGCAATCGGCGCACTGTGGAATCACAGGAGTATGGGAATGTACAGGCAAATTACAGAGAGATAGGGAGAGCAACGGTAGTGAGGATCTAGTCTTACAATTCATAATACGACTAATTGCGATTATCCAAACACTTCCATGATTTGCAATATCCCTCTGCACTGCACCTTCCCTCGAAACAAACTGACCAGAATAGCTTTCAAATTTTACAAAATTCAATTAGCCAAATCCATAGCCAAGTGGATAACGCGCCAGACTTTGAATCGGAGACCCCCAGGTTCGACCCCCGCCGCGGGTAAACCGTTTGCCGTATTTTTCACAAGTGCCTGAAACAGTACTAACACGTTTTTGAGTACCGTTAAACACGTTTTCACCTGTTTTGCCGAGTTTTAACTTGAAAAATCGAAAATTTCGAAAAGTTCCCAATTGATTCGCAGAGCGTGGGGGATCACAGGAAAAGTGTTTTGCAATGTCAGAAACGTGTCTGGACGTGTTCTAACACGTGTTAACGTGAAAAATTGAAAATTTCAAAATGTTTCTAATTGATTCGCAGAGCGTAGGGGATCACAGGAAAAGTGTTTTGCGATGTCGGAAACGTTTTCGAACACGTCAGGTAAATCAACACACGGTATCCTGCGTTTCCGTTGAAAAATGCTCGTGAGGCTGAGAGCGATCGAAAAAAAGTTGCCACGGAGTGGCGTAGTTTTGCAACGGAATGAGCCAGTACTCTTTCTAGAGATTAACATTCCCCAGCATACTAACTTGCCCATGGACTGTACTTGGAGCCGGCTACCGAGTCCACCTCCCTGATCCGAACATGAAACCGGCTACCGAGCTCCCCCTGAACCGAGCCTGAAGTAGGCTGCCGAGCTCCCCCTGGACCGAACCTGGAGCAAGCTACCGAGCTGCACCTGGACCGAACATGGAGCAGGCTACTGAGCTTCCCCTGGACCGAACCTGGAGCAGGCTACCGAGCTCCACCTGGACCGAACCTGAGAACTGTGCATAGAGCGTAGTGTACGCATAGAGCGTAGTGTATTTAACCTCAACACATCCCGGCTAGTTATATCAGCTAAAACTTCTTTGATGCAGGTTGCAATAATTTCTCATTCGAAAAATAATATATCGTGTCCGACAATATGAGCTCAAACAGCAACATAGAAAGAAGTGAATAAGACGGATGATGACTACCTGGTCCTTGAACGTCGTCTCTGTAGCGGTCTTAGCGACCCTGCTGCTGCTGAAGTCGCGCTGATCCTGCTGCTTATTACCCCGAACATACTCCAACTCACGGTGCTCCAGCTGCTTCAAATCGATCTGAACTCACAGGGAAATAAGTCTACGAATCTAGACTTATGGGATGGCCAGCGACGATTTTCAAAGTCTACACGCCTCGCTCCCCTGCGCCTTTTAGACTTTGAAGTCGTCGCTGGCCAGCTTAGACTTATGAAGTCGTAGACCCACAGAGAATGAAAAGAACGTAAGTCCATTTAAACAAAATTACCCTTGCCCACTGCCCCAACCTTTGTCGTGATCTTAGCGATGGTTGCTTTGCTGATTATGCTGCAATCACGCTCGACCCGCAGCCGCAGCTTCAGTGGCTGCACTTTATATCGCAGTCTATCGTCCAACATCTGCTGCACCTGCTACTCCGCCTCAACCTAAATGAGAAGGAACGTTCATCCTCTTCAAGCCGGTTAATTGAAAACACACAATACGACACAATATCACATTTATACATTTCTTTAGACACTTTGAGTCTGCTTGTAAAATAGAGATACCAGTAATCGTTTTGCAAAGGCAAAAAAACACATTAGCCGACCTCATCAGCATCTTTTTTTCAGTATCACTAGCTCAAAGTAAATACAGTTATGAATCAAACAAAATTATGAATTATGAATCAACATGAATCATCAAATTATGAATCTCTCGTTGCTATTCACTGTGGTCGAGACCGCCTTTCGTGTAGAATACCTAGCACCTTTACCATTACCTTTTTAAATATCCGCTTGTCATCGCGAATTCTTTGTCTTTTGCCAGGGGGAAATCGATGACTGCGCGCCGATTGCTTGCACAAAGGACACTTCTCATGTCTTGTCGTTGCATGCACCTTGCTTCCATGAGCGAGGAGAAGTTTTCCGATTTTGCCTGGAAATGTTTACTTCAATTCTTTATTCCGCCTGGTTATGAACTTTGTACGCCTCATCCGAGTTGTCTGTGTTTGTAAATTGGCAAAAAAGTGGCAAACCACTTAATTCTCCGATGTGCACCATTGGTGCAGATTGCAAGGTCTCGATTGGCCATCTTGAATGTCGGACAGTGCTTCTCATGACAACTAATCTGCAATGCATTTGCCAGTGTATGATACACTCAATATTGAGTGTATTCGCACGTCGAGAGAGCGTGCGAAAAGGAGAGATTTATAAGTGTATCATACACTTGGTGTCCTATCTCAGTGTAGGATATACTCAATAGTAAGTGTATTCATTCTGGGTGTGTAAACCCACTTTCGTGCATTTTTTCGCATGTTGCAGATTGCGCAGAAGCTTCCAGGCGTTGTTGAAGAGACTCGGAGAAATTTTCTCAAGCACGTGTTGCTCCTTTTCTTTCTCCTCAACATGAAAAAAATTTACACCAACTTAATTAATTTTACTATCCTATAAGTTCATGAATAGTATTTTCATTTATGTAAATCACGTTTTAGATGAGTACCTCTTGCTTGATAGGTGCTTCTACATTCTCGATCTTCACGACCTCTGACTTGCTGCTGGTCAACTGCGGCGGCTGCACCCCTTGTCGAGGCTGCATTGGATGTTGCTGCGGCTGCAGCTGCTGCAGCTCCTTTGCCTTCTGCGCTTTCTGTTGCAGCGCTTGTTCTCGCTGCTGCAGCTGTTTCTTTGAGGGCAAGCAGTGTTCCTCTGGAAGAATTTTATTTCGTATAAGCACATATTTATTGAATCTTCCCAAATTTCGCTATGAAAATTGAGCTACCTCAATGATCACAGTAAATAAAGTGCGAATCATGGTTGCAATGTGCTCTAGGAGTAGGCTTAGACCAAGACTGGAGTGGGTTAGGTATGACTACGAATACTTCGTCATGCGTAAACTTACGAGGGCAGAATCCATTGCAGCATCCCATCATGTGCAGCTGCAGTTTGGCCAGCTTACAGCACGACTCAGCCCCCGGACAATCGGTCTGCAACATGATTTTGTATAAATCTGTGAATATAGATCTCCAATTTTAACGCGATGTGTCATTTCACTAGGAAATGCTCTTTCAAAGAAGATTAACGTTATGGAACATTATGATGGGTTGTGCTATGCCTGGGGAGCACACTTATTTCTCCTGCATTTGTTTTCGTTCATGTGTGGCTCAACTCCGTGCAAACACCGGAATGCAACATCAGTGCGATCAGTTGACGTTCACTCTCTATTTCTTCGGATAAATTGGTGCTGCGAAACGGCCTGAATACATTACATTTTACATTTACATTTAATGAACTTTGTCAGCTGGGGAGAGTGTTAATTCAGCTGGTTGCCATCATAGTTCTTCATTGTATAGACATGTGTATTCGTATTTTTCCGTACAAGCCACCATTTAAAAACAATGGCTACTTTTGACTTCTCACAAAAATTCCTGTGTGTGAGCGAAATGATCAAAGGATTTCAAAATCTCTAATTATAGGCAGCACCTCAATTCACATAATGCAAATGACATTTTAATACCCGGTGACTGCAGATTGGGCTGCTTGTATCGTGGGAGGTTCGAAGGTTGCCATCGAAGTACACTGTGAGAGGTTGTCATTCTGAAGAAAAAAAGGGAAATATAATTTTGTTACAATTGGCAGTCAAAAATAAATATAAATAAAACGTTAAAAAATACCTCCATATCCTCTTCAACCTCCTCTCGCTTTACTGGATTCTGAAGAAAAAAATATAATTCTATTTCAAAGATTAAACTCATTTCTATTATAGTACACTCGTAACCCTCACATAACGCATTATTTTCACTCATTCAATGTGGCTGCACTCCTCAGTTTTCTGTCTTTTGCCGAAAAAAAAAATAACGATAAAATGTAACAAAACAATGTGAGGCGATCATTCAGAAGACCGGTATTATAAGACAAGTGACATGCCGACATGGAGAAATTTCGTTTGCACGGGCCATTTCACAACTATTGAAATATAAAAGGGTCAACGCCAGTAAAGATGACTCGCCTCGGCTAACTCCTCTCTTTTAACCAGCTTGAGCCCATTACCCTCTCCGATTGTCTGCACCGACCTCCTCTTACGCTCCATAACGAATTACCCTGAAATCAATAGAGTCACAAATTTAAACATCACAAAATAGGATTGTACTTATATGTTTCGTGAGCGGTATACAATGGTGCAATTCCGTAAACGCGCTTAATCATAGAATAAATTGTTTGAGCCTTAATCTACATAATGTACTACTGGGTAGAGATTAGTGTGGCCCACTCGAAATAACCTTTGTTCGAGAACAAAGGAAGATTAGCAACGAAACAAAGAACTATTCCGAAACGGAGTCTAAACGCTTTGTTCTTTTTCGTTTCGACGTTTCGAGTGGGCAACACTAGTAGAGATACCACAGTCTCACGGGAGTGCAATAAAAGCAGCATTTGAGAAATAGTACTAAAACTCCGCCCATTCATTTGAATTGCTCTCCCACACTGAGAATTTTCTCCCCCACGGAATTTTAGCGTACTGTAGCTATTACCCCAAGCATCTAGAGGAATCACTGAACGGCGATTCCGCAAGAATGGGGCCAGCTAAGTTGGCAAGTGTCACATCGGCCCACTTGGCTCAGAGGTAAGTTTCTACAGTGTTAATCTAGGGGACGTGTTAATCTAGGGAGAATTTTCTCCCGCACGGAATTTTAGCGTACTGTAGCTATTACTCCCAGCATCTAGAGAAATCACTGAACGGCGATTCCGCAAGAATGGGGCGAGCTAAGTTGGCCAGTGTCACATCGGCCCACTTGGCTCAGAGGTAAGTTTCTACAGTGTTAATCTAGGGGACGGGGGTTCGACCCCCGCCCCATGCAACTTCTCTTGCTGATTTTTGGGGAGACTGCCTTTGTTTCAACCACTCTTTGGCGCATATGGTAGAAAGGCACACCACGCGTGCATGGAGTGCATTTTCTTCAATTCATTGGCCATAATACTGTGATACTAGCAAAAGATTATCGGCAATTATTGAATATCGTAGTTATTTTAATCCCTTCCTCCCAGAAAGGGCACTTGATTCCAAGCGTCAGAGTGATAGAAAGTGTACAAAAGTGAGAAGTGAGAGTCTTATCACTCCAAGCACCATTTTCTATTTTGACATTTGCATTGACGTGAGCGAAACCGCAAGTGCCAGTGAAGGAATCTAAACAAGAGCGGCGAAATAATAGAGACAAAGCAACCGGAAGCTCTGGGTGTCTCTTCTCCGCTAATTTGGCGCGCTAATTGTTGCAATAAATTTCATCCGACATCGGGGAAGGGTTGGGGGGTGGAGAGGGAGAGAGGGAGGGAACTGTCTCCTCTCCCCATATTCTTTTCTTTCCGCCAGAAGGCAGCTGGGCACCAGAATGCTCTCTAATGACTCACTGGATGAGGGGTTGGGTGAACTTGCGCAAGATGCTTTGTATCTATGTATATACATTGTATGCATGCATTGTACACATGGGTATGTTTCAGTACGAAAGCGGACAGAAAATCGACATCGATAACCTCTCTTGCGAGAACAGATTCTCGCATTACGGAATCTCGAGTACAATTGAGAACTTTCATGGATAAAATTATTTTATTATCGAAAAAATGTTATAGAATGGTAAATAAAGGTCACGGACGGTTCAAAATGCACTTACAAAACGAGAGTTTCGGAGATAACTTTCTAATTAAAAGCAAAAAAGTGAGTCAGCAGAGGAAACGCTAAATATTCAGAGGTACGGTTTCGTACGAGCAACAAACTGACGACGATGAAAGTAGAGTGCGAAATGTGAGACCATGGTCTCGTCATTCTCCACACTCTCTCGACCGGTCGGTAGGTGAGAGAGTGTGCGAAATGAGGAGTGCGTGGTCTCACATTTCGCGCTCTAATGGAAAGTACGTAGATCGCGACGCAGCTCGGATGTCTTCTGGAATGGAGAACAGAGTACATTTTTAAATTCGGCTATGTGATCTTTTCATTTCATCCTCTCGTATACCTTACCTCGTGTACTAGAATACCTATGTGAGAGACAAAACACATAAATATAATATAATAATAATATATACGATATCAATTACGAAGGTTCATTATATTCTGCAATTTGACAGACAACATTTCAATTCGATTTCAGCATTCAGAACAACCCCAACCTGCTGCACTTTCGTTGCAGGATCACTGTTCTGCTTGTCTACTTGAGATCCAGAGGAGCATTCCGTGTCCTTCTTCCGCTTCTCATTATCCTGCTCCTGCTAAATACATTTATTACAATTTTTTATTCATTTTTTTTAGTTTCGTGTTTCATTGTTTCGTCTTCTTCATAGCAATTTGATGAATAATATCATTCTTTTGAAATTTTTGTAATCACACCCAATCTCAATTTCGCACTTCTAAATTTTTTCATCATTAATGTAATTCTTATTGAATGCAAATGGAAAATTTAAAAGTTTAAAATTATCTCCACCTCCTTCCTTTCCTCCTCCTCGTAGTTCCTGGGAGCCTTGCCAGGATGACGACGATAGATCGCCTTCACCTGACGGCACAGCGGGCAATTGTCATCCTTCCTTTGAGCGTGCTCTTTACGGTCATGGGCAAGCAGGATACGTGCGAGACCGCCTGGAATCAAATTTACTGCATTTATTTGTGGAAATATTTTCACCGCTCTATATTTAAGGCTGCAATTGTCGGAAGCCATTTATCCTTGGACCAATAATAATAGCAAAAGTTCAAACTTACATTTTCTTGCATGCTCCTGCCTCCCGCATACTTCAATGTGAGGTAGTAGCCGCTTGAATAATGAACAATACTGGTGATGGCAGGGCACCTGAAAAGATTAGGTGTAAACTCGAGAAAAAGTGCTACATTGTCCATCACATTCTTCTCAAAACCTGCCACTGTGCAAAAGTTTGGTTTATGTAAAAAACATTGGAAGGAGAAAATGCTGGTTTTTACCTCCTTGCATACTCTCGCATGCTGCATCGTGCGTAGAAGCGTCCACGAATTGTTGAAGAGACTGATCGAGATCTTCTCCAGGCCATCCATATCTCCAGTCTTCACCTCCCTCTCCTCCTTTTCCTCCTTCATTTCTTCCATCTTTATCTCATCGACCTCATCATCCGAGTCATCCAACAACTCGACGATCTCCATCTCCTTCTTTACCTCTATATTATCCTTCTTCTTCTCATCTTTATTCTCCCCCTTTTGATTTTCCTTCTCTTCGTTCTCATCCGCACCATCTTCTTCCGGAGCGTCGGACTCATTAGCATTGGCGTTTTGGTTCCCTTCCCTTTCTTCATCAGAGTCCCTCTCAACTTTATCGTCCGCTTCATCTTGATCCTCCTTCCCCGAAGCTAGAGACACATTGCTCGTGTCCTGTTGATTCTCCTCCTCGACTTCTTCATCCTTCATCTTCTCTTCATCGGAATTAATCGCATCCTCTTCTTCATCTGCATCCACCTCCTCGACTTCATCAATAGCGGATCCGTGCTCGGGGCTCGTTTCAGCATAGGCATGGTCGGAGACCACTGTCTTCGCCTGAGAAGATAATGATATTTTCGAAGTTTTTTAAAGAATTTCTCCCTCAGTTTTCAGCTAGATACTTTTGTAAGTGAAACCCCCGTTAATATATTTTCAATTATCGGTGAAAAAAAAACTTAAAATGTTAATTCACTTATGTCTTAGATTCACTACAGTATGATTGGCAATCAAAGCCCGAAAACCCCTTATCGATATGCAAATGCAAATGTAATCACAACCACAATATCTAAAGTATTACCTGTTTCTCGATCGGCTTCTTATTCTCGTTATTAGCCATAGTATCCGCTGCTTTGCTGCTGCACTCGGGCTCGTCCTGCTGTAGCTGCTGCAGGTCATTTACCACTTTCTGCAGCTTTTGTTGTAGCTTCCGTTGCAGCTCCAGCAATTGGTCCTTCTTTGACTGAGATAGAATTCATCAAAATCAAAAAAAAATGTTCTAAGCTAATCATATCTGATACTGATCATATCTGATACTGATCAATCTAGAAAAGTGGGGAATGAGAAAGCAAACGCCGGCCTCTTCCCGTCTTTGTATTTTTTTGTTTTTTTTTTGGAAATGATTCAGAGTGAATAATATATTGGAGGAATACCTTATTCTCTTCCTTCTTCTCGTAATTCTTGGGCGATTTTCCGGGATGAATTCGATGAATGAGCGCAGTTTGTTTACACATAGGACACATATCGTCTCTTTGTGCTGCATGCTCCTTTCTTCCGTGAGCGAGTAGAAGTTTGCTGATATTGCCTGGAAATATTAAATTCAATTATTTATTCAGGTTATGATAGGGTATCATCTTGGAACGCTTTCAACAAGATATCGGTGTGTTTGTAAATTGGCAAAAAAAGTGGTAAACCACTTACAGATCCGATGTGACTTATTGGCGCAGATTATAAGGTGTCGATTAGCCCTCTTGAATTTCGAACAGTTCACCTCATGGCAGCAAACCTGAAACGGAATTTAAAAAAAAACTTTGCTTTTAATCACTTGGTTTTCGTAAGTTTTTCATTGAAGTTGGCATATTAATCGAGAGAAAAAATAGTTAAACCCACTTTTGTGCAGATTTTCGCGTGCTGCAGATTACGCAGCAAATTCCAGGCGTTGTTGAAAATACTGGGAGAAATTTTCTCCAGCACATTTTCCTCCTCTTCTTCCTCCTCAACCTGAAAACATTTTAACCGTAATTCATCAATTTGACTATTACTACCATCCGTCGGAAAAAAATATTAGCAGGGAATTCATCATCCCCCTATATAAATTGAGATTAGGTGTCTTTTTAGGTGAATACCACCTGCTTGATAGTTGCATCTACTGTCTCGATCTTGACGACCACTGGTTTGGCGCTGTTCAGCTGCAGCGGCTGCGGCACTTGTTGAGGCTGTATTGGCTGTTGCTGCGGCTGCTGCTGCTGCAGCTCCTTCGCCCTCTGCGCCTTCTGATGCTGCGCTTGCTCTCGCTGCTGCAGCTGTCGCTTCGAGGAGATGCAGTGCTCCTCTGGAAATTATTAAAATCAATCGTATTTTCATATTTTATTTTTCACATATTGTTTAATTCCCCGACATTGTTTTTACGTTGAGCTACTCCAATGATCACAATAAATAAAGTGCGTAATCATGGCGACAAGAAGCTCTACGAAAATGGAATGATGCGAAAAGCTCACGAGGACAGAATCCATTGCAGCAGCCCATCATGTGTAGCTGCAGCTTAGCGAGTTTGCAGCATGAATCAGCACCAGGGCAGCCAGTCTGCAAAATGTATATTTTGGATCTGTGATTTTGAGCGGCCGATTTCAAATTTTTAATCCGATGCGTCATCTCACAATAAAGAGGTCCCTCAAAAAAGAGAAAATTATAGAAATGAAAAGAAATTATACATAATATTGTACATATGACGCTGTTTAGGTTAGGATCAACAAGGTCTCAACAGAGGTCAGGAACAGGCCAAAAATCGAAATAGCTCAAAAGTTGGTCCTAGGCGTAACTTTCGACGCTGAACACGCTGGTTCCATCGATTTCGCAATCTGACTCCTCTGGGAGCCGGTATGGCGCCGCGCCTCTTTGGCGCCAAACTTGTTTTTCGAATAAAACTCGCTAGTATTGGACCGTGGTTTCCAGTTTGTGGCCAATTTCTTTTTGAAGCATAGTCAGACAGCATGTACAGTCGCGTCCATAAGTGAGTGGTCACTTTTTCAATCAGTTGTATCTTCTACGCTGGAGAAGTAATCAATCTGAAGTTTTTCTGTTATATACCAAATCCATCGGCGATTATGATGATGTTATTGAGAGATTTCGAAATACCTCAGTTATTGCATAGTGATGACGTAATCAAACCATACTTTTTCGAAAGTCCATTATTCTTACATACATTTTTTCCTGCTAGCCAAACTTTTTGAGCATAAAGGTGTGCTTATGGGCTGCCAGGAAAAAAAAATTCAAGTTGCTGCGACTTCGCACCTTGGCTGCAGCCTTACTGCAATTTCGCGGTCGTAAACCCATATCTCAGCTTCTAGACCAGCTAGAACGTGGTTCTAGGAACCAAAATGATCCTTATATGGATTGCTGACGATTCTGAGAATATGATACATATAACTCAATAATTGGCCCCGAGGTACAAAAAATCGATTTTTTTCATGACCCATATTCGATCGATCTCAACTCTGTGGGACAGTTGGGCAAAAATCTAGTTTTTGCGTAGACATATTGTAAATGTATCATACACCTAACTTTCAAGGGGCCATGATTGAGTTGATTGAGTTGATTCAATCAGCTCAATCAAGTTGTTGTTTGTGCACTTAGAGCGACTTTTTTCAAATTGTCTTCGATCCGATCATTTTCATTTTGCGAGTTTACTAAATGGGAGAGAAAACTAAGCGGGAAACCGCCTTTTCGTAAAGAAGGGGTAGTTTTCGAAAATTGCGAGATTTTGAATAAAATGGTCCGCGGGTTCACACGCGTTCCGATTTTTTTTTGTTGTTTAGCAAAATCGATAGTGGCGCTGGGAAATTTGTGCTGCGAAAAGTTCATTTATTAAGGAGCCTTAATTATTGCTAATTGAACTTTGTTTTGTTGCTCGTTTCGATTATATTTGCTCTTGCCATCGATTTAGCTGTTGTGCAGCCAGAGTGGAGGCAGAGCTCGGTCTGTGGCGTCTGTTTCCGCGACAGTATTAGGTGTATGATTCATTTTGAGCTTTATTTCATGGCTATTAATCTTGCTTGCGATGTTATTTGCTGAATCTTAATCCTCTTTTGTCAGGCGCCGCCTCTGACAAAGAGTCGCCACAGTTTGGGCGGAGGTTGCGGAGAAATGGGAGCCGCGGCAGCTCCCAGCAGCGGTAAGTCGCTCTTCCTTTCCACTCTTCCTCGCTCCATCATCGATTGCTCTCTTTAACTGCTAAAACTCATTTCACACCTTACGGCATACAAGACAGTCATCCAGAATGGGGTCAGGAGTGAAAAAGTTTGTGATACTACAAAAAAAACTCCGATTACTTCACACTCTTCCACTCTTGCCCCCTTCAGGAGCTTTTGAAACAGGTAGTAACTACCTAATAACATCAAAATCAATATTCAATATCTTGTATTTATGTAATTCTGTGTTATTGATAGGCTATTTCGGACGTGCATAATGACGAACAACGTTCCTTTGCAGTCTGGCCGCGGGTTCCTACGGCGAGAGGAGACGGAGGAGCATCATTAGAGAAGTTTTATTACTTTTTTATTATTTTTCTTTCAAAAAATATGTAAATTACTAGTAGGAGGGGTATCGAGATTTTTTCACGGAAGCTTCAGGCCAAAACTCTGTGCATACAGCACCGAATTTATTCTTAGTTTACTTGATTACGATACGATAACATCGAATGCAGTCTTGGGTGCTTTATATGAAAACAATATGTTTAAAATTAGTATGAAGGTGTAGAAAAGGAAATCGCCGTGATATTAGTCTGCTTTATTCGGCTCTAGAAATAGAAACCCAATATAAATGTCAAATATTGTAAATTTTTTTTTTAAAAAACATTGGAAAAGCATGATACTTTGTGCTCATTTCAGGTGGTCGGTGCTCGTTGTTGGCAGCTGCGGGGACACGACTCGACGGCATTTCTATCAGATACGTATTTATTATTTTATTGCTAGAAGATAGAAACGGAGTGGTAGATTATTTATTTAGAGTAATAGATGATAAAACACGAAAACAAGTAATACAAGTATTATTTATTTTTATTGATTTGAATGTATGTAGTTACGATGTAAAATGCCGAAATTATTTTGTTCTAACTTCCTTTTTTATCGCTGATCAGTTCCTTGTTCCCAATCATTTATTTCTTCATTTCATCCAGGGATCGTGAGAGCGAGTGGTCAGCACCTGAGGCGAAGAATTCGGCATTCTGAGACAGTGGTGAGAAAACTTTCTTCCTACTTTTACATCTTAAAGAACGTCTTCTATTTGGCGTGTGTGCAGTAATCTCGTGTAGGAAAAGTATTGCACTGATGGGTGGACAGTTTTCGCGGTGGTACTGTGATGGTTTTTCTGTGAGATTTATGCGCCTTCTGAC
This sequence comes from Pristionchus fissidentatus, assembly GCA_036245785.1. NCBI lineage: Eukaryota > Metazoa > Nematoda > Chromadorea > Rhabditida > Neodiplogasteridae > Pristionchus > Pristionchus fissidentatus. Next base: position 1,062,157 of record BTSY01000003.1, on the reverse strand, counting down.
TTGAATTTTACTTTCGCTAGAGATTATGATATAAGACGAATTATTCTACCTGTGATCTTTGATATCAAGGCGTTTATATTTGAACACCAAAGATTTAATAATTCATAAATATTAATTAATTTATACAGTTCACAAAATTCGGATTGAATAATATCCGAAGTAGAATTAGTAGTGCCTACAACAGTATTCGTTATCGTAACCTGTGCTAGCAATAATAATATATTTCGGAACTTAACAAATCACATGGTTGGAAATACAAACAAGATATAGTAGTATAACAGTCACTATTATCTTCATAATACGGTATATCTGATGTTAGGGATACGGTAACTTGTATATGGATGATGAAAAATTACGTTGAAGTAGATTCGTGAAGTAATTTATCCTAATAATTCAGCTGCGCCCTCCCGCACCACAACGTGGACTACATCGACGAGTCGGTACCAGGACTACGTTATGTACATTTATCACATCGACATACTGTTCCTCCCCTCCCCTCCCCTCCCACTCAGCTGTGATGAATCGTCAAGTAGGATTCCGTTACCAGATGGTGAGATCCATGTATTCGATGCCACGATCTCCATCTGGTCACGGTATTCTGACGATACTCCAACAGTTGTTCTCCCTATTATAAAGTGTCACGTATATTACGATACTTTGTCGGTATTTATGATATTTTCCACGAAACAACTTTCTACTTTCAGGTCGTCTGTGAACTTACGACAGTATGAATGCTCTTCTTATCTACGTCAGCAAAATATTATTATTTTCCTATTCATAGGTCGAAATGCAAGTAAAAAACGACGAAGCCAACCCGCATGCCCATGTTTGCCAAACCAGCCTGCATTTTCGGGTTTTCATGCTCAATTTTGACGAACCCAACCCGCATTATCGACTTGCCGCTACGCACCCTTTCGACCTATGTTCCTACTCTCCGAGCTATAACTAGCGAAAAAATAGCAAATTCAGTTGGTATTCGTTTTTCAAGAAGAATCTCGAAGAGTCATTGCCCGGAAGATATTCTGTAGTTCCGGCACGGTAATGCAACTACCGTAACCAAACCTACTGTATCGAAAATCCAAAAATCTATATAGGGTACACAGTTTGATATTAGGTACACGGTAGGGTAGGTTACGGTAGTGGGATCACAATTCAGGAACTACTATATACTTTCCGGGCAATGATTGTTCGTCATCGCCCGGAAGGTATACGGTAGTTCGCGTGCCTTACTCAGTGAAAGTGAGTGGTGAAAGTCAGTGAAAGTGCATGATTCAGGTGAGAGGCAGGTATGATTCAGCAATTTCCACCTGATTCATGACTGCCTCGCACCTCAACAGTGTCTGCTCCGGTTTTCAACACACGATGTGCGCGCAATTTCCACTTCAGCTTCGCGTCGTGCAACACTAGTAGTGAAAGACTCGCGCGTTATGTTGAAAGACCTTGAATTGAAATTACGGTAGCTCGCGCGGGTTATGTGGAAATCGCGCCATAGACCAAAAACGTTTGTTCCCGAAAGTCCCAAATGATGTCTGGTTTTAGGGTTTTAGAGTGAAAAATCGAAAATGATGTCAGATATTTCAATTTTTCAGGCGCTGCCGCGCCTGGATGACATGAAATGATGTCAGATTTTTCGAAATTTCACCCCCAAAAAGTCCAAAAGCTGTCTGGTTTTGTTCCCTAGAACGAACTTTTTGGTCTATGAATCGCGCGCACACGATTTGGGACAGGAATCGTGCGCACATCGTGCGTTGAAAATATGTATCTTACGTGATGCATGCACGAATCGAAAAAAATATCATATACTTTCATAGGTCAAATGGGGTCATCGCAGGTATTTCGTGCAGAAATGCCTAAAATCGCTTGCCGAAATGCATATTGTCCAATATTCGACAAAATTATCAACAAAGTGGCCAGAAATGCATGAACCATTCATAATTTTCGTTTTCCGACGTGGTTCGGGCGCCATGCAGAAGTGCCTATCCTCGCTAGCGAGAACCTATTTGACCTATGTATACTTTGTTGAATAATTTTTGCCCTCCACTTGTTTCATGTCAACTTCAGTTTCACTAAGTAGTGCCTCTAACGTAACGTACATCTAAAATGCAAAATCGATGCAAATTGACTCGGTATACGTTGAACAAGCAGAATCTTCAGTAGTCATCGCCCAGAACGTGGTTCCGGTACGATAATGCCACTACCGTAACCGATTCTACCGTATACCTAATATCCAAAATTGAGCAAATTCAGTCGTTATTGTCGCCACTGTAAAGCGGAGCAGACACGATTGAGGTGCGAGGCAGTCATGAATCAGGTGGAAATAGCTGAATCATGCATTCCTCACTTTCACTGAGTAAGGCACGCGAACTACCGTATACCTTCCGGGCGATGACGAACAATCATTGCCCGGAAAGTATATAGTAGTTCCTGAATTGTGATCCCACTACCGTAACCTACCCTACCGTGTACCTAATATCAAACTGTGTACCCTATATAGATTTTTGGATTTTCGATACAGTAGGTTTGGTTACGGTAGTTGCATTACCGTGCCGGAACTACAGAATATCTTCCGGGCAATGACTCTTCGAGATTCTTCTTGAAAAACGAATACCAACTGAATTTGCTATTTTTTCGCTAGTTATAGCTCGGAGAGTAGGAACATAGGTCGAAAGGGTGCGTAGCGGCAAGTCGATAATGCGGGTTGGGTTCGTCAAAATTGAGCATGAAAACCCGAAAATGCAGGCTGGTTTGGCAAACATGGGCATGCGGGTTGGCTTCGTCGTTTTTTACTTGCATTTCGACCTATGAATAGGAAAATAATAATATTTTGCTGACGTAGATAAGAAGAGCATTCATACTGTCGTAAGTTCACAGACGACCTGAAAGTAGAAAGTTGTTTCGTGGAAAATATCATAAATACCGACAAAGTATCGTAATATACGTGACACTTTATAATAGGGAGAACAACTGTTGGAGTATCGTCAGAATACCGTGACCAGATGGAGATCGTGGCATCGAATACATGGATCTCACCATCTGGTAACGGAATCCTACTTGACGATTCATCACAGCTGAGTGGGAGGGGAGGGGAGGGGAGGAACAGTATGTCGATGTGATAAATGTACATAACGTAGTCCTGGTACCGACTCGTCGATGTAGTCCACGTTGTGGTGCGGGAGGGCGCAGCTGAATTATTAGGATAAATTACTTCACGAATCTACTTCAACGTAATTTTTCATCATCCATATACAAGTTACCGTATCCCTAACATCAGATATACCGTATTATGAAGATAATAGTGACTGTTATACTACTATATCTTGTTTGTATTTCCAACCATGTGATTTGTTAAGTTCCGAAATATATTATTATTGCTAGCACAGGTTACGATAACGAATACTGTTGTAGGCACTACTAATTCTACTTCGGATATTATTCAATCCGAATTTTGTGAACTGTATAAATTAATTAATATTTATGAATTATTAAATCTTTGGTGTTCAAATATAAACGCCTTGATATCAAAGATCACAGGTAGAATAATTCGTCTTATATCATAATCTCTAGCGAAAGTAAAATTCAAGTCAGAAGGCGCATAAATCTCACAGAAAAACCATCACAGTACCACCGCGAAAACTGTCCACCCATCAGTGCAATACTTTTCCTACACGAGATTACTGCACACACGCCAAATAGAAGACGTTCTTTAAGATGTAAAAGTAGGAAGAAAGTTTTCTCACCACTGTCTCAGAATGCCGAATTCTTCGCCTCAGGTGCTGACCACTCGCTCTCACGATCCCTGGATGAAATGAAGAAATAAATGATTGGGAACAAGGAACTGATCAGCGATAAAAAAGGAAGTTAGAACAAAATAATTTCGGCATTTTACATCGTAACTACATACATTCAAATCAATAAAAATAAATAATACTTGTATTACTTGTTTTCGTGTTTTATCATCTATTACTCTAAATAAATAATCTACCACTCCGTTTCCATCTTCTAGCAATAAAATAATAAATACGTATCTGATAGAAATGCCGTCGAGTCGTGTCCCCGCAGCTGCCAACAACGAGCACCGACCACCTGAAATGAGCACAAAGTATCATGCTTTTCCAATGTTTTTTAAAAAAAAAATTTACAATATTTGACATTTATATTGGGTTTCTATTTCTAGAGCCGAATAAAGCAGACTAATATCACGGCGATTTCCTTTTCTACACCTTCATACTAATTTTAAACATATCGTTTTCATATAAAGCACCCAAGACTGCATTCGATGTTATCGTATCGTAATCAAGTAAACTAAGAATAAATTCGGTGCTGTATGCACAGAGTTTTGGCCTGAAGCTTCCGTGAAAAAATCTCGATACCCCTCCTACTAGTAATTTACATATTTTTTGAAAGAAAAATAAAAAAAAAAGTAATAAAACTTCTCTAATGATGCTCCTCCGTCTCCTCTCGCCGTAGGAACCCGCGGCCAGACTGCAAAGGAACGTTGTTCGTCATTATGCACGTCCGAAATAGCCTATCAATAACACAGAATTACATAAATACAAGATATTGAATATTGATTTTGATGTTATTAGGTAGTTACTACCTGTTTCAAAAGCTCCTGAAGGGGGCAAGAGTGGAAGAGTGTGAAGTAATCGGAGTTTTTTTTGTAGTATCACAAACTTTTTCACTCCTGACCCCATTCTGGATGACTGTCTTGTATGCCGTAAGGTGTGAAATGAGTTTTAGCAGTTAAAGAGAGCAATCGATGATGGAGCGAGGAAGAGTGGAAAGGAAGAGCGACTTACCGCTGCTGGGAGCTGCCGCGGCTCCCATTTCTCCGCAACCTCCGCCCAAACTGTGGCGACTCTTTGTCAGAGGCGGCGCCTGACAAAAGAGGATTAAGATTCAGCAAATAAAATCGCAAGCAAGATTAATAGCCATGAAATAAAGCTCAAAATGAATCATACACCTAATACTGTCGCGGAAACAGACGCCACAGACCGAGCTCTGCCTCCACTCTGGCTGCACAACAGCTAAATCGATGGCAACAGCAAATATAATCGAAACGAGCAACAAAACAAAGTTCAATTAGCAATAATTAAGGCTCCTTAATAAATGAACTTTTCGCAGCACAAATTTCCCAGCGCCACTATCGATTTTGCTAAACAACAAAAAAAAATCGGAACGCGTGTGAACCCGCGGACCATTTTATTCAAAATCTCGCAATTTTCGAAAACTACCCCTTCTTCACGAAAAGGCGGTTTCCCGCTTAGTTTTCTCTCCCATTTAGTAAACTCGCAAAATGAAAATGATCGGATCGAAGACAATTTGAAAAAAGTCGCTCTAAATGCACAAACAACAACTTGATTGAGCTGATTGAATCAACTCAATCAACTCAATCATGGCCCCTTGAAAGTTAGGTGTATGATATTGAAGAACCGAAGCCTAACTTTTTGTACGGTTGGCGTTTGTTTCCAAGGCGCCTCGATCGTTTTTCTGAAGGACACACGATAGGCCACGCCCCCTTTTCGCCCTATTGACCTACGGTTTCATTAGTATAATTTGTTTTGCTGTAACTTTAGAGCTAGAGGAGGTAGAAGTCTGAAATTTTAACTGGAACTCCTGCACACTCAGGGGCGATTCTGTATTTTTCATAATAATTTAATTTTTTCTTCATTGCGTAGTGATGACGCAACATTTCGTCGAAATTTCAGATGTGTTTTTTGCTCGGACGAAAATTTTGCAAGCATCGTACTTTGAGTGGTGATAGTTCACATGGAGATACACTCGAGAAAAATTAGTACCACATCGTACGGTTCCATACCGGACCAGTGCGAGGTCTCAAAATGGGTACCCGAAACAATGGTTTTTCGTTTCTAGACGTGCTAGAGACTCGTATTCAACTTCAAAATTACCGTAATGGTGTCTTAATAAAATACCAAAAGTTTGGCATTGATCGGCCGTCATATGCCTTTAGGGCATAAAAAATCATTTTTTTCTGGTGTTTTATTTTCAAGAACATGATCCATTCGATGAATGCACTACAAACTGCGAAAACCCTAACTTTTTAATGTCTTTGCAAACATTATTGAAAAAAATATGTTTGAGCCACTCTTTTGGATGGAATAAAACACCAGAAAAAAATGATTTTTTATGCCCTGAAGGCATATGACGGCCGATCAATGCCAAACTTTTGGTATTTTATTAAGACACCATTACGGTAATTTTGAAGTTGAATACGAGTCTCTAGCACGTCTAGAAACGAAAAACCATTTTTTCGGGTACCCACTTTGAGACCTCGTACTGGTCCGGTATGGAACCGTACGATGTGGTACTAATTTTTCTCGAGTGTATCTCCATGTCAACTATCACCACTCAAAGTACGGTGCTTGCAAAATTTTCGTCCGAGCAAAAAAAACACATCTGAAATTTCGACGAAATGTTGCGTCATCACTACGCAATGAAGAAAAAATTAAATTATTATGAAAAATACAGAATCGACGGCCCTGAGTGTGCAGGAGTTCCAGTTAAAATTTCAGACTTCTACCTCCTCTAGCTCTAAAGTTACAGCAAAACAAATTATATTAATGAAACCGTAGGTCAATAGGGCGAAAAGGGGGCGTGGCCTGTCGTGTGTCCTTCAGAAAAACGATCGAGGCGCCTTGGAAACAAACGCCAACCGTACAAAAAGTTGGGCATCAGTTCTTCAATACATTTGCAGTACGTCTACGCAAAAACTAGATTTTTGCTAAACTGTTCCACAGAGTTGAGATCGATCGAATATGGGTCATGAAAAAAATCGATTTTTTGGTACCTCGAGGCCAATTACTCAGTTACATGTATCATATTCTCAGAATCGTCAGCAATCCACATAAGTATTATTTTGATTCCTAGAACGACGTTTTAGCTTGTCTAGAAGCCGAGATATGAGATTACGACCGCGAAATTGCAGCAAGGCTGCAGCCAAGGTGCGAAGTCGCAGCAACTTGAAAAAAATTTTCACAGCAGCCCTTCTGCCCACCTTTATGCTCAAAAAGTTTGGCTAGCCTCAAAAAATGTATGTAAGAATAATGGACTTCCGAAAAAGTATGGTTTGATTACGTCATCACTATGCAATAACTGGGGGATTTCGAAATATTTCAATATCAGCATCATAATCGTCGATGGATTTGGTGTACCAAGCCAAAATTTCAGAATGATTTATTTCCTGGCTCAGAAGTTACATTTGATTTCAAAAGTGTCCACTCACTTATGCGCGCGACTGTATATGACAAGTCTTCTGATAGACTGCATGACCCCCGCGCACAATTGCCAAAAGTTTGTTCAATCTTGATGAAATAATTATGGTGGATGTTGTTGCTGACGCTGATCAACGCTATATGGTTCATTTAGACCAAAACCGGGTTTTAGCTAAAAGCCGGCTCTCGACCCGGCTCTGACGTAACTCGGCTTGTAGTGGTGCTACGATGCTGCGATTCGCTTTAAAATCAGTGGAATAATTTTCTGAACAACTTTTCTGTTCAACACTAAGGCGCACGAGGCGATCTTCAAATCGAAAAAAATTCGGAAATGACAAAAATTTCGATTTTTTTCAGAAAAAAAATCAGAGATAAAAATTTTCCTATAAGTTTTCAAAAATAAACTTCTGATTTTTTTATTTACTAGTTATGGGTCATTGTAAGAAAAAAAACCTCACTCATTATGACCCCCTTGAAAAAAGTTATGATCGAAAATTCGTCGAGTAGTTGGAAAAAATTAAATATCGATTTTTTTACAAATTGCCTTAAGAGGTCATATATATTTCCAAAGTACTATATTTATGTTTACTCACCCACATTCCTAGTTCTACACCACTAAAAGTCGAAATAAAGAAGTAGGAAACGAATTTACTCAATCGTCAGTTTTCTCGCAGCAATGGCATTTTCGAGCAAATTATTGTTTATTTGTCGGTTTAAACTCTTCGTATGGTTATAAATCCTTGACTATGAGTAGTTTACGGTATCGTAAATGATTCTGCATCATCCATGTTCACAGATCTGCCATATCGGAATTTATTAGAAAAAATCAAAATTTTGATAAAACTGGCAATTCGAGTTTTCTGTTACAATACATCCTGAATTGATTTCAGTAGCCATACACGGAGTAAGTTGTTGTCTTTGACAGTCAGTATGGGCAACAGGGCTGTGCGACATGACTATGCTGTTTTGCCGAATATTTCGTTTATTCCTGTTTTGATTATGCTCTAGCGTTCAAAAATGCACAATTTGTACAATCTTATATCTAGGAAGCTTCTGGAGTGGGACACAGTTCTAGACATCCTTGACTTCATATTGGCTATTAGGGGTTTTGTGTAGCTAATGGCTCTCTATCAACTTTTTACTTTTTTTTACATATTTACATATTTATCCCACCAATGTAAAGGGCCTGCAGGAGGTATCGTTCGGGGGCTGAGGCGGTCGGGATCTTCGATATCGAGGTACTGGTTCAAGGGAATGGAAAATGCTTAGTTTCCTTGGTCAAATGCATTGGTGATCTTGGACGATAGACGTAGAAGTTGATCTTGCAGAGCTGTCCTGACTAACGTGTATCAACCGAAGTGGGAACGCACGTTACCTGACTGGGGCCTTTCTTGAAAGTCTTGATACTTTAAAGGGACCGTGCATAGATAGCGAAATGCTCTTATTTAATAGAATTTTGTCCACTGATCAAGGAAAAATAAAGAAAAAAATTTAGGACCATTTTGAGAGCCGCTACGGTCTTACCCGCAAACCACACCACAAAGCATCAAAGGGCGCCGCCTTTTCCTAATATTTCTAAAAACTGCTCCAGAGTCAATATGAAGTCAAGGATGTCTAGAACTGTGTCCCACTCCAGAAGCTTCCTAGATATAAGATTGTACAAATTGTGCATTTTTGAACGCTAGAGCATAATCAAAACAGGAATAAACGAAATATTCGGCAAAACGGCATAGTCATGTTGCACAGCCCTGTTGCCCATACTGACTGTCAAAGACAACAACTTACTCCGTGTATGGCTACTGAAATCAATTCAGGATGTATTGTAACAGAAAACTCGAATTGCCAGTTTTATCAAAATTTTGAATTTTTCTAATAAATTCCGATATGGCAGATCTGTGAACATAGATGATGCAGAATCATTTACGATACCGTAAACGACTCATAGTCAAGGATTTATAACCATACGAAGAGTTTAAACCGACAAATAAACAATAATTTGCTCGAAAATGCCATTGCTGCGAGAAAACTGACGATTGAGTAAATTCGTTTCCTACTTCTTTATTTCGACTTTTAGGGGTGTAGAACTAGGAATGTGGGTGAGTAAACATAAATATAGTACTTTGGAAATATATATGACCTCTTAAGGCGATTTGTAAAAAAATCGATATTTAATTTTTTCCAACTACTGGACGAATTTTCGATCATAACTTTTTTATCTCTGATTTTTTTTCTGAAAAAAATCGAAATTTTTGTCATTTCCGAATTTTTTTCGATTTGAAGATCGCCTCGTGCGCCTTAGTGTTGAACAGAAAAGTTGTTCAGAAAATTATTCAACTGATTTTAAAGCGAATCGCAGCATCGTAGCACCACTTCAAGCCGAGTTACGTCAGAGCCGGGTCGAGAGCCGGCTTTTAGCTAAAACCCGGTTTTGGTCTAAATGAACCATATAGCGTTGATCAGCGTCAGCAACAACATCTTTATAATTATTTCATAATTATTTCATCAAGATTGAACAAACTTTTGGCAATTGTGCGCGGGGGAGGTCGGTTTCCTGCAATCTCTCAGAAGATGTGTCATATATCAAATTGATCAGTATGACGAGCTCTTTCATATATTTGCGTAAATTCACTTTCTACTCTCTGGATCAAAAAATCGCATTTTCTCAAAAAACGAGAAATCGTTTCTACCAACCACCTAGTCCATGAGATAGAGCATCAAATTCTCATTAAATTTATTTACAAATTGCTATTTCGAAGAGTACTATAGTACTAGTGTGCAGTAATGCATAAAATTACTCGTTTTGGAATATACACAACTTTGTGCACATGATCGTGGGTTATACCATGCCTGGAAGCACACTCATCTGTCATCCATTTGTTTTGTTCATGTGTGACTCACCTCCGCACAGACACCAGAATGCAACAGCTGCGAGATCAGTCGACGCTCGCTGTCCACTTCTTCGATAAAGGTTGAATTGGTGCTGCGAGTATTGCTGAATTTATTCCGACATGTCCATTTGTATCTCTCCGAAACATGTCACTTTTAAAAATATTAAAAGTGACATGTTTCACAAACACACAAAAAAAAATTTGGAAACATTTCCTATGTGATCAATATGTTCAATCAATTTCTCCGATTATAGAAAGCACCTCGTTTCACACAATTATAAATGACTTTTAATACCCTGATTGCGCTGGTTGGCACTTTGGCGGATCAAAAGTTGCCATCGAAGTGCACTGTGAGAGGTTGTCATTCTGAAACAAAAAGGAGTGAAATATATAATATTAGTGTTGGAAGTGGTATTGCGAGAAAAAAAAATTGAATCCTGCAATTTAAGAGAGCATCCACGAGAGGTCGGGCATGCGCACGGATGGCTTTTTTTGCAACATATCTCGATAACTTTTTTATGAAGTTAGTATCCGGAGTGCTGATATTTGGCCAAGTAACTAAGGGTCTGGGTCTCGTACGGAAAAGTTACAGTAACCTCAGGTTTGATATCGATTTTTTTCGAGTTTTAAAAAGTTTATAGTGTTTCTAGATGTATTTTGCGAAAAAAAATACGAATAAAACTACTTTGGAGGTGATCTGATAGCCGTAAAGGGTCAAATTTTTAATTTTTCTCTGTTTTTCGACCGTCCTGAGAAAAAAATGCACATGTCCTATGAACCGTTTTGTGATTTTTGGATTCTCCATAAAAAACAATGTTAAGAAATTCACTGTTTGAAACCGGAGCTGCGCTGCCGATATTCGTAAATGATGTATGAAAGTTCGGATATTAGCGGACCTTTGCGCTTGTATGACGATATTTCTGATCCTGATTGCGAAATATCACATGTTTCAAGTGATATATTATTCGCCTGCGATGCCTTGAACAAGGATGACGTGATGGTTTCATCACCAGCTGGAAAAAATTTCAATATTTTTTTCGAACATGAACCCGGGTTCATGGAATTTTCAAGACTATGGATATTTCGATATTTAACTATCATGATGCAGCTTACCAAAGAAAAACACAGAGTAAAATTCAATACAAACACATTATTTCTGGACGTATCTAACACGTTTATCGTCAAATACGGTGTACACACATTCCATTTCAAGTAATGAACACATTTCACACTGGTACATTGACTTTTGAAAAAAAAATTTCTTGAAAATTCCATTAACTTTCATGGTCGAAAAAAAATGTTGAAATTTTTTCCAGCTGGTGATGAAACCATCACGTCATCCATGTTCAAGGCATCGCAGGCGAATAATATATCACTTGAAACATGTGATATTTCGCAATCAGGATCAGAAATAGCATCATACAAGCGCAAAGGTCCGCTAATATCTGAACTTTCAGACATCATTTACGAATATCGGCAGTGCAGCTCCGTTTTCAAAAAGTGAATTTCTTAACATAGTTTTTGATGGAGAATCCAAAAATCACAAAACGGTTCAGAGGACATGTGCATTTTTTTCTCAGGACGGTCGAAAAACAGAGAAAAATTAAAAATTTGACCCTTTACGGCTATCAGATCACCTCCAAAGTAGTTTTATTCGTATTTTTTTTGCAAAAAATCGAAAAAATCGATATCGGAAACTGGGGTTACTGTAACTTTTCCGTTCGTTACCCAGACCCTTAGTTACTTGGCCAAATATCAGCACTCCGGATACTGACTTCATTAAAAAGTTATCGAGATAGGTTGCAAAAAAGCCATCCGTAGATATCCCATATGAGCCCCGGCCTCTCGTGGATGCTCTCTTAAATACCTCCTTATCCTCTTCACCTTCCTCTTGCTTGACGGGCTTCTGAAAATAAATCTAATCAAATTGTATAAGATATAAACATTTCTATAAAATAGCATGTAAAATACTTCGATTTTACTGCGACATACTCTTATTTTCATTTTAACCAATTTTGGGGTAGCCTATTAGTGGTAGCCACAGTTTTCTATCATTCGGCGTGAAAATTAATGACAAATTCAATCAAAAACCAATAGAGGCGAGTATATGACGAGTATGCCGATGTAATGAATTAGACAAAGGAAATGCCGAAATAGAAAAATGAGTTGGCACTTGCCATTTAAAGGGTCAACGCCAGTAAAGATGACTCACCTCGGCTAACTCATCTCGTCTAGCAAGCTTGAGCCCATTACTAAATCCGATTGTCAGCACCGACCTCCTCTTACGCTCCATAGCGAATTACCCTGAAAATTTACAGATTCACAAATTTTCCAAAACGAATGTTTCACTAGTGGATCACAAGAACGATTCCGTAAACGCAATTAATAATGAAGCGAAAACGTTGAGGATATCTATCGACATCATGTGCTGCGAGATACTGCGAGATACGAAAAATAATGGGCAAGCTCTCTTATTTCTCCTAATACCTTCCTCCAAGAAGGGGAACGCCATTCCAAGCCTACAGAAAGGCGTCAGAGTGAGTTAGCCGACAAAAGTGAGAGAGCCCCTCTCGACTGGGCACGTTCTCTCACTCCAAACCCCTTTCTGTAAGGTTGAACTGTGGGATGAGGAGGAGGACCTCTAATACTAGTGCAATGACCACCAGAGGGAGGGAAATCAGGATACTAGAGCGATATATAAAAGAGACATAGCGACTGGAAGCCCGGGGCGTCTCTTCTCCGCTACTTTTGGCGCGCGAATTATGCCGATGCTTCTCTTCCTAGAGAGGAGAGGAGCGAGGGAGAGGCTGGGGAAATGAAACTGTAGAAGGGAGGAAATGGGGGAGGGTGGGAGAGGGGAGGAGAGGGGGAGGGTGGGAGAGGGGAGGAGAGGGGGAGGGACAGGAGGGAAAGGCACAAGCCTATCCGCTCCGCACCTGCTTATGTCTCTGCCAGATGGAGTGATCTGGCTCCCGGAATGCTCTCTTTCTCTAATAAAACACTGGATTGAGGGGCTTGCGCAATGTGCATTCTATCGCGGTTCTTCACAGCTCTTTTATCGCGCTAGTTTATCTCGAGGTGTGTAAAGGCGATAATGGTACTCTTACAAGCAGTACTGTTTACAAAGGATATCGGAATGTGGTAATAAAGACCACTAGGCGCATATCGCTTGGTGACCGGGTCAAAGACATCCCCCGGACGTGTCCAACAAGAAAGAAACGAAACATGTGCATTGGCATGAATACCGCTTTTCCCTTTTTGTAGTAACTAATAAGCTACTGGCCTTGGACCTTGAACCGTCGAATGCAGGAGTAAGCCGAAAAATCCGCTAAGCTTTGAGATCTCGAAATGAGATGCGCAAACTAACTCACTTATAGCGAAAACTGTGAAAGCAATTCAAGCCCATTCTTCTTGGCAACGAATGTGATGTGTCACGTCCCCACGATATGAATATGCATAGAGTATGAACAAATAGCAAATATATTGTATTCATATTACAATGAAGACACATAAGAATGAAATCACCGACGTGATATTGGCATGTTCATCGCGGTCACTGTATGACTACTCATCGATAGAGCGCCAGGTTGCCTATTTGATGCTTGCTGGATGCCGAACAGTTCGGAAAAGAAAAGAAGTTTGCTGTGTAGTGTCGAGAAGAGGATCTGCAACCAATCAACCAATTAGTTTAATGTATGCCGTTTGAGCGAGGAATTAGATAGTGTGTGACAGAAATCTTGCAAAAAAAAAATGTACTCCCTAGTGTTTACGTGTGGTGTTGTGTCGCGTTTGTGTATGGGAAGTGTGGTAGCTCCTATTTTTGTGCGATCCATTTAATTTATATCTATCTCATCGCCGAAAAAACGTTAGAGAAACTATGCACTGCACGGGCGTGGTGCTTGCATGTACGATGCATTCAAAACAGGACTATGTTTGATCCTTTAGTGTGCAATGCATATTGCACGAAAATAGATATCGATTATGAACGGAAAGAAATACGAGGATCGTCATATGAAGAAATCAACAAAACAATAATAAACATAATAACCTTGCGGTGTGAGTCGTTTTTCAAAAGGAAAACGAGCGAGCGAAGAGTGGGTTCGATGGAGAGCATTAGCTGAGAATTGTCATATTTTTTGAACAAATCCTTTTCATATTTTCTACTTCGAAATTAGATCAACTTCAGTGTGCATTTTCTTAATGATTCATTATTGTTTTGAAAGATTTACTCACAACAACTGATGGGCGTAGAATTGCCAATGTAATTGGCGGCCATGTGCTGGTGTTAATTATCATCAGCGCAAAAAGAAGAAAGAGGGGAGTGACGTAGAACAGTAAGATCTCGAACATCTGCGTCGATTTTTTTCAATTCTATTCTTTTCAATTCTATTTAACTCATTTACATTTTTTTTAAATTATTACATGTGAGAGATCTGATAGACATCGGGGTGTTGGACTGTGTTGATCATTCTCGACCGTTCTCTATCAAAAAGACCAAACCTGGAGAAAAAGCACTTGTGAGAGCCGATACTGGGCGCGTAGAGTTTTCTGCGATAACGATTCCTGCTATTATTTTTTCATTATTTTATTGCCAAATTTTCAATAGGTACCCTGATCGATCGCATGTGGTAGCGGATATGCGTAGTAAGGAAAACGAGATGCGGAAACAACAGTGCAATGATCACAAACAGCACCCAAACCTCTAAAATAGTAACTTTCCATGACAAATAGTGCAAGAAAGTGTCAACCCTTCATAAATTCGCCTAGGTCTCCGGGACCACCCCGAAAATTATATGCATGCCTCCCCGCGATATGATTTGTCGTAGCTCTGGAATCTGCAACGCCCATTAGGAATGCTTAATCAAAACAATCTTTTTGTCCAAGCCAGTATTCAAGGAATAATATGGTATTGTACTTAATACTCGACAAATTATAGTAAAGTTTGAAATCTGGTAAATGATAGGATTAGATCTCTGCATTTCGCACACTCTCTCACTTCTCTACAGGCGTAGATAGTGTGCGAAATAAAGAGACCTTCTCCAATTATTTTCCCGAATTTCACAGTCTATTATATTGTTCCCTACCGTACCTGAGCCAATTCTTCGTAGTACTCCGAATCGACTGAAAAATAGCCAAATAAAAAGCAATTCAGTGTCATCAGAGTGCACACATAAATCATCAAGGCGACTTGGGCTCTGAACGATGAATATCATTTTAATTTCGGATTTTCGAATCATGTGATATCGTCCAATTGAACGGGAATGGAATTTTCCTATTGCAACATTCAAATTATACACAGTGAAATGGACTACTGACGCGTGTTTTCTCTTTCTATACCTCGGCGTGTCTCTCACTTTGTCATGCACTCTCGCAGCCACATCTGCTATTTAGGAACGGGGAAATTCTTATTTTGGACGAGTGTTTTCGAACATGTATTACCTTGAAGACAGTTTGTATCTGCTCGTTTTCGACACGATTGTTGCATGCATTTGTATTATTATCATAGCAATCGAGGGAACGACGAATACGATTGAAAATGCGATGATATACTGCAACAATATGCAAATTATGACTTAAAATTTTAATTAAACAACCATTAGAGCCTTTTTGGAAATCGCACTTTGACAAATTGGCCCGGCACAACATAATGCTGCGTAGGGATAAAGCGGATAGGGTCGAGTAAGAAACGAAAATATAACACCATTTACAGCGAGTGATATCTGAAAAAAGGTTCAAACACCATTTTATATTTATTGTCCAAATCACAAACCTGCTCCAAAACATAACCGTATCTGAGTGAGGATGACATTATGCACTTTTTAGAGCTTAAAATAAGCAAAATGGTGGGATGAATAACCGTCAGCGCGATGATTGCAATATATTTTTCGGCACTGCAAAGGTAGAATGGAAACAAACACATTTCAAGGAAAAAGATTATTGAAGTCCAAGACGCAATCGCTTGGAATGTAATGTTGCTCTCTGAGTTTCATTGTAACGATGGTTATGTTCTGCCTTTAATATTAATTACAAATTCTGCCGTATTTGTAAGGATCGAACAAATGCCTACAGAGACTGGTACAGCAAAAAAAATCGATTTCCTAAAAACTTCACCATCGGGGTTATTTGAAGTGCTGATCACGATAGGCTATCTCATTTCGCGTCATTTTGGCTCGTTGGCGCGGTATGGCGCGGCGCCATTTGGCGACTTTTGAGGTTTTACGAGAATATCTCAGCGACCAATCGACCGATTCGGCTGAATTTTGTTTTACTGGGCTAACTTTTTGTGCTGATCATCACTGAGTGGTTTGTTTGGCGATATCTATTTCAGTTCTCGAGATATAGCAACTTCGTTGTAAGGCTCGGGCAGAAGAAATGAAATACAATATTGTCTTTGGATTTTGCGTCTGTATATAGCTCTTAAAATTTCATGTGATAAAAATCCCCAGGTCGAGAGTTATGAATTTTCAAAGTATTTCGCACACTGAGAAAGCGCGCGCTGAATGGAGGGTGAGTCTATGTTTCACCTCTAATTGATGGCCAGAGCGGTGGTGAGCATAAAATAAGGATGGAGTATTCAAAGCGCCTTCTATGTCGTGGCATTTGTTGATCTTATCCTCTCTCTATGCTTCTCCTCTCAAAACCGTGAACCATACACACTCATACCGTAATTACAAACAGGCACAGTCATTAACTTATAAATGCCTTATTGTAGCACCGTGCCAATGGCTACGGTAGCTTTCGCTGGGGGACCATCTTTACACAAAGTTATTCAAATGCAATCGCGATTGTTTGTATGAGTTGGCTTACTGTGCGGCATTGTTCGAAAGGTATACAATACCACAGCTACCGTTCCGCGGATACACGGGGGCTCAAAAATTCAGATCCTCTACAAGAGAAATGAACAGATAATGGTCACGAGCGCAATGCGTAAATTTCCATTGCTTACTACGGTATTGCGATGAAAATTGCGTATTGCGATGGCTACATCAATCATTATACCGTAGTAAGTGCAGCTTATTCGCGGACCGCTTTTTTATCCGCCTTTGAGCCCCCGTGGGATACTGTACTTTCAATTCCGGACCACTATTTTGCAAATTTGCGCCAAACGATACTTGCTTGTGTGAAGTGACATTCGGAACGACATTGCTAGAAAGGTATACATATATATATACTGTATCCATGGGTACGGTAGCCGAGCAACAGTATGCCATTAGAGCAATGTCTTACATAATACCAACTCATACAAGCAATCGCGACTGGATTTGAATATCTTTGTTTGATGGTGGTCCCGCAGCGAAAGCTACCGTAGCCATGGGCACGGTGCTACAATAGGCCATTTAAGTTAATGACTGTGCTCGTTTGTAATTACGGTATGAGTGTGTACGGTGAGTGGATCAACAATAAGATCAACAAATGCCACGACATGGCGCTTTGAATACTCCATCCATATTTTATGGTCACCACCACTCTGGCCATCAATTAGAGGTGAAACATAGACTCACTCGCCATTCAGCGCGCGCTTGCTCAGTGATATCGCCAAACAAACCACTCAGTGATGATCAGCACAAAAAGTTAGCCCAGTAAAACAAAATTCAGCCGAATCGGTCGATTGGTCGCTGAGATATTCTCGTAAAACCTCAAAAGTCGCCAAATGGCGCCGCGCCATACCGCGCCAACGAGCCAAAATGACGCGAAATGAGATAGCCTATCGTGATCAGCACCTCAAATAACCCCGATGGTGAAGTTTTTAGGAAATCGATTTTTTTGCTGTACCAGTCTCTGTAGGCATTTGTTCGATCCTTACAAATACGGCGTTTTATGTACATAATTTCTATGCGAAATATTTTTAAAAAAACATACGTGAAGGTCGCATCCATTGTATATTGAAGATCCACATGCCACATGTAACGCATCTCATTCAGTACGACCATGCTTAATGGTACGATTATTGTCGCTGAGGGGTCAGAAACGGTCCCGTCATCCTCAACACTCTCGACCAGTCGGCAGGTGAGAGAGTGTGCGGAATGAGACCATTTCTGACCACTCAACGACAATACAGACAGCATTAGTGGCATTAACCACCGTCATTACAAAAAAAATTAAAATGATATTTAATATATTTTGAAATATATATTTGTCTAGTCCTCAAAACATTCCGATCTAAATAGTGGCTTAGAAAAGCCGACAAACCTTGAAGAAAATGACTCAGAATCTCCCAAGCCTGTAACGTTCTTATTTTCTGTTTTATAGTCGTCGATTCAGTTTTCTACTACGTTTTAATGAGATAAGGGTATCACTTTAAGTGGAAACATGAAGTAGCGAGAAACGAATAAATTCTGAGAAGGCCGAAAATGAAAACTACCGACTGACAATAGATATTTAAATTATTCAAAATTTACACTTCAGCTTAGGTCATTCTGTTTGTCTTACAGAGCATAGAAAATATAAAATTGTTCTTTAAAGGAGGTCTACCACAAATATTTGGTCAAATGAGTTCTCACTAGTGTTTTTGGATAGACTAACTCATGTTCGCGAGTGCTTTTCCTACAATGAGCTCGAGACTAACTATATTCCCGAGCTAATTATTTTTAACTTGTTGTTCAGAGCCTTGTCATTTATACTCATTGAGAGCACTAGCGCATGTGCCGATGTGATACTATTATACTCGCATGTTCTGACGGTTCCTGCAGTACTTTACAAAACCAATTCAAGCTAGATACCGTAATATCATTTACAAAATTGCCCTTACAGGATAGCTCTAACAGTGGATTGAATTCAGCATAACAGGTTCGAATACAAAGTGCTAACATAGAGGTGCTACCCACATTGTTTTGTAGACTGCCCCACTCAATTATAACATGAGGCGAATTTTTAAAATCTGCAGCACTCTCAAATAAACCTGTCCGACGGACCAAAATGGATTTGCTAATGCAAATATTTTTGGTTAAAATCTTACTCTCCCGAGACCATCAGAGGAATCGAAAAAGCTAAGGACCGGCAGGCTTTTCACTCTGGAAAAATTCTAGTAAAAAATATTTAAATCCGTCAATCCGACATTTGGCCTGCTACAGTATCCACAAGT
Organism: Pristionchus fissidentatus; assembly: GCA_036245785.1. Taxonomy (NCBI): domain Eukaryota; kingdom Metazoa; phylum Nematoda; class Chromadorea; order Rhabditida; family Neodiplogasteridae; genus Pristionchus; species Pristionchus fissidentatus. The sequence continues at coordinate 1,042,955 of BTSY01000003.1, read as the reverse complement.
GGATACAAAAGCGGTAAAAGTAATTGCCAGTAAAATCTTCGAACTCAAGACGCTCGGCTATAAAGGTTAGAGAACAACCATCACACCAATAGGACGATGGAGAGAACAATTGCCTCCATATGGGGCCACAACCGTTTTGGTGGGCACTCGTCATACGGTCATGATCCAAAATGGAGCTTTATTCGGGCCCACCAAACCACAACTAAGCAAGCTACCGTAAACGTACCACTCTTCTCAATTACAGTATTAATCATCGTGCAGTTTGTACTAGATAATGATGATTTATAATACATTACGATTACAAAGACATCTATAAATGAGAGGAATGGTAGTGAGAGAAATTGTATACTTACAATTAGTTATTCGCGGCTAATTTTTGATTTTTTTTCTCGAGCCGACTTGGCTCGCGACTAGAAACGCATTCCTCCACTACTAGGAAATTGAAATGTCTGTCTGATGGTATGTTTTTTTTCCTTCCGCGTGACGGACCTTTTTTCTGAATAACTTTCTTCAAAGTTGAGCAATCTTTTCAGATCCTTTTGCATATGATAGCCCATCACGAAACACGTCGTTTTTTATATTTGAAAAATCGATAGTTTCATGGCCAAGTCGGTAGCGATCTCGAATTCAAATCCGAGGGTCGCAGGTTTTATCCCCGCCGGTGCATAGTCTTTTGCCGCATTTTTTGCAAGTGTCAAATGTGGCCCAAACCCATTTTTGAGTAACGAAATTCACATTTGAGCATCTTTTGCCGATTTTTGAAGTGAAATATCAATTGATTTCACTTTATTTCACGCGATTTCATGAAATTTTCGCACATTTCGTTCCAAATCATTCCTCATGCCGGCAATCTCGCAGGAATGGAGTTAGAACGAGAGCGTAAGGGAAATTGAGAGCGACTCTCTCACTTTGGCACACTCTCTCGCCCCTGACCCCTTTCTGGAGGCCGGAATCATGCATCCGGAAGCTTCCTAATAAATCGCATTAAAAATCGCTCTATCTTCTCGGATCCTTTTGCATACGACAACAGACCAAAATTCCTTTAAAATTAAAATAAATTATTGTCACTTTCACTCCTTGCGCACGGTCGCACTCTATTTCGCTCCCTCCCCTCCCCTCAATGGCTGCGGAACCACCTTCCGTTGCCTCTACCTTGGCTGATATCCAAGCCAGTCTTCTCGATCTCCATCGCAAGGTCGATGTCCTCACTGCCAAGTCTCTCGTACCTCCTCCCTCCATTCCCTCTCCCTCTCCTCTTCTCAACAGTGCCCTCTACTCTACCGTCGTCAAAGGAATCGCTGATGAAGAGAAGATTCGTGAGAAATCGAAACGTGCCGTTCTCGTCGGATCTGCCGAGTTGGCGACGCCGGAGGAAACAGCCAAGATGGATGAGCACAACCTCAAGCGGCTCATCGAGAAGGCCAACAACAGTGAGTTGACTGATGCGTATAATGCAGGTCTCTTCTCTCACAAGAGACATCCTGAGAAGAAGAAGGAGGGCCAGAGTACCGTAGTCAAGTACAACCTCTCGTCGAACACGCTGCGAGACAAGTTCCTCTCATGCATCAGAGTCATCGGTGGGAGACCCGAGGAGTTCACCCCATCCATGTACGTCAGATGCGATCTCATGCCAATTGAATTGCTGCAGGAAAAGAAGGCCAAGGCTGAGGCTCTCCGACGCAACAGAGAATGCGGATTCCTGAAGTGGGGCGTTCGTGACACCGACGTTATCAAGTTCTCCGGTCCCAACTACCGCCCCCTCCCCGACCGTCTCAGGGAAGGTTATGTACGTCCCAACATGGTATCCCACATCTCAGATCCGAACATCAACGACGAACCTATGAAGATCGACGAACCCGAATCGACAAATGAGACTACCCAGAACGAGATCGTTGTTCCTCCCCCTACTGCTCCCGAGATCATTCCGCCTCCGTCTACTATTCCTCCTCGACTCCCCAAAGCTGCCGCTGCTCCTTCCAATATCACTCTTCGAAAGAAGACTCTGGTGACGACTAATTATTCCTCCATCATTACTACCGACTCTACTCTCACTTCAGGTGGCTCTTCCACGGCGATGACGGAACAGACAGTCACTAAGTCAGAATAGGATGAGTCAGGTAGTGTTGTGAGTTCTCCCATCTCCACTTGTCCTACTTCTCCCCGCCCTTCTAATTGTATACCTTCCTCTTGTTCTAACCACTCTAGTTCAATCTCATTTTACTACGGTAACTCCCGGAGCGTTAAGGCTAAAATCGATACTCTAACTTGCTTTCTCAAGCGTTTCCACCTTCTAGCTATTTCTGAGACTTGGCTTGACTGTGGGGATCTTGATGTCATGCTATTGAGAGGGACCTCAAACCATTTCCTATTTCGCGCTGATAGAGTCGCGGGTAGGGGTGGTGGTGTCTTACTTTACGCGCACATCAATCTGCTCCCTATTACAGTATCTACTCTCACAATACCTGGCTTTGAATGTCTGACCGTGGACATCTTTCCATTATCTTCTACTCAGAATCGAGATTGTCTTAGAGTCATCGTTGTTTATCGCGCTCCAAATTCCCCCTCCCCCTCTATGGCTCCCTTTATCGATTACCTGTCCAACGTAACTGGTTGTACACACCCATCGTTAATAGTAGGTGATTTTAACTATTCCAATATTGATTGGTATACCTATCATTGCCCCACGCTATCGGTTACGCCCTTTCTAGATCTGATAACTCAGGGGTCATTCAATCAATATGTAGATTTTCCCACTCGTGGTAATAACATCCTTGATCTACTCTTGTGTAACTCTCCGATTATTAAGAATGTCAAACCTGATATTCCGCTTTCAGATCATATTGGCATTGCTTTTACAATCAATTCGTTCATTGCGAAGGATAAAATTTCCCCACCTTCCCGTGATTTCAGTAATGCTGACTGGGTCTCAATGAATAACATCATCGCCTCGCACAATTGGACACTCAGTTTTATGGGTAAAAACATCTTTGATACCTATGAGTATTTCAGCGCCTTTATAAATGAATTGATAACTACTTACGTCCCTCTAAAAAAACCTAAAACCAATAATGGATTTCCAAAATACCTAAGTATTCTTTATGACCGTCTTCAGCGTTTTCATGCAAATGCGCCTAATTCTGACCTTACACATTCTCTTCGAAAACGTTTCGATAAAGCACTCAAATCGTTTGAGACTAATAGAGAAATACGCGCCGTTCAATCGGGGAATACCAATTCTTTTTTCAAGTATTGCAAATCGCGCTTCAAAAGTAATAACTCTAGTCTTCCGGGAATACTAGATGATAAGGGTAAAATTCTTCTTACTGACAACGAAAAAGCAACTGCTTTCTCAAAGTTTTTCTCAAGGGTTCAAACTTCCCCTCTATCAGCACCATCGCCCTATGGTCTGCCAAACCCATTTTGATCTACCATCTATCTTTCCTGAACAGATCCTTCTCGCAATCTCACAGTTAGTACCTAAGTGTAATGGTTCCCCTGACAAAATTCCAAATATCCTCTATTGCAGATGCAAATTTTCCGTAGTTATACCACTCACAATATTGTTCAACATGTCTCTCACTTCAGCCACAGCCCATGTTAAGCCCATACCTAAAAAATCGGGAAATACGTTAATCTCAAATCACCGCCCTATATCGCTTACAGTAACCGCATCTAAAATTTTTGAGAAAATTCTCATAAACTCTATAGTTGATTACCTAGACACTAACTCTCTTCTAGATGTACGCCAAGCTGGCTTCCGCAAATTGCGTAGTACCACGACCTCGCTTAGCGAAACTTTATCATTTTATGCCAAACAGCTGAGCCCTGGCAAATCTGTAGATTCGATTTTCTTTGATTACCAGAAAGCTTTCGACTCCATAGATATCAGACTTCTATTGCACAAACTAGCCAATCTTGGTTTCTCTGCGCATATCATCAAATGGTTAGAATCTTATCTGATTGGTAGATCACAGCGTGTTTCTATTGGAAACACCTCACACCCCCTTCACCAATCAAATCTGGGGTCCCTCAGGGTTCCGCAATTGGCCCGCTGCTCTTTATCCTGTACATCAATGACCTTGGTAATTGCATCCCAAAAGACGTTGAATACAACATCTTTGCTGATGATCTAAAAATATACGCAACTGTCCCTGATCACTCCAATGACCTGCAAAACGCTATAAATAGCATTGCAAACTGGACCTCCCAGTGGAATATGACTTTGAGTACACCTAAGTGCTCTGTACTTCATTTAGGGCGCCTAAAGACAAGGTCAAAATATACCTTGAATGGTCTTGCCATCTCCCCCTCTGATACTGTCAGAGATCTAGGTATTCATTTCTCTAAGAATTTGAACTTTGGGTATCACATCACACAAATTACTCGTAAGACACGCTCTATGTGTAATCTAATGTTGAGATCATTTCATACTAACTCCCCAGATATTCTCATGAAAGCATATAAAATTTACATACGCCCGCTCCTTGAATCGAGTACGGTAATTTGGAATCCTACTACTATCGGCCTAGTTAATCGTTTAGAGAATGTTCAACGATAATTCACTAGAAGAGTTCTCAAGCGTAGTCGCCAGCCCCTCTGTCCTACCTAGACCGCCTAAAATTACTAAATATAGAGATCCTCGAATATCGCAGGGCTTTACGTGATATGCAGTTTGTTTATGATTCCATTCATGGGCACGCACTGTTGGACACCACTAACCTATACTCACTAGCTCCCTTAGCACGTTCTCTCCGGTTCGCTCATAGCTTGCGCATTTCGATCCCTTGCAGGCTACCAGTCTCGATTTCAACTTGTGCAAGTCGATCCATAACGCTCTGGAATAACCTCCCCTCCCGCCTAGTAACTGCCCCCAAAAACCCCTTCTCAGTAGGGCTCCGAAAAAACCCCAAATTAGTTACGACAGCCTCCCGAATCCGTAAGTTGTGATTGTGACACGAACACTGCCTGATTCACCATGAAAAAAACTGCTCGATCCTGAGCCGAAGAATCCACCATCATGTCAAGATAATCCCTATCACCCAAATCACCGATGAAGAATAAAGTATTAAGTATTAAGTATTAAGTATTATGCAATATTTAATTGACCAAATCCATAGCCAAGTGGGTTACGCGCTTGACTTATAATTCGAACCCCGCAGCGGGCAAAACGTTTGCCGCATTTTTCGTAAGTGTCAAATGCCCTTCTAGCACGTTCTTCAGTAAGGTGAAACACGTTTTCACCTGTTTTGCCGAGTTTTAACATGAAAAATCGAAAATTTCGAAAAGTTTCCAATTGGTTTGCAGGGCGTGGGGGATCACAGGAAAAGTGTTTTGCGATGTCGGAAACGTGCCTGGAAGTGTTCTAACTCGTTTTAACGTGAAAAATTGAAAATTTCGTAAAGTTTCCAAATGATCCGGCGAGCGTAGGGAATCATTGGAAAAGTGCTTTGCGATGCCACAAGCGTGTTCGAACACGACATGGAAATCAACACACGGTATCCTGCGTTTCCGTTGAGAAAGGCTCGTTTGGCTGAGAGCGATCGAAAAAAGTTGCCACGGAGCCACGAAGTGGCGTAGTGGCAACTTTTTCCGATCGCACTCAACCTCACGAGTCTTTTGCAACGGAATAAGCCAGTACTCTTTCTAGAGATGAACATTCCCCCCAACATACTATGCTCCCCCTGGACCGATCTTGGAGCCGGCTACTGAGTTCTCCTCCCTGGACCGAGCCTACAGCACGCTACCAAACTCCCCCTGGACCGAACCCGAAGAAGGCTACCAAGGTTCCCCTGAACCGTACCTGAAGAAGGCTACCGAGGTCCTCCTGGACCGAACCTGAAGAAGGCTACCGAGGCCCCCCTGAACCGTACCTGAAAAAGGCTACCGAGGTCCCCTGGACCTAATCTTAAGTATGTTACTTAGCTCCCCCTCGACCGTACCTGCAGCAGGATACTGATCTCCTCCTGGACCGAAAGCAGGTTACCGAGCTCCCCCTGGTCCGAACCTGGAGCCAGTTACCGACCTCCCCCTGGACCGAACCTGCACCCGGCACTACGCATAGAGCGTAGTGTACGCATAAAGCGTAGTGTATTTAACCTCAACACATCCCGGCTGGTTGCTCACTCGAGAATATTGTTAGCCGGCGAGTGATTTGCAAATATTATTCGCTGAACTATGTATAAGTCATAGAATATCGCCCGAGCCAACAACACTAGTTCTGACTGTGGGCCAATGTGAATCACTTTCCCGATAAGAGATTCGAAAAGCGCGTGTTTTTAATTATTTGAATAATGCTGTGGACTAGATACCTTTAAAAGAGCAGATTCCTTACAGTGTCTGACTTCAACATTGACGTGTTCAACCCCGGCTAGCTCATGTTGACAGTCAGATTTTCCCGCGCACTCTCTCTCTATCGAGTCATATGCACCATCAACGTTACTTCTCTATCTGCTCTCTCAATCTCGCATGTTCTCTCGTCAATCAGTCGGTGGAAATAGTGTGCTGATCGAGGATTGTTCGCGTCAGGCCTCACGCGTTGCGTGTACCAAGCTACTTTAGCACGAAGCGTTCTCGGGCTCATTTTTCAAATGTCCTCTCGCTACAGAGCAGCCCCTTTCTCTTTTTTTACTCCATGTTTTATCTGTCGTTTCACACTGTTATTACATAGACATTTATTTAATTCCAGGAGTAGTTAGTCGAAGAAAGCATGGCTCATCTCGGATCCTATCCTTCCTCTTCAGAAGAGGATGTCTTCGAACTTGTTGGTATGTATACTTCTCTCAACTTCCACAAACATGTAACGTCAGCTTTGTTGAGCATAACAGTACTATCAATAAAAGTCTTGGCCGGGTAGCGCCCAAAGCAATTTCCACAAATCGCATGTCTCTTGTCTTTCAAAAATCGTCGAAAATGAACTAAATCCAACCTTGAAACTTTCTTCCTATGCCCCCTTTTTATAAGATGATGCAATCTCGGTCACGACTTCGATTGAATCCTGTGTCGAAGTGGTCGACGAAGTAGGAAACAAGAAGAGTAAACAAGCGAATAAAGAAGGTGAGATTGAGTCGCTCTTACGCTAATCCTACAATTTGAATTTTTTTAAGCTTGTTTTAAGCACTGGTTGCAGGAATGTCGATTGCTGCTTCCACTGCAGCTGCAGCAACTTCGGTGACTTCTGCAGCTGCTGCCTCAACTGTGGTTGCAACAACTGCAGCAGCTGCAGCACATCATTCACTGCTCACTTCCGCAGACGTCGTTGATAAGTGCAGTGAGAAGCCTTCGGATGGTGGCAACGAAATCTGTATAGATTTGAAGGTGTGCTGAAATGATGACCATATACAGCAATATAGATACTGATGCGAATGCTACCTCATCGTTAGGCCGGGATGCACCTTCCGAAAAGGGATTAGTGGCGATACTCTCAATCATGTCCCCTTTCTGCGGTGGAATCGTGCCAGAACACAGCTTCGGTTGTATTGAAGAATTGAAGAATTCGGGGATGAAAGGAAATGAAAAGTCATAACAGCACTACTATTTTTTTCAATTGATCACTATTGCAGACTAATCGGAAGATTCCTCCGCCTCGCTTGATTAGAATCGAATTGAACAAAAAAGATAACGAAACGGGTATCGGAATCTACTCGAGGGGAAGAAATTATCACTTTGTCGGCACGCTCAGATTGGTAAGCAAGGGGGGGCAGAGGTAGACACTGTAGTATATGGCCCGTAAGATATGGCGGACTAACGTCCGAATAGCTTGCTTACAAAGATATATTGTCTTGTATGAACGCTATCTTGTCGTACGGGTAGTAGTCAATTTCTCTATGTTAGAAGATGTAAAATGTATATCACACGGAATGGTGTGGTCTGAATGCAGAGTACGTACTGCGTATGCGTGCTGCTTATGAGGCGTAATGAATGTAGAGTACTCAGATGCTAAAATGCTACTTCTCATGTGCAATTTTCTCCTGCAGGGCTCAGCAGCGGACCGCGCCGGACTGAGAATTGGAGACAGGATCTACTTCATCAACGGAATAACTACCAAGGGACTGAGAGATGCTGGGGTACGCTCACGTTGACTTTCTTTCAATAAAATGCCATCTGAAGATAAGGGCCCGGCTGGGCACTTATCGTCTGATGGTATTTTCCCTCCTGCACGATCACAGTCATATCTCGCAAGAGATGAGCTGGGGTGTGGATGCTTCATTTGGCTTACAACATGTGAAATAAATAACGCACATTTGGTAAAAAATTGTTTTTTATCTTTATAAAAGGTAAAGGTGCTACGTCTTCTACACGCAAGGCGGTCTCAACCACCCCCTGCCTGAGTAGCCGATCTCCAATATTATGTTTGCAGGTCGTTGATCTACTCATCGCGGCCAGGAAGACGATCGATGTTCTCATCCTCCCAAAGGATGCGGCTAAGATGTACAAGGTACTGTAATTTTCATGCGAGAAAAAAAGTACCGATGTAATATGGCCCGAAATAATTGAGTACTTCAGACGTAGGTAAAGTGTGTCTGACGCACAGATATGAAGAATATTTCACCAACGGGTCTTTATGTATTTATTCAAACGCATGCCAACTCTTTTCAGAGCCTCGGCATCCCTGTTTCACTTGCTCTTCCCAACATTGTCCGCGAAGGGGCGTCCGAGTCCGCGACCGACGCGCTGTCCGCGATACCGCTCGCTTGGCGGAACCCACTCTCGTTCGACTATGGGTTTTCTGTCGCCCCATTTGGTCGTGCCAGAGTGAACAAAGTGGATATCAACACTGCAGTGTACCGACACGGACTGAGGTAAAGTTTGAAAAAAAGAACTAGTACAGACAATAGTGGTAATAAAAAAAGGCGCCAACTCGAAGTCGAATGAGAATAGGCTTCGATGTGCTCTAAAAGTTGATGTGCTCTAAACCTCAAATTTCACCACACTCTCGACAGTAGTTAATAGATTGTGCGAAATGATGGAATCCGGACTCCTTTTTTGAAACTTCAATTTCAGAGAGGGCGCGAGGATTGCGGGAGTAGGCGATCTTCTCTTCCACTCTTCCATGTCCCACTGGAAAGTGGAGGAAATGCTGCGCCAGCAGCCAGAGTACGATTATTTTCTTTATTTTATAAATAAGTATTTAAATTTTTCAGAATCATGCATGATGCACATTGGAAAGTTTATCAGTGGATTTGATGTATAGCATTGTCCGCGCACTAATTGTGTTGATAATCTATGTATCTACCTATTCTGAATTTAAAAAAAGAAATTACAGTGAATTACCAATTGATATTTGCTGGCTTATGAATTATCTAAATTATTGCAAGTCAATTCCTTTCAGACATTCGTCACTGTGGATCGCACCCAAGAAGGAGCGAATAGTCACAGAGCTCGACAGTATCTACTGTACAGTAGTGAGTGTATACTTCATTGCGATTATCCATTAAGGGGTCAGATGTGAGAGAGTACATTGAATCACTTTTATTTACTCCTCATCCCGTTTCTGACTCCTATTGCTGGCTGGGTAATGGAATAATTTGTGGATGGAGATGGATGAAGAATTTATATAGGAATCTTTCCGAAAATTTCTCCAGACACTCGCAAAGAGTGATGGTGTAAATATACAAGCTGCGTCAGACGCTTCGCTAAGGAGAGTCGTGCATGCTACGCACTACACATCATTCCACAGGCCGGTCAACCTTCCAGAAAGGCCTTTGGAGTGAGAGAGCGTGTGAAATCGAGAGGGACTCTCTCACTTTTACACACTCTCTCGCCCTAACCCTGGTCTGTAGGTTTGGAATCATGTGACTATAGTCTGTCTACAGGTCCAACCGTCTGTCAGTATCCCTGTTCTCACTGCGCAATAGCATCCGTATTTCCGATTCCGAAAATTTCCCCATAAATATTGAGGATAATGAGCTATGAAATTTTATTTTCAGTTCTGGCTCGTTTTCTCGGTAATCTTCGATATTATCTTTACCGGCATGCAACTCGTATACGAACTTGGTGCAGATCATTGGGGATTCGGCTTTTACTTTTCGGTGAATAGCTCTTTTTTATATTAACGATCCACAGCATGCATCTCTGAAATGAAATATGCGAATTGAAATAAGACATTTGAAATTTCAAATATGCGCCTAACGCTGGCGGAATAAATAATTGTAAATTGTATTTATTGAAATACGTGTGTAACTTGGCATATAAGTCTTCTTTTGATCGAAATCGAAAATATTTATTTTATAGTTGGACGTGCAGGATCTCGTTTTGCATCTCAAGAGAATGACAGAATTTGAAGTCAATTTTAATATTTTAAATTTATTAAAATATTGTATAATTCAGTTAGTATCTGCCTTCACCGCCATCTTCATCGTTCCCACTTTCGAGAGATTTCCTCCGGTGATTCTCGCGAAACTCGCCTGCAGCGTAAGTTGAACGTTAATTTCATGCAAGATGAAACTTATAATTATGATCAGTACTCTCGAAAACCTTTTTCTAACGAATATGAATAGTGGTTGCCAAATCACTGTACAGCCCAGTGCCCGACTATTGCGGAACCGGCGTCGTAAATGTCGCATAATTCCAAAACGCGATCAAATTCCAACAAAAGGGTCTATGATAGGGATGGCTAAATGAATCTCTCCCTCTCATTTTGAATCTTTGTCGAGCGAATCACCCGGTTTATGGATACAAAATGAAAGGATTCGTTTCGAATCCTTGTCTGGATAACGGCGCAAAAGGAATGGCGAGTTCATTTTTCACGTAGACTCTATGAGTATCCAAAAGCGTCTCACTATCGCACACTTGCTCACGATCCCTCTGCTTTTAGTTCGTAATGATTTGGAACTCTGTGTCATCGAGATATCTTGTGTGTTCAGATCTATCCTCTCGACCTAAATCCTTCGGTGAAGAGTAACAGGATATATGTATTTTTAATATAAAAAGAGATAAATAGAGCCACATTTCAAACTCTTTTTTCGGCCTTGGAATATACACTTTTCAGCTCATTTCCATCTGCTACGTTGTCGGATGCATGAGTGGAGGGGCAGGCGCAGTTCTTATGGTCGTGTCTCGACTCTCCATAATGGTTTCTGATGTCATCTGCACTTTTGAATTCATATCGTGAGTAAAAGGGGGAAGTTTCCAACTCCCCTTTCTCTAGAAATGTTCTCTCCTGCAGAGAGAGAGAGAGTGCATTCCAAATTAAAAGTGGAAGAGAGAAAGTAAGGATGATATCTCTATTTTGCATCCCATCACAGTATTCAACTTGTGACTTGTGAATTCATGGGCTGAAGTGTCGCTTTAGATCAGAGTAGATGGATGGCGTAACATTTTTGGAGACATAATTCGATAACATAACAAATTTACAGTGCGAGAAGAATTTGGCTCCATTTTTTGTCGAGGCTGAGGTTCTGAAGAAGGAACTCGCGGATAACGAGAAGAAGGGAATGAATGAATTCAAATCGATCCCCTAATCACTCACTGATGAAGCTGCTCTTTGAACAAATTCCGATTTCTTTTTGTAAAATTTTGATTTTTTTTCAAATTTCGTCCAATCTCCAATCTGTTCTTATCATGAATATCCAGACTTCATGATCATTCTGCTCGCGCAATGTTTCCTTTTCTTTTTTTTGATCTCCAGAATTGTCGCGGTTGGATTCGAATAAATATTGTTTCATTTTGGCTTTGTTCTATACTGTAACGTAGCGTCTTCATGCAAACCATAATAACACCAGAAGAAACATTTTTTTAAAATATGATTCTAAGCTTCTGGTATTGAGTTAATTTATTTTATCAAAACTAAAAATTAACGAATCATACCTTAACAACGTGTATAATGGATAAATTATCATTCTCATCAATTCACATTTTATTCTATCTAGAGGAAATATTACAGATCAGTATTATCCAAGTAAGATCTGCACTGACTTATCCGTATTGACAACTAAACTTTCTCGCGCATTCTCGAATGAGACATGAACGCTGCTTCTCTGGCCACTCTCTCCATTCTGTACACTGTCTCATCTCTCGATCGGTGGGAACAGCGTGTGAATCAAGGAGCGTAGCTTATATTTGCTGCGCTTTAGGTCTCACGCGTTGCGTGTAACCAGCTACTTGAACACGATACGTTCATTGCACCATTCATTCTGAGATGACTATTCGCTACAGAACACACGCTCTTCCCTCCACATCTTTTCCATCTTTTATGCTTTGTTATTTGACAAATATTATATTTCAGGAGTAGTTCGTCCAAGAAAGCATGGCTTCTCACGGTACCACTTCATCTTCCTCAGAAGACACACATGTTAATTCTAATCTAAATTATTCCAAACTGTTATCTTTAGATCATCCAACATCTGACTCCTTATCATTTGAATCCTACGTCGAAATGGTCAACGAAGTAGGGGTGAAGAAGACGGATAATACAGATGGTGGAGAAGGTGAGCTGATCAGCTATTTCAATCTAGTCGATTTTTTTCTAATTCAGACTCTCAGATTTGATCGATAGGCTTGTTCTATATATTGCAGCAGGAATGTTGATTGCAGCTTCTCCAGTTGCAGATACAACTTCTGTAGCACATAATGAGCAGAACAATACCACAAACATCGCGGACAACAGTCATCACAAACAGTCGAATAGTGTACAGTTGATTGAGGCTGGGATGAAGGTTAGTTTCAACGACTGCCAAATTTAACATATGTATGTTGCTCATCAATTCTCCATCATTCAAACAGTCCGGGCTTTATGAATGCCTGTTCGGTGTTCGTATTACGGCATTTTGAACGAGAGGGGGGAGGAAATTAGAGAATTCAAACTTGAATTCTTGCAACTCGTGTGTCCCTGTATTATAGAACTAATTATAATATTGGCAAACAATTTCATATTTGGTTAATGATTACTGCAGACTGATCAGAAGATTCCTCCGCCTCGCTTGATTAGAATCGAATTGAACGATAACGAGAACGAAGCTGGAATCGGAATCTACTCGACATGGAGAAAATACCACTTTGTCGGGACGCTCAGAATGGTATCTTGTAGGCAGAAATATAATGTTCTGTATATTTCCCATAAGACAGGGCGGTCTTACATACAATGCATTGCGTCTTGCAAGTCGGAGGGGGGGGGTCGTCCCACGACAGTATAAAAGACACTTTTCTCTGTATATGAAGGCAGAAACAGATTGCCTATAACATATGTTATACTTTAGAAATTGTGTCTTCAACAAATTTTCTAATTGTTGAAAATTCCTGCTGAATTCCGCAGCTTACCGAGCCGGACTGTCGATTGGGGACAGGATCTTCTTCATCAATGGAGTTGCCACCAAGGGACTAAATGATGCCGGGGTATGGTCTTTCTCCTTCGCTCGAGAGGATTGCCTGTAGGACCCATCGTGAGAGTCTCGTTTTAGATTGAGCCGCCAGATTGTTTTAACGGCCATGAGGCCGAAATACGAAAATCAAGAGTGCATGTCTAATAGTCTCTAATACCGAATAATAGATTGGGGAAAATGCTTTTTGATGATTAAATAAGCTGATATCACAGGTTGTTGATCTACTCAACAGCGGGAGGACGATAGACCTGTTAATTCTACAGAAGGGCGCAGCTACGATGTACAAGGTATTGTACATTTAACCATACTCATTGCCAGTGGAACTTGATCTAAGTAATTGACTACTTCTGGAAAACACCCCCAAATAAGATTCTGATTACTTCAAACGAAGATAACGATTCATTTTACCGCGCTATTAAGTGGTCCCATGTAGATTCTCTAATCTAATACATCGTTTATGCCTCGCCTCTTCCCATTGGGTGATAGCGCTTCTGGAATGAATTTATTACGTGCAATACAATAGTTCGCTCTTCTCAGAACCTCGGCATACCTGTTTCGCTCGATTTGCCTAACATCATCTACGGAGGAGCAGACGCACCTTCCGCGGACTCGCCAATCGCGATGCCTCTCGTGCGGCGGACGTTGTTCGCTCGGGACTATGGCTTCTCCACTTCTTTGCGTAATAGTACCATCGTGAGCAAAGTGGATGTCAATGGTGCGGCGTATCGAGTGGGATTGAGGTAGAGTCTCTTCGTTCAACAAATTCTTTTCGCCTTAAATCATACCACAAAGTCAAAAAACAACGCACTTCCATTGTTTACCAAACAGGCACGTTGGCAATCCTCTCACTTTTGTTTTCTCGCCTTTGGAAAGCACCGGAATTAGCATGTTGATATTTTATTTAATCGTATCATTTTTCTAATGTAATACACACAAATAATCTATCATCATAGCTTGCTACGGTAAGATCACTTTACATGCCACGCCTTTACCCATTCTCATCTCGAGGAGGTGTCAGAAACGGTGAAACGCGAACTCTTTTTTTAAAATCAAATTTGAGGAAGGGAATGAGGATTGTTGGAGTGGGCGATCTCTTCTTCCACTCCATCTCCTACATGGGAATGTTCGATGTCCTCCACACACAGCCAGAGTATGATCTTTTTTTCTTCGTTTTTTTCGAAAAGTGAATGATGTAAATTAGAAACTTTCGCAGTAGGTTTAACTGACCGGTGAAAACGTATACGTTATAGTTATTATGAGGAAATTAATAGAAAACAAATTACGGTATCAGTTAAAATTATGTGGGTATTACGTAGAGTGATTTTGTAATCTAAATTATGAGTGATGTAAAACACGAAGCCAATCTCTTTCAGTCATTCGACACTGTGGATCGAAACGAAGAAGAAGCGCATAACCACCGACTTAGACCGTCTCAATTGGGCAGTAGTGAGTGTACACGTTATTGCGACTCACCAGTAAGGGGTCAGAGAGTTATGGAGAGAGAGAAAGAGCGAGATTACCTGAAAAATGTTCGATTTGACACGCTCTCACCCTCCTGACCCCTTTCCGAAGTGTTGAACGTACTGGTGTCATGGAGAGAGAGAGAGAGAAAGAGAGGATATCCAAAAGAAGGGGCTCTATTAATTTCACATACTCTTTCGGCCGGTCGATTCGGGGGAGTGTGTATCACAAATTCACAAACATTATAAAAACTTTCCGCAGATAAATAGCAGAAACTACGGTGAGAGTGCACGCAAAAGTGAGAGAATCAGACAGTAAACACACCACAGGTAGTTCATGAAGTGGAACGTAGTATTTTAAATTTGTAATATCTATAGAAGAGTGACACCTCACCTTAAACATATAATTAATCGCAAATTCGCAGCTTTTCGTCTTCCTCTCGGTCTGCGTGGATATTTTCTTGACCTCCTTTAATTTCGGAGACGAACTTAAAGCAACTCATTGGGGATTCATCTTCTACTTTACGGTAATTGCTTTTTAAAGTCCAGCAACATTCAAACAAAATAACATAATTAGCAAGAGTGAGGTGGCGTCTAAGCTATAATTTTATGAAATTATCAGGATCTGAATTTGGAAGAAAATCTATAAAAAAATCATTTTAATTATGCATTTTGTTGTTCGCTACTGTCATCTCTGGCTTCGTCGTTCCTTCTTTCGCCAGATTTCCTCTTGTGATCTTGGCGAAAATGTTCTGCAATGCGAGTTTGACTATTATTATCGAGCTTTGAATTTATAATAGTTTACATCCCGTCAGTGCAGTGATCAATTAAAAGAGAACTATTTTCCTTTGAACCAACGGAATTCAAATTAAGAAGAGATCAGCATGCCCCTTGACCTTGCCTAATACCATGAGTCTAATAAAGATTACTATTATTATTATTATTATATATTTTCCGGTCTCAGAGCTAACCTTTTTCAGTTTGTTTTCATCTGCTACATTATCGGTTACACGTGTGGGGGCGCAATCGCCGTTACTTTGATCCTGTCTCGACTATTCACATCGACAACTGATGCAATCCTCTGTTTCTGTTGCATAATGTGAGTCCTTGATTGAAGGGGACAAAAAGTCGCATCGCCCTGCAGTTGCACCACGATTTGTCACATGGAGACGGAATGCAGAAAGAACCTTCCCATCGAGCACAATCCCTATACTATTGTAGTCTATTGATTGGCTCGTCCCATTCCATTTCCCGCTCACCACTATAGGACGAACATTGCGGTGTGCAAAACCATGTAATGGTAATCGAAGATACGGAACTGGTAGCTAATCGATATCAGTAACTGAGAGAGATATTAGAACGTAAAAAAACGAATTCGTGAGGAAAAGAGCCGACACTCCTTCGCAATTGATAAAAAATATCTATATATTTTTCAGTATGAGATATGATTTGGCTCCACTTTTTGCTGAGGCTGAAGCTCTCAAGAAAGAAATGGCGGAGAACGAAAAGAAGAGAACGAACAAATTGAAATCGATCGCATGAGCAGTAAGCAGATGAAGCTGCAATTTCTGACATTCATGTGTTCCGTATTCTAACGTTACCCAATCGACAATCTGTTCTTATCAAAATATAATCATGACTCAACTGTCTCCTCTCTCAGAGTTTTTCTAATCTCCATAATTGTTGCTTATCCAATTCAACAAATCTTTGTTACATGTTGGCCTTGTTCGTTTCTGTAACACCACTGAATGAGGAGAACAGGAGAAAACGTTATCAAGCAAGCCAGAGAAACTTCTCTCAAACACTGTGATCATTTTTTTCTCAAAGATATTGTTTTCTTATTCGTGATTCTGAGACTTTTCAAACAACTAAAAATGTATCAATCTAAGAAGAGGATGTCAAAGATCTTGAAACCTCGACATCTTACACAAGCGCTCAGCTCGCCTCTTTCCTGGCCGAAATCGTGTAACATTTATCCGAGAAAAATATCACTAGTACAGTATTAAGATCAGTATTAACCAAGTGGGATCTGCACTGACTTATTCGTATTGACAGTATTTTCCCTGCGCGTTTACGAGATGTAGATACACGAAAAAACGCTGCTTCTCTGCCCACTCATCAATGTCGAATGCTCTCTCGGTACCAGCGAAATGGCTAATAATGGCGAATATCTTAATTTCTCTGCCTATGATAGTTAGAGAGTTAGAGAGATATGTGTACATTTTGGACACGATTTGAATAAAAAAGGGTTTAGGATTGAAGAATAAGAGACATTAGTAGAAGAATCGACGGAGACGTGACAAGCATTCGATTGTTCTCTCCTTCTCCTCTTCTCCTTCCTTTCTTTCATCATTTCCGTTGCATTCTCATTTCCGTTGCAGTCTTCGCACTCCTCTGATATATCCGATCCACTTTCCTCCCTTTTCACCTGAAAACAGAATCCACGATATTAAAAAACAACTTTTGTGAATTGCGATCTATATGAGAACTTTGTATTCCGTATCGTATATGAAAAAACTGAATTATCGCCATGAAAAGATTGAATTGTACAAAGTGCTTGTAGATCATTCGTAAACTGCATCCTTCCCACCTCCACCTCCTCTTTGCTCTCCCTCTTATCCTCAGTCTTCTCCTCCTCTTCCTCCTCATGCAACGACACATAGTCAGTCCACTCCCTGCACACGGGACAGTTGCGCTCGCGTTGAAGCATCATCTCACCAGTACACGCCAAGCACTTAAATATGCTAATTATTTTAAATAGCATATTGGCGACTCTTTTTATCTTTTCAAAATACGAATGACTGATTGCTAAGATCATCAAGATATTGTATTTTGTACATATTATATTTTGTTATTGAGAAAACATAGAGAAAAGGGAGAGTTCTATTCGAATCAGGAAACCCTATTCTTGAATAATCAATAAATGTACCGTAATGTGTCCGCAGACTTTGTAGCAGACACGGACGCTCGGCTGCGGAGTGTTGCAGATGGGACACTCACGGGAGTAGACGAGGGGAGGGGCGGAGATGGAACTGAGAAGAGAAAGATCAAACTACAAAGGACAAACTAAAAAAAAGAGATGAAAGAGCAAACTAAAAAAAGAGGTCAAACTACAAAGAAATCAAACACCATGTTGAGCCTTTCTTGTTATTTCTTGCTGTACAATTACCAGGAAACTTTTAAAAAGTGATTTCGAAATTTAAATGATAGATATTAGGTTGACAGTATGCGAAAGTCTATGTTTACTAGTGAGGGAGAAGAGCGACAAAAATCCAAAATCCTAAAAAAGCAGATGAAACATACCTGCGGTCATTCGCTTCCCTCAGTTGATGCACGTGCTGCGCACGCTGAAGATCATCGGGAAGGCCCTCCCTCGCCTCAATAAATGATCATTTACATTAATGATTGTTGTAAGACTTTGGCGACCGAAAACTATAACCGCAACATTCCATCTATCTGGTGATTTGGATTCAAGCGCAGCCGCTAACAAGTGGGATATCATGCAACGGTTCAGTGATGTTTCCCGGTGTGAGTTTGAACACACATTAGCGCATCGAACTCCAACTCCTATTAATATGTCCCAGCAAAATAGCCATTCATTGATTCGATAATTGATTGTGCTACCGTACCTCGATACGCAGCAGATTAAGGTGCATCCGTATGAATATGGCTCGATTCATTATGAAAAGAGCTCTTGTATCGTGACGTGGACTGGAGGGACTCGCCGTTACATACGAAGAGAACAGCTCAAACTCCGACATCGCATCTGCAACAAATCTTTGGCCGATGGATTAGAGTTGTGGGATGGATGAAACATGAAAACGCCTAGTGGAGGGTTAACATCAGCTGTTTTATTCCCTCACAATACTGTCCTGCTTCTCGTGGTGAACAGATTTGAGTTGCGGAACTAAACGTAGGGGCCACCGGCTCCGCCCACACCGGGCGTCGTGTGAGAGAGAGGAGAGGCGCGAATGTCGAATAACATTGTTCATTCTCTATCAAATTGCGCGTTCAAGGGCTCATTCGAGAGCTACTGTAAAGCTACACAAGATATGGCTTGCGCATCATGATCCGTCCACTCTAAATAGGTCAAAATCTGGAAAGAATGGACACGAGGAGGCGATTAGAGCATTTATAGAGAGAATTGCAGCGTGCGCACGGAGTAATTTGCAAATATGGTCTATGCGGTCAAGTTATGACAAAAAAAATAAAGAAATAATCAATTTCCTGAATTGTTATTTCACTTTGAAAAATAAATTCAATTTGCATCGAATAAACGACTACGAGCCTTCAAATGCGCGATGTGCCAGTTAAGCCAAGTCGGCATCGAAATGATTGCCTCGGACTATTTTATTCAAATTTGAACTTCATTGTACTGATTGTTTTCCCTTTTCTTTTACTTTCAATGTTTTGTTTTTGTCACAATGTTGATCGCCATTCGTTTGTCCAGTCTTTCTATTGGTCGTGATGTTGATTTCATCGCGATTTTCACCTGAAGAGTTATGTTTCAGTTTGGCTTCAGAGATGGACCCGTAGACCGAGATCTGACCGTAAGGTTTTCAAAATCGAGAAAGAAGTAAAGAAGCCACTCGCATCACAAGATACTACCTAGCAGATACTACCCTCTTCTGTTTTCCAATCGATTAATGTCTCTTTTTGAGTCTCCTCAGACTACATACCGTATCCCATATACTCATCTTTTCCCCGTTATCTGTGAAAATAGGTTCGCATTGACTGACATTCTTGTTCACATTCTCAGTAGAATCATATCACTGGTTTTTCTTTCGCATCCTGTTTGTTTAGCAATGATAAACATATCTCTTTTCTTTTCTCCAATAAACAGGTTTTCTGTGTCTGACTTAGTTCGCTTGGAATCGATCAATTATTACAAGAGAGTGGATAATCTAAACACACATAAAATGTCGAAAAAGCGACTTCATTGGACGGAAAAGTAAGGAGAGGCGCTAATGAGAACGGGGGGTGGGGATGGGAATTGGAGAGGGGAGATGAGAGAGACTCCGCCCACTTTTTCTCTCGCTCGCATTTGCTCCCTCTCACACAAGGAGAGGCGCGCGCACGTTTTGAGCTCTAGCGCAGCTCGGAGACAAGATATCGACAAACGGCAAAAAGGGCAATGTTATTGAGACCTCAGCGGATACTTTGAATATATTTTCAACCCCATAGTGGAATATCGGCTACCCACGTTGTGGTCCCTAACTAAACGCATTCCAGTGAGGAACCAATCTATTGAGTATTTTTAAAATGTGTTTCTCTACTTATATGCATGTTTCTCTACTTATATGCATTTATATAAGTATTTTCCCCACAGATGAATCCTAAGTAATGCTAGGACAATTTTCCTGTTTTATTTTTTTTTCAATTAAAAAGAAACGATCGACTTCTGGCGAAATTCTTTAGTGGTCATCAAGAGAGAAGAGTGCTCACCTCCAGGCATGGTAATGAGAAAGGAGAAGGAGAAACCAGTCGGGAATAAAGTAAATCGTAAAAATGAACGAAATTTAACTTAAAAAGTTGAAAACATAATTATACATCAATCTCGTCAAACAACAAGATAATTAGAAAAAAAATGGACGTGACAAATAAGGAAATGTTGATGCAATTGTTGTTAACGAATGACCCAATTGAATTTATTTCAATCTCGAGTGTAGTCTACTAGTAGAAAATGCGTCTGAGACGAGAGATGCATCCCATTCTTCCCGAGTACTCCTCCTCTTCTTTCTTCTTCTCCTTTCTCTCCTCTTTCTCCTCTTCTTCCTTCTCCTTCTTCTCACTCTCCTCTTTCTCCTCTTCATGCACGACTTCGGCCTCGGTTTTATCAGAAACCGCAGTTTCGCACTCCTGCAATCAATCAATATCATTTAATCTTAAATTCACGCCAAAAGTGGAGTAAAAATGAGGGAGAATTAATGTTGATTCGGTACTTTACCAGGAATCATTAAACTCTTTATACATAGAGCGGGAAGTCTCAAACGGGAAGTCTCTAATTTTTAATTAATCAAAGTAATTTTACTAATTGATTAATTTAAGTAATTTAAATAATTAAGAAATTTAATTAATTTTAATATTATTACACACTTTCGAATGCGCCGTACGGTCATGTGCTCGGCGCAGGCGAGGCACTGTAATGAAATTATAAAGCACATCAAGGGACCTTCAGATATGTGTCTTCAGATATCGATCTGTATAGTGAACTTGAACCTTAACTCTATTACTGTACCTTTCATGCCAAACCGAAAGCACTCCTACCGTAATACGAACTGTATACCGTAACCTACCGTAATGTACCGTAACCTACAGTAATGTGGCCGCATGTGGTGAATACGGCGCGCTTCACCGGTCGCAGCGTGCAACAGATACGACACTCGCGAGGATAGACGATACGAGGGGCGAAGGGACTGCAGAGATCAAAGATCAAATATATAGATCAAACATTTAATGAAAGTGGGTTGACAGACATCAATTATTAGTCAACAATTGTGAAGAGTTCACTGATCAGCCTAAGCAGATGGGGATCAGTGTTTCGGCCCTAGGTCTAGACACTGACCATCTCCCTGGACCGCACCAAAGATCAAGAGGGTAACCTGCGGTCGGAGGCGCGAATTTTCTCCATGTACTGCTTGTACTCATCGTATACTCTCACAGTCCTCGCCTGCAAAGTGTCACAGTTTAGAAGACGACACTCCGTACGATTGTTCTTTAGTATTTGGTTATTTAGTATTTAGTATTATTTAGTACTTTAGTATTTAGTATTATATAGTACTTTAGTATTTAGTATTATTTATTACTTTACTATTTAGTATCTCTTAGTGCTCTTTCATTGTTCCCATGAACTCTTCATACGATGCAATGTCACGTGATTCCATTCCCTTCTAATTAGAATTAAGTTAACCTCGTGCTGTAGCAACCCCTCGTCAACTCTTCGCACATCCTCTCGGAGGAAGGTATATTTCTGTTTGGGGTGTGCGGATAGAGCCGTCTCCACCGATGAATCATCCTCTTGCTCCAGTTGCTGCGGTTGCTGCAGCTCCTCCACACCTGCAACCACGCACAATTTCTAGCTGCAGCGGGCGAATCTACGGTACACTCCGGTTCGGGACAACTAAAGTTACTGTAGATTTTCTGCGCACCGAGTCCACTGGGGCAGATTTATAACTGACTTTCTACAATACTCACTGTTGGTTTGCGTAGTATCAAAATGAGAAGTCGCCGTTTCATCTCCTACGATGCTCACTTGCATCGCATCTTCTGCAAAACGAAAGTAAAATAATGTATCTAACAATTATATTTTTAATTAACCGAAGAATAAAATAACTTTTAAAAAGGGAAAGTACCTGTGATCTCGGGACGATCCACACTCATTGCAAGAGGAGCAGGAAGTGACCTCTCGTCGCGCAAGGAGAGACTGAAAGTGAAGGAATGATGAATAAATTTTGAAAAGTAACTATGCAACTTTTTCTTCACACGCTCCTCATTTCTCGCACTCTTTCTCAGGAAATCGGTCGATTTCCCTATTATGCAACTAGTTGAACCGTTACTTTTCAAAGTCTATGATGAGCACGTGGCCCTTGCAACAAACCTTGCTGTCTTGCAAAATCAATATTTCAAGAAGCCTACTCGGCAATGACCTCAACAACTGCACACTGTTCAATAAATCTTGTTTCATTTTGGCTTTTTTCATTACTGCAGCACCAGAAGTAAACTGGGGGTTATTATGGAGAACAGAGCAAATAGAAAACAAAAAAAAACTTAGCATTCTTCTTAATGCAATCTATTCCACTATTTAGGACCACAATGCATTCGTTTTGCATTACTGCTTATGCATAGACAAGCAAAGGAGGTTCTGTCCAGCCAGCTCTCTTTCCTCAAATATTCGTTTGAGTCGGCTAATTCGCTTCTTGACATATGCCCTAGACCGTGGCGAAAAAGCCCAACAACGGCATTCTTCCATAGATTCATTCCTTTCGAAGAAGTGCTCATGGGCGTCCTCACCAACTTTTTCTTCATCTTACAGGTTTCATAAAATCACACTTTGAAATCTTTGGTAAGCATTTGCAGTTCCCGCTTATCTATGCTACTCATTATTGCTTCTTGCCTGAAACATCCTCGACCAAGTACGGTATTCTCAACAGAATTACGGTGGATACTCTCCGCGCATGTGAATATGCGTGCGAGATCGCTGATGAGGTGCGCCATATGCACTTTAGAATTTCCTAATATTGTAGTATTTTTGTTGTGTTTTTCACATATATGCGAAGTTCAACTTCAGTGCACTCGTATTACCTCTCGGCAGAATGGCAACAGATTCGACTGCGCTCTTCTCGGAGCACCTCTGATCGACCGAATGTGCTCGGCACCTGCTACTGTACTCGTGAAAAGTAGTGTCGGATGCCCTGGTAAGACGCTCCACGATACAATAATCATTATTTCTTGTTGTGAATCCAACCCGATATCATAACCATCTGAAACGTATCTGATTCGTATCATCTCTCTTTTCAGTTTGCCTAAATATAGAAATTTACGAATTGCTACAAAATCCATTAGAGCCCAGAACTTCCATATTTTTGCATTTGTTCGCATTTCAGCCTCGCCCGACCCAAACACTCTGATGGTGGATCCGTGCGCCGATGAACTCTTCCCGAACAATAACAAGCTGGGCGTAGAGTCGATTTGTCCGTACGATAAAGACGATAACGGTAACCCCATCTATTATATTATCCGGTAAGTGTTCACTTGAAAAAGTATCACAAAATGATGAACTTGCTGGTCGATTATTGAGTATTTTTATATCGATAAACACGTTTTCAGGGCGATAACGCACGACGGTAGACTACAGACTCTCCACAACGATATCTATAGCGGTATCTGGTACGTCGCCAGGCAATGTTTAAAGCGACTTTATGATGTGCCGAGACGCAGGCTTTGGAAAGCATCTATAATGCAACTATAATGCTGCCGACTGTACAGGTTCGACGATCGCCTTCGAACGTGGTACTACTACTACAAGTACGCCCAGTACAGACTGGATGTCGTGGCAGCGAACTGCGCCACTGCTGGTAAGACTGCTATCTTCAATGTTTCCCTCCTTCAATGCCTCTTTTTTTCCTTTTCCCTAATTAATGGAGCGAAAATGGATAAAATGAGGACAAGCAAGCTGAACTGTGATAGAATTCACTAGAAAATGAAATCACGTACAAGCCTGATCGTGTTTTTGCAACTTGACGAGAGTCTCCGTGTTTTGCAGGCGCCTCTAAGTGCCCATGTGCTGCCATGCCGAGTGCGGAGCCCGCGAACCCCAAAGCGGTCGCAATAATCCCAAACCGCATCGGAGCCTGCCCCAGCAGCAGCCTCCAGTTGAGGTGAGAACGAATGTTTAGCGAATTTAGGAGATCAAATAATATGCAAAGCGACTGATTTTCAAGAAAAATAGTTGTTTTCATTCATTCGTTAAATGTTTACTCCGTTACGGATGTCGGAACGCGTTTATGAATCGGAATTATTCGTTTGCCTGCATTTTTATGAAAGCAAATGAGATACAATGTGTTCAGCGTCCACTGGGGCGAGTGGCCCTCTCAGGTTTTCGCCCACCAGTAGTAGTACCAGTGGCTCTCTCAATTTCCCACACTCTCTCACTTTCCACTAGTAGACTACCCTATAGGTGAGCAACTAGTGGAAAACGAGAGAGTATGGGAATGTGAGAGAGCCACTGGTACTACTACTGGTGGACGAAAACCAGAGCTCTCCTACGTACGCGGTCTACGACTCAGCGACGGCTTCAGGGGTAATCACCCATTCTAGTTACGCTCCTCTCTCGAAATTTCAACTCTCTGACATTCTCCATTTGCCAGCCGTCCATCTGGAGAATGGTTATCTGCGTCAAGAACTGTATCCCACTGAGTTCTCGGATTGCTGAGCGCAAGCTACCTAACCGAAACTTGTAAGGAAGCTGCAAGAAAGAGCGAGGCGCATTATCTTTCACGAACTCTTAACTACTTTTTTAGTCTTTTCTGGAAGACCGGACATGTAAAAAATGGATTTTCATAGCAGTCAAAGTTCCCTTGCAATGCGGGGGTGTGGATGGTGCACCGATCCGATCTTCAGTACGTCTACATGGTTGTGGCAGCGTCTTGTGCTTGATAACCATTGACTTTTCGGAAGCTACTTGTATTGTATCTCTTGTACCTAGTCGCAACAATTACGCTTTCTCTATAATACTCTATAATAGTTAATAAACACATGCGTGATCGTACGTAATCATTTAAGGGTTCCGCTGACAAGCAAAATGAACGACGGCGAGAGAACGGGATAGTTCTCGAAAGAATACGTGGTGTGAATAATTTGCAATAGCTAAATAACAATGTTGAACTTCGCTTTAGCCTTCATGATATAAGACAAATTAGAACTATGGTCAACTAATATAGATAACTATAAAAATAATTCTTCTTCGATGTGTACTAATTGCTTCTCTTCATTGACTCGATCAAAGAGGTGCGGATCTCCTTCCACTACACACAGAGAAAACATACTAGGAGTACGACATCAAGTTGGCAATATATAAGTAGGGCCCACTTATATATTAGTAGGAGTGCCAACTTGATGTCGTATTCCTAGTATGTTTTCTCTCTGTGTATGTTATTAGGTATTTTTCCCGTTTCCGTACTGGGGCACACAATGATAAATATGAGGCCAGCTGCATAATAGACCGATAATGATGCACAATGGTCTGAACAGCGGTCTCGAAAAAAGCAATAACCAAAGAAGTCACGTTGCCGAATGTGCTGGTCGTCATGGTGGGGCTTATTTGCATGAAATTGGCCTGTATCGTCAGGCTACATAGAGGAAAAGGAGATTTTTTAAAGTAATTAAAACGTGGCTCCGTCTCGCGCCGACGAACCCTTCTCCTGAAAAAATCCAATCTTTATCAGCAGATTCGAAATGCCGTATAGGCAGATTATCAAAATATTTTATACAGTGGCTCTTATCGACCTGTCCGATTTTTAACATTGATATACGCATTGATAATTGTTTTTGTATCAACTGGCCTCCTTTCCAGGGTGTTATCGTTCAACGGAAGACTGCTGACACTCTCCAACGATATCTTCAGTGCATTCTTGTACGTGACAATGTTCAGAAAGAATTTGCCGAAAAAACTGATGTTTAGGAATGTAGGAAAATTAAGTCGAGGAATTCATACTCTTTGTGGCCACAATCTGTTTCGTCTTCACTCCTCTCTTAAAATCTTTGAAGAACTGCTGAAAAACTCAAATATGTGCTTCGCGTTAATATATCTCGTGAAAAACCATTTCCACACATCAGGTTTGATGATAATCTTCGCACGTGGTACTACTACTACATCAAGGGCGCTACGTGGAGACTGGATATCGTGGCCTCGAGCTGCGCGACCGCCGGTGAGAGCACTTCTAAAAGGACAGTAAATCCACAAAATCTGGCTCATGCGATCCACATATCGCGAGCGACGAAGGGGTAGAATAAGAGTGCGCCCTATCAAACATTGGGCCATGTGGAGCAGCAGTAAAACGCTTGCCTAGCTAAATAACGTGACTTTATGGTCTCGACACCCATATTATGCATATGCCTATGCGCGAATTTTCGAGTTGCGGAATGAAGAAAATAGTTTTTGTTCAGATCTAACCGGAGATCCTTTATTGTTTCAGGCGCCTCAAAGTGCCCATGTTCTGCCATGCCATGGAGCCTATCTACTGGGGCGTATCTACTGGGGCGATTGGCCCTCTCCTACGTACGCGCACCACAACACCAAAACGGCGGCCGGAGTAAGTGCGAAAATAGTAATGTCTTGCTTTTCCTGAGGCTCAAACTCTTTTAAATTTTCCATTTCTCACATCATCTCATCTAGATAGTCTTTATCTTCTTCGCATTGAAGGCTCAAACCTCCGAGAAACATATAAGTGCAATAGAGTTCCCCACATTTTCACATACCATTTGTTACAGCTTTATTTTGAGACTCAGATCTGTGTAATTGGAATAATTGTTTGCAGTCGAAGTTCTCATGCATGGCGGGAGTGTGGATGCTGCATCGACCCGGTCTACAGTACGTTTACAGGGTCGTCGCAGCATCTTGTGTTTGATGACCTAGTGATTTATCGGCAATCGATAAACGATCTTAGTAACCATGTTTATCACTGCTTTATCATTTAGGTACATGCAGGGCACAGCATTCGAAACAGTGTCGGCGAGAACGAGTTAGAGAAAGAGAGAGATGACGAGAGAGAGCACCAAACGAGAGGGTCAGACAACGAGAGACGGTTTTGGCATAGTGCCAACTGGATGCTGTGGCAGGGATCTTCGTTACAGTTAGTAGTATCACTTTTTTTAAATGTCAATTGTTGTCAATTGTTCAAGATCTCTGAAATGAAAAAAGGAGCCACAGACTCCCATGGATGAGTCATCCCTTCTGTTCTCTGTGCTTCGTTCGTTTCTGCGAGCAAAGCACCTCCACCTCTCAAATAAAAGATGGCTGAATAGTTGACAGAAGAGGGCCACTTGACGACATCTCTTGTCTGCATTCAAGCGTACACGAAAGGCGTCCTAACAACGGTCCTCTATCTCGCTCCATCTTTCCTCTCCCCATCTATTCATTCTGTCAAAAACACGCCCAATGAAGGCCTCCACGTGTATTTTCCTCCTGTTACAGGTTTGAATTTTCCAAAAAAATATAAAAAGT
This sequence comes from Pristionchus fissidentatus, assembly GCA_036245785.1. Taxonomy (NCBI): domain Eukaryota; kingdom Metazoa; phylum Nematoda; class Chromadorea; order Rhabditida; family Neodiplogasteridae; genus Pristionchus; species Pristionchus fissidentatus. Next base: position 1,015,458 of record BTSY01000003.1, on the reverse strand, counting down.
TGGGCTGATACACGCAGGTTCCGATGCTAATCGGAGCGCTGTACTGCTTTCTGCCCGACACGATCGGCTCCAAGTACAGTACCCTCGCCGCGAGTACGGTACTTACTCAACGAGCTTGCGAGTACGCATGTGAGAAGGACAATAAGGTGAGTTATTTCCTATTAAGTATCTTGTGAATCAAAACATTGGCTAGATATGCTGCTGGTTCATCTTCCTGATTTTGAGGGGTCAACCAAGCACAAATACAAATACAGAACTCTCTAATTTTGTTGACTAGTGTTTTGATTCCGCAGATACGGGGCAGATGAACCATGAAAACAGCATGAGAGAGAAGAACATATTTGCAGTGCACCAACATCATGGTTCGCCCTAAGGGCATAAATGTCTCTTGCGTTCTCTTCGGAAGTCCTATGCCCGATCTTGTATGTTCCGTGCCAATTAATGTGCTTAGGAAGAGCGAAGTCGGATGCCCAGGTATACTATATCCCCGAAACCTACGGTTATTTGATAAGCAAAATTTAGGTCGTTCTAATTTGACAGCCGAACTGGGCGAGCAACCTTGTGTGGATCAACTATTTCCCGATAAAACGACACGGATTTATAATTCCAAAGTTTGCACGGAAGATGGTCAGACAGATGAGAATGGCAATGTTATTTACTTCGCAGTAAGGTACGTTTGAAATAACAATAATGTTGTTGCCTACGTAGTGAAATCAGTGTGTGTTCTTCCTTTCAAAGTTACATATAATCCTTCACGATATGAGCAAAACACATAAAGCAACCACTGCATGCCCTAAACAATGTTTAAAATTGCATTAATTGAATTGTTTTCAGCGTAGTCACGTGGGAGGGAGAACGAGAAATCCTCGACAATGATCACAACAGCGTGCTTTTGTGGGTTTTAATATTTTCCACTAGCCTAAGCCCAGTCTGAGATGGCCTTAATGACTCTCCATAGAAAGGAATTTCTTTACTGTTTTACCTTTCTCAGGTTCGACGCAAATCTTGGAACATGGAAGGTCTACTATAATAGACATAAGTGGACAAAAAAGATCGTGGCAGCAAGCTGCGCCATTGCAGGTTGAAGCACATTAAAGATATTTAAAAATATTAACATAAAAATTGTCCTTGCCAGATCATCACGTAAAGTATGTGAGTTTAAATCTCCGTCAGTACATTGAGTTTTTAAACTTCAGCGGTATATGACCGTAGAGGGAGGCAATCAATGTTTTCTTCTTTAAACAGAAAAATCCAATTTGAGTATTGCGCATTCCAATACAAAAATCTCTGTCTGTTCTAAAAAGGTGAAAAAAATAGCGAAAGGGGTTATGCGCCAAACGAAATATTACGGTAGAACGATACAACTTGAATTTATAATACATCATACGAGTGTGGCGGCTTAGAAAAAAATCTTGAAACATGCTACTGTCAGGCGGGACGAAGTGTGGTTGTGGTCCGATGCCGCTGACGAACGTGACGAAGCCTCTTAATGCTCCAGAAGACTGGAGATCAGGTCCGATTCGTACAGAGCAAATCGGACTCTGTGGAGAAGCAAACCACAAGCTCCAGTGAGTTTGCACTGTGCAAAATGGATTGGATTTGAGTACTTTCTTTTACACTTTTTTTTTAAAACACAAAAAAATAATCATTCAGCTACCATTTTGGCAAGCAGTCGCCGCCCGCGATCATGCTCCTGACCGCCAAAGAAGCCGGCAACGTAATAAATACAATTGATTACCCCTAAAATTGATTCGTGAACGAACAAGATTTTCCCTATTTTCAGGCCAAAGTCAGTTGCATTGGCGGTACGTGGATGCTCTCATTAGCCAGCAAGTTCACCGTTCCGATCACTATCACCGCTGCCACCTGTGCTCCTCAAACGAACACACTCCAGTTAAGCAGGGTACCCAACCCCCCCCCCCTCTTCCGCATTTTCCTCATAACGCCCTCCGCTTTGTATACTAGTTGCTACTCTAGATATTGCACGCAGTCCGATAAGGCCCTATAAATCAACGCCCAACAAACATCTTTATTATGTTCGAAGCTTGACTAACAGTTTCCACTCTGTAAATAATCTATTAAAGTTTTCCTAATACCACACAGTGATTGGCTAATTTTCCACCAATAGTCTGATAAAATATTCACCATCGCTTTTCCAGAGTCCGTAGATAACTATTTATTGTGATGTAATAAGATAACATTGTAATGTGATGTCATTGTGCAAGAACCATTTTTATTCATAAATAGTGTTAATATTTCCCCGTTTCTCTGCAAGTTGAGAGAAGAAGTTGAGCCCTGTCACTTCGTTAAAAGACCCGACTATCTACAGTGGAGCCAAATCTGCTCTCACTGCACGCAGAAAAAAAGGTCTTACATACGGCCCATAAGATATGGGGGTTTTTTTCTTCTTAACAAAAGGTCTTATATATAAGACATTTTGTTAAGAACCCCCAGGTCTTATGGGCCGTATGTAAGACCTTTTTTTCTGTGTGTGTCTGCAACCAGAGATCTGAGGAGAGGATGACGGACACTCGTCAGCTCTTGAGAGATTCAAATCTGCATCCAACAAGAAACATTCGATGACAGGTCTTGATTTATCTCCATTACGGAGCCTTTCCGAGTCATCATGTTAGTGTAAACATGATGTTGGTGTAAACATGAAGCGAAGCAGTAAAGCGCGGAGACATTCGTATTATCTATGATGGCATTCGCATCATGTGATCTCGTGGTGTAGTGGTTATCACATCTGTCTAACACACAGAAGGCCGGCGGTTCGAGCCCGCCCGAGATCAAAGTTCTTTTGCTCATTTACTTTTCCACTCTGAATTCAAGTTTCAAGATTTCTGTAAAAAAATCACGCGATAGGATGAAGTGCGAAGAAAGGAGCTATCGCTACATCGAAATGAATAAAGGCGCTGGTTTAAGGCATCTGTCTCTTTCACTAATTTTAAAGCAACGACGGCAGCTATTTGCTTTTTTCGTACCCACATTATATAATATTTCCGGATGAATCGTTTAATGATTAATTGTTTTTGTTTGTCTCGGCTTTTTTCTTTAAAGAAGGCGTACCACGAATGATTCCAACTAATTATTTTCCCGGATGCTCGAGGTTATTTTCCTGTTATCAGATGTTGGCGAAACATAAATGACACGCGCTCGCACCCTCCTCTTCCCCTCCTTTCTATCTTCTTTTCTTGTGAACAACAAAACTGAAATCAACTGGCTGGAAATTTTTCCCGAAATTATATTTTTTCCGTAATATTCTCTTCCGGTATTTCCATTTGTCGTTCCATCACCACTGATAGGAATTCATCGTTTTTATAATAACTTTCTGAAACGAATGCATCATTTAGTGTGTGATGGAGAGTAGACCAGTGATGTTTTGTTTGTGTTGTCAGTATTTTCAGTTCTGTACAGTCATGATATTATGTGCAAAACAATATAACGAGACATGAGACCATTCTTCGACACTGAAAAAATAATAGGATTCCCTGAGGATGGTTTTACGCAATCATTCTTTAATCTTCCAATGCTCATATAATTCGCGTCTGTAAAAAACGCAAAACATCTGCTGAGTATTTGGTTTTCCGCTTTTTTACTATTCTGGCATTATTCCCAAACTCCAGAAAGAGGCTAGAGGTAATGGAAGTGAGAAAGATAGAGCTTCTAACATCTTTGTGGAGGGATTTATGTACTGTGTACACAGCTCAGAAATGTCTCCACAAAAGGGTTATGTGTGTTATTGGGAGAAAATAATCCGTTTCACAGGTAGCAAATTGTTGTCCTACTGTGATTAGTGCGCGGCACTCAACTTGGCTCCGGCCCCTCCAATTTTTTCTTAATTTGTCGATTTTCTCATGTTTTCAGTAGTTATTTCTAGAGTTTCTCTATATAAATTGATGAATAAGAAGATTCTCTATTAAAGACGGCAAGTAATTAAGCAGTAGAAGTGACATTATGTGTTTTGTGAGAGAAAACATTTGAAATCGCTGCTACTTTACGTGCGTCGGTTGAACTTTAGCCTTTTTGCGAGGAGAAAGCAGTGTAGCGAAATAGGGTAATTTAGCAATTAGCAGAAGAGACAAAAAAAACATCATACAAAAAAAGAAATCAGCCGATAAAAGTATTTCCTGATTTTTCCGTTCCGTTCCTATCGTTTTCAAAATATTTTCAAATTCACGCTATCGCTAACGAGCGTAAGGCAGTTGCTGAGTTTTTGAATGTCACAATATCTCTCGTGGTTGCAGGTCTCAAAGTTGTCTGTCAATGGACGTTGTTGCCTTGTCCCATGGAGTGGTCACCTACTTCTGTTTTGCAATCATGCTCTTCACTGTTCCATTCTATGCACTACTCATGACAGTTATGTGGAAACAGCGCCATGAAAATATCGTGTACAACATTTATTTGGTGAGCGATGCATGGGAGTAGATTCTAACCTCCAGAAAGGGGTTCGGGTGCCAGAGATCAGGTATACATGACAGTCCTGGTACTGACCCCTTGTTGTAGGTTGAACTAATGGTCGAGAAGTGGTCAAACCCTCTCCATCCTACACACTCTCTCACCGATCAGACGATGAGAGAGCATGTGAAATGGAGAGAGCCAGACCTTGCTTGGGATGTAGAATGATGTGCAGGTTGACGGCGTGGTTAACTTAATTGTGCACTTCAACCTGCTCACTCTGATGATCGCACAACGGGGGTGGATAATGAACGCCATTGCAACTAAAGAGATCGCAACTGTGAGGAGTTTTAATCATTTTATTATCTTTTTTCCTTTAATTAAACATAGGAAATTAGCATATACCGGCGTTACCAGTAGCAACGTGTGTAAACCATCGTTTTTTTCGATTTATAATCTCAATCTGCATTAAAGAAGGTGTCCTACCAATATTTAGTAGACAGAGTTATCACTGCCCTCAAACCTCGCCCATCAGGGAAAATAAGAGGTTAACAGCAAAAATTTTTTTGTATACAATATAAAAATCGTAAATATCTTTTTTCCGGTACTCGGTTCTCTAATTTTTGCCTCTCGCATGGGCCAATTGTGCACTGGGTTTCTCATCTCTCTCAATCGAGTGATCGCCATCAAAATGCCGCTCACCTACAACAGTGTATGTTTGCTTTTTAAGGTTTAGCAATTACTACTCATTCGGGTGCCGGTTCGGTGTTTATCGTACCCTCTGGCACTTCCTCTTCTCTGATTCTCTGAGCCTTATCAACCGTATTACCGATTTCTCACACAAGATTCCGTAAAACGATTATCGAACCGGCATCCATACTACAGATCGTAATATGTTTATGTATAATGCCCACGTCAGATTAACGTCGGAAAATGGACGATGGCAATGGTCCCTTTCCCAATTGGAATGACTGTGCTACTTTTTGTGCTTACCGCTGCGTCTTTGGACGTCAGATGGATTCCAATTCCTACTGGCATTACTATTCATGTAAGTGGCTCGTATTTAAAGAAGGTTTCCCACGAATATTTGGCCAACTGAGTACTCACTGTGGGGAAATGGAGATCGAATACCCGATGAGAGCCTCGAAAATCACACGTTTCATTTTTTAGTCTAAAGAAAGTTATGTTTAAGAGAGGTATCACGAGAGATTGCAGGTGGTTCGGAACAATTTCCAAAAAATATTTCTGATTTCGATCAAACTTTTTATGGAAGCACCCAGGCGGTAAGAATTCGATCTATCCCGGTATCAGGTCTGAGAACCGGCCTTTAGGGACTTGACGGCTCTAGAACCGGAATCGTCATAACTCTCTTCATTTTCAAGCTAGAAAGCTGTTCTGGAGCTTAAAAAATTCAGAAAAATATACTGATCAATTTATCTGTTGAACATAAGACCGGCGAAGAAACCGTTCAAAAGTTATTATTGAAAAATCCACCTTGAAAAACGAAAAATATTTTTTTCATTTCATAAATGCGAGAAGGCGCGGATTTTTTTTGCAGAATATGAAAGAGCGCGTCGAGTATACTAATATAAAAAAATTTAAAAAATAAAAAAGGGGGAGACAAACATCCGAAAAATGGCCCTCAATGTTGAAAACCTGAAAATAATTTTATTTTGCTTCAATTTTTTCATCGTTTTCTTGTTCCAATTGTTCTTGTTTTAATAATAACAATTTATTTGAGTAAAAATATCTATAACATTCTCATTTTTATAGTGTCAGGTCACAAAACCGGCTTTTAGGAACTTTCCGGTTCTAAATCCAGACCTATCATAACTCAGTTAAAAATGGTGCTAGGAGGTCGTGGTAGAGCTCAAAAAATGCAGAAAAATATCAGTAATATATTTTCTGTTCAACGGGAATGGCAGAAACGAGGGCGGAAAAAGTTATGCTAAGAAAAGTGATTTTCAGGTACAATAAATAAATAAATAATTTTTTCTCGTATCTAAAATTCAAGAAGCAGCTGACATTCTATGCATAATATGAGATAGGAGCTAGAGTAGTGTTGGAAAAAAATAAAAAAAAATAAAAAGGGATGGATTTTAGATCGAAAAATGTATTTGAATGTAAAAATCTGAAAAAGTCGAAAAACTCATTCTTCTAAAATTACCTAGTATACGTTTTTTTCTTGAGTAATGGTCAGCGGTATGTACGGGAAAAATAAAATTGGTTCATAGGATCTACGGGCTGCATCATAATAAAATGAAAAATGTCAAAATGCCCGAATTACGTCTAAAATCAATTATTTTAGAAGTTTTTAGAAGAATGAGTTTTTCGACTTTTTCAGATTTTTACATTCAAATACATTTTTCGATCTAAAAGGTCGGGATTTAGAACCTTTTTATTTATTTTTATTTTTTGTCCAACACTACTCTAGCTCTCATATTATGCATAGAATGTCTGCTGCTTCTTGTATTTTAGATACGAGAAAAAATTATTTATTTATTTATTGTAGCTGAAAATCACTTTTCTTAGCATAACTTTTTCCGCCCTTGTTTCTGCCATTCCCGTTGAACAGAAAATATATTACTGATATTTTTCTGCATTTTTTGAGCTCTACCACGACCTCCTAGCACCATTTTTAACTGAGTTATGATAGGTCTGGATTTAGAACCGGAAAGTTCCTAAAAGCCGGTTTTGTGACCTGACACTATAAAAATGAGAATGTTATAGATATTTTTACTCAAATAAATTGTTATTATTAAAACAAGAACAATTGGAACAAGAAAACGATGAAAAAATTTAAGCAAAATAAAATTATTTTCAGGTTTTCAACATTGAGGGCCATTTTTCGGATGTTTGTCTCCCCCTTTTTTATTTTTTTTATATTTAGAGAGAGCGATCCGTGAGACAAGTCTGCGTTCTCGCAAAACTACCTAAGTAGGCACACCACCAATCTGCACTCTGTACACAACGACTTTCCAATTATCGATTGCTCATTATCTTTAGCGATTTTCTTCGAAATTTGTGTCCCAAATGGTAGCCCTAGAACCACTCTCTCATATTAGGCTCGGAACATTATGTTTCTATCTCTAATTTCTTCAAAATAATACTTGCATAAAAACCATCACGCTCGATGTTTGCCTTTCGTTGTCTAAACTCCGAAATCGAAATGTACCCCGCGATTTCTCTTGCTCATAAAATTCGCCGCATCTTTCTGCATGAAATGCGCCGTAGCACTATGCCCGAATCAGCGGAGAAAGTACAAATATAGCGCCGTTTACCTCGATTTCTGTCGATAAATCCAAAGTCATCGCAGTACATATTTATTTTCTCCGTTCTTTCACGTGCACCCCGCGCTTTCTCTTGCTTATTACATTCCCCGCATCTTTCTGCACGAAATGCGCCGTAGCACCATGCCCGAATCGCCGGAGAAAGTACAAATATCGCGATTTATTTTTATTTTACTGCGATTTCTTTTTATTTTCTCTTCTTCCGTCATTTCGCGATTGCTTGTTGGTCTCTCGTCCTGCGGGCTCACTATCACATCCCTCCACCACTGCCCATTCCCAATCCCCACATAAGATCACCAAAATCTGTTGCCACCCCTGTTAATGTAGGAATATGCAATATCCAGTCATAAGTATGACACACCGAATACGGTCTGACCCAACGCCAAATAAACACTCTCGATTATTTTATAAACGTTGTAAAGATGTTTTTCGCGTAATTTTTATTTTTATTTTGTTCGCAATGGATTCAGAGCTATCGAATTGTAGGGGGTAGGACGAAATGCTGATTTTAGGAGCTACTTTGAATTTTACCTCTGCGGTCCCTATTTATATTAGTATACTCGACGCGCTCTTTCATATTCTGCAAAAAAAATCCGCGCCTTCTCGCATTTATGAAATGAAAAAAATATTTTTCGTTTTTCAAGGTGGATTTTTCAATAATAACTTTTGAACGGTTTCTTCGCCGGTCTTATGTTCTACAGATAAATTGATCAGTATATTTTTCTGAATTTTTTAAGCTCCAGAACAGCTTTCTAGCTTGAAAATGAAGAGAGTTATGACGATTCCGGTTCTAGAGCCGTCAAGTCCCTAAAAGCCGGTTCTCAGACCTGATACCGGGATAGATCGAATTCTTACCGCCTGGGTGCTTCCATAAAAAAGTTTGATCGAAATCAGAAATATTTTTTGGAAATTGTTCCGAATAGGGTCAGTTTTCCTGCAATCTCTCGTGATACCTCTCTTAATAAACAGTCCAAAACGACCAGAATTTTTACAGTATCTCACATTGAGCCTGCAATCTTTTCGCGGTGGGAGTTGGCATTTTGTGGAAAAGAAGTCAGAGAAAGGCAGAGAGATAAGGGGAAACGAGGAGGGTGCGCGAGGGAAACGCGCGCTGAATTTGTGTCTCACCAACAACTGATAACACAAATGAAACCTCGAACATCGGGGAAAATAAAAGGTTTCAATCATTCATGTTACGCCTTCTTTAATGAGGTAAATAATTTGATGACACTGTTAGGGAAAACCTACTAAGAACAAGCTGAAATGGAGTAAATCTGACCCCACAGCTTGTTTAAAGAAGAAAAAATGACATCATTAAATCATTGCCAGTTTGACTTCGATGTCAGAAATCCTGTGACAGCGGCCGCTTTAATCGTCAACATGACCGGCTCACTGGCCAATCTCGTCTGTTACGTAATTATGCTCAGTTCGCTGCGAAATCAGAAAAAAAAGGTTTTAAAATTTCCCTTTGAAAAAAAGATAATTCTATTTCGCTCTTAAAAGCGGTATTATGATTGTGACAAAAAAACTCTTTTAGGAACAGGAATACAAGTCGCCTATTGGAGAAAACAAGAAGAGAGTCGAGTCTCAGTTGAATCGAATAGCAATAATCATCTGCAGTATGGAGGTAAGCGACGACGATTAGTTAATAATTTTTTTTTAAATTAAAAATATGCATATTTCATAATATTATTAGAACGAACGCGAAAGTTCGTCCACTTAGCGAATCGCAAACTATGAAGTCTATTAGGTAAGCATGAGATACTATGTCACGAAGTGAGACAAAGAGCCTTGCAAATTTGCGGCTCGTTACAAATTTGCAGCACATACACATTTACAGCTTGTTGCATTCGCTTACGCTGCGGTAAATGCCGTATTCCTACATGACAAGGTATGCTTGAATCGAACAACAAAAAAAGAATGTGATTAATTAATAAGGTATAATAAGAAGAAGAATCGCATTCCCGGATATTTGGAGATGTCTTATATTTTATTTTATTTTTAATTCCTAAACAGAACGGTAGGTCTCCTGGCAACGTCGATAATAACTCAACATCAAAATGTCTACTTTGCGCCTTTTTTCCACCCAAGGGTTTCGCGTCTTAGTTTAATTTCATCCATGTTTTTTACTAAAGTATAAGGGAAGCAGGATACACCCCGCTGTATTTACAGGCTGAAAGGCTGATAGACCTGTGATGATTAACTTTTTTATCAAATTTAATTTATTTTAGATTGTCTTTCGGGCGACGCTGAGAAATGTAGCAGCGGTTATCCTCGGATCCTCTCCTCCTTATTTTATCGTCGCTTTTTCCACTGGACTACGCCACGATCTACTTCGACTAATTGGAAGAGAACCGTATATTTTGAAAACTATTTATTACAGTACCAAGAACAAGAATGGTTGGGGTGCATTATTGTTGCTAGTTCGCGGCCGGCGAGAGAGAGAGGGAAAATTTGAAAGGCGAGCATCCAAGGCCTCTCGATTTCGCACGCTTTCTACTAGCTATTCGGTTATTCGATATAGACGCGTCTTTCAATATTTTACAACAATAACCAATATTGACATGCATACAGTAGCGCCGGAAAGTATTTTCAACTTGGTGTAAATTTTTTGATCAGAAGAGGAATCTAGCTGAAATTTTCACTGAAGGTAGGGAATCTATCAAGTAACACGCTGCGAAAACTGACATTTCGTGATGGATCCTCAAAATTGCATAGTGATGAGGCAACCGAACAACACTTGCTTAAAAACTTTTATTCCCTGGGAAAAATCTCCGACCCACAAACTTTTCGTAGCATGGAAACGTTCAGGTAGGCTTCCCAGAAAAAAAGTTTCAAGTTGCTGCGATTTTTCTCCTTTGCAGCAGCCTTGCTGCAATATCAAGGCTACAAACTCATAACTCGGCTCCCAGATATGGTAGAGACCCGTTCTAGTGCTCAAAATGATTCTTTTTGTGATCCCAGACATCTCTGAAAGTTTGGTGAAGATTGCTCATCATTTGCCCTCAGGGCACAAAAAAACCACTTTTTCGCATACCCTGACTTTGACCATGCACATCTACAAGGGTCAATGAGCTTAAAATGTGGTTCCTGTGCAGGAACGACCCAAAACCATCCAAGAATCGATGCCCAACTTTTTTCAGTAGCAGCATTTTTTCCAGCATGCTGCGGTCGGATCCCTGGCGCGCCCATGTTTCGGAAGAATGTTCGGAGAGTCAGGGTATGCGAAAAAGTGACTTTTTGTGCCCTGAGGGCGAATGATGAGCAATCTTCACCAAACTTTCAGAGATGTCTGGGATCACAAAAAGAATCATTTTGAGCACTAGAACGGGTCTCTACCATATCTGGGAGCCGAGTTATGAGTTTGTAGCCTTGATATTGCAGCAAGGCTGCTGCAAAGGAGAAAAATCGCAGCAACTTGAAACTTTTTTTCTGGGAAGCCTACCTGAACGTTTCCATGCTACGAAAAGTTTGTGGGTCGGAGATTTTTCCCAGGGAATAAAAGTTTTTAAGCAAGTGTTGTTCGGTTGCCTCATCACTATGCAATTTTGAGGATCCATCACGAAATGTCAGTTTTCGCAGCGTGTTACTTGATAGATTCCCTACCTTCAGTGAAAATTTCAGCTAGATTCCTCTTCTGATCAAAAAATTTACACCAAGTTGAAAAAACGCGCAAATACTTTCCGGCGCTACTTTCCGGGGCTAAAACCACTTTTTCGCATACCCTGACTTTGACCATGCACATCTACAAGGGTCAATGAGCTTAAAATGTGGTTCCTGTGCAGGAACGACCCAAAACCATCCAAGAATCGATGCCCAACTTTTTTCAGTAGCAGCATTTTTTCCAGCATGCTGCGGTCGGATCCCTGGCGCGCCCATGTTTCGGAAGAATGTTCGGAGAGTCAGGGTATGCGAAAAAGTGACTTTTTGTGCCCTGAGGGCGAATGATGAGCAATCTTCACCAAACTTTCAGAGATGTCTGGGATCACAAAAAGAATCATTTTGAGCACTAGAACGGGTCTCTACCATATCTGGGAGCCGAGTTATGAGTTTGTAGCCTTGATATTGCAGCAAGGCTGCTGCAAAGGAGAAAAATCGCAGCAACTTGAAACTTTTTTTCTGGGAAGCCTACCTGAACGTTTCCATGCTACGAAAAGTTTGTGGGTCGGAGATTTTTCCCAGGGAATAAAAGTTTTTAAGCAAGTGTTGTTCGGTTGCCTCATCACTATGCAATTTTGAGGATCCATCACGAAATGTCAGTTTTCGCAGCGTGTTACTTGATAGATTCCCTACCTTCAGTGAAAATTTCAGCTAGATTCCTCTTCTGATCAAAAAATTTACACCAAGTTGAAAAAACGCGCAAATACTTTCCGGCGCTACTGTATTCATAAACTGTAGAGCAGCTGGTAAATAATTTCACAGTCACAGTTTGCTCAGTTTCGGTTATTTCGCCGGAAATAGTGTGATAGACCGAAATATAGTCCCTCTCAATCAAATACGCTCTTTATCTTCTGACTTCGTTCTGGAGGGTTGAAATGATGTGCAAAATGATATTTCTATTCAGGCAACCCGTGTCGACCATCGTCTTATCACTGCAAAGCCTATCCTCGAGCCATATATAAATTTGCTATCGCTTCTATACTGTTTGGTGTATTACATTTTTCAAACTTTATTTTCTTCTCTTGATGATGATATGCGAAAGAGGTGCAGGAGGTGCGGAAATTTAGAAGAATGGCTTTCAACGATCGGATTTTGAGTAATTTGCATTCAACCAGAACTTGAGGGAGAGCAAGATCCTCGCATTGCTAACCATGCATTAAATCTACGACATGGATCATTACCAAGCCACTGTATTTGTCGTTGCACGATGAAGTATGGAGATAATCGTGTTATCTTTTTTTTCCTTTTCATGATTTGTGAGTTTTCGTGATGCGTTTCAACATACTCACTTTATGATATATTTCAAATCAACTTCAATAATTCCTAGACCTGTTTCTTGTAATTACAAAAAAAAATGATTTAACAAGTATCACAAGAACATTTTTTTTCCTTACGAATGTTTCATGAATTGTTAAAGAAGAACGATTAACACTCGTAGCCAAATGTCATGCGAGATTTCTACATTTCTTCAATTTGTGTGTTCTTGAAAATGTTCAGAGACGAAATAGGAAGCGCCGTTGAGTGTTTGCGAAAGGAGCGTTGAGAGAGAGCATACGTGGCAGATTCTCGGTGTGCGAATACCACAATCTGTGCAGCTCTGCTACCGGCGATTTGTGTCTCATATCGACCTTCCGCCGACATTAATACTCTCATGTCTCCAATTGCCGATGTCTCGAGCTTGACGGATGCCCTCATGTCATTCGACGCCTCGACCGCCTAAAATGTTGAGAATAAATTTGCAGGCGAACGTCTCCTTTCTTAGAGAACGTAGCTCCAACCCGACATCTATTTCCGGTGAGCAGAAAAGAGAGCGTTTGGAATGAGGTGGTTGGAGAAAAAGTTCCTTATGCTTCGCAAATTTCATCGGGGAAATATCCTCTTCCAAGGGTGGAAAACCCGTGTAACTCAGCTCAAACTGAGCGAAATCTCTACAATCAAAAAGGATAATGTTCCAAACGTTTTTTTACCATAACTGTGGTGGAATAAACGGATTTCCACTTTCCACTCATGAAATTTGCGCAGCATAAGAAAGAGACCCTTTGGGGAATATTCTACCGGCAAATTTGATTTTATTGAGCATACAAGTCATCTGCATCCTTCGTTTAATGATAATCATTTACCTTGAACGCATAACACAGAGATTTTCCCGTGTAAGTGCCAAGTGGAACATCCAAAATACTACAGTTCCTGATTAGATGGCAGATAGTTGCATCGTCCAGTAGGCATTCATTGGGAATCTGAAATTGAGGGAGGGTGACAAAACGGCAACGGCCAAAACGGCAACGGCGGAAACGGCAACGGCCAAAACGGCAACGGCGGAAACGGCAACGGCCAAAACGGCAACGGGCTATAACTCGGTTATTAGTGATCCGATCGATACGGGAGTAGTATCATTGTACTCCTACCGTACCCCACTACAGTATCCACATATGGGTTCGGTGTGTCAGACAGCGGGTCAGATTCATGATTTGTGCCGTAAACTTTTGAATCATGACTCTGACCTAAAGTCTGACACACCGAACTCATCTGTGGTTACTGTAGTTTTATACGGTAGCCTTACTGTGGCGCCCACGGATGTTTACGGCACAAATCATGAAGCTGACCCGCTGTCTGACACACCGAACCCATATGTGGATACTGTAGTGGGGTACGGTAGGAGTACAATGGTACTATTCCCATATCGATCGGATCACTAATAACCGAGTTATAGCCCGTTGCCGTTTTGGCCGTTGCCGTTTCCGCCGTTGCCGTTTTGGCCGTTGCCGTTTTGTCACCCTCCCGAAATTGATGCATGTTCATTTTATTGAATACAGAATATAATATAACGAGTCAAAGGGTAAATCGATTGAGAGCTTATTTTTGTCGGAGTAATGTTCTTGCCGTTACGTAAGTATTACAAAACTCGCGAACACTCGCCCAAAATAATATAAAAATTCACAGCTAGAGAACGAGACAGATTCTATGCAAGCCTATTCTTTAAATTATGCGTATCCTTTTCAAACTGTAATATAATCTCACCGAATCGATATTTTCGTTTTCCCTTCTCAAGCACCATGCGACCGTCAAATTATTTACGGCTGGCAATGCGGAAAGTGCACGCTGCGCGCTTTTGACGCAAGAGTTATCTCCATCAAACTCAAGAGTCAATTTGACATCTTCGAAATCACGTCCTGCCATCATAGTGGAAACGATACTGAAAAAGTTGTAGCTAATATCTTGGGTCTGAAATAGTTCGAAGGATTCGCGTTGCGCATAGCACAATGCTTTTTTTTCTCTGTCCCACTCTGACTATATTAGTGGTACTCCAAAACGAAATTTTACTCAAATTGCGGCAACAAGAAGGCCAAACATACGCATCTCTATTCCGAGGAAAACTTATTGTTGGTGCATGTACGTACTCGAAGTCTTTTTGACAGATGTTGCTTATAGTTAACTCATTGAACGTTATTCTTCTGGCGAAATCCGCAATAGATGATATACACGAATCATAGTTCCGGCACTGAAATTATTTTCACAATTCATTCCTAGCAGAATTATTTAAAGGGACAGTAAGCACTAGGGTTCTCTTATTGGAAGTTATTGGAATAACTCATAACTCGTTTTCACCCACTCTCTCGCACGCGTTGCGGTCTGCGTTCCATTGTTCTCCAAATTTCACAGTTCCATTTGATTCCAATAAGAGAACCCTATCTAGTAAGCACACAAATTCTGCCCCCTTTTAAGTGAAAGTGTAATGCATACCAGTAAATTCAACTCTCGTATGCTAGATTTCTTCATAAGCTCGTGTAGTTGAACATCTTCAATTGAGCCTCTAGCGCAAATGATAGATGATGAATCCGAACTGATGCTGATTCGACGACTGTCGTACTATTAAAATTATTATGAATTTATTAATGCAAAATATTTAAATTAAATTATGGTGTTAGAGTCCGGGTCGTTTCCCTATTGAAATCTTGCCTGCACTTCCGGGCCCAAGCGGACCCACGCCATTTGTATCCAAAGTTGGAAAAAATGATACAACATTTTATTGTGGTTGAAGAGGTTATTGGACATAAAATGATTTCAATCGAATTTTGAATAATTAATATAAAATATTGTATTTTCGTTGGAAAATATACATATATTGTTGGAAAATTTTTTGTTAGAGGTGACGATAAGCAGCATCTATTAAATTTCTTTATTTTTTATATTTCCATCGGCACTATTCGATTGCCGATGACCTGAACTCTGACCTCGACTGCATAGAGTCTGTCTATTATTTCTTCCGTCTAAAATCACTAATTTCATGTAACTGCTTCGGCCAAGCCGGACCGGAAACTTTTCACAAGAGAAACAACCGGGGCTGTGTATAAGGATGCACATTAAACTATATTTAAATCGCTAACCGAGTAAATATCAATGCTTCCAAATTGTCTATTGCCCGCAGCACGTTCGAAACGGTGGAATTTCTTGCATGTTGAGCCCAAAGTTCTACGCATTTTTCCAGAAATGAATGAGAAGAGATGTAGAACAACATCGTATGGAAGCGCATATAGAGAAACCTGGAAACTGTTTTGTATCAAGAATTTGGGGGGAGAGCTTTGCACTGTGGCACACTTCCGGCAAGTGGGATCACTATATGACAATTTAATGTTACAAAGATCATGAATAAGGAAATTACGAGCATATTAACACTTAAATTAATAAGGAACGAAGAATACCTTCGGTGCATGCGAAACTCCGTCGACTGAGCTCAATTCTAATCTTCTCCTCTTCGCCAATTCCATTGAAAATGTTGAACTCGTAGACGAAAATATGTGAAAATGAGACTAGAAAGAACGCCAAAAAAACGCAAATGTGCTATTGCTTGGGACGCCGCTTATATGGTGGATCGATATCGAGAACGCTATCGCATAAAAAATGGGTAAAGTTATGAAATTGATTAAAGATTAAAGATTAAAGTATCGCCTGGTCATCGTGATTGTTAAAAATGATGCGAGGAAGGAAGAAACGACAAGTTAGTGTCCCTCCCTGCACCTCATAGAGGCCCCGTTTGTTGTGTGAGCGCTATCAAGTTAAGAGCAATGGTTGATTTTGTGTAGTGCGTATCACAAAACAGCACACGGAAGGCCAAGGTTCGAGCCCGCCTGAGATCAAAGCTTTTGTGCTTTCTTGCTCTTTGAAATTTGGCTTCACGAGATATAGATAGAATATCGCTTGAACGGATGCATCACTTCATATTACAAATTTACAAACACTCGTCCGAAATATTATAACCTTCCGCTGATAAACAGCAGAAACAAGATCGTGAGGGACTTTTTAAAATGCTGAACAGATCCTTCCACACTTTAACAGCCTAATCTGCACCTTTATCAACCTCGTGAAGGTGCACTCCTTCAATAGATAAGTTCTGTCTGTTGAGTGGACAGCATGAGATCTCGTGGTGTAGTGGTTATCAATCTGTCTAACACACAGAAGGCCGGCGGTTCGAGCCCGCCCGAGATCAAACGTTTTGCTTCTATTTTCTTTCACTTACATTTAGATTCTAGTTTCGTGATGAGTTGCATATATGTTTTTTTATAAATATATATATTTTATTTCAAGAAATCAGAAAGATTTATAAATATATATATTTTATTTCAAGAAATCTTACTAGCAATCGTGAATAGTTATGCCACACTCTGCTCAGGAAAAAAATCAGAGAGTTTTTGGAGAGTTCTCATTATTTAAAAATGGCTCTTTATCCTAAATAGGAAGAAAGTGAACTTCTTCGTGGATTTGTCTCATGTGTTGAGGGTATTGTGGTACCGAAAAACTAACGTCGTAGACACCACCCCCAGAGTTTTAGAAATGAAAACGAGAGAAATGAGGATAGTGCCACTGAAAAAAACAGAGCTCAAAGATAAAAGATGGAAGATTAATGAACTAAATCCAAGTCGACTCAAAACAGGGATTCGATCCACCGACCTTCCGCTTACAGGGACTGCTCTCTGGGTCGAATCCCGGATTGATCACTAATCTTTAATGGTTTTTTTTCCAATGATAGTGATCTTTGTATAATGTTTTTGCAATGAATAGAGTTTTCTCAGAAACATTGAACTGATCGTTTCGTGTTGAAATACGCAGCTGCGGGGTATTCGCCCCTCAAATAGGAACGCGAAAGAGCCCACATATTTATTATCCCAGCAAAGCAGATTGTTCTATTGTGGAATAAGCAACGATAAGGAGGAGGGATTGATCACTCTTTGGAAGAGATAAGCATGTGGGGGCATAGCTCAGTGGTAGAGCGCTCGCTTAGCATGCGAGAGGGCTGGGGTTCAATTCCCCATGCCTCCAGAATATCTTTTCTCAACATTTTCCCCAAGATTTCCCAAAGATTCAAAAAGTATCCCAAAGATGTTCGGATTTTTTTAAGTTTCGTATTTTTTTCATTTTCATTACCATTTCTTTTCTTGATCCACGAATTTCTTTCTCTCCTGATTTTCTTCTTTCAAATTTGTGTACGGGCTCAATTGTAAAGACAAAAAAGCAACCGCAAATTATCTATAACCGTTGTGAATTTTTTTGGCAAGTGAAATTTTCAAGTCCTGAATGCAATTACCGATAAACTTTATCAGTTACTCTGTAGAACTATGGTATCACAAGAAAGAATCGATAACACGACGAGAATCGACAAGGTCCCGGAACGAAAATGGTTGGCAACAGAGTAAAGCGCTGTCAGCTCGACCGGTCGCTACCGTAATCTTTAGTGGGTACGGGATCCCGCCCACTTATTGATTGACCGAGCGACCAGCGACACGTAATAGTGTGACATCTCTGAGCTAACAAAATCGATACGACGGGAATACGGTATAAGTAGAGTGACTACGGTGGGTAAGATATCGATCACCAGATGAAGCATAACTAGGAATACGGAAACCCTTTGGGAGAGGCAAAGATGAATCGATAATTTCGATTGATAAAACAGAAGGTTTTTGGGATTGAAAAGCATGGGGTTGCTGTAATAATGCACAGATTGATTTGTTGTTAGAAGCCATGGGAGATAAGTCTACGATTTCATTAAAGGAAGTTGAAGAGTCGATGTGAGCATGGTTAAGAAAAATCAGTTAAGGCTTCGAAAAGTAATCGATAATGCTCAGGACAGATGGCAAGTGGGGTACGGTAAAGGGAATACTGTGATCAAACAAAAATACTATTCTATGATAAAGAAAATCTAAGGAAATCTAGCATGGAAGATCATGGGGATGAGGTTACGGTGTTGTTGTTCTGCGGGGCTGCGGTATCTTCGCCGATCGATTGATGCTCCCAGCGAACCGGAGAGACGCGCCACTCCTACAAAGAGCTCAGTTTCAAAGAAGTTCAAGAAGTGTGATCTCGTGGTGTAGTGGTTATCACATCTGTCTAACACACAGAAGGCCGGCGGTTCGAGCCCGCCCGAGATCAAAATCTTTTGCTTGATTACTTTTCACACCTATGTTTTGTGTTGAGTTTCACAAAGAACATAAGAACAGTTCTTGCGAGCATGGTTCGATACATGGGTTCCCTCTACAATTTAAACGCTCTTTCCGGAGGTATGGGTTCACGTAAGACCCTCTCTACCCACCGTCTCTTTCCTTCCTCGAAAATAACCATTGCTTTCGCAGCAAAAATTCAGAAACGTCGCCAACATATTCTTCTGTGTACCCACCTGTTCCTCTCTTCCTCTGCATCTCTCCACCAATGGGGGCGAGTTTCCCTCTCTGCTGTCGCCAGTGTCTGAGGGAAGAGTCAGACAAAGGCCGGAATCCACGTGCACGAAGGAGCGCGACTAGAATGACAATGAGGTTCATTTTGCTGTTTTTTAAATTATCATTGAAATCAAGTGCCGCAAATAACGGCGGCCTCAAACCGACGCTTGCTAGAGGTCTTTTTCAATTTTACCCACTCCTTTTATCAATGTTGCTAAATTAGGGGAAAAAGAATAATAATGAGTAGATCGAAGAAAAAAAGTAAAGCGTACCCTGGCCGAGTAAGTCCACCGTTCGTGTGAGTACTCGCCGCATTCTCGCACTTGCACTGTGTACTCGCCGTTGCTGCAGAGATCAAAGATTAATTTAGTAATTTCTCAGGAACACATGTAAGATCACATCATTCCACAGGCCGGTCACCCATCCATAAAGGCCTTTGGAGTGAGAGAGCGTGTGAAATCGAGAGGGACTCTCACTTTTGCATACTCTCTCTTCCTAACCTGGTCTGTAGGTTTGGAATCATGTGATATCTGACATGAAATAGAGGCGTGCACCTCGGAAGTTTAATCATCTCCGATGCTGTTGCTCAAATTGAACAGCACTAATATTCTGCGGTAAACAATTCGGCCGGAAAAGAATGTGAATCTTCAAACTGAGAATGCCATAAGTTTCACGGGTTATATTTCAGGAGCTATTACGAGCTCGATCAATGTGCATGCGGAAGATGGTTCACCGGTAATGACAACAAGAAAACTATCAAAATAAAATACGAAACACACTTGCTGAATCCTGTGGGTGTGGCTGACATACACTGATGCTCATCGGATCGAATGCGGCCGTCCGCTGTGAGCACCCACAACTGAAAATTGGGTTTTGGCAATGTGCCAAGTAGTATTAATAGTGAGAGTGGCTAATGTGAGAAATTAAATTGCTACTTGAATACTAATTAATAGTTATTGATTATTCCAACCTGCCACAGATCGAATCCGAGAGTGCATTTGCTCAGCGTTAGTCGATGTCGTTTGACGCCACTCTCACTGCTCGGACGAGAGAGAAGACAGAGGGAAGAAGAGGAAGAGATCTGGAGAGAAATTCTTTGATTTTGTTTATTCTTTAATTTTCAATGTTTGTTTAACTAATTTTTTGCTGCAGTTAGAAAACCGAAGTCTTTTAGTCTCGATAAATCTGTCTTATCCTATATATAAAAGTGTGAATGCAATCTTCTTACCCTGCCGAACACGGACTGATTAGTAGGCAGGAAGTGGTCGGTGAAGACGTTGTCGAGATACCTGCAGAGGAAAGATGAGATATGATATCGTGCGCCCAGAATGAATACACGTACACACTTACTTACAGAATGACTTACACACTTACAGAATGAATGCTATTGAATGCTTAATTTAAGAATTTAGGTTTTTTTTCTCACTTTGTCACCCTGTTGTGACATCGTACCTATCGTGTTCACTTACCCTTGCTCACATATTATATATATTTTCAATCAACGACTTTTGGCATGATAAAAATGATTGATTGATTGATTGATTGATTGTATCCTTCACTGAGATACGACCATAGGTCACCACGCCTGAGGCTCCACCCGTGAATAGGGAGGGGGTCGTGGATGCACGCTGCCCCAAAGGATATCTTTGGGGCATGGTGCAAGCATGTATAGGGGGTCATGGTCTAAAATGGGTTTTGGGTTGGTCCCACCAAAGTCAAAGTGGTATACTGTAACTTCACCGCGGGGGTCCCGCAACGAAAACAGACTACCGTAACCTTACCTACCGTAACCCGGAAATACGAAATTGACAATACGGACCCCTGGTATGTTGCATAAGGTAGACCTCGAGTCGTCATTGTCTGAGGGGGATACCGTAATCATCCTACGGTACTCTCGGCTACAGTAACCCTACCGTAAGACGGATTTGCAAAAGTGTCCCAACCGGCTCGGGATTTTTATAGAAGATACCCCTCGAGTAGGCAAACCGTGTGTGGCATACCGCACCCCATCTACAGTACTCCAGGCTACAGTAACCTACCGTACTACCAAAATACGAAAATGATCCAATCGGCTCGGGATTTTTGTAGGAGGTAGACCTTGAGTAGGCAAAGTATTTGCGGCATGCCATTATGTTCCTACAGTATCTACGGCTACCGTAACCTATCGTACTACGAAAATTCGAAAATGATAAATTCGACTTTGTATGGTTACAGTAACCGCGGATACTGTAGGAACACAATGGTATGCCGGAAATAATTTACCCAATCGAGGTCTACCTCCTACAAAAATTCCGAGCCGATTTGATCGTTTTCAAATTTTCGTGTTACGGTAGGTTACTGTAGCCGGGAGTACAGTAGATGAGGTGCGGTATGCCACACACACTTTGCCTACTCGAAGGCTATCTACAACAAAAATCCCGAGCCGATTGGGACACTTTTACAAATCTGTCTTACGGTAGGGTTACTGTAGCCGAGACTACGGTAGGATGATTACGGTATCCCCCTCAGGCAATGACAATTCGAGGTCTACTTCATGCAACATACCAGGGGTCTGTATTGTCAATTTCGTTTTTCCGGGTTATGGTAGCATGGGTTACGGTAGTCTGTTTTCGCTGCGGGACCCCGACGGTGTAGTTACAGTATGCCACTTTGACTTTGGTGGGACCAACCCAAAACCCATTTTGGACCATGACCCCCTATACATGCTTGCACCGTGCCCCAAAAATCACCATGAATAGGGGGTCAGGCTTGCACGCTGCCCCAAAAACTGCCTCCACGTCTGGTGAGGTATGGATACGACTCCTAGTGTATGATACACTTACAAATCTCTCGTTTTCGCCCACCCTCTCGATGCGCGAATACACTCAATATTGAGTGTATCATACACTAGGTGTATCATCTCAATGTATTCATTCGCTGCGTGGTGTAGTGATTATCACATCTGTCTAACACTCGGAAAACCTACTTTATCCCGTATTTTGGATGAGTTTCATGTGCAATATATATCCAGACAAGCTAATATTTATATAATGTTTCCGTGAAAGAAAATTTAGCAGCAAAATTTAATGAGAGACGCTTTCTGATAGCGATTCCATCTAGAAGGAGACAGAGGCGAAGGAGGAGTAGTGGTCAGACTCTCCTCTTTCGGCATGCTCTCTCATCGATCAGACAGAGCGAGAGAGCACGCATAATTGAGAGAGGCAGGTCATTAATCCGAAAGAGCGTGCAAACTTTCCGGGAAATCTCTTATTTTTACACAGACTCTCGCTCCTGACCTCTCTCCAGAGAAGGAAGTCGTCACTCACCATTGGAAACTCTTGCACCGCAGTCTCTTTCTCAGTTCGACACGTTCACTGACGTCGATCGAATCGCGCATTTTCAGAGCCTGCATTGACAATATTTTTGTAATTGAAAAAAATTCGCAAATTCGGAAGCACGATGAACAATTCATTCAATTTTCGATTTTATAAGCTGATTGAAAAATAAGTTTGCTAGTCTCACCTGTGGGGCGGTCTTGTAGAAGAGCCACTTCCATTCGTCCATCCATACCTGGAGAAGAGATGTTTCACTCGTATATTATAACAGAAACGGATTTTTGGAAAAGATTATGATTACTACTTATTTTACGAAAAGAATGTTTGCTAAATGTTGGAAATCGAGGAGGAAGAGAATTTAATTTTGTTTTAAATCACCTCTGCAACTCTCATTAAATTCGCATTGAGAATACTGCCAGACGTTCGACCGGGGAAGTCGTGAGGAGAGGATTTACTGAGCGGATGCTTGCATTTCTTTTTAAATTTCAAATCTCCAGAAAGGGATATCGTGTAAAAGGAAGAGGGTTCCTCTCCTTTTCGCACTTCCGACCGCTTTCAAGGGGTTTGAACGGAAATGCTCCGGAAATACTGACCGGAAGATGTGACCGACGTGTGAGCACGGCACGATCTCAATGCGACCACCGCACTGCCAGATCTGCAACAATATTTATTTTCATATTACAAGATATATGTACATTAAAATATCACGACATAATGTAAGTAACCAGTGGTAAGTGTTTATTGAAGATGTTGTTTTTCCCTTTGAATCGCAACTATTGATAACATCGTTCTTTTTATTATTCGGGAATTGTTTAGGTAGGATTGAAACATATCCGGTATCTGAGTCTCATCGCCTCAGCATATTTTTCCGGAATCTATGTCATTTTTTTAAAGATTACATGGGAACCTTTCAGACAAATAAAAATCCACACCCGAAAGCTCATCTCGAGATTCTCTCCTCCCCAAATGTCCATGCCCGGATCGTACGTCCCAAGCTCCTCGAAATAGCGACGGTCCATGGAGAAAAGACCGCCCGCCATCGTCGGCGACCTGACAATATCAATTTTGAAAATAACATCGCTTTTTTATTTTAAAAAATTAAATTCAATGTCGTATGCCTTACAAAAAAAACTTACTGACAGAAATTGTAATTGATAAATGTTTTTTTGCTGTATATTACCGGAAACATCTTAGGTCATGATAGTTTTCCCAATAATGACTCGTATTTTGAGACGCTTTAGGACTCACTCGATGGGTTTGGTGTGATCTCCCACTCTCGCATGGATCATATCAGACGGCATTGAGTACCATCTGAATATGTATTATTCGTAGTTTTATTTTATTTTCTGTTCGCCTTGAAGATCACGATTGATAAAACTTTTTGCACTCATTTACATCGACCAGCTGAAACTCAATGACTCAGATTTAAAAAAAAAACTTTTTTGCCTGCTTTTTTGATTGAGCAGTTGTCCACTCAAAACAAAATTTGAAAAAAGAAAAGAGTAAACCTGTTTCAGATAGTTGGCTTCTCTCCAACACTGTTTGCCAAAGTTCGTTTTCTCTAGATAATTTAAATGTTTAAAAAATATACCTAAATTGCAAATTCCAGTTGAATCCGCCTCGGAACATCTCAATTCCCTTCTGATATGCGAAAGTTGCGTCGTTGATTACGTCAATGATGGGGCAGACGACGTTCTTACTGTAGCCGGAAGATTATCGATTTATAACGTTTATTGTATTTTCAAACATGCAATTTCTTTCTATTTTTTATTTGTTATTTTATCATTGTTGTTTCCCGATCGGCACACCGAAAACTGCTAGCCACTTCTCTGATTCGCCCATATTTGCAAGTTGAAGCACATTCCATTACGAATGTGATCAATTGCGCATTCTATGCCATTATCAAAAGATATACGATTACAAACATTTCTCCTCACAATATTCTCTTCCGTATCCACTACAGTGCCCACTGCACCCACCGATTTTCCCGTATCCTCTCCAATAGTGGCTCTAGCCATCCCTCCGTACACTCAATGTGCGAGTCCAGGAAGGTCAGCACGTCGCCCGTCGCGTGCTGCAAGGAAATAAGTGTTGCGTCATCACTAGGCAATGCACTGAGATTGCGTTATGACTACGCTATACACCGAGATTACGTCATTACTATGGAATACATGGCGAGAAGTTTACATAGAGTTGCTGCATTTTTTTACTTTTTGCCAGGGGTATTACCGATATGTCCAGGACTGCTTACCGTAGCCCCGATCATTCTTGCTCGGATCAGTCCTATTCGCTCTCTCGCCCTGATAATCTTGATGGGCACTCTGGTTGACAGTGTTGCTAATGCATCTTCGAGCGGACCACGAAGGAATGCTGAAACAACGATTGCATTATTACTAGGTAATAAGTAATTGTCTATGTTTTACGATCGTTGCGGAAACTTTTTTTTAGCTTGAAAAGATCATTTTGTGTTCAATGTTTCATTTTGAAATATAGAATAAAGATATAAAAGCCCACATCTCTTGCTGAAATCGTCCACTAGAATGATCTCCTTGAGAAGCTGACGAGGTGATCTAAAATTTTTTTTTTTTTTGTTTGATTTTCAATTCATAAAGATTGTTAGCTAGCTCCAACATTGTCTCCATTATTATAAGGGAGATGCTCGTCAGTATTTCAGAAGATTGTGAAACACATGATTTTCATTCGATGGTTTCGGATTTATTTCAAAATTCAATTTCAATGGTCAATCGACAGATCAGAAAGAGTGGAAACTCTCTAACAGACACTGCGACAAATAAGTTGCTTTGGATTACCTAGTGATGATGGAATTGACTGATCGAAGCAGTGTAGAGAGCGCCTCGTTGTGGAAGACGATGATGACGGAAGTGGACGGGAGATCGACTGAAATATAAATTTTAGAAATTATTTAAAATAAGCAATCGATTTTCTATGATAGGAGATATTTCACACGCCCAAATCTTCTCTGCTTCGTACAAGCTGGCGCTTATGAGTTTCAGCCTGTCTATGTGACATGTATGCGGCATGTAATTCAGTAAGAAGTTGATGTCAACTGCCCCCAATACTAAATTAACAAAGTCTGAATGAATTGTTATATCAAATCAGTGATACGCAGGTTTATTTTCCATTTCATTTTTCTAGACTCCCTCACTTCCGACCCCTTTCTGGAGTACAAATCGACGTACCTCGATATTTCAGACTTCTGCACTCTCTTCTCCTCATATCCGGTAGACTTCTCGTGACGGAAACGCGATCCGAGACGTACAAATTAAACTGGAAAGTTTATTTGAATAGACAACGTTTATACTACAATTTGATAATACAACTGTTGTGCCCTGTACTCATAAACTGTCGTGTCTGTACTTTGACCGATTTTACTGTGGTCTTTATTGCACACTATTATTATTATTCGCTGTTTGCATGTACTTCACATAAACAGTTCACATCATCAATCATGCCCCCCCTGCCCCGATCAACCTCGAATCTTCTTCCCAGCCTCTCACCTCTCCCCCTCCCTCCCTGACAACCTCAGTACCCCCCCCCATCTTTTGTGTCCCTGTATCCCCTAGATGCCAATCTCTGCTATGATTAAATAGGTCAGCGGCGGTCTTTCGCTTATCGACCTCGCTAATCTTGAACCCCCTTTTATCTAGTAGATCACAATATTCACAAGTCAGAGAGTACTCCGAATGTTTTGAACTTTGATGTCCAACCCAATTTCTCTTCGTCTATTTCTGAATGTTATTGTATACGGGGAGATTAGGACCAAAAAAAACAAAAAAAAACTTAATAGTTTCTGCGTAAAACGCCTATCAATTATTTCATAAATTGAAAGAATTTTCACCAGATAAATGCAGTTCACGCAACACCCACTAGACAATAGCTGTTCTTTCCTACAAGAGGAGGATCCAACCGGGCGAGAGACCCGATAATTACAATACATGCGCCGAGAGAACGAGAGTAGGGGATAATCATAGATGGAACAAAAAAGGGGTCAAGAGAATGACTGGAATGCCCCCAATCGTTTGATGAGCAATGCTATGAACGTGTCAGGTAAGACAAGGAGATTGATTTCTAAATCTTCAATACTCTGTACAACAAAAGTTTGCAGAGCTAATCTATGTATAGCCAAATGGCTAATGTCTCGAATAGAGACATTTTTCGTTTCTTCGCGGGAAGAGAATGAAGTTGTCAGTCAAGCGAATTGATTCTATTTTTCGAGTACTTGAGTAGGTATTAGCCGTCACTCAGCGAGTGCTTACGGTGGTCCAGATCTTCGTTCCTGAACATGGGAGGAGGTGCTTCCCATTTTATTCGAAATTCGAGTCTCATCTTTTTCCCAGAGTAATGCGAAAATCAGAGGCAGTATCAAATCACTTCTAAGTTAGAGCAAATTTTGAGCAAAGCCATGATCGTTGATCTAAGAAATTATCTTTGTTTTTCACCTGATTAATTCCAAACGTTCTTGCACTCAGTATTTCTTCGGTCATGTTGAGATTCACGGCCCGTCCCTTCTCTCCCCAATCAGCCACTGGCGAGTACTCATTGGTGTCGAGTTCTTCTGAAAAAAGGAGAATGACGTCATCACTAGGCAACGCGTGCGATTGCGCTTTTCCCATAGCCCCTTCGAGCAAAATTTTCTTTTTTGTGACTACTCGTTTGAAGGAGACAGTAATTGGAAGCAGTTCGGATTAGGCTATTATCGCTGTGTTCCTTGGTGCAAATCATTCGTTCTTTTCACACAGGGACGGAATCATGAGAGCCCATCCCATTCTATCCATATCATCCCTCTCTCTCCACTCTCGACTATAAATCACTCACATCCCGTCTATCATTTCAATTCCTCTCTCTCTCGGCTCGGGAGAGACCGCATTCCTAACTGTTTTCCTTCCCGTCTCGGCGAAACGAGTCAAACTCGCTGGCAAACGTGACCTACTTATTATCACCAACAAAACTGTTATCAGCAACAACTTATCACCATTGCAGTAACCTTGCGTTACTCGATACGAAAATGGAATTGACCTTGAGTGAAGTTGTGCTTGTCCTTTGGCAAGTTCCCGTTGTAGTGACCGATAACCACCTTAAAATGTAAAATATTTAAAAGTTAAAACAATAATAAGCTAGATAAGCGACCTGGACGCCCTTTGCCATGTAGCTGTTGTCGAAAGAGTCATCTTTTGGAGGAGGTGGAGTGGCAAAAATCTGCAAAACAATTTGGAGGCATGGGGAATTGAACCCCAGCCCTCTCGCATGCTAAGCGAGCGCTCTACCACTGAGCTATGCCCCCGTTGGATGCAGCTCTAATCCGTCCGGTTATGACACTGCGCACGCACGGATCAAGCGTGTGCTTTGTAATCCTCATGTATGAACAACTCACGGCGTCCTGCAGATAGAGAATGACGAACGTCAGGAAGGACCAGGACAGCAGAAACCCGAGCACAATCAGCAACAGAAAGATCCTCTGTAAAATGACTCAAAATTAAATATTTTCCAGAATTTCGGCGCGAATAATAGAAATTCAAATTGCCCAACCTTTTTGAGCCGCTTCTTGATGCGGTTGTTGGCGATCATGAGGCCACCCGCGGGCCCGCGGCCCAGCCTGAGTGACCTGAACACAATTACTGGTACAAATTCGCAAGCACTCGTCCGGAATAATAAAACATGCCACTGCTATACAAATTATAAGGGAGAGAGCATCAGTACGCTCACCGTTTCATGAACGTCCTATTTTGAAATCGTAATACATTGCTTTGTTACTCGTTTGAAACTTGCGCGAAAACCGAAAACGGAAGTGGTGCAAAGTTGAGGCAATTAGATGGGTAGATAACGGAAATGGGGTGGTGGTAGGTGATAGGGGGAAGAGAAGGTGGTAACCTAGATTGACCGATCGCTCTCTCTCTCACTCTCTCTCTCTCTCTCTCCACTCAAATCATGATGAGATTGTAACGAAGAGAGTATCGAGAGTGCGTCGATAGATTGAGTGAAATAAGGGGGGAGGCGATTGGTAGGGTGACCGTGATAGGGAGTCGCCGCGCAGTTTATCAATCAACCGCGTCGTGTGGTCGACGATTGTGGTGTGTGGTGTGGTGCGGTGCGCGGTGAGCAGGCGACGTTTTTCACTCACTTGGTTCACGAAGGCTACCGGCCGGCAGCGATTTATGCAAATCAATAAGAATAATCGGTCAGGAGCAGTCAGTAGGGGAGGATTGGGGGGAAGACTAGGAGACCTTGAGGAAGAGAAGAGGCTGGTTGCAAGAGGGAACACTCTCTTTCATACAGGAGAGAACACTCAGACAGGCAGGCGAGGGAGCGTGCGAAAGGCGGAGAGTGTGGGCAGAGAAAGACGAGAGAGCGCGCGGATTCAAGAGCGTGCAGACGGCTAGCGGGCGCGCAGAGAGCGTGCGAAATGCGGAGGGCAAGGAACCTGAGGAGAAAGGGAAATCTGTAATTGAAAATGCACTAGGACGGAAATGCGCACACGCGGGGAGATCGGGATCGGACTCCATTTTTTCTCAGTATTTTGCTATTTTCAGTTATTATGACAAAATAATATTTCATAAAATTAGTATAAAAAACGTACTCCGAGGGTAGGAAGTGAATCTACGGGACCCATCGCAGACTTCAAAAGTCTAAATACCCCCTCGGTGTCATGCGCCTTTTAAACTTTGAAGTCATCGCTGATTCCCATCATCTTTGTTTTGTGAATTTCTTCCGCAAGTCAAAGGTGGTTTCTTTTCGTACACTTGTTTCGGTGTGAGTAGATAATTTGTGGTGGCACGAGCGCATCCAGAAATCATCAGGATGATTTTGAATTTTGGCACAGTGCCAGCACAAAAGTGCTTATTAATAGTGATAGTGTGGCACACTTTCGTGGTTCATCGAGCTGATAAGGAGCGAAGCCTCCGAAACAAGCGCATCACACATCATTCCACATTCTAGCAAGCTTGAGCAAAGTGAGCTTTGTGAGTGATTTCCAAACGAAAATTTGGAGAGATCAGCAAGTTGTGACTAGGCTTTGTGAAACAATGGAGTCCGAGTTCAATAGTTCAGCTTATTTGGACGCGATTTTGACTATGATCTCATTCCGAGATCGTGATATTCTCCATTCACTCTCTGCCAATGTTCGCGTATCGGGCGGTCGCTCTCGTCACTTTAGTGAGTTTCCCTCGGATTCCTTGTTTTCTGTAGAATTCTACTAGGAAATCACACCATTCTTTGGTCCACTGAGTGTACTACTCTCTTGTACTCTCCCGAACATGCACAAACTTTAGTTCAAGTGGTGCATATATTTAGTAGATAGTTGGGTCAGGGGCATGGAGAAAAGAGATGAATGGGAAATGGACCATGAGTGTTTTTTTTAAATTAAAATAAAAAGAGAAGTGATGGATGTAAAATGGGCCCAAAGTAGCATCGTCTTACTTCAAGAACAGGAAAACACTCATCAAAATACGGAGAAAAAGCGCGCGCGCGCAGATCGAAATCTTTCCCTTAAAAGTTGGCGCTATTTGCAAACTTTATCGAGGCAACGATCGATTTTATCGAAGGGCACATGATTCCAAACATACAGAAGGGGGTCGGGGCGAGAGAGTGTGCAAAAGTGAGAGAGTCTCTCTCGATTTCACACGCTCCCTCACTCCAAACCCCTTTCTGGTGGTGAGGGGAGCGAGAAAGGAAAGTGTTGATGAAAAGAGGGAAGAATTGATGGTCGTTGTCAAAATATCGACGTTCTTATCACGAAGTTTTGTGTGCGAAAGACAAAAACAAATGGGGAGAGAGAGAGAGAGAATTCGCACTTCCGTTGCGAATTACAGTGTAAAAAGGCAGTTTGACGCGTACTGCAAATCACCCCCGTTAATTAGTTGAAAACAGTGTCAAGTGATGTCAACGATGTCATGCGAAAGTGTTCTGGGCAAGATGCCAAAATTGAATACGTGGCGATACCGTTGACAACATATTTGTGCTCAAAATACCCATCTGAGTTTGCATAACTCGCCATAACATCGTGCACGCCTTATCAGAAAAATCAGAAGGCGGAGTGCTATTCTACGGCTATCACGATGGTTATCAGTAGACGGAGATTGATGGGTGATAGTGGTCTGTGCAGTGGCCTTGCTCTTTCTCGAGAGAGGATACGACAGATTGGGAAGAGATGGAGCAACCCCCGAGTGATTTATCCCCCCCCCCTTCCCAGATAAGGAATCGCACGTGATAGGCTCAATGATATCAAATTTGTGTCAAACTGTGATATTAGAAAGGATACCGTAATTTCAAAGAATAAATCAGTTATTACTCCCTTCCTCCTTTCCGCAACCTCACAATACCATACTATAAGAGATCTCACGTGACAGTTTTACTGGTGTAAAATTCAGTGAAGTTGTGACGTCAAGGAGGGTACTGTAATTGAACGCAAAACTTCAGTTGTCGTTAGACCTCGTCAACTCGGGGAACGAGTACAACATCCTACCGTACTATCTGCTGAGACTGGTGGAATTCAAAGGTGAGGGATAGATGCCATTTGCAATAGAGGACTGACAAAAATAGTTAATTTGACAATTTTAAATAATATTTTACGTTTTCAGGCACCGACGAAATCATCGAGCGCGGCATGACGATTTCTGCGGAGAAAGATGACGTGATTCTTTTGCCTTCCACGAAATTTACGTACCTCTCAAACAACTAATCTTTGATCTTTCCTAAAAATATATTTACTCTTTTCTTCAGAATCGATCTGTGATTTCTTCTCAAATTTAATGTACCTCTCAT
Source organism: Pristionchus fissidentatus (assembly GCA_036245785.1). NCBI lineage: Eukaryota > Metazoa > Nematoda > Chromadorea > Rhabditida > Neodiplogasteridae > Pristionchus > Pristionchus fissidentatus. The sequence goes on along the minus strand of BTSY01000003.1, from coordinate 984,312 downwards.
CCAAATAATCATCAGATGCAATAACTTTTTCAAAATGATTCTTTGATCTCACCTGAAATTCACTTACCTCTTAAACAACTAACCTTTGATCTTTAATAAAAATATATTCGCACTCTTTTTAGAGCTGATCTTTGATCTTTTAGGGTTTGGCCGGGCACCGGAATTGCCTCAATGCCATTAATTTCCCGAGCGGCGGCGCATTTTTATGCTCGATAAAAACCATTTTCGAATCGCAATTTCTGCCCAAACACACACTTGTGGTGAGCGTTTTGATCTTTGATATCTTGAAATATAGACCTTTGAACTGTGCCTAGTTTCATCATTCAAGGGCGAAGATCACTTTGCGTCGATTCACAAGAATCTCTTCAACTACGAGGTGATTAAATACAGTATATCGTTTCAGTTCACGACACGTATATATCGATCGATTGTACAGTATCGCGACCTGACTGGAGATACTGTATGAGACTACGTTGAATTTGAATTTTATCAGAATCATCCGTGCTCCCACGCCAGAGAGGAGCACAACTCCAAAAAGCCTAAACACTCGGCCGAAGTTGTGATCGCGCTGCAGGGCAATTTTGTGCTCTACGGCTGCCACAATTATATTGTGAGTGAAACTAGCAAAAAGTTATGGAGGCATGGGTAATTGAACCCCAGCCCTCTCGCATGCTAAGCGAGCGCTCTACCACTGAGCTATGCCCCCACATGCTTCTCGTTGACAAGGAGGAACTAATCTCTCTTCCTTGCAGACACTCACTCTGCAAAGGAACAAGCAGCTCTCTAACTTTGCGATCCTCAAAGCGTATAAAGGCAAGTGGTGCTCACACTTTCCTTTAAATTCAACTTCTGCAATTTTAGTTCCTCACAATTTGATTCAATTCAAGCAATGCGCTAAGAATGAAACTGATACCTGCAGTTTGAGCACTGTAGAGTATCACGATACAATAATTGTAAGTGGCGCCGATCGATAACTGATCTATAAACTACCGTATCCTTCTCAGGCCGAGGACTACGTGTGCTGCTGCAGTGGACCGGGCTGTGCGGCAGTGATTATTGATCAGGTGACAATTATCGATAATTCAAGTTTTAAAAGATTCAACTTTTAAATGAGTTTCAATTTCAGGGTGGATGGAACTCTCCCTTCCCTCTTCTCCGTTATAATATTCAACTAGAACCGTCGCTTGCTGCCAAAATCGGCGAAATGATCTACTCCAAGGACAATTCCAAGTACAAAATCAGTGAGAAATGGACATCTCAAAATGGGAATTATCGATTACTTTCAGAAGAAAACACTACAGCCACCCGCCGGCGCATATTCACGAACTATGAGTTCTCGATGTGGTGTGTTGTTTGATCTTTGATCCTTGCCCGCCCCCAGGGAGGCGATCAGTGTCGAGACCAAGGGCCGAAATACTGATCGTCATTTCCTCAGAACCGATCTTTGATCTCATCTCATTTGTTGCTGTCTAGGAGTTGCTGTCTTTTCAAGCACTTACACTAAATATTTGGCCTTTGATCTTTTACATCTGATCTTTAATCTCTGATCTCTGATCTTTCCAGGGACGTCATTCTCATTTGCTTCGTCTTCTTCTCAATCACTCTCGCCATGGCGCTGTTGTGGTGTCTCCAAATGTTTTTCAAGGTGCCAATCGATATTTCAATCAGGGAAATTCGATATTCTTTGCAGGACACGATCGTCGAGTGATCAGTTATCGATTAGTGGATAGAAGACAGACACAAACACACATCTCACACCGTTATCACATCGAAAATGTAGAATAAATGCAATTACATATACATATATACATATACATATTTACCCTGACATCAAGGCAAGGGCCTGCAGGAGGTATCATTCGGGGGCAGAGGAGGTCGGGATCTTCGAATTCGAGGCAACTGGTCAAGGGAATGGATCTTGCTTGGCTTCTTTGGTCAATTGGAGTGTCGATCTTGGACGATTGACATTGAGCGTAGAAGTAGATCTTCCGGCAACCAGTGACGTCCTGACTAGCGTGTATCAACCTAAGTGGGAACTCACGTCGTAGTCTCGTCGACTGGGCCTTTCTTGAAAGTTGGCGACTTGAATTAGATGCAGGCGATCCGGGTCCTTTTCTCGAAGTGGTACCAGGTGGGCGATATACTTGCCGGGTTGCCCAAGCTGACTGGCAAGGGTTCTCCAAACTGAGGAGGGAGAGGAGCGGGGAGACTGTCGACCGCCCGTCACGAGGCACAGAATGAAGAATGAAGAATGAAGAATGAAGAAAGAATGAAGAATTCTTCATTCTTCATTCTTCTTCATTCTTCAATGCAATTAAATGGGAAAAATTCCCGTGATCCTTGTCACAAACATATTGAAGGTTATTTATGAGAAACCAATGGAACTAGTCACGAACGAAAAAAAATCATGCAAAACATTTGATCTCGGGCGGGCTCGAACCGCCGGCCTTCTGTGTGTTAGACAGATGTGATAACCACTACACCACGAGATCACATGCTAGGAGTTCAGAAGACTGCTTTCATTGTGCGAGTGGTACGACTCACGTGCTTGACCGAGGTGATTAGGCAATTTTTTTCATTCGGAAAAGATCAGAATGAGAAATGTATACATAAAGCTCGAATTTTATACGAGAGCGATTTATCGTACGTTAGATAACGGTTCCTCATTCCGCTCATTCCAAACACGCTCACATCATTCCACAGACCGGTCAACCATCCAGAAAGGCCTTTGGAGTGAGAGAGCGTGTGAAATCGAGAGGGACTCTCTCACTTTTGTACACTCTCTCTCGCTCTAATCCTGATCTTTAGGTTTGGAATCATGTGGCTCTCTCGCATCGGTGAGTAAAGACATTGCAACCCAGAAATTTCGCTACATCGAATTATTACAACTTGGGAAACTCCAGAAACGGGTTCGGAGCCACATGATTCCAAACCGACAGACAAGGGTCAGGGTGAGAGAGTGTGCAAAAGTGAGAGAGTCCCTCTCGATTTCACACGCTCTCTCACTCAAAAGCCCTTTCCGTAAGGATGACCGGCCCGTGGAATGATGTTGAGCGATAGAGCGAGTCGCTGTCACATTGCAATGTCTTTTTTATCTCTCGCACCGACCTTTCTGGGGAGATTCGTCCTCCTTTTCGGGAATATTACAGAAAGGGTTTTTGAATGAGAGAGTGCGTAAAATCGGAGAAGGACTCTCTCCCTATTGCACACGCTCCCACCCCGACCCCTTTCTGTGGGAAAATCAGAGAAACTCATCACAATCGAATTCTACAAAGTACGTGATATTTTGCTGCTGTTTCCTACACGTTTTCTTCTCAAACCTTGTGTAAATTTCTCATTCTGAACTTACCCGCATAAAAAACTGCCTAATCGCCTCAGTCAAGCTCATTAGTCGTGCTACTCGCGCAATGAATGCTGTCTACGGCAAACTTTGCATGCGATCTCGTGGTGTAGTGGTTATCACATCTGTCTAACACACAGAAGGCCGGCGGTTCGAGCCCGCCCGAGATCAAAAGTTTTGCTTTTTTCTCCTTTATTTTTCTCCTCTACCCGACGTTTGTAATGAGTTTCATTAATTTCGTATAAAGATAAATGTCCGAAGCGCTTGGACGATTCGCGTGTATGGAAAATGATACGACGACTGTTAGTTTCGACGAACAAACGAGTGCACGAATTTCCCTTACACTTTCTCAAACTTTTAATGTGAAAAACGTTAATAAAAAATACACGGAGTTTTTTTCGGGAGAAATTTGGAATGGCTCTTGCATATTCCCTTCTAGAGCGAAAGGAGAATCAGGGGAATATTAAAATGCCAGTGCACATTCATTCTCAATTTCTCTTCTCTCTCGCTGACTTCTTCTCGTAGAGAGAAGGACCCTTTTTGGTCAACCTCTATCCTGCAATCGTCTGAAAAATGCCGTGAAGTGGGCGATTTTGTTCACTCAAAAAAAGAGGAAAAGATTCTCTCTGGCCGGGAATTCAAATGTTGCCTTTTTTTCCATTTCCTATATCCGAAATAGGGACGGGCGAGTGATTTTTTGAGTACGCGATTTAGCAGTACTACCTTCGACGCCGTTGGGTTGAAAATACCGTATACCACAGTTGTCAATTTCGCAATCACTTTTCCCGTATTTCGGCAGTCTATTTCGAAAACTTGTCAATGTTATTGGATCGAGGATCATCAAAAGAATGGACAAAGCACGCGGTATTCACGGAACACTCTACAGGAACATAAATAAACGACTTCGAATATTGATGAATTTCAATTTATCGAGTTGAAGGCTAATTTCTTCAGGATCGGTAGAGTTCGCTGTGAAAAAAATGCAAATCAAATCAGAAAATCGGTTGGAGCTGCCGATTTCGAGAAAGAGTTCGACAAAGTTTCGCATTTTATAACGGGAAATTCGCTTTTCTCGCATTTTCTCCCGCGGCATTATGATGTGAATTATCGAATGTTTGAGCAATGTTGAGAGAACAAACAGTGAACACGCTGCGGATTTCGAGTAATCGATCTTCGAAAATAGCTAAATGGAGGGTTACTGTAGCCCAGTTCAATAAATTCTTTATTTATTCGGTCTGCGACTTTTGAAAGAGTACCTCTTCTTTGCATAATTTATTTTTCATTTATTAAAGGGACCCGGCAGAGATCGGCAACTTGAGCTCAATTGGTGTAGTTTGAGTCACACATCACGGGAAAATTTCAGAAAAAAATAATGGGACTTTCTGTTTCGAGATATGAGCAATTGAATATTCGTGGTGTGCTAATTCGACGTTTCCTAATGGTGTCTTGAGTATAGGGAATCATCATGAAACACCAGGAATTTTACTCAGTAGCCACCCAGAACATCGTACGAATTCATCAGCCATGAATTGTTAGGACTGGAACCGTTTTCAGAAATATTAGGAAAAGGCGGCGCCCTTTGGCCCATTGCGGTGTGGTTTGCGGGTAAGACCGTAGCGGCTCTCAAAATGGTCCGAAATTTTTTTCCATATTTTTCCCGTGATCAATGGACAAAATACTACTAAATAAGTGCATTTCGCTATCTATGCACGGTCCCTTTAAAACACACTGAATGCAGAAATAAGCAGATAAAACTGTTCATAACAAGTAAACTGTTTTTTTCAGTTTGCGATAGATGTGATCAAAACGTGACACAGTCACTGCTCCACTTGAACCAATGACGTCGCGCAAGTAGTCACTCTTTTCAATCATTTTTCTTATTAATTAGACTTAATTAGATAAAATGAAGTTGATAAGTCGAAATGCGGTAGAATAAGCTATCGAATGATCATACTCTTGTAATTTATTTCATTCATCGATGTGCAACCCGCCCGTCCCTAATCCGAAAACTAACACCACATAAGTTATCGACACCAGAGAGCAACATTATGTGAGTACAACAGTAGATGTTACAATTGAAAATCGCAATTTCCTTGCTAAGGTATTATCTATTTATTGCTGGACGACGAACTTTGTAGTGAAACGACGACATTCGACTCGGTTTCTCTGAATGTATGACTTCTTTTTAACATTTTTTTGTTTGTTATAACACTGCCACGAAAATAAACTACAACATCTCACATGATTCCAAACCTACAGAACAGGGTTAGTGCGAGAGAGTGTGCAAAAGTGAGATAGTTCCATCTCGATTTCACATGTTCTCGCACTCCAAAGGCCTTTCTGTAAGGTTGACCGGCCTGTGGAATGATGTGATCTTGAATATTTCTCCAACATTTCGTTTCTCGCATGTTATCAAACCGAAATGAGATTGTGTGCGAAATGAGAAGAATGTAAACCGTTCAATTTTTCAGTCGTGCAAAAACTGTGCGCCTGTGCTAAATGTAGTAGTTGTTCATTTCACACACTCTCTGATCCGCTTGCCAGTGCAAAAAGTGTGTGAAATGAAGAGATCGTGGTGTGATGACCGTGAACTCTACTTGCCTGCCAATGAGACGGAGCAGATCTTGTCTTAGTCCAGTAGAGAAAGCGACAATGATATAGGGAGGAGAGGAACCCAGGAAAACGCCAATCATATTACGCAGAGTAGCTCGGAACATGATCTAGATATATTAGAATAATTAATTAATTTTGCTATTTCATTTATTGGTGAAGGGCAAAATATTCTTATTCTGTATAAGGGGGGTTGGAGTGAGAGAACGTGCAAAATCGAGAGGAAATCTCGCAGTTTCGCGCACTCTCACTCCTGCCCCTGGAACTATGTGAAATGGAAATTCACCTTGTCCTGTATAAGCTTGGCGTTGACCACAGCATACGCAAACGCCACGAGCTGCGATGTTTCGTTGACAAATTTTATAAATATCGATAATCGCTAAAATATGATGTCACTGACCTCCATACTACAGATGAGTATGGCAATTTGATTCAATTGAGACTCGACCCTTCTCTTGTTCTCGCCTATCGTCGAATTGTCTTCATCAAAATGCTGAATATAAAACGGGTAAAGATGTTGTTATGTCTGTGCACAACGGGTGTTTTAGTAATAATATTTATATAATATGGAGCAAAAGGAATAACGACGTCTCGCTACGCGAGCGGAGGACAAGACTAATGAATTACGTCAGAATTACGAAGCACACTTTAGACATTGTGTAAAGTGTGTAAGAAGTGTATGGAAGTGTATGGAATACAGTATGTCCTACGCACTTGGGGTGTTGTGCTAGGTCAGATACTAGGCTCATACACAGCACCTCCGCCACAAGATATGAAATACGAGTATTGAATATCTGACGATGTGAAGTTACGATAGTACGAAGGTAACTTATAATGTAGTAAAGAATCAATATCGTAGTACTGGGTAATGATGGTCAATTATGATGGGACTCATTCAGAGTAACTGTCTTCGTGTCGTTCTCCACATCTTCCGTGGGCTCGAATCTTTCTTCGACGATTGAAGTTGCACTCGATGTAGTCGCACTTGTCGTGGTAGTTGAGACTCGCGAGACAATGTAGTTGTCCTCGACGATGTCCTTCTTCTCGCTCGATCCGTAGATGCACTTCTCCATGGTCATCGACCATCTCTCGACACACATTCCATCATGACGCATGATCTCTCGATGTCTGGTATTACCCATGGCGAACTCTCTGTTCCCACTACCGACACCTCTCCAACTCCCCTCTTCCCTCTCGGAGAGAGTGAGCTGATGTCTGATCTTTGCTCGAAAGATCTCCTCATTGCACACGAACACTTGTTCGTTGCTCTTGGCAGGACCCGTATGTTCCTCCATCCTTGGGTAACGGATAGTATTGGTCTCTTGATGTACGGTAGTACCCTGGACGAACTCTCTGTTGTCCCTACCGACACCACACATTCTTCCCTCCTCTTCCTTCTCGGAGAGAGTGAGTTGATCTTTGATCTTCATATAAAAGACATCCGATGCAATTCTCGATGAAAATTCCTTTGTGCAGTCGAAAACTAGTTCACTGCTTCTGGCAGGACTCGTATGTTCCTCCAGTCTTGGGTTACGGTAAGTTTCGCTCACGACGAAACCAAGAGAGTTGACATCTCTGTCTTCGGCACCATCATTGGAAATCCATTCCAGATTTTCCGTGTGCTCTCCCTTCCTCTTCCCATTGAATGCGACTTTCTCATGAAAAGTCAGCAAGTGCGCTTCTGCATCATGGTCATCCGCATGAAACGTCTTCAGAGTGGGCTCATCTCTGTACGGTAATCTGTCGTTCACGACAATAGTCAGCCCGTGACGTGTCTGATTCATCCACGGTTCCTTCGTCTCTTGGACTTCTACGCGTGAATCCACATCACAGAAATCGATCTTGGAGAAGCTGCTCCCTCTCTTTCCAGAGTCCGAGTCAACCTCCGGAATCATAGGCAGACACGCTCTGCCCTCTCTGGGATCAGCATGTTCTTCCACAGACTCATTCTTCTCTTCGACTAGAGAGAATACTCCTGCCTGCTCCAAGTGTTCTCCTTCATCATCATCATCATTTATTTATCATGCCAAAAGTCGTTGATTGAAAATATATATAATAGGGTAAGTGAACACGATAGGTACGATGTCCTTCATCATCATCATCATTTATTTATCATGCCAAAAGTCGTTGATTGAAAATATATATAATAGGGTAAGTGAACACGATAGGTACGATGTCACAACAGGGTGACAAAGTGAGAAAAAAACCTAAATTCTTAAATTAAGCTATCTTAATAATACGGATAGTAATCAATAGGAATATGAACACGGCATCTCATCATAAATAAGTCTCGATTCTGTGAGATAACTATGTTGTGGGGGATACTATTCCAAGTTTTTACAATACGATTTGGAAGGAAAAGGTGAAAAAAAAAGAAGAGGAGGAACGGTGCTTACGCAATTGAAACATATTGTTACGTCTTGCACGGGGAGGAGCTATACAGAGAAACGAGGGCAATCCAATGTCTACATCATTATGTTCAACTTTATATATGAAAGCAAGGTCAATCAAATTTCGACGATATTCTAGAGGCTCTAAACTGAGTAGTTGTAACCTATCGGGATACAATCGGTACTCGATACCACATTTATAAAGCACTCGCTCAGAATAATTACGGAGAACTTTTTCGATTTCGAAGCACGTTTTTCTATCATGGGGTGACCATAGTTCGGAACAGGATTCGAGCACAGGACGGACGTAAGCTGCGAAAAGTCGAGCGTAGAGAAGGGGTTTTTGGTGAGAAAGGTGCGGAGTATGTATGAACAGCGAGCTCCTTGCGAGTTCACTCCCATTATTGATCTTTGATCGATCTCCTTTTCATACACCTGCTGGCTGGTTCCAGGGTCTACATATCCTCCAGTACTGCCTCTCGGGTTCAGTCTGGCCAGTCCAGTCTCGCAATATTCTTGACATTCCATCAATTTTTCGTAGTCATCCGGAGACTTGGTGCATGCGACTACCGCAATATCATTCCTGAAGAATGATCTTCTCAGGTTCAGTTTCCAGAACCAATCACCACCGACAAGTCGAATCGGGGCTGTAGTAACGTAGACCACTCCGCTACTCTTGACTCCGCTGTACTCCATCAATCAATTTATCATATCAGGCGATAATCGCTCAGATGAGGATGGGTCGGTAGTCTTCATAAGTTGCATTCCACCAGTTCGCGCCGATTGCTCTCCTTAGGTCATCTCTCCATCTTGCTCTTGGCTGGCCTGGGGGACGAGTTCTGCTGTAAGGGGTCCACACAGTAGTCGCTCTGCACCATTTCTCCGTATCCATACTCCTCACTTTCAATGCCCATTGAGCTTTTCGTTTTAGGCTTTCCTGTACCCAGTCTTTCACTTTGGTGATTTCCCGAAGTCTTTCATTTCTCCAGCGATCTCTCAAAGTCACTCCAATCATTCTTCTCTCCATTGATCGCTGTGTGACGTTCAGCCGATTTCTCTCATTCCCTCTCAAAGCCCACACTTCACTCCCGTAGAGTACTGTAGACGTGATGCAGCTTTCAAACAGTCTTCTTCTGGTCTTCATAGGTAAAAGACGGGACGAAAGAAGGTGAGACAGTTTGCTCCATGCGAACCATCCGAGTCGAATCCTATGTTCCACTTCTTCAGAGATATTTAGGGGAAGACTAATTGTCCCTCCTAGATAGGTGGCAGATGGAATGAAGTTGAACTTGTTGTTCTGTGAGCAGATTAGTCTTCGAAGCATTGACTTCGAGACCAACTCGAGAACATGCATCCATAAGTTTCTTCAGCATTCTTTCCAGCTCTGGACGTGACTTTGCAATGAGTGCCACGTCATCTGCGTATTCCAAATGGGTCAGGTTCCTCCCATCGATCCTAAGTCCATCCTTCTCCCAGTCGACGTCGTCCATGGCGAATCGAAGCACAACATTGAAGAGGCGAGGGGATAAAGTGTCCCCTTGGCGGACTCCTCTTCTAACGTCGACTGGAATGAGATCTTCGTTGACTCTGATGAGTGTTGAAGATGACTCGTAGATACGGCGAAGAAGATCAACGAGGGTGGGATGGGCTCCGGAAGTCCATAGTGCTTGCCAAACAGCGCTCCACTCCACGCAATCGAAGGCTTTCTTGAAGTCGACAAATCCGAGGTAGAGGGGGATACCGTACTCATGGGTTCTTTCTGCTACCTGCTTGATGGCATGCAGGTTGTCGAGGGTGCTGTGCCCTTTCCGGAAACCGGTTTGGGTGTGCGATTCCGCCTCTTCTAGCGAGCCCTCGATTCTTTTCAGAATTACCCTTGTGATGGTCTTGAGAGTAACGGTAAGCAGCGAGATGGGACGGAAGTTGCCGATGTTTGTAGGGTCGCCTTTCTTGTGGAGAAGTGACACAACGGCTTCCACAAAATCGCCGGGCACGGGGTCTCCGGCTACCAGGGAGTTGAGAAGGTCGGCGAGAACGAGAGCGAGGTGATCTCTGGAGTGGTAAAGCATCTCGGGGAGGATTCCATCAGAGCCGGGGGAGTGACCACATTTGAGAAGGGACATTGCTTGCTTAGTCTCGTCGGGAAGGAAGGGAGGGAGGGGGTCGGGTGGTCTCGGGGTAACTGCCAGTGGGAGCGCCACCGCAGGAGTGTAGAGGGACTGGTAAAAGCGTTGCACAGCATCCATTGTGGCAGCTTGGGAGAAAACGCCAGTGGCTGGGTCAGGAACAAGTAGACGCTTCCGAGATGTTTGCAGGTTGAGCATCTCCTTGACTATACTCCTTCCCATTGCTGCTGCTTGCCTCGCCTGTGCCTCTTTTCTCCTCCTGATATCCTCCTTCAGATTCGTACGGGCTGCATTGCAGGCGACTGAATAGGCTACGGATCCTTGGGGATTGGATTGCAGGTGGTGACGTTGGGCGAGTAGATTCCGAGTTGTGGCCGATATCCATGGTGGGTTGTGTCGCGCTCTCCAACAGTTGGTTGCCGCAGTCTTGGTGAATGCCTTGATGGTACTGTAGGCGTCGTGGGCAGTGTTGGGTCGAACAAGGGGCAGTGACGCGAGTAGATTTGCGTTGGCAGAGAATGCGGCCCGATCAAGATCAAACCGTTTCCTGCGTCTTTTCTGCCTCGCCTTGTTAGGGAGAGAAAGACACATCCGAACAAGGCGATGGTCAGAGTTGAACTCGAATTGACCAACGACTCCACAGTTGACTACCCGCGCAGATGGAGGGGCAGCGATGTAGTCAATCTGATGGTAAGTGAAGCCGTTATTAGAGCGCCAAGTCCAGATCCGGCCATGTCTTCTCTTCGGGAAGGTATTCCAGATGCGCAGTCTGTTCCTCATGCAGGCCTCTGTGAAAGTGCGGCCGCGTGAGTTCGGTGACTTAGAGGCGAAGTTGCCAACGAAGATCTCATTTCCGGGCTCCCTCGCTACTCTACAGTTGAAGTCACCGACCAGAACTGGCATGAAACCTCTCGGTGCCTTCTGCAATGCGGCCTCAACCTGGTCTAGGAAGTCATCGTAGTCGTTGTCGCTGTGGGCAGACGTCGGGGCATACGCGCAGACCAGGAAGAGCCGTTGAAGTGGAAGTTGCAGAGTGGCGAGACGGTCCGAGAGGCCATGGAACACCGCTCCACGCGCGAGGTGCGGACGGAGCAGAAAGGCTACACCATAGGACGCGGTGGTACCCCTCGAGTGGTAGACTACTGTGCCTGAAGACGTAAGATTGAAGGAAGCACAACCCACAATCCTCGCTTCCTGCACAGCAACGACGTCCCACTTGATCTCTTCCAGGGCCAGTTCCATCTCGACATGCTTGTCCTTGGGAGCGAGCGTCCGTACGTTGATGGTGCCGATGTAGATGTGGCGACTCATCAGGGTGGCATACAACTACCGCCGGCCAGGGCTTCTGGTAGAGGGACACTGGGCGGCTCGCGAGACGGAGGGAAAGAGTGTCTGACCGCTCACTACGCTCTTGAGAACCCAGAATGTACTCCACTCCATAGCATGTACTGTACTCCATAGCACTGGAAAACATTCCGAGAATCTCGAGAGACTGATCGTTAGCATCGCTAATACGATCGACAAACTTCGTCAGAGACGGAAAATTCAGTCCTCTCCAGTCACTTTCCGAGATGATGGTGACATCTGAGCCAGTATCCACTTGGAACTCAATCGATTTTCCACCGACCTTCAAGTTCGCATACACGCGACCCCTCCTCTCTCCACCACAGCGGATGAGGTACGATCTACTTCCATGCCGTTTCGGCCTCTTCTCTGGATATGTCAGCCAGCATTCACTCTCGTAGTGACCCTTCTTCTCACAGCTTCTGCATGTGATCGATTTGTCTCTCTTATACTCGGGATTCTTGCTCCTTTCAGTCGTTCCTTTATTGTACGTCTTCACCATGTTCACCGATGCATTCTGTACCACTGTCACGTCACGTTCCGATGCCCTCAGCGTGGAGTACTTCTCGAGTAGCTCCTTGAACGTGATCGATGCCTTCAGACTCACTGCATTGAACAGCTGAGTGCGCATCGCCTTCTGATTTGACAGATCCAGACCAGCCAGGAAGACTATGATCTTCATCTGGTCCTCAGTAATCGACTTAAGACTACCCTTCTGGTACAGCCGGTTCACTTCTGCGGCGAATTTCATCACATCGAGACTACCACTCGTGGACATTTTCTGGTTGAAGAATCGAACACGCAGTTCGAAATCAGACTCCTTCTTTCCGAATAAGGATTTGAGCGTGGACACCGTGTCATCAAACGACTCAGCCATGACATCATCGGGTGCCTTGTGATCACGGTACTGAGCATTGCACTTCACACTGAGGTGCCTCAGCAGTACTCTCACCTTTGCACAATCATCTGCTCCCTTCATGTCATGCACGAACACATCCTGGTACCGATCGTACCACTGCTCGAATGTGCACTCCTCCTCATCATACTCAAAATCCACGATCCTTCCTTCGATCGCATCAAGAGTCAGTCCATTCGACGTGGACGGAACCTGCACAGTCATCATATTCTGTGCTCTTCCCTCGTTATTACCACCCTTATTCACCAATGGCAATAACTGTGTGCATTTCTCATTCTGGTCTGCTTGCATTTCAACAACCTTTCTCTGCATCTCTACCATCTGTGTGAATAATTTCGTCATGGTCGGGGAGACCTCCTCGTCTTCAGCCGTCATGGTTCTCTACCAGCCTCACTTCCTTTAGTTATTGATCTACTCGACCAATCTCCAACTATCAGTCGCGTTCTCGGCTTAACCAATACGCAGAGTAGTTATCACCAAAAAAAAATTGGCGATAGCTTCCGCTGCTATCAGTAAAAACCACTGGCTTTAGCTCGCTTGTTGGTACAACCAACAAGGTCCACGCTTGGCTACCCTGACCAATAATGAGGGTTTAGCTCGCTTGTTGGAACTTCCAACAAGGTCCACACTTGGCTACCTTCACCACTTAATCACACTCAATCACAGTAGTTGCAGCTCTTCTGGTAGACGACCACGTGCTATACTTGGCAGCACGGGTTTGAAGTACCTGCGAACCTCTAGCACCAGGGAAAACGGCACTAGAGGCGACAATCAATAAAGAAATATGCAAAAAACAGCCACTAAACTATGCGCAAGCTAGTTAAACAATCCTGATCGCCAAAATGTTATGTCTGTGCACAACGGGTGTTTTAGTAATAATATTTATATAATATGGAGCAAAAGGAATAACGACGTCTCGCTACGCGAGCGGAGGACAAGACTAATGAATTACGTCAGAATTACGAAGCACACTTTAGACATTGCGTAAAGTGTGTAAGAAGTGTATGGAAGTGTATGGAATACAGTATGTCCTACGCACTTGGGGTGTTGTGCTAGGTCAGATACATGACTAGGCTCATACACAGCAGATGTCATTATTCATCAGGCGATCCCGGCCACCCCTTTGCCTAAGTACCCACAGGGAAATAAGTCTACGAATCTAGACTTATGGGCAGGCCATCGACGACTTTCAAAGTCTACACGCCTCGCTCCCTTGCCCTTTTAGACTTTAAAGTCGTCGCTGACCAGCTTAGACTTATGAAGTCGTAGACTTAATTCCCTCTGAGTACTAGGCCTGAGAATGTGTGTTCTTTATAGTGTTTACCATTCTAACGATCGTGAGACTTGTTTCTTCACTTTCTTGATGCATTTTACTCAATTTTATATGTTTATAGAAACATTAATTTCACCATTTTCTTCTGATTTCGCAGCGAAACAAGCATTGTTGCGTAGCAGACGAAATTGGCCAGTGTGCATGTCATGTTGACGATTAGAGCAGCGGCCACCAACGGGTTTCTGACGTTGAATTCGAACTGGAAAACCGTGTATAATGTACACGAATGTCTCTTCGGAGACTCAGAATACATAATGTAGATATCTTAATATTTAAAAAAATCGAGCTTTGGAAGATATTTTCTCTGCGTGTAGCGGACCGCAGAACTGGGAATAGACCCGTTCCAATCATTCTGATTCCAACAATTATACGTAATCAGGGATTAGTTACTCTCTGAACAGCCAGCGCAATGAAGCATTCTGACGCGCTTGTTTTGTTTTTCAACTGATCACGACCAAAAAAAAACTCACGTGAATCGTAATTCCAGTGGGAATCGTCCGCCATTCGACATCCAAAGATGCAGCGGAAAGCCCAAATATGAGCAGGGTCATTCCAATTTGGAAAGTGACCATACAAATAGTCGCTTTTCCAACGTAGATCTGATTATGGATTAACTTATTGTTGAACCTACTAATTGTTAATTGCTGTGAAATGATGTTTACATTGTTGTAAGAAAAGGGAATTTTGATGGCGATTACTCGATTGAGAGAGATGAGAAACACCGTGCACAACTGGCCCATGCGACAAGCGAAAACGAGAGATGCGAGTACATGAAATGCTCTTTGTTTTTTTCTTTAGTTAAAACATTGATTGATTGTTATTCTTGTCCTCTTATAAGTCAAATGATTAGTTCCAAATGCCAATCTAGAAAGAACAATTGTAATCTAAAGTATCGAAAAATCGGATTTTCCCATATTAAATAGTCGGCCTTCTTTTTTACATTTTTGGGGTCTATGTACTTGCAATTTAGAGAATCAAAAATATGAATCTATATAAGACTGACAGTGGCTATTTCTTTAGTTGCGATTAGATTCACTGTCCATCCCTGTTGTGCGCTCATGAGAACAAGCATGTTAATGTGCAAAATTATGTTGATCACACCGTCTCCCTGAACATTATTCCACATTGTTCCAAACCTCCAGAAAGGGGTCAGGTGCATGATAGTGTGTAAAAAAGCAAGAGAGTAACTCTCACCTTCACATGATATCACGCGCCAGGCTGTTTCTGGAGGTGAGCAAAGGCATTTTTCTCCTCCCACTCACCAAATAAATATTGTACACGATAGTTTCGCTGCGCTGTTTCCACATAACAACCATGACTAGTAGATAAAAGGGAATGGTGAATAGCATGGCGGCGGCGCAGAGGTAGTTGACACATGTGTGGACCGAGCCAACAAAGTCCATGGAGACCTGAAGCCAGATAATCACAGATCACAAAAGTGCTTCCAGAAAGGGGTCAGGGGTGAATGAGTATGGAAAAATGCGAGGGGCGATCGCCACGAGAGACCCCTTTTTGGATTTTGGGAATAATGCGGACATAGTGGAAGCAAGCGCGAATAGAATTCTGATCATCTTTCGTGACTGTACACCGGTAGCGTGTTTTATGAACAGTGGAAAATAATAAGATGGGATGATAAAACACTGATTGCGTGAAAGCAATCATTAGGGAAAACAATTCTGCTTTTCTGTTTCGTAGAGTGGTCCCATATCTTGTTATCTGTGTTATAATGAGCGGAAGCGACCAGCCATCCAACAGAATACAAGAAACAAATCCAGAAAGGAATATTTCGAAGAATCAATTTCAGTCATGAACGTTTCGGAAATACCTATTCCGATTTTGCTCAATTTTCGATTTTGTTTCTCCGACATCTTTTATCTCAGATATAAGAAGTAGGAGAACGAACACAGCAAAAGCGGGATCAGAGTCGACTGTATCACATGATTCCAAACCTACAGACCAGGGTTTGGGTGAGAGAGTGTGCAAAAGTGAGAGAGTCCCTCTCGATTTCACACACTCTCTCATCCACCGAGGAGAAAGTGACGACATTTCGTATTGATCAGTGTTGATTGCGCGAAAAAAAAATGATTCATAACTGAGTCAAAATTTGAACGGAGGTCACGTCGAGTGGCGATACGACCTTCCCGGTCTCCCTTCGTAAATTCCACGCCAGACGACTTACATGTGGATTGCGGAGAACAAGAGACTTGTAGGATACGAAGGTGCAGAATCGATTGGACAGAAGGTAAACGGTACGATTACAGTGACCCACATCTACAGTACAGTAACTCGTCAAGTTCGGATTTTAGAGACTCGTTTTTTACGGTTTCTTCACTGAGATTATATTTTCCACGTAGTCTGAAATTTCACACTCTTTCTGATTAGGGTTAGTAATTGTCATGGCAATGTTGTGCGAGACGTCATGAAGCTTTGGAAATTATGAGTTGAGCGCAGGGGGGGAGGGGGGTACGGTATACCAATCCACGGCGTTTTGGCCCCATTTTTTGAATGTTTCCGTGTGGGAACTCGGGTTCACCCTGCTGCGTGTGGTAGAATGTCAACATGCAAACTCTCTCTCTCATTCCCTCTCGTCTCTCGCTTTACCTATTAGATCAGACGAAAAACACTTTCTCACTGATCTGCCTCTCTTCCTCACCCCCCTGTAGAATGCCGTGTAAACGACAATACACAGAAGGACTAAAGTCTAGTGAATGAATTGGAAGGCGTCATGATGTGGGCGATCGATCAGGACGATGATGGGGACACTCTAATACGGCTGCAGGACGATGATGGGGACACTCTAATACGACCGATCGCTACAGCACAACGGTATACTGTAGAATTTAGGACGACGGAGAGGTGTACTGTAGACATGATGTTACGGTATACTGTAGACTGTAGGATGACGGAGAGGTGTACTGTAGACATGACGTGCTCCGGTTTTTCAGCGCAGCTTGTGCGCGCTTGATTTTGCAAGAAACGCGCCGGATTCTGCATTTTCCGTTCGGGACCTTTCAACAGAACGCGCGATGTGCGCCCGATTGTTGTAGGGTGCGGCGCAAGACGCATCGAACCCTACACAAATCGCGCTGAAAAAAATGAAGTACGATGAGAGATGTGGTATGAAATGTATACGGTGCACATTATTACTATTTCCAGGAAACATCCAAAAAATGAGGAGGGGTGAAATACTGTCTACTAAGAAAGTGTCCATCGCCAGTACATACAGCATCAATCGATGTGGATGGCTCCTTCTATAATAAATATGAGGAGTCAAATAAGGAGTGAGAAGAGGGAAATGAATCTAAGATCCGCAAAAGGAATCAAATTGCCTGCACTAGTGAATATCGTAATCGCGCAATATTGGTTGCAGCACACATGCACACACTGCGTTTTGGCGGGAACAATTTTGAACGGCTCTCGTAATTTCTCTTCGAGAGAATCAGGGGATTGGCAAAATGCCAGTACACAGGCTCTCTCACTTTCTCTCCTCTCTCGCTGACCCCTTCCCATGACTCTCTTTTGATCTACCTCTCTCCTACACCCCTGTAAAATGCCGAGGCACATTCGCGACTTGTTGTTCCTCCACCCTCCCTATTCCTCTTTTTTCTCTAAAAGACTCAAAAAAATATCAAAAACCGGGAAGAGCAACTCGACAGCGATATTTGGGCCGAACTGTATTTATTTGAAAATTATTGCAATTGCAAAATTTAACAAAAAAGCAACTTTTAAAGCAAGTTGTTCCTCCGGTTACTGTAGGGAATTAATTAAATCAGTTGTCGATTGGAATTTGACTACTCAACTACGGTAGCACCACGATGCTGACAAATTTCCACGCCCGCTCTCTCTTTTTCCCCTGTTCTCTCCGCTCCCTAGGGCTCACTTCCCTTGTTTCTTCTTTTTCACGTGTCTTACTCGCTTCAAACATATCACTGCTCATTAATTTCTCGTGAAACCTTTGGCGTCTTCAACTGGCCGTTCTCTAGTGACGTTCCAGTGCCATCACTTCCCACGCCCTCTATTTCCTGTCTCGGCTAACGCAATTGTCACACCCTGATTCTTCGATTATCGATTTTATTCAATTCTTGCCAGGACGCCGACGTCGAGGGATCAGTCGCCATCGAGAAGACAACTGCGAAGATGCAGACGTGGCCGATAAGGTTGGTTCAAGTTCCTTTCAAAGCGCGCGTATTTGGGGTGGCTGGTGAAGTCGGTCGTCGTTTCTATTGGAAGCCACGACCGACTTTACCCCCTCGGTCTCCCCCTTCCTCCTCTTATCCCCTCACTATTTTGAAAGTCGGTCGGTCGCTTAAGCCGATCGTGGCCGCTTACGTGCTAGGCATTCAATCTTTCCTAGGAACTTGCCGCTTTCATCCATGGGGGAATAGGGCAATGAGAGGGGCGCCCTCTCTCATTGCACTATTGTCCCGTGGGCGATGAGTGTCGAGGGAATGGGTCAGAGGCGATGTTTAGGGACATGTGGTACTTTACGCCCTCCGAGGGAGGATAGACCTGTGATCTGTAATGGATCAAATCAGGTTAGATAGCCCGTGCCGGCTGGCTATTGGGATAGTGGGAGGGTTTGGGGTGGTCGGATGGAGATCTAGGGTTAGCGCCTAGCCACCAAACACTGTTGATACCACCCATAAGGACAGTTACTACACCTACTAATGAGTACTATTTCATCGGACTCGACTACACGAGGGACACGCGATGCAACGAGAGGATCGATTCCAGTGATAAAGAGTGGTTTGTGAGGGAAGGGGAGAGTATGTAAAACAACGACCGTTAGTAGATAGTGTGGGAAATAACACCATTGACAACTGTCAACAACTCGGTGATTTTCAGTTTCAACGACTCCTCAATTAGCTGGAGGCGCGGAATACCCGTCTCTTCCAATGGCGGCGTCAACCGGTGAGTGCTGATAGAGAATGGTGGAGCAGATGATATGTATTCCCTTTTCTTAGCCCGTCTTCTTCCAATCGATGGAAGAAATGAAGGGACACTCGTCGAGCCGTCACTCGATGCACGTGCGGATCGACGTTTCCGAGGTTGGTGCGATAATTTAGTGACAGACTAAAATGCGGCCCGCGGCCCGCAACCAAAAATGAACAAAAACAATGTATTTTTTGAGATATTTTCAGTTCACTATAGTTTATTTTGAACCTTTGTTGAAGTGAGTATACCTCTAAAAAGGCGAAATACGCCAATTTTTTCACGTTTTTGCTGCTGGCCGTCTTTTAGT
Source organism: Pristionchus fissidentatus (assembly GCA_036245785.1). Lineage (NCBI taxonomy): Eukaryota > Metazoa > Nematoda > Chromadorea > Rhabditida > Neodiplogasteridae > Pristionchus > Pristionchus fissidentatus. Next base: position 965,011 of record BTSY01000003.1, on the reverse strand, counting down.
CACTTTTTGCGGTCCGCCGTCTTTTAGTCTATCCCCACGATCAATCGATAATTGTGATTCAGAAAGGCCAAGAGGCACGATGGAAGTGAGACCGAGCGATGACGACACACCAGCAAGAGAGGATAGAAAGTGGAAATGAAGGATGGAGTGAAGAAGAGTCGATGAGAGCAATGGAGAAAGGAGAGGAATAGAAAGACTGTGGGCAAGCGAAAGGTAAATACGTCCAGAAATGGCGAACTATACCTATATGTTGGTAACTCATGTTGAAAATAAAACGTACCACGGTTTTGTGCCATTTTCGTACTTACCCTTACGACCTATGTCTGCAGGAATCGATTATGGAATAATGGAAGATGAGAGAAGACTTCGTCGAACTCACGCGACAATTGCCGAGAAGGAGGAGAGAAGCAACGTCCAAGTAAGAAAACTTAAAATATTGTGTCATTGCCAACTACCAATAACCCGGTGACTTGCAGTTTCATCGCCTCCTCAAATACACCGGGCGCGTCTCGCTCTCGCCTATGCGCCATTTGGAGTTGCGGCTTATGCCGGTGAGCGACGATGACAAAACAGTGGAGCTTTTTGTGATTATCTCTCTTTCCCAGTGCCCATCTTCGTCCAATCGATGGGAGGAGAGGAAAGACTGACGCTGTTTCCTCGCCACTTGATACGATTCGAGTTCGGATGAGACCCGCCCCTGGAGGTTGGTATGGTAGTTGAGCGATGATCGATCAATGATTCGATTGAGATCACACGAAGTCGTGGCAGGAGGACGACGACCGGACTACATCTCTTGTCCGACCCTGACAGGTTTGTTATTTCAGGTGGTTTCAATCGATAATATTCTTGAAAGACGAAACTATCGACGAAATAATGTTAATAGTTGTTTTGAGATGCTGACACGATGGACTACCGCAATTCAGCACAATAGCGCAATGTCGATTGATTTCAGGCCGAATAGATGCGACGACCGTCCATTCGAAACTGCTCGCCGGCCCTTCGATCCAGCTCGTCTTCTTCCTTCCTTTCCTCGGTCCGTTCTTGTTCTTTTCCTTCCATATATGTATTACAAATGAATAAAGTGATTGTGGTTGGCTAATTATCTAGCTACTTTCAGATGAGATGTTCAACCACACTCGATACTACGGCTTCTGCTCCCTCAAATATGATGGTGGAGGAAGGAAGAATTGAGAGAGGTGAAGAGGAGATATAGACTGATTGCTCATCAGGTGAGCATTAGTCGAGTTTGAAGACCTCCTCTTCGAAATATGTTGGAATAATGTTTAAACTTTACTTGCAATTTTGTTCCCTTCAGGCCAGTCAGATGCCAGTTCTACTCGGTTGATTCTCTTCGATTCCATCTATTCACTGAATAACTCCTTCTCTTCCTTCTCCCTCGGTTAGTCATTGCCTATCTGTTATCAATTGAATAGGTTGCACACGTCTTGACAGCCTAGGTGATGTTCCATTCCATGTTGTGTCTTTTGGTTTACGTGGTGTGAGTGGGAGCGTTACCATTCTATTTTTAATTGAAAAATAAGTAACAGCATTTGGCAATCATGATGTAAGGCGACGTGAAACTCAAATACAAAGGGAGAAATGTATCCACTTGTATAATATTGATCTCACTGCAGATGTTCACTCTTTTGCTCAACGATCTTTCCTCGTCTGGTCTCTCGCATCTCCCTTCATCTCTTCCTCTTCCTAATGATTGGTAAGTGCACGTATTGCGGCAACAAAATTGTGGGGAGGATGTGCTATTTCCATAACTAAATAATTATAATAAATATAATTATTATTTTATAAAAAATATAATGTATAATAAAGCCGTGGTTGCAGGAGTCGTTATCACACTTCTTCTGCTCAACATCTCTCTTTCAGTGGTCGTCTCTTCTCTTTCCACACTCTCTCATCTCTCTCCTTCCTTCGATTGGTTAGTGAAAGGGATGTATTTATTTATCTCATGGACACTTTGCATTTAAATTAGGTAAGAACACATGGGTAACTGGGAGGAAAACTGTGTTGTGAAGTAAGAGAGCTAAACAAATAGCTCAATGCAAACTTAATCACATAGTTAATATTGAGGAACAAATGAGTAATTCCGTTTGCAGTGTCTCTTGAATCTATCTCGCCTATTTCAGAGTGATGGTGGTACCGCGACACGTCGATGATTCTTTTTGAAGCAGTATCTCTCTCTCTCCGTGCGTCGGATCTCCATCTCGGTCCGTGCCCCTCCCCCTATATGATTGGGGTAGTAGTTGAGAGATTAGGCCATAAAAGAGCCGATAATGAGCTGGCACGAGAAGTGACTTCAAAGTGTACTCTGTGCAGCTCTTCCTCCTACACAGACCACCAGTGGAGGACTCGCATGATCTACACGGACGTCTAACGGATACCAGGTTGGCGTTGCTGAGTTTTGGACTTCTGAACTTATGTACGCGCATGGAGATCTATCGCTGTTTTGAATTACAAAAATAGCCCCACACAGAAAACGAGATTAGATTTTCCAACAGCAAAGATGGTGACAAGGGTTGCCAAGATCGCTTTTTTGTGTAAAATGCTCTCGATGTAGTGCGAATTGTGATTCAAGTGTTTTTCTAGACTCGCACACTCAAGCAACTCTTTTTGAATCTAATCAGAGTTGCGAGAATTTAGGATCTTATCATATATTTTTTGGAGTTTACGGTCAATCTTATTAGATTCTAAATTGTTATTGAGCTTTTGATTCTAATTCTATACATCCTTCAAATAATCAGAAACTAATTATATTCCAAACTTCCTGTAAACCCCATCCAATTTTCTGTTAATTTTCAAAATTAAAAAAAACCGCTTATGAGTCTAAGTTGCAATGAGAGCTGCAGTACTGGTAAAAAAAATGCAAAAATAATGTTTTGCAGCCGAAAACTTGCAACCAGGTATGAGCACGCGGCATCCCATCTATACTTGTACAGTAGATGAGCAATGACTTCGCTATGCGCGCATCGTATGTCTACAAACAATAAAAAAAGTTGAATTATACAGCCGGGAAGTAGTTTGGATGAGAACCGATTTTTGTTTTAAAATATTGACGTGGAGATCGAACAACACTGGTATTTTTTCCTAGCTGGTTCCATGACTGATTCCAAAATATACCGGGATCCAGGCTGGAAATTATACCGGGATCCTGCTTGGAATTGTCTCCAGGACCCTGCCTGATTTCAAGCTGGGAACGCATTTTATACCGGGCGGGATCCAGCCTGGAAATAAATACCAGAGAATCCTTCCCGTTTGAAGTTTGCCAGTAGCGAAAATTAAGACAGGCGTAATTCCAGAAAAATTCGAAATTGGTGTATTTTAAACCGAAAAACGATCGTGAATGTGAAAAATTTGCGAAAACTGGAGAATCATTTTTTGAAGATTTTTTTTCGCAATTGTTAGTGAAAAATATGACGCAGACGATTTTCAGTGGAGAAAAGGGAACGGAGTTATAACCATTTCGGCATTGAATCAAACTTTTCTAAAGGCCGATTCAAAGACCTCTCACTCATCAATGAATTCTTGTCGCCTGAGTACTCTCGCATAGCAGTTAAATCGGATTTTAAAATTAATTTTTTTTGTGTTGTAAATGGCTCCCCACACATTTTTTCGTGCAATCGTTCGTTATACCATCCTAAATTCTTAGATAATTAAATGATGACATATTTGCCGAAGATATATTTCGAGCTTTATTTAATTATCTTCTAATTTCTAGACCGACTCCCGCACTCTGATCTCTTCTCGTGCAATGGTCGATCCTTTTTTCACACAACGTCCACTCATTCCTTCCTCTGGTAAGTGGTCTTCTACCCAAGTTGGGAACCCAACGAATAATTGCTGCTCGGCTCTATCGAGATATTACCCTGTTTACATTAGGATTAATAAGTCTCGACGAAAATCTAAGAAAATAAAAGCTCTAAACTACTAATGATAATTTTCGACACTGAACAAGCTGGTGCATCGATTTCGCAACCGGAGTAACCTGGCGCCGATATGGCGCCGCGCTATTTCGACGATGAACTAGTTTTCCGAATAAAACTCGTTTCCTTGTGCTCGCAGCGCATAACTCAAAAGTAAAAAACGAATTTCCAAATATACAGTAATCCATCGAACACATTTCTGTTTTATTTACCATTCTCGCTTTTTAAAATATGTTTAAAGGAGGAAATCGAATTTGGGAAATGTTTTGAATTTCGCGCGTCAGGGTCAAAATTGATGAGGCTTAGTATAAAATTCATGCATTCTCTTTCTTTTTCATACTTGCAATTAATGATGCCATCCAAATCCACCCGTAGACCCGAAGAAAAAATTAAAACATTCGTTGATCTTCGCCTTTCACCACTTTTTCGAATGATTAGGCGGTATAATGAATGCAGGAGATCACTTTACTTAGTAAGATGAATTGTTTTTTTTTTGCAGAAGATGTCGGTCTCTTTGATCTGCTCGTACGCGTTTCTCGTCTTCTGGTTGCGGGCTCAAAGTCTCTACAGCTTTTCCTTCACCTCGTTTTCCCCTCTCCCACTCCCAATGACGTCGCATGATAGCCGGGTACAAAAAAACACAAATTTCTTTTGCTTCTATTATTTATTATGTTATCTCGTTATTATTTATTATGTTATCTGCCTCCGGCTATCACGCGACTTTACCTGTTCCTCCTCCGTTGACCCACCGTAGTTTTACAGTGCCTTACAAGCGCACTGTGGCTACATGTAACTTTGTCCGATATTCTGAGGGATCGAATTAAGTACCCCCTTCTCCAGACGAATTCGCCTCCGATGCGTCGGATCTGGGCTGAGGACAAGAAGCGAGAGAAGGTAGGGGTTCCTTTATTTGGCTTGACTTTCAGGATTCGTGCAGCTTGGACCGTTTCGCCGAGGACGGGATCTACCCCGCGAAGCCTACGCCCGCTTTCTCTTCACTCCTTCCCAGGTTTGCATTTTATTTTCGCCATGAAATAGTTTTCCCGCGAAGCTCATGCCCGATTTTTCCGCGTTCGGATTCTATTTTTTTCGTTACTTTTTAAATTATTTACGAGAAAGCGGCGTTCACACAAAAAAAATCGGGCATGAGCTTCGCGGGGTATTCAACCAAGAGGGTAAAATAAAATGCAAACCTCAGACAGCGGCAACAAAAAAAAAGAGCGTGGGCTTCGCCGAACAGTAGTACTTCGTCCCGGTCCGCGCGCCTCAGCCGATTAGGGATCCCTGGAACAATCACAGATAGAGGAACTTATCTCTTCTCGTTTCTTGTCCTCAGCCGAATTTGTGAAGGGAACTGCCGTTTTAGCCGAGATGCTGCTAGTGGGTCGATATAAATGACATGCAGTCACAGTGCGCTTGTAAGGCACTGCAACACTACGGTGGGACAAAGAAGGGAAGGGTGGGGATTGGAGAAGCCGCATGATAACCGGAGACAGAGAACGGAACAAAATTAGAGAAACAAAAAAATATCACGACAGAAGTCTAGATATAAAATAACTATCATTTCCGACTATCATGCGACGTAATGGGGGGATACAGTGAAAACTGTGACAGTCAGTTGAGAGTTGACACAAATCTTCACTCTGGAGAGATGGAGCGAGAACGAGACGAGGCACATTCTGCAAGAATAATTACAATAATAATACAATTACAATTACAATTGTATTATTATTGTAATTACTTGTAATAACTTCTCATTGTTCTCATTGTCAAGCAAATACTTGTAATAACTTCTCGTTGTGAATGGAAAAAAACGCGTGACGGGAGATATCTACCCTTATAGATTACTGTTATAGACTATTCAAGAACCTATTGCAAGACAGACGAATTTTTTTTCACCATTTCAATTACCGTATTGCGATGAGAGGGAAGGATAGGAACGGCAGAGGAAGGGAGCAGCGTTATGAAGGAAAGATGGATGAAGAGATGCGAACATCTGTCTGGAATCAATAATCGATCAAACTAGGTCAAAACGGTAGTGAAAGTATTTGTGCGCATGAATCGATTAAAAAAATATGTCACAAATTTACCCCCAAAAAATCAGGTTTTCCACAGAGTAAAAAAACCGCGGTTTCCGTTTTTTTTAGTTTAAGAAACCGATTTGCCTCTCGCTTAGAATTGACTTTCACGGCTTCTCGCCGCGTGCTCATTCATGTTGCGCGGAACACTGTATCGACGTGATGATTTATCACTCTCTTGAGCTCATGAGGGGAGGAGAGAGAAAAGCAGAAGCGTTTGCCGTTCAATGCATTCTGATTCTGATTCGGATCCAATAAATCTTAGATCATGTTTTGCTAGTCTTGCTCGTCAGTTGAAAATATTGCTCGTTATGCTCAAATATATAAATAATTTTTAATAAAAAAAATAAATGTTTTCATTTGAGGTCTGTTATTCATTAACATTTTTTCTTCAAAAAAATCATATTTAAATAGATTGAAGAATACACTATTCTGGAGCAACTTTTAAAAAAAAATTTAAAGTTACCGGGAATCCACGAAATAATTTTGAATTCGCGGTATTCCCTGATGATCAATGTCTGCGTCGCGTGTCGCGCCGCGGTCTTATTTTAGAAGCTCTTTTTCACATTCGATGTTTTCGTTATATAAATTCTAATACTACAATAAATTTCAATAAATAATGAGGCATTGAAGTATGCAAAAAAAAGAAGCGAAAAAAGGCTGGAGCGCAATAAGACAACATGATGAAATATTCACATTTGAATTTGCGCGAACTTTCCTGATGTTCAGTGCTATATTTTCGGAAATTTGGAGCTGTGTAACGGCCTAATTATCGATTTTTGACATTTTTTGCTTCGACAGCCTTTCTTTTACGGCAATTGTCTATTCGATTCCGTCGTAAGATCAGACACCAAAAATGTGGATTCCCGGTAACTTTAAGCAAGAACACTATTAAAAAGCTTTAAGCAAGAACTTATTGATTTACGGAATAAAGCCCCAAAGAAAAAGGAGTATCGGACCCGATTCCAGAGCAACTACAGTGCTTTAGAAAAAGAGACAAAATTTGATATTTAAAAAAAAATAAAAATAAAATTTTTGAAATGTCCCATCCTTTTCATGCAAAAGATTTTTTTGAGTTCCTGCCACAATTTCTTTAGATGTCAGACTGCCCCAAATGCACAACTTGATTTTTCTTCGAAAACGTTCTCAGATTTTACACATCTTTGCATAACATAGCAAACTTTGCAACGTGTCCTCTTCAGGTTTCGTGAAAAAGCATAGTGCCCCTGGGTAATCGAGCTCACGTATGTTTCCGATTTTATTTCTCCGAAATGTAATATTATCGAATTTAGACATGGGCTGTGATTTTTTTTTTCAGAAAAAGGATCTCGAAAAAATCTGAAAGAAATTTTTCTTGAATTTTTTTTGTAGTTTTAAAATTATAATGATTAAAATTATAATGAAAAATTATAATGATTGACGAAATAATTTTAAAAAAATATATTTGTAGATTTTTTTGAATATACAGTAGCGGTCAAAAGTCTTCGGGTGATTTTTAAATCTGATACAACTTTTGAACCCGAAGAAGCTTTGTTTTGATATTGTAGGGCCTTATGTGAAATCCATTGGAGATTACGATGCAACTATTGAGGTGTTTGCGAAATAGTTCAGTTATTGCGTTGTGATGACGCAATCAGTGCATACTTTTTTGAATGGGCATTATTCTTACATGGATTTTTTCCAGCTCACCTAACTTTCAGGGTGTTGAGACATGGCCACGACCTACCTAGAAATTTTTTTCAAGTTGCTGCGGTGTCGCTACTTTACCTAAGGATGATGAAATATTGCAGAGTGATGATGCAATTTGTGGATGAGATTATAGAGCCAGGCACGCTGATTCCATTGATGGATATGCCAGCCTTCTCCGTTAACTCAGAGCCGAGATACGCTCAAAAGTCGGAACCTTGTCAACGGGCTGAAAATGGGCGTGGCCAAACCAGTGTCCTTCCGGAAATCGATCGCCGCGGGCAGGAATCCAATCGAAACGCTTATTGCCCCTAGCAATCGGTTCTCCCATAGATTCTCTACCTAATCCACGCCCAAGCCAGATCTCTAGTGCAAGTCCTATAGGGGGGCCCTCGGTGAGACCACAATAATGCGAAAAAGTGACTTTTACGTGCCCTGAGGGTAAATGGTGGCCTACCGCCACCATATTCTCAGGATCATCGGCAATCTTCATGGCGATCAGTTTGGTGCTTTGATCGGATCTGTGGGATGTCTAGAAGGCGAGATACGATTTTCCGGCCTCGATTTTGCAGCATGGCTGCAGCCAAGTAGCGACACCGCAGCAACTTGAAAAAAAATTTCTAGGTAGGTCGTGGCCATGTCTCAACACCCTGAAAGTTAGAGAGCTGGAAAAAATCCATGTAAGATGCCCATTCAAAAAAGTATGCACTGATTGCGTCATCACAACGCAATAACTGAACTATTTCGCAAACACCTCAATAGTTGCATCGTAATCTCCAATGGATTTCACATAAGGCCCTACAATATCAAAACAAAGCTTCTTCGGGTTCAAAAGTTGTATCAGATTTAAAAATCACCCGAAGACTTTTGACCGCTACTGTATGTGATCATTCTCCCAAAATTTCGAGGCAAATATGCCTTTGCGTCTCAAAACAACAACAAAAAATGAAGAATTGTTTTTCTCAGTATTTTCCCGTGATCCGTGTCTCTGTCGGACACCGTTATAAAATAATATCAGCGGGAATCGTAACACAGCTGTCTCCGACATATGAACCTATCAGAAAGCGTAATTCATCATCGACTGTTACTGATTCTCACCTGGTAAACGCGTTCGAAGTTTGCCCCCATCCTCATCTCACACTTGAATCGCTCGATTATCGATGAATTGTGCTTCTTCTCGAACAGATCTTGTCCTAGCTGCTCAGCCAGATAGAGTGTCAACTGTAGATCGGTGAAGCTGAAAATGAAGAAATCTTGGGATTTGAGTGCCAAAAAGATGCAATTCAACATCAATCGATATTTGAATCTAATGAACGGTGCGCATTAGGGTGGCTAACGGTGCGTGCATCGCGATGCACGAACGGGACAAATCTATTTTCCGAAGGAAAAATTCAGATAAATCATAACAACGGTGTTATTATACATAAGAAAGCACTCTCAACCGTTTTCACACCTTTGCTGTACACTGCCATAAGGGTAATGGGTAGATGTACCGACGGTGCATTCACGCACCATCGGTGCACGTGCACCATTTTCGCCATCCTAGTGCACATCGTAGTTTGGTTCAATCGCAAATAGTTCAGGCACATGCGTACATTTTATTCTACTCAGGGTTTGTAGGGTAATAATACTGCAAGTAGTTGGCCGAAAACTAAGCTACCAGCAGAACCAAGGTAATTTACTTTTTTCCTACAACAATCTAGCAATAAACTTACTTTGTGCTTGCTCCAGAAGCAAATTTGAAGAATGCAAAAAGTAACATTGTAGCTAGGTTGAAATAATATTAGTTTTGAGAGCAATAACAAAGTAAGCTTATATTTAGTTACAAATGCTAAGTAAGTATTGGTCTTTTGAAGAATGTAATCTGGTTTTCTGCATAGGGCTATTGAACACCACTTGCGCAACACCAGTAGAGTTCAGTTAATGTAATACAAAAAATGGCGATGAATTTCCCCACATTTACATAAATTCGGAAGTCCAAAATTCGACAACACCAACCTGGTATCCGTTGGACGTCCGAGTAGATCACGCAAGTCCTCCATTGGTCGATGTGCGTAGAACGAGCTGCACAATGTACACATTGTAGTCACTTCACGTGCCAGCTCTTCCAATAATTCATCCTCGGCTCTTTTATGGCCTTATCTCTCGACTACTATCGTAATCATGTTGGGGTAGGGGCACGGACCGAGATGGAGATAAGACGGAGGGAGAGAGAGAGAGACTGCTCCAAAAGTAGTCATCGACATGTCGGGGCACCGCCATCACTCTGAGATATGCACAATTGAGATTCAAAGGACGGAATTACTCATTCGTTCCTCAATATTAATTAAATAATTTTAAGTTTGCATTGAGCTACTTGTTTAGCTCTCTTACCTCACAACACAGTTCCCCATCAAGTTACCTTTGTGTTCATCAACTAATTTAAATGTAAAGTGTCCATGAGATAAATAAATACATCACTTTCACTTACCAAAGAAAGGAAGGCGAGAGATGAGAGAGTGTGTAAGGGAAGAGACGACCACAGAAAGGGAGAAGATGTTGAGCAGAAGAAGCATCATAATCGCTCCTGCAACCACGTCTTTATTATAAAAATCCAATATTGTATTTATTATAATTAAATTTTAAAGTTCTGGAAATAACACATCCTCCGCACAATTTTGTTCCAGCAATGCGTGCACTTACCTATCAATTGAAAGAAGAAGAAGAGATGAATGGAGATGATGAGAGACCAGACGACGAAAGAGCGTTGAGCACAAGATCTGCAGCGAAATATATATAATAAAAGTGCATGCATTTTCTCCCTTAGTATGTGAGTTTCACGTCACCTTACATCGTGCATGCCAAACAAGTGTTGTTATTTATATTTTTTCCATTACAAATAGAGTGGTAACGACCCCACTCACACCACGTAAACCAAAAGACACATCATGGGATGGAACGCCGCCTAGGCTGTCAAGACGTGCACAATTTATTCAATCGATGGCATGCTAAAGACAGACAATGACTAACCGAGGAAGAAGGAAGAGAAGGAGTGATTCAGTGGATCAAGGGGAATCAACCCAAAACGTGAAAAAAGTTGGCGTTTTTGCCTTTTTATAGGTATGCTCAGTTCAGAATAGGTTCAAAATTAACTATAGTTAATTGAATATATCTCAGAGAAACAAATTTTTTGGCTGCGGGCCGCCACTAAATTATCACACCAACCTCGGAGACGCCGATCCACAGGTGCATCGAGTGGCGGCTCGACGAGTGTCCCCTCATTTCTTCCATCGATTGGACGAAGACTGGCTAAGAAAGGGGAATAATCATCTACTATTTCATCATTATCACGCACCGGTCGACGCCGCCGAGAAGAGTATGACGCGCCTCGTGCTACTTGAGGTGTCATTGGAGCTGCAAATCACCAAGTTGCTGACCGTTGCTTATGGTGTTATTCCCACACTATCCTCAAACGGTCATTGTTTTACGTAGTCTGTGACATCCCCTTTCCTCACCATAGGTGGGCACGAGGGTGCAGGGGCACTGTGCAAATGAGGCCGGGATTCTCGGGGGCACTGTGCAAAAGTCAAAGGAGTAACAATACAGAAGGAGGAAACAGTTAAGACTTTTCGGGAGCACACCGCAATGGATAATACTTGTACGGGCGGCACTGTGCAAAAAGGCTCGGATAAGTGCTGCCCGCCTATGTCCCTCACAAACCACTCTTTATCACCGCAGTCGATCCTCTCGTCGCATCGCGTGTCCCTCGTGTAGTCGAGTCCGATGAAATAGTACTCATTAGTAGGTGTAGTAACTGTCCTTATGGGTGGTATCAACAGTGTTTGGTGGCTACGCGCTAACCCTAGATCTCCATCCAACCTCCCCATACCCTCTCACTATCCCAATAGCCAGCCGGCACGGGCTATCTAACCTGATTTGATCCATTACAGATCACAGGTCTATCCTCCCTCGGAGGGCGTAAAGTACCACATGTCCCTAAACATCGCCTCTGACCCATTCCCTCGACACTCATCGCCCACGGGACAATAGTGCAATGAGAGAGGGCGCCCCTCTCATTGCCCTATTCCCCCATGGATGAAAGCAGCAAGTTCCTAGGAAAGATTGAATGCCTAGCACGTAAGCGGCCACGATCGGCTTAAGCGACCGACCGACTTTCAAAATAGTGAGGGGATAAGAGGAGGAAGGGGGAGACCGAGGGGGTAAAGTCGGTCGTGGCTTCCAATGGAAACGACGACCGACTTCACCAGCCACCCCAAATACGCGCGCTTTGAAAGGAACTTCAACCAACCTTATCGGCCACGTCTGCATCTTCGCAGTTGTCTTCTCGATGGCGACCGATCCCTCGACGTCGGCGTCCTGACAAGAATTGAATAAAAATCGATAATCGAAGAATCAGGGTGTGAGAATTGCGTTAGCCGAGAGAGGGAATAGAGGATGTGGGAAGTGATGACAATGGAGCGTCACTAGATAACGGCCAGCTGAAGACGCCAAAGGTTTCACGAGAAATTAGTAAGCAGTGCTATGTTTGAAGCGAGTAAGACACGTGAAAAAGAAGAAACAAGGGAAGTGAGCCCTAGGGAGCGGAGAGAACAGGGGAAAAAGAGAGAGCGGGCGTGGAAATTTGTCAGCATCGTGGTGCTACCGTAGTTGAGTAGTCAAATTCCAATCGACAACTGATTTAATTAATTCCCTACAGTAACCGGAGGAACAAGGAACAGCTTTAAAAGTTGCTTTTTTTGTTAAATTTTGCAATTGCAATTATTGCAATAATTTTCAAATAAATACAGTTCGGTCCAAATATCGCAGTCGAGTGGCTCTTCGGGTTTTTTTGATTTTTTTTGAGACTTTTTGAGAAAAAGAGGAATAGGGAGGGTGGAGGAACAACAAGTCGCGAATGTACCTGTGATATCTATTGATGACGAAACGAAAATGCGCCATGTTTTTCTATCAAATAAAAAAATGGGCATAGCTTCCGCTGTGATTTGTGTTCTGACTACTGTAATAATACGATTAACTAGTGAAGGCGAAACGACAAAGCGCAATGTTTGGATCTCAAATAAAAAAATGGGCATAGCTTCCGCTGTGATTTGTGTTCTGACTACTGTAATAATACGATTAACTAGTGAAGGTGAAAGGACAAAGCGCGATGTTTTGATCTCACATAAAAAATGGGCATAGTTTCCGCTGAGATTCGGGTTCTAGCTACTGAAATGTCCGGAATATCTATTGATGACGACACGAAAATGTGCCATGGTTTTCTATCAAATAAAAAAATGGGCATAGCTTCCACTGTGATTTGTGTTCTGGCTACTGAAATAATACGATTAACTAGTGAAGGTGAAACGACAAAGCGCCTTGTTTTGATCTCAAATATAAAATTGGGCATAGTTTCCGCTGTGATTTGTGTTCTGGCTACTGTAATAATACGATTAACTAGTGAAGGTGAAACGACAAAGCGCCTTGTTTTGATCTCAAATATAAAATTGGACATAACTTCCGCTGTGCTCTGTGTTCTAGCAACTGTAATAACCCGATTATCTAGTGAGTATGAAACAACGAAGCGCCTTGTTTTGATCTCAAATATACAATTGGGCATAGCTTCCGCTGTGCTCTGTGTTTTAGCAACTGTAATAACCCGATTATTTAGTGAGTATGAAACGACAAAGCGCCTTGTTTTGATCTCAATTAAAAAATTGGGCATAGCTTCCGCTGTGTTTTTTGTTTCAGAAATTGAAAACAGACAGTCTTGAGTAAAGAATAACCCCCCAATTGATTTTTCGATTACAGATTCCCCTTGAATCGCTCACCTCAACTTCCAGCTTGAATACTCTTCTCGTGATATAATAAAGGCATCATTATCGATCGATAAATAATAGATCATATTGAAGAACCCATAGAAGGAAAGTTCTCATCCTGAATGATAATTGGTACAGATATGAACCAACCTTGCCCTGTTTATGCAGATCTCTAATGAAGTACTAAAAAAGGTTCCATGTGATTATGTGATTCATCAACTAAAAGGACGCGATTAAAAATTCATTATGGAATCAAAAAGCGCCGTGTTTTGCTCTCAAATAAAAAAATGGACATAGCTTCCGCTGTGCTAAGTACTCTCACATCTGTTATAACCCGATTAGCTAGTGAGGGTGAAACGACAAAGCGCCTTGTTTTGATCTCAAATAAAAAAAATGGGTTTAGCTTCCGCTGAGATTCGGGTTCTAGCTACTGAAATATCCGGAATATCTATTGATGACGAAACGAAAATGCGCCATGTTTTTTCTATCAAATAAAAAAATGGGCATAGCTTCCACTGTGATTTGTGCTCTGGCTACTGTAATAATACGATTAACTAGTGAAGGTGAAACGACAAAGCGCCATGTTTTGCTCTCAAATAAAAAAATGGGCATAGCTTCCGCTGTGATTTGTGTTCTGGCTACTGTGATAACACGATTAACTGGTGAAGGTGAAACGACAAAGCGCGATGTTTTGATCTCAAATAAAAAAATGGGCATAGCTTCCGGTGTGATTTGTGTTCTGGCTACTGTGATAACACGATTAACTAGTGAGGGTGAAACGACAAAGCGCCATGTTTTGATCTCAAATAAAAAAATGGGCATAGCTTCCGGTGTGATTTGTGTTCTGACTACTGCAATAATACGATTAACTAGTGAAGGTGAAACGACAAAGCGCCATGTTTTGATCTCAAATAAAAAATGGGCATAGCTTCCGGTGTGATTTGTGTTCTGACTACTGCAATAATACGATTAACTAGTGAGGGTGAAACGACAAAGCGCCATGTTTTGATCTCAAATAAAAAAATGGGCATAGCTTCCGGTGTGATTTGTGTTATGACTACTTCAATAATACGATTAACTAGTGAGGGTGAAACGACAAAGCGCGATGTTTTGATCTCAAATAAAAAAATGGGCATAGCTTCCGGTGTGATTTGTGTTCTGACTACTTCAATAATACGATTAACTAGTGAAGGTGAAACGACAAAGCGCCATGTTTTGTTCTCAAATAAAAAAATGGGCATAGCTTCCGCTGTGATTTGTGTTCTGGCTACTGTGATAACACGATTAACTAGTGAGGGTGAAACAACAAAGCGCCTTGTTTTGATCTCAATTAAAAAATTGGGCATAGCTTCCGCTGTGTTTTTTGTTTCAGAAATTGAAAACAGACAGTCTTGAGTAAATAATAACCCCCCAATTGATTTTTCGATTACAGATTCCCCTTGAATCGCTCACCTCAACTTCCATCTTGAATAATCTTCTCGTGATATAATAAAGGCATCATTATCGATCGATAAATAATAGATCATATTGAAGAACCCATAGAAGGAAAGTTCTCATCCTGAATGATAATTGGTACAGATATGAACCAACCTTGCACTGTTTCTGCAGATCTCTAATGAAGTACTAAAAAAGTTCCCTGTGATTATGTGTTTCATCAACTAAGAGGACGCGAATAAAAATAAATGATGGAACCAAAAAGTGCTGTGTTTGCTCTCAAATAATAAAAAATTGGGCATAGCTTCCGCTGAGATTCGGGTTCTAGCTACTGAAATATCCGGAACATCTATTGATGACGAAACGAAAATGCGGCATGTTTTTCTATCAAATAAAAAATGAGCATAGTTTCCGCTGAGATTCGGGTTCTAGCTACTGAAATATCCGGAATATCTATTGATGACGAAACGAAAATGCGCCATGTTTTTCTATCAAATAAAAAATGGGCATAGCTTCCGCTGTGATTTGTGTTTTGGCTACTGTGATAATACGATTAACTAGTGAAGGTGAAACGACAAAGCGCCATGTTTTGCTCTCAAATAAAAAAATGGGCATAGCTTCCGCTGTGATTTGTGTTCTGGCTACTGTGATAACACGATTAACTGGTGAAGGTGAAACGACAAAGCGCGATGTTTTGATCTCAAATAAAAAAATGGGCATAGCTTCCGGTGTGATTTGTGTTCTGGCTACTGTGATAACACGATTAACTAGTGAGGGTGAAACGACAAAGCGCCATGTTTTGATCTCAAATAAAAAAATGGGCATAGCTTCCGGTGTGATTTGTGTTCTGACTACTGCAATAATACGATTAACTAGTGAAGGTGAAACGACAAAGCGCCATGTTTTGATCTCAAATAAAAAATGGGCATAGCTTCCGGTGTGATTTGTGTTCTGACTACTGCAATAATACGATTAACTAGTGAGGGTGAAACGACAAAGCGCCATGTTTTGATCTCAAATAAAAAAATGGGCATAGCTTCCGGTGTGATTTGTGTTCTGACTACTTCAATAATACGATTAACTAGTGAGGGTGAAACGACAAAGCGCGATGTTTTGATCTCAAATAAAAAAATGGGCATAGCTTCCGGTGTGATTTGTGTTCTGACTACTTCAATAATACGATTAACTAGTGAAGGTGAAACGACAAAGCGCCATGTTTTGTTCTCAAATAAAAAAATGGGCATAGCTTCCGCTGTGATTTGTGTTCTGGCTACTGTGATAACACGATTAACTAGTGAGGGCGAAACAACAAAGCGCCTTGTTTTGATCTCAAATAAAAAAAATGGGCATAGCTTCCGCTGTGTTATTTGTTTCAGAAATTGGAAGCAAACAGTCTTGAGTAAAGTCTTGAGTCTTGAGTTGAGTAGGTTTAAAGAATTCCCCCCCCCCCAATTGATTTTTCGATTACAGATTCCCCTTGAATCGCTCACCTCAACTTCCATCTTGAATAATCTTCTCGTGATATAATAAAGGCATCATTATCGATCGATAAATAATAGATTATATTGAAGAACCCATAGAAGGAAAGTTCTCATCCTGAATGATAATTGGTACAGATATGAACCAACCTTGCACTGTTTCTGCAGATCTCTAATGAAGTACTAAAAAAAGTTCCCTGTGATTATGTGTTTCATCAACTAAGAGGACGCGAATAAAAATAAATGATGGAACCAAAAAGTGCTGTGTTTGCTCTCAAATAAAAAAAAATTGGGCATAGCTTCCGCTGAGATTCGGGTTCTAGCTACTGAAATATCCGGAATATCTATTGATGACGAAACGAAAATGCGGCATGTTTTTCTATCAAATAAAAAATGAGCATAGTTTCCGCTGTGATTTGTGTTTTGGCTACTGTGATAATACGATTAACTAGTGAAGGTGAAACGACAAAGCGCCATGTTTTGCTCTCAAATAAAAAAATGGGCATAGCTTCCGCTGAGATTCGGGTTCTAGCTACTGAAATATACGGAATATATATTGATGACGAAACGAAAATGCGCCATGTTTTTCTATCAAATAAAAAATGGACATAGCTTCCGCTGTGATTTGTGTTCTGGCTACTGTGATAACACGATTACCTAGTGAGAGTGAAACAACAAAGCGCGATGTTTTGATCTCAAATAAAAAAAATGGGCATAGCTTCCGCTGTGTTATTTGTTTCAGAAATTGGAAGCAGACAGTCTTGAGTAAAGAATTCCCCCCCCCCAATTGATTTTTCGAATACAGATTCCCCTTGAATCTCTCACCTCAACTTCCAGCTTGAATAATCTTCTCATGATACAATAAAGGCCTCATTATCGATCGTTAAAGAAAATATCATATTGAAGAGCCAATAGAAGGAAAGTTTTCGTCCTGGATGAAAATTGGTACAGATATGAAACAATCTTGCACTGTTTCTGCAGATCTCTAATGAAGTACTAAAAAAAAAGTTCCCTGTGATTATGTGTTTCATCAACTAAGAGGACGCGAATAAAAATCAATGATGGAACCAAAACGCGCCGTGTTTTGCTCTCAAATAAAAAAAATGGGCATAGTTTCCGCTGAGATTCGGGTTCTAGCTACTGAAATATCCGGAATATCTATTGATGACGAAACGAAAATGCGCCATGTTTTTCTATCAAATAAAAAAATGGGCATAGCTTCCGCTGTGATTTGTGTTCTGGCTACTGTGATAACACGATTACCTAGTGAGGGTGAAACAACAAAGCGCGATGTTTTGATCTCAAATAAAAAAAATGGGCATAGCTTCCGCTGTGTTATTTGTTTCAGAAATTGGAAGCAGACAGTCTTGAGTAAAGAATTCCCCCCCCAATTGATTTTTCGAATACAGATTCCCCTTGAATCTCTCACCTCAACTTCCAGCTTGAATAATCTTCTCATGATACAATAAAGGCCTCATTATCGATCGTTAAAGAAAAGATCATATTGAAGAGCCAATAGAAGGAAAGTTTTCGTCCTGGATGAAAATTGGTACAGATATGAAACAATCTTGCACTGTTTCTGCAGATCTCTAATGAAGTACTAAAAAAAAAGTTCCCTGTGATTATGTGTTTCATCAACTAAGAGGACGCGAATAAAAATCAATGATGGAACCAAAACGCGCCGTGTTTTGCTCTCAAATAAAAAAAATGGGCATAGTTTCCGCTGAGATTCGGGTTCTAGCTACTGAAATATCCGGAATATCTATTGATGACGAAACGAAAATGCGCCATGTTTTTCTATCAAATAAAAAAATGGGCATAGCTTCCGCTGTGATTTGTGCTCTGGCTACTGAAATATCCGGAATATCTATTGATGACGAAACGAAAATGCGCTATGTTTTTCTATCAAATAAAAAAATGGGCATAGTTTCCGCTGAGATTTGTGTTCTGGCTACTGAAATAATACGATTAACTAGTGAAGATGAAACGACAAAGCGCCTTGTTTTGATCTCAAATGTAAAATTGGGCATAACTTCCGCTGTGTTTTTTTGTTTCAGAGATTGAAAACAGACAGTCTTGAGTAAAGAATTCCCCCCCAATTGATTTTTCGATTACAGATTCTCCTTGAATCTCTCACCTCAACTTCCATCTTGAATAATCTTCTCGTGATATAATAAAGGCATCATTATCGATCGATAAATAAGAAATCATATTGAAGAACCGATAGAAGGAAAGTTTTCATCCTGAATGATAATTGGTAGTGACATGAAACAATCTTGCCCTGTTTGTGCAGATCTCAAATGGCGTACTAAAAAGGTTCCCTGTGATTATGTATTTCATCAACTGAGAGGACGCGATTACCAATTCGTGATGGAACCAAAACGCGCCGTATTTTGCTCTCAAATAAAAAAATGGGCATAGCTTCCGCTGTGATTTGTGTTCTGGCTACTGAAATAATACGATTAACTATTGAAGGTGAAACGACAAAGCGCCTTGTTTTGATCTCAAATATAAAATTGGACATAACTTCCGCTGTGCTCTGTGTTCTAGCAACTGTAATAACCCGATTATCTAGTGAGTATGAAACAACAAAGCGCCTTGTTTTGATCTCAAATATACAATTGGGCATAGCTTCCGCTGTGCTCTGTGATCTAGCAACTGTAATAACCCGATTATCTAGTGAGTATGAAACGACAAAGCGCCTTGTTTTGATCTCAAATAAAAAATTGGGCATAGCTTCCGCTGTGTTATTTGTTTCAGAAATTGGAAGCAAACAGTCTTGAGTAAAGAATTCCCCCCCAATTGATTTTTCGAATACAGATTCCCCTTGAATCTCTCACCTCAACTTCCAGCTTGAATAATCTTCTCATGATACAATAAAGGCCTCATTATCGATCGTTAAAGAAGAGATCATATTGAAGAGCCAATAGAAGGAAAGTTTTCGTCCTGGATGAAAATTGGTACAGATATGAAACAATCTTGCACTGTTTCTGCAGATCTCTAATGAAGTACTAAAAAAAAGTTCCCTGTGATTATGTGTTTCATAAACTAAGAGGACGCGAATAAAAATCAATGATGGAATCAAAACGCGCCGTGTTTTGCTCTCAAATAAAAAAAATGGGCATAGTTTCCGCGGAGATTCGGGTTCTAGCTACTGAAATATCCGGAATATCTATTGATGACGAAACGAAAATGCGCTATGTTTTTCTATCAAATAAAAAATGGGCATAGTTTCCGCTGAGATTCGGGTTCTAGCTACTGAAATATCCGGAATATCTATTGATGACGAAACGAAAATGCGCTATGTTTTTCTATCAAATAAAAAAATGGGCATAGTTTCCGCTGAGATTTGTGTTCTGGCTACTGAAATAATACGATTAACTAGTGAAGATGAAACGACAAAGCGCCTTGTTTTGATCTCAAATGTAAAATTGGGCATAACTTCCGCTGTGTTTTTTTGTTTCAGAGATTGAAAACAGACAGTCTTGAGTAAAGAATTCCCCCCCAATTGATTTTTCGATTACAGATTCTCCTTGAATCTCTCACCTCAACTTCCATCTTGAATAATCTTCTCGTGATATAATAAAGGCATCATTATCGATCGATAAATAAGAAATCATATTGAAGAACCGATAGAAGGAAAGTTTTCATCCTGAATGATAATTGGTAGTGACATGAAACAATCTTGCCCTGTTTGTGCAGATCTCAAATGGCGTACTAAAAAGGTTCCCTGTGATTATGTATTTCATCAACTGAGAGGACGCGATTACCAATTCGTGATGGAACCAAAACGCGCCGTATTTTGCTCTCAAATAAAAAAATGGGCATAGCTTCCGCTGTGATTTGTGTTCTGGCTACTGAAATAATACGATTAACTATTGAAGGTGAAACGACAAAGCGCCTTGTTTTGATCTCAAATATAAAATTGGACATAACTTCCGCTGTGCTCTGTGTTCTAGCAACTGTAATAACCCGATTATCTAGTGAGTATGAAACAACAAAGCGCCTTGTTTTGATCTCAAATATACAATTGGGCATAGCTTCCGCTGTGCTCTGTGATCTAGCAACTGTAATAACCCGATTATCTAGTGAGTATGAAACGACAAAGCGCCTTGTTTTGATCTCAAATAAAAAATTGGGCATAGCTTCCGCTGTGTTTTTTGTTTCAGAAATTGAAAACAGACAGTCTTGAGTAAAGAATAACCCCCCCCCCAATTGATTTTTCGATTACAGATTCCCCTTGAATCGCTCACCTCAACTTCCATCTTGAATACTCTTCTCGTGATATAATAAAGGCATCATTATCGATCGATAAATAATAGATCATATTGAAGAACCGATAGAAGGAAAGTTTTCATCCTGAATAATAATTGGTACAGATATGAACCAACTGTCTCTGTTGACCAGAGATCATCTCTTATTCATCGCTTCTGCTTATCTATCTTGATCGGTTATTTCTCCCTCTGTCCTCTCTTCTCTCTCATTTCACCCATTTCACCCCCACAATTCGCTAGTATATAAGCCCCGCTATTCTATGATAAAGTATCTTCCACTGAATCATCAATACCAACAAGTGGTGCATCGTCCGTTCCCCTCCGGCGCTTCCGCTAGCGCTGGAGGGTCGAGCCGAGTCGTCATCTGTGCCTAGTCTTCTTCGTAGTCTTCTCTGCCTGGAATCACCTACCGTATCCCCAAACCACGCCGATCGTCTACGGAGTAGCCAACTGCCGTGCATCCCTCCCCTGTGCACCGTCGATCACTCGGATCACAGACGGGAAGTCACTAGAGGGATCCATCGAGGAGCACGTGCAACGGAGACTCTTCGCCCCGTGGAAGGACTACATCTGACGGATGCTATTCTGAAAGAAGGATGAGAGGAAGACGGCCAATCGGGAGGACGAAGGACAGTCGCCATCGAGGAGGTCGAGGACGTCGTCGAGCCAGCAACGTAGAGGAATCCGTCCGTGCCACGTCGTGCAAGTCACTCATCAGCGTTGAGCAGTACCATGCCTTGGCCACTCGAATAGTCGACTAGTCAAGATCACGATTTTATTGTAAAGTATTTCGCCCGCTCGTTCTTTTTCGCCCCTTTGAGTGTCTCTGTTGACCAGAGATCATCTCTTATTCATCGCTTCTGCTTATCTATCTTGATCGGTTATTTCTCCCTCTGTCCTCTCTTCTCTCTCATTTCACCCCCACAATTCGCTAGTATATAAGCCCCGCTATTCTATGATAAAGTATCTTCCACTGAATCATCAATAGCAACACCAACCTTGCCCTGTTTATGCAGATCTCTAATGAAGTACTAAAAAAGGTTCCCTGTGATTATGTGATTCATCAACTAAAAGGACGCGATTAAAAATTCATGATGGAATCAAAAAGCGCCGGGTTTTGCTCTCAAATAAAAAAAATGGGTTTAGCTTCCGCTGAGATTCGGGTTCTAGCTACTGAAATATCCGGAATATCTATTGATGACGAAACGAAAATGCGCCATGTTTTTCTATCAAATAAAAAATGGGCAGAGCTTCCGCGGTGCTAAGTGCTCTAACATCTGTTATAACCCGATTAGGTAGTGAGGGTGAAACGACAAAGCACCTTGTTTTGATCTCAAATAAAAAAATTGGGTTTAGCTTCCGCTGAGATTCGGGTTCTAGCTACTGAAATATCCGGAATATCTATTGATGACGAAACGAAAATGCGCCATGTTTGATCTCAAATAAAAAAAAATGGGCATAGCTTCCGCTGTGATTTGTGTTCTGGCTACTGCGAGAGCATGGGGAATCGAGAGAGTGGAGAGGGCAGATCAGCCTGGCGACCCTCTCCCAAAAGTCGGGCGAGCTAGAGAGAGGGCGAGAGACAACTGCTATGTCAGAGAGCGCAGAGAAAGGGAAAGCGAGACTATGGAGCTCGCCGGACTCTCGAAAAGGTCCCCGGACAAACACCCTCTCTCCTTTGCACACACTCTCACACTCTCTCGTCTCTCCTCTCCTCTCCTCTCCTCTTTGGTCTCTACCTCTTCCTTCCCATCCTCGTACTCTCGATTGACACAGACGCACTCTCTTTTCTCCATGCTCTCACACTATCTCTCGCTCTCTGCACTCTCTGCAATTCAACTGCTCTCTCTTTTCCTCTTCCCTTAGACTAAGGTGGCCGGACAAAGTAGGGCGACCTGAATTGATCCGGCGGCTGATCTTTGATCTCTTCGTTCAGCATCGATTTCCCAGTTGATCTTCGTGAAAACGACGAGAATCGATACTGAAATTACACTTATAAAATTCACCCATAGAAGACACAAAAATGCCCCCAGTGAAACAACTGCAAATCCACTATGGCTGATTGGACTACTGTACCTCCTCTCCACTCGCTGAATAGCCCAAATATTTGTCTACCGTATCCTATCTCTAACTACCGTGCCCTCACCCCTCACTACCGTACTCCGGATCAGGTTGGGATGTGGTGAAGTCCGTTCCTGAGCCTGTGGATATCGGGCTCGGGGTGTGACACCAAATGGTGTTCGCGCCGGAGCTAATGGATCAGATTCGGGGTGTGCACCATCTGGAGTCCGTGCTATTGCTCGTTGATAAGACGCGGGGTGTGGTCACAACAATGATCCGTGCTGGAGCCTGGGGATCAGGTACGGGTGTGGCACCTTCTGAGGTCCGTGCCGGAGCCAAGAAAACAGGTTCGGGTGTGGCACAAAATTCGGGTCCATGCCGGAACATAGGGGTCGGTGTGTGGGACTGCGATCGGTGTCCAATTGGGGTCGAGGAAGGGAAAGAGTAGCGAAGACGTTCTGGCAGTCTTGGCATTCCCATCGAGAGATGTTTAAGGGACGGTCGAATCGGCTGCAGCTACTATAGTTGCTGCAGCTGCTGCAGCAGTGAATGCAGTTCCGTCATATCCTTCCCATTTGTGGTTGAATGGAGGCAAAAGAGGACGCCTCTGCTGAATGCTGAGACCGTGAAAGTGAAAGGAATCATCGATCAGTGGTGTTTCTGGGTCTGATGATTACTGTAAATCGAGAATTCGATCGATTTACTAACCAAAGTTCGTCCCAGAAGGAAGAGAGAGAATGATTGATCTGAAGAAGCAGCCTTGGTTGAGTCCTCAATTTCAATCGATTTTCCTGGTGAGATTAGAAATAATCACGACAGTTTTCGATCGGTAACCAACGAATACCGTACCTCGTCCTTTGCCCGTTCCGCTTGAGATGGCGATCGATTGGATGCCGACTGACATTGTTCATTGAAATAGACTTATTACAAAACAGGCTCTACATTTTTACAGTACTTTTCTCAGATACAGTACTACTCTCAATCGATAAATGGTCTCACTCACTCGTATCGTATTTCCTCTTTATTTCTTTTCTTCTTCCCAAACAATACAGAAGGAAGTTGTGGAGGGGGCAACAGTTACGTCATCCTCAATATTAATCGATATTATTACACCCCGATACAGCATCCATGAATTATCCACCGGTAATCCTTATATTGTATGCGGATGAAAAGACCAAGCACCTGAATACAGTACCTCTTCGTCTCACTCTCCATCTCAGCTCACTCCGAATTCACAATGCACATTTGTCAAAACTGTATACAACTCAGAACATAATTGCTCACATTCAATTTACTCGAATCCCTTATTTCAAGTGATTTGCTTTTCCTCTTATTTTAATTGATTTGCTTGCGTGTTTGCCAGCATCTCGGGAAAAAATTAGTACCAATATATATTTTCACGGAATGGACTTTTGGGAAAACCGGGCAGCCCTTAGAGAAAGCCGTATGTCCAGTGGAATAGAATGATTACGGTAGAAGGGGAGAAGAAACCGAGAAGTGAAATAGAGACTAGCGGCAGGCTGCGCCTGCCACTATCCCTGCGGGGCAGTCAGGCCTTCGGCCTGACGCTCCCTACGCGGCAATGCCATCAGTTACAAGCAATGGATTACTGTATTGCTCGAACGCCATTGATCTCTAATACATCTCAAAATATCGATTAGCAACTTAGTTGGCTTTGAAAAAATCTCGCAACTCCTCACGCCCTTCGGAGTGACGCGTCTCAAAATCCTCTCATGCAATGCAGCAATGGCAATGGGAACTGTTGCGCATGAGGGATTACTGTAGAACGTGCACCCTAAGGATCTACTCCTAATGCATCTCAAAATATCGATTAGCAGCTTTGTTAGCTCTGAAATATACCGTCTCCTACTGCAGCATGCTCACCCCCCCCCTTTAATAAGAACAGTCACAAACGAGGGAGTACTGTAGGACGTGCACTGCATTGATCCACCACTCCAAAATATCGATTGGCAGTTCCATCAACCCATTGTAAATATATTAAATGTTTGTTATGTCTCCAAATATTTCCAAAAGAACGCATAAGTTCTGTTGGCACCTACACATCGCTTTTCACATTCAAGAAAACGACTAGAAATTTGATTATGTCGCCGCCCTTTGAAACCCTCCCAAAATGACGCTTACGAACTGCATTGACACTGAAAATGCATTTCACAAATCTCACAATACATATGATCATTTACACCATCATTAGAAATATGGAATTATTGAATAGATTCTCAAACCCTCTCAAAATGACGGTTATAAACTGCATTGGCACTAAAAATGCATTTTACAAATCTCACAATACATGTGTTCATTTACACAATTTTCATAACTTACTAATGTTGTATTAAGTAATAGCTTCTCAGATACTCTTGAATTAACGGATTTAAACTGCTTTGGCACTGAAAATACATTTCACAAACTCTCACACTCCCACTCTCTCGCCCCCTCCCTTATACTCACGCGCGACGCGGTCGCGTCGCGTATTCACGCACTAAATCGCATATATTTCATGATAAATCGCTTCTTTTGCCTCTTATTTACATTATTATAATAATAAAATAATATTACAAATCATAATAAACTAATATAACAACTTGGAAATAAATGCCCCACTCACACATTTCACAAAATCACAATTTTCATCCGATTTTCACTAAATACCCACTAAAACCCTTTTATTTGCTCGCGTATACTAAATCCGACCTCAACAACAAGAAAATAAAATTAGAAAACCAATAAAAAAATCCCTTTATGGTGAAAACCCACTTTTGAAACAAAACTGCAACATTCGCCTATCGCAAACTGATAGGTCCTCACCACGACTTTCACGTGGACTGTTTTTCGGCACGTATTTTAACCATTTTGCTTACTCTTTTAAATTTCGCCATTATGCTCAATTTATAGAGCATTACGAATACTATATTATTATACACAACACACAATATAAAACATCACACTCGCCCAGCAAATTCATTTGCCAACTCCAAGATTACTGTATAAAAAGTACGGTAACGTTAGTGCAACTTAGCCCTCTCATACAAAGAAGAGCGACGGGAAGGGAGTTGAAAGAGGCCCCAATAGGGAAGGCGACCCTTCCCTCTCCCCTCTCCTCGGGTCAACCCTCTTCCCATCTCTGTTTCGCTCCTCTGTACCTTCTTATCCACTGTACACAACTAAAACAACAACAAAAGTAAATCAAATGAAACTATTTCGTTCACAGTTGTGAACAGCTTTCAAAATTGTGCACTGTGAGCTTGGGTTAGCGTGGTGTGTAGTCGTCTAGACGATTACGGTAGTAGTCCTGAGAGTACGGTAATCCTCTTGAAACTACGGTAGTTGTAATTCCCTACCGTACCTTTGTCTTCCTCTCTCCGATCCTGTTCTCATCTCCTCTTCGTTGGGCGAGTCGTGCACCGGAATGAGAAGTGTGATAATTATTCTCTCAGATTACGGTAATCTACAGTACTTTTTCCAATACTCTTCTACCAATGCTACTGGGCGACTGTCGAAATTTGTTTACGTGAAGCCGTTGAACTTCTCTCCTATCGTAGCAAAAGAACTCCATAAGACAGAAAGACAATTCAATACCACAAAATATATATATGGCATTTTGAATAATTGGAGGAAAAGGATTTGAGAAAAGGGTGAAACGGATAGAGGAGAAGAGAGAATAGTGAGTGAGTGAGCTATGAAAAGATAAAGAAAATGGGAGGAGGAAGAGAAGAGTCAAAATGGAATTGAATGAATGTAGTCCGTGATTGCTATTTACTGGCTTATCTGGATATTCGAATATAGGACGACCTCAATCAGGTGCAAAATGGTTTCGGTACTTAACGAGGCTATTGATCAAATAGGAAGATACGGTAACGGTCACTGTACTACAAAGCTAATATATTAGCATATTATAGTATTATGTGGAAAAGTCATGAATGTATAAAGTAAAGGACTGACAGTATCATGGGTGCATCATCCCATTCCAAAGTATGAAGTATTTGGCTACGGTAGATATAACGGCGCATAAAATAAGAGGGGAAGACAACTAGACATTTTCTTCGTAGGTCAATAATAACATGATGGAAAGAAAATAACTATAAATAATTTAACTAAGTGATTTTTATAACTAATTCGAATAATGTTATGTTCTAATGTCAGTTTATTGGTGGAGGGTGGGGGGAACAATAAACAATGAAATTATAGAAAAACACACACTCAATATTTTCAATTTCTGGTTCACACACACGCATACACTCTTTTCTGCCCTCGCACTGTGTTATAGATGGTCACATACCGTGAAAGATTTAGTAAAGAGTTTAATTTTTAAACCATCTTCCGTATGCGAGGGCACTGTATTTTCCATTTTCTTTCCATGTCAATTTCACGCATTTTCATGGAGTTTGAAATTCGGGTACATAACTGGATCAGAACTTCTCATTTCGCACAGTCTCTCACCAATCGACCGGTGTAGAGAGTGTGTGAAATGAAGAGAGGTAATCCTATTATTTACCCGACTTCCAAACTCTACATCTGCAGTAACCGTGGATGGGGAATCCGAAAGAAAAAAATAATAAATGGAGGGAAATGTGAAAAACAAGTGAATCAAAGGAAGAAGGTGGGTCTAAATATAGATTCAGATTAGATACGCATCCCAAGCAAGCAGTAAAAGACGTGGTAGGACAAGAAATGCGATTGAAAACCAATTAGAAGGCCATTTTTTCTTAATAAATGGCAGTCCACTTTGTTCACTCTAGAAAACAGAATGTAGGAGATTTTGGGCCTCCAGTTGACGATACATTTTTAATATGTGGATTCTATACTAAGATGCTACTCATGTGGATAAAATCGCCACAAATAGGATGCATTATTATAATTCGAGAGGGCAAAATTAGCATGGTAGAATAAGCAGGGGGCGTGGAAGACTGTGTAATATCAATTTTAATAAATACAGATATGGAGTATGAGAAGTGGAGTACGGTTGTAATACGGTGAAATGAGTCGAATGGCCTGGGTACGGTAGGCGAAATGGGTACGATCATGATAAGGGCAAACTAAGGGGGGATTAGGGTACAGTATACGAAAGGAAGAGACAGGGAGAGAGATGGAGAGAGAGATCGGGGGGGGGGGGCTGGAGAAATACAGAGATGGGAGGCGGGGTCAGTAGATTGGATTTAAACGATAATCGAAAGTGAATGAGAGAGGTGCTTTTCAACCGCACAGCATGCGAAACATAGTCGGCGAGAGCGAGTTAGAGAAAGAGAGAGAAGGCGAGAGAGTGCGCAAAACGAGAGGATCAGACAGCGATATACGTTCTTGGTATGGTGCCAACTGGATGCTGTGAACCGAATGGGAAAGGGAAAGAAAAGATATTAAAGACGGGGACTGCCAGATTTCAATCGAATTTAATAATGATGACGAATTTCAGAGAGAATGGATGCAGTCAAGAAGAGAGCGCGGCATGGGGGAAGGGCCGGATCAATAAAACGTAAGTTGACGATTTCCGTAGTATGGTAGAAAAAACAAAGGGAGGATGAATAGGGATGTGTAGGGTGCGGTAGGGGTATTATGCTCAGGGTACGGTAGGGAAGGGGGGGGGTGGAGATGAAGAGAGAGAGAAAGCAACGACAGTCACCCAGCAACTTTTTCCCACTAGCGCAGTCCACCTACAGTACCCCATCTCAACCATATATCTGACCTGATCTTTGATCTCTCCTCTCTGCCTCTCGATTGTCCTTTGGTCCCGACAGGAAGGCGATCGTCGTCTCATCTTTGACCAACTGAAATTCACCACAATTCATAATATGCTAATATGCTGGAATAAAAATGGATAAATGTCTCAAACCACATTCCTTTGCTGTCCTCGATCCTCTTCCCCCGTTGCCGCCAGAGAGAAGAAAAGAAAGAAGCAGAGAAGCAGAGAAGAAGAGAGGAGAGAAGGGAGGAGAGGGCAGAGAGAAGGGCCGAAATGAGCAAGCTTACAACCCGTCACATATTTCCTAACCGAAGTGCAAACAATCAAACAATTCACCTGCGCATTACGCGCAGCAGCTCCACCAATGAGAGCATCCCTCCCGAGTGTAGGGCCTGGAATGAGATATGTTATCAACCAGTCTACAAGCTTTTTGGGGTGGGGGTGGGGGCCGGGGTAGTGGGGGGTACAAGGGGGGTTTGGTTTGGGATTGGGCCCGGGTGGGACAGGGTCGGGGGGGGGGACATGCTCATGCACATGCTCTACTCTACTCTATCATGCTCATGCACATGCGGAGAGGGGGGGGGAGGGGGGTGGGGTGGGGGAAACTTACCTGGCTGGGAGTAACTCGTAATCAGTGAAGGTCGAGAACCCACAGCTTTAAACTTGCCTGGCTGAGAGTATGCAGGGAACCCCCAGCTTTTCATCTTTCGGTCTTTCTTTTTTTGTTCCGCGCGCTCCTCTTTCTTTCCTTCCTTCTTTTTTCTTTTTTATTTATTTTTTATTTTTTTCCTTCTCGCTCTTTAAATGCCCAATTGGGCCGCAGCAAAATTTGCAGCCATGTACAGTAGGGATACTGTATGACTCATATTATTTATTTTTGAAGGAAGAAAAGAAGGAAAGAAATAAGAAATAACTCAGATAGCCAAGTCTCCACCTCTCCCTACTCACAATCAAGTGATAGTGTCCCCTAATGAGAAAAAATGGAAGAATCGATAGAGTGAGAGGTCAACCTCACAATAGGGGGAATGGAGCGAGAGAGTGTATAAAATAGAAAGATACTCTCTCGTTTTCACACACTCTCTCACTCCGAACCCAATTCAGGAGATTTTATATGCGATAGATCTCAATAATCATGGAAAGCTGGAGACTTGGCTGTTTGAGTATTATGCTGCGTTCATTGCCAAACAAGTTGAGGGTCAGACTCTCTATTTCGCGCACTCGTGAATCAACATATCGAGAGAGTGTGTGAAATGGCGAGACTTTTGACCACTCAAAGTGCATCGACAAGGAACACAGCACCAATTGTGGGTTTTTTCCCCAATGGAATTCCAATCCGCCTTCCAATGGGGCAAACATCAAAGGCGTCGCTGGGATCCCAATGGAGGAAATATGCCCCCAATGGGATCCCAACGTATTTCCCATTGGGATCCCAGCGACGTCTTTGATGATTGCCCCATTGGAGGCAGATTGGGATCCCATTGGGGCAAAAACAACAAG
The DNA here is from genome assembly GCA_036245785.1 of Pristionchus fissidentatus. Taxonomy (NCBI): domain Eukaryota; kingdom Metazoa; phylum Nematoda; class Chromadorea; order Rhabditida; family Neodiplogasteridae; genus Pristionchus; species Pristionchus fissidentatus. The sequence goes on along the minus strand of BTSY01000003.1, from coordinate 935,081 downwards.
AGTTTGTGCGTTTATTGTCGCTGGGGGATTAGAGATTGTCTCGCCATTGCGCACCCGATCGATAGAGAGATAGTGTGAGAAATGAACGAGACCATATCCGATCCCTCAACGAGGAATAAGCGCGCCATCACATCTATGAACTGATGCGAATAACCAAACTGATAATATGTTCGCTCCTGCGTTTAACAAGGGCGAGAGAGCACGTAAAAGTGGGAGAGCCCGGATCACAAAGGGATGGGATCACAGGGATCACAGGACAAAGGGATGGGATCACGGGACAAATGCTTAGGGTAGGGGCAGAACAATTGGTCCCAATACTCACTCCTCTCTTCAATAATATAGTTAGGGGTCAAATTCCACAGGGTTTCGGGGATTCACGCACAATTCTCTTGCCCAAAACTGGTGACACATCTCTCACTAAAAACTACAGGCCTATTAGTTTGCTTCCTGTACTCCAGAAGGCACTAACTGGTCTGCTCAACAAGAGATATGCTCCAGTTTTGGATACTAATAAAGGGTGGGAACAAATGGGTTTTAGACGGGGACATTCCACGGTGGACGCCATTCATACTCTCAAGTCAGTCATTGCTTACTGTGTCGATTACAGGCTTCCAATATATTTACTCTTTGTAGATATCAGTAAAGCTTTCGACAGTGTTTACACAGCAGCAGTGTACAAAGCTGTTGAGTATGAGGGTATTCCTTCCGAGGTTGTTTCATTTCTGGCGGGAATCTCTCAGGGTAGTAAAAATGTGGTCGTGGTAAATGGGAAGGAAGTGGAAATAAAAGTAGGTCGAGGTGTAAGACAGGGCGATTGTTTATCACCGAGACTGTTCACTGCAGTTCTGGAGATGGCCATGCGGGAATTAAACTGGGACAAAAAAGGGATTAATGCAAATGGTAGATTCCTCTCGCATATTCTCTTTGCCGACGACGCCGTTCTCATATCTCATGATGAACGGCAAATTCAAGCAATGGCGAAGGAATTGGAGAGGGTATTGAGGAAAGTCGGATTATTGCTAAATGGGGACAAAACTTTCGGGATGTGTTCTAAGGTAACACCAAGGGTGGTGAAAGTTGGTGGGAAGGAGGTGAAACTGGTTGATAAGGCGGTTTACCTTGGTAGCGCAATAGCAATCTCGGGGAAAGACGCATGTGAAATAAGCAGGCGTATTCAAGCTGGATTCGGGGCCTTCCATAAACACAGGGCTTTTCTGGTAAATAAGGGCATCCCAATTTCACATAAACGGCGTCTATTCAATGGATGCATTCTTCCGGCGGTTCTTTATGGGTGTGAAACATGGGCATTGACCAAAAAACAAATGAATCGATTATCGGTGGCTCAAAGGAAAATGGAAAGGTGGATTGTTGGCTGTACTGTGCTCGATCATGTCTCGAATGATCGGCTACGTAACCTTACTAAGGTGCGAGACTTTGTTGATACTGCGATGAAGAGAAAATGGTCTTGGGTGCACAAAATCGCTAATGATGATTGCTTGAAGTGGAGCCGATCTGTGATCGAATGGTTCCCACGAAGGAAAAGACGAAGAGGACGACCAACGACAAGATGGAGCGACTTATTTCGAAAAACGATCGGACCGGACTTTCTGAGTGAAGCAAGGAGCAGCAACTGGAACGCCATGCACATCAGAGCTCTCAACTGAACTTCCTTAAATCCTCAATCGAGGATGAAGACCCAATTGAACTCTTGATAAATGTGTTCAAACTGAAAAAAACCCTGTGTGGTAAACAACGGAAGTCCACATTACCAATTTGGTATATTCGGAACATTTCATAAATGTGATAGCTATACAGACGCGTGACTGACCATCGAGAGAGAGAAAATATAGTCGTATCTGATTCATGCAAAAGTGAGATCATCTCCGACGTCGACTATCGATTCATGCAAAAGTTACGAGACGAGAGTAGACTGTAGATCATCTCGGATGTCGATTATCGATCCATCTAATCGACGACGACCAACTACCGTAATGGAAACAAGTGCAAGATCGTGCAATCCAAGTAACCGTTGACGAGAGCCATCAGAGAGAGATCGTCGGAGTCGCCAAACCACGTCGCCACCGCAACGCGCCACGTTATTCCACACCTCCAGAAAGGGAATGAGGAGTGAGAGTGAGTTATAGATCGACAGACCCTCTTGATTTTACACACTCTCTCATTCCTTACCCATTTTCTGGAAGTGTGAAAAGAGCCATGAGAGACAGTTCAATTCGTCAAAGCCGCGTCGCGACCGCAGCGCGTCACATTGGTCAAATTTCCAGAAAGGGATCAGCGGCGAGACAGTGTGTGTGAAAGTAAAGAAAGACTCTCTTGATTCAACTAATTCCTTTCTGGAGATGTGACTGGGTGACGTCAGAGGAGATGAGAGGAGGAGGAGGATTGTCTCCTCTCTGCACTCAACGAATCCACACAGTTCAAAATTTACCGAAATGGGTCAGGAGAGAGAGCGCGAGAGTGTGAAAATAAGGAAGATAAATCTTCCAAGTTAGCACGATGTCTCGCTCCTGCCCCTTTCTGGAGGTTTGACTGCGGTGTGGAAAAATTTTTTTAAAAAGGAGAACAGCGGACCGTCCCGCTCATAATAATAGTATTGTTATTATTATTACTACTACCACTACTATCGAGAAAAAAATGTCCCGTTAAAGACCATTGATCAGACTGCAATTACAATTCTCCCGTAATCCCATCAAAAAATTCGGAATACTACAGTAACTGGCAGGGATGCAGTTACGGTACTCTTATTACGGCTTTTAAAGGAGATAACCGAAAGCGTTGACGGCAGAGTTGCTGAGACAGTCTGAGAGGTGCGATCGGACGATACACTGAAAATCGATCGAGAATATTGATTGAATCATCTACCGTATCCTAAGGAGCCTCTACCGTATTCTAAGAAGCATCTACCGTACCCTAAGAATCATCTACCGTGTCTAAAAGATCAATCAGGGGAAAGAATCTCCTCACTACCGTATTCCCACCAACCTACAGTATCCCAGCCCTCGCTGCCGCATTCCCGCCCACCCACAGTATCCCAGTGGCCCGAGCTACCGTATTCCCATCTCTCACCAACTCGTCTCAGCAACTCGCGAGTCGTCGACAAGCAGCCAATTGAGAAGAGGGAAAAGACCGATTCGAAAAAGTCTGCAATTGGAGGCATTGATTATGAGAAGGGAAAGAACAAATAGAGATGGACGACATCATACCCCTAGGATAAACTCCAGAAAGGGGTAAACTATGAGAGATGGGGAGATAGAGAGCCCTTTTGGAGGGATGGACCCTTTTGGAGGGATGGAATGTGTTTGAAAAAATATTCGTACCTCATTTGGCTGCTCCATTGTGAGTGTCGACAGTAATGAGAGACGGCGGCGTTCCTCTCTCTCTCTTTCCCTCACATGACGGCGATCCAAGTGAATCCATTGGATTGATGCTTGACTTGATCGATCGACGGAGTTAATTTACTCATCGAGTCATAGGCCAAATAAGCTCTCGCTAGGGCGGAAAAACACGGATTTTTTTTGATTTTGACGAGAACCCAATTGACCGATGTCTCGAGCACAACCAGACTTTGAAAAGTAACGGCAGATACAAGATAGGGAAATAGGCCGATTTGGCAAGAAAGAGCGAGAGAAATGAGAAGTGTGCATGGAAAAACTAGTTGCATCGTTACTTTTCAAAGTCTAAAGAGAACTATTTGTTCGTGAACTTGTACCACAATCGAAGATTACAAGTAGAGTGTGAAATGTGAGACCACGATCTCTTCATTTCACACACTCTCTTTGAACACTCTCATCCACCGACCGGTGAAGAGAATATGTGAAATGAAGAGAAGGTGCTCTCACATTTCGCCCTCTAATTACAAGCGAAATATAAATAGAAATGCAAAGAAGAGAGAATAAGTTACTCTGATCTGGTGAACTAGTAAGCTAACTAATTAGAAACCAATTTGTGTAATTAGTTGCTAATTAATTCATGTACTAAGTAGAATAAGTCGTGTACTAATTGATAAGTAAGTACAAAAATGCCTAGTGAAGGCAAAAGAGAAATACTAAGAAAGTCACATGAAGTGACAGGGAGGATTGGAAAGAAGAGACAAGGATACAGTACACCGGAAACTAATGAATCAATCGATAACTGATGAAAGTGATAGTAGATAGATAGAAAGGGAGGATTCTAATGAGAAGGAGACAATGCTACAGTACACCAGACACAAATGAATCAATCGATAACAGATGAAAGTGAGAGTTGATAAATAGAAAGGGAGGGGAGAGAATGAGAAGGAGACAATGCTACAGTACACCAGACACAAATGAATCAATCGATAACTGATGAAAGTGATGGTTCAAAGGTAGAAATGGAGGGAAGAGAATACTACTATTACGTTTCACGAGGCGAGTCCAAAATTATATGGAATTATTCAATTAGAGAGGAAATGCTATCTATCTGACAATGAGTGTGTAGGCAAATTGCAAAAATGAGAGAGGTGATATTACGATAGACAAATAAATCTGAGCAGAGGAAAAGGGGGAGGAAGAGGAGGAAAGGATAAAGAGAGATTGGCTAGGTGAATCGAGAAAATCGATTCACCTCTCCATATAAAGAGTCCAAAATCGATTCCAAAATATTACCGTCCTTCCGAAGTTCTCTGCCTGGCAAGACACCAAGAGATAACACTCTGACATCCAAGTGCAAAGACGACAGACATAGAAATCACTCGGAGTCTCGACAAGCAAAGAAAATAGGATCAGGCACGGTATTGAATTTTTTTTGAGTTATTGATTATTATTTGATTTGAATTATAATTATTATAGAGATAAAGTTGTTTTATTTTTAAATTTGATCAAGTAAAAAAAATTAATTTGTATAATTTAAAATAAGAATGTAATATGATATTTGCGCCTGATTGCGCAATGGAAAATTGCTTATTCTTTCATCTTACTCATGACTAATTTCTACTCAGATCCGAAAACGTTGACTAAAGTAGCGCTATTCCCCGAAGGAACGCCGATTGATAAAGAAACTAAAAAATGCGATCTTTTTAGAAAAGATCGATCGTAAAAAAAACAAGAATAAAGAAGTCGAGTACCGTATCCCGGTTGCACGTTCCCTGGGATACTGTACGTGATGAAAGGTGGTCCGATATCGATCGAATCACCCTTCGGGGTCGGGTCACGAAAGAACAATATGAAGTTTTTGCTTCGGGCGGGACTATCACAGTCGGGGAGCAGACTGCGTAGTACAGGGGAAATTACCGTATTCCTTGCGGGGCGAGGAGGAAAGTACCGTATTCCGTAGGGTACGGTATTCATCTGCTACATCGATCGTAACTTGTTCCATCCACCTCATTCGTTTCATCCACTTCGTCCTCTTCCCTCACCCCTGGCCCTGGTCCATCGATTAGGGAATCTTCCCGGTAGTTATGGACACGCTTCTTTATTTTTTCTTTTTCTTTTTCTTTTTCTTTTTCTTCTAATATATTTTACTACCGGGGGCTAATCGATGGACGGGCCGCGGGTCTCGAATCAGCTTCTGACTCTGCAAGACACCTTGCATTACCCAGATTTAGCTACCGTAACCTCTCTCATCACTAAATAACGAAATTCCAATCACCGCTACCGTAATCCCAGAAAGCGACGCCACAATCGAATCATTTCAATACTCAGAGAAACCTGAAGAGAAGAGAGAGAGTGGGTATTTTGCCACACTCTCTCACTTCTGACCCCCTATCTACCGTAATTTGTCTCCCTGTCTACCGTATACTCACTTTCGCTTCGAGATCCCGCTCATCAGCAGCATTGCACCGCGTCAACTCGCTCGATTCCCTCGGGATATCTGCAAATATAGCAATAAACTTCAAATATCTACAACTAAATTATAGTTTTAAAAATTTATCAGTTCCTCCTAATAATGGCACGACTAAATTACTCTCATCGAAAGATCTCACATGGTTTCCACCCTAATAACGAACGATTATTCTACAGTCTTTCTCTCTCCCTATCTATAGTGCTCCTTCCATTATCATACTCACCTTGCGCTTCCAGTATGATGCTTCGGCCGGGGGACGTGGTTTTTGTTTATTTATTTATTTATTATTATTATTATTATTGTGACGTGTCCTATTAGACGTCCTTAACCGGCGTACTAGACTTCTTGGTCTACTGGGTCAGCATCGCAAAAGGCATGCGAACAAAAAACTGCCTCCACCGTGGGGCAATCGCACTGAAAAACAAGAAAAATTAGCACGACAGTAGAGTGCGAAATGCGAGACCACCGTATCTTCATTTCGCACACTCTCTCATACGCAGACCGGTGAAAAGAGTGTGCGAAATGAAGAGACCGTGGCATCACACTCTATTGTTTTGTTTTTCAACGCAATGGTTTCCCATGTGACCCATGAATGGGAGAAACTGCGGCCCCGTTCGGGAAAAAAACCACTATTTGGAAACCACAGGCACCTCTGATGCCCCCACATGGGAAACCATTGGGGAGAAGACGAACATTCCCAGAAAGGGGTTGCGAATGAGAGAGCGGGTAAAATTGAGAGGGTCTCTCTCCTTTTATCCCGCGACTCCTTTTTGGAGCTTTGTAATAAAGCGAGAGAATGTCGTAATATGTCCAGGGCTGCAGGTTCGGTATTCCCATTACGGTGCCTATTCCGTGCGAAGAAGAAAATCAGAGCCAAACGACTGCCAGTGGGTATGTTCAATGCCGAACCTGCATCACTACCACGCGTATACATGGTGACAGGACGTTTCGGAACTGTTGTCGTCCACATATTTTTTCCAGGAATTGTTTGGGGTACGTTTCAGAATATTTAGAAACTTTATATTTTCGGGTTCCACAATGGCAGTGCCAAAACGTCCTATAACCGTATACAGTCTACTTCGGGCTACACCGTTCACTCGAACACGATGAGTGCGATCCATGGTACGGTACCTCAATTATCGATCGATCCATCTTGTTGGTTCCGTTGTAACGACGGAGGACCACACGATCGATCGATAAGATGCCTGAAAAGGATAAACAAATTAGCCGTCATCACTATGCAATCTTCGTCATCATCGTCGCCACAATAGAGAATGACCGGAAGACACTACGCTCAAAGATATAGGTGGGTGGTGTCGAATGGGTAGGTGTAATCGAAGGGGTAGGTGTCGCGAGGAGTGCTAACCTGCTAACCACTTCACTAGACTAGCACTGGCACCCATCACGAAAGAGAGCTCAAAACTGGCTCAATTAAATAATTAAGCTCTTGAATTGAGTCAGTTTTCGATAGTACTTCCGTGGGAAATGCCAAAAAAAGTATGAATCCATCACTAGATTGACGTGACGCTACCCTAGGTACTCCCCAACCCCGAGTTTGATGTTACCAATTATTTTAGCCACTGAACATACTTCCCTTCCATCCATATCAACTTTTCTCCACTGAAAACTTTTGTTAAATCCACTACATTCACAAAACTTTCAAAAAATCTTCTCACCTTTTGCTGATGCTTCTGCACTCTTCCGACCAGATTGAGCGCTGATCGGCGAGTCGAGACTCTGTAAGAATACTGTACTTGCAAGGAGTACTGTAACCATACTTTCTGATAGCATCTTATCGATCGATGATTACGGAGCAATTATTAAATTGCATCATGCCATCGCCCAATCAAATATCCAAAAATAGGTAACGGACTAGAGATTGTGTGAAAAAGAGCTCAATTTCGCATACTATCCCTCTCCTTACCCCTTTCTGACCAGTTTCTAATGTGCCTTTCTTACAATCAGGCGTTAATCTGGAGACATGAAAGACACGATTGCACAGTGATGACAAAAGTTTAACTATTGCCTAGCGATGACGCAATAATTACCTGCTACTCTCGCTCGCACACTGCGACTGCCCCGCCTTCTCTCGAGTGCAGCCGCCCATTGGTTGATCGATTGATTGATGGGTCAATGACCTGCAATTTCATCATAATTACTCAATTCACATCTCAGTTTCGCACAGTCTCTCGCTCTTAATCCCTTCCTGTATCGGAAACGAGTGCGGGTCTCTTCTCTCCACACACTCTTTTCAGCGCTCGGCTGACGAGAAAGTGCGAGAAACGAAGAGACTTGGGATTGCCATTAAAAATTCCACTGTAATCCACTTTCACCGAAAGTTGTCTTGTTATGCAAACTCCCAATGCCAAAACTAATGGACGATTTCATCATCACTATGTAAGAAGAGTCAATTTCGTCATCACTATACAATCCTACTCACCTCATCGTGCCAGTATTCGTCTCAGTGTGGTCCATTCTGGTTGTTTAACCAGTCCACAGATCGGCGAATTTACAAAACAATAAGTGGTAATGATGTTTTCGTCACGGTATCTACTGAGGTTACTGTAGTTAGTACAATTATGGTAGAAATTTAAAAAAAACAAATTCAAGAAGAACAGACCCCAGCACAAATACGATCCCATTTACAGATTAAAAAGTACCGTCAACTGACGGTCCAAAGTCTCCTGTCTTGCGTTTTTGAGTTCGAAAAAGAGGTCTACCATTGATTTTGGTCTAATAAATGGCAACAAAAAAATAGCCTACCACCTGGTGTTCTATCGAAATTATCATCATACGTTATGTTTTAGCACCTCTTAGGCGTGTAATCTATGTCCCCTTCACTACGTGAACTTTGATAGGAATGAAAGGTATGGTGGAATAAATCGTTCCGCTCACCTCTAATTCATACGCTTGCGACGGATGAGGAGGTGGTCTCCTCGGGGCGATCGGCCTCTGCAATAAAGTCATGGCTACGCATCGGATTACTGTATCATCGGATCGGCTGGTCAGACTCGTGACCGCACGCACACACGCCCAGTACAATAGGTCACGATACCGTAATCGTATACACTATGATTGCATAATGAGTGTGAGAGTATCGTACGAATGCATTGCAATCAAGAACAAGAATCCAATCAGTCAGTGCGATTTGTAAATGCATCGAAACATTTGGGCATTTCTATGATTAGCAGGCTGTTTGTACGCTTACTCGTTCGAATAAAAGTATCAATATAATACCTGGCCAGGTCCGTCGCCAGCAGGTTGGGTGCGCCTTGTCCCCATAAATCGAGGTGACGCGGCGCGACAGTCGTCATTCCCTTCCGTAGCTCGCTATGAGCAATACGGGCACTCTGCAATCGATAAGTGGGCATGGAACAGTCGATCGGCATACTGTATATCGGAAGAGCAACTATCGATTTTATGACAAGTATGACGTCATATGCTCACCTCGTGCCTGGAATGGATGTCGTGCACTCCTTCGTATCCTCCCGACTAAGTCGCTCAGATCGCATCAGGCTACTGAAAAGAACCAATTCAAACCAGTCCAAGGCCAGACCCAACATCTATCATAGGAACAAGAAAGAAAGCAACCCCCCTTCCAATACACCATGTCCCTTTTATAGATGTTCAGAGTCATTCATATTCAATTCCCCCCCCTCCCCCCTCCCATCATTCCATAGCCCCGTCAGCATTACTGAAGGGCCTAGAGCGTGTGAAATCGAGAGGTACTCTCTTAGTTTCGCACTCTCTCGCTCTGACCCCTGTCTGTATGTTAGGAATAATGTGCCCGTTATTCTCACTCACGCACAGAAAAACTCTCTCATCGACCACATAGTTCGCTCGTTTACCTTTTTCTCACACATAGTTTACTGTGTTTAGCACGTCCCAATCTTTCACCAAAATTTGCATAAGGATGGCGAAAGTGATTACCTGTTTCGGTGAACAGCGCGCTGGTACTGCATGCCGTGGTTCGGCTTCAGTTGAATTTGATCGATCAATAGAATCGATTGATCTTCGATCTGGAAGACTTTCGTTACTCAGTTGGATGTAGAGAGCGCAATGTGAGACTAGAATCACATTTCGCACTCTAGTTGGAAGCAAGTCAAGCACAATTTACATCTTAACCCGATCAATAATGCCAATGAGGTGATACCGGGCATTTCGATTCGCAATCTCCTACTAACACAGGGAATATAGTCATTTCCTCATTACTACACAATCAGGATTTCATCTATTTCATCATCACTATGCAATAATTGTACCTCTAGTTGAGATCGTCGGTAGAGTTGACGCGACTCTTCCTCTTCCTCTCATTCATTTCCTCTCCTCATTTCATTTCGATTCAATCTGCAATCGTAAGTATTCATGCCATTTCATAGTCCGATCAAATGTTCAGAAAGAATGAAAGCGACCGTGTAACTCTCTCACTATCCCACACTTTCGCTCTCCTTACCCCTGTTTGGAGATTTGAAATCGTATGCATTCCTATTACAATTTTCATTCCCATTCTCAATTAGCTCACTATTCCGAAAGTTCAACAAAAAACAATTCCTTGATAAACTGATCTTTGATCTTTTGAAATGCCCTCGGTAAACTGATCTTTGATCTTCTTACCTTTGCTTACTTTCCTTGATCAGGTTGAGTCATCGTCGAAAGGGAGAAGGTCCCTCTCATTCTTGGTCGTATCACTTCTCGTGTACGGTAATCGTCCTGCTTGCGGTACGATCGGCAGGTACGGTACTCGTTCTGCTCTAGGTACGGTAACCCTCGTCCTTCGCCAGCTACGGTAGTCATCATGCTTGAAGTACGGTAGTCGTATTCTGCTTGAACTTGTGTTTGATTCTCCTCTTCTCGGGTAGACCACAAATCATTCCCTTCTCTTATCGAGTGGGTGTGGTATCCTCTTGATTACGGGAGGCGCCACGGGAGACAAATTTCCGGGCCCTCCTCTGGTTCCTCTGGTACCGTATCTCCCTCTGGCTCCACTGGTACCGTATGCTCGACTGGCTCCTCTGGTACCGTATCCTCCTCTGGTTCCACTGGTACCGTATACCCATCTTGCACCTCTTGTACCGTATCCTCCGGTTCCTCTGGTACAGTCCTCTCCTCCGGTACCTTGTATTCCTTTGGTTCCTGGTTCCTCAGGTCGCAACTCCAGGCATCAATCGCTCTAGAATATCAAGTAGTAGCTAAATCAACAATAAATTATGTAATCGATGACGTTATGACTAAGTAATATACCTATGACGTTATCAGTTCCTTATATTCGGCAAAGAAACGCGGTCACGATTACCATTTCCGTTAAATTTATCCGGACTTTCGACAAAAAAATATCTTACTGATTTGTGTATTTCTCCACTTTCGATTTTAGTCCTTATTTCTATCTAAATCGCACTTAATTCGTACCTGTATCACTTGATTGCGCTGTCCTCTCCTCACTTCCATTCGGTGTGAGTGTCCTCTGTAGCCGATGTAGATCAATCAATCGATCGATCGATCGGAGTACTGTAGCCGTCCGTTGCCCGCTCACAGTCTCCCTCCTGGAAATGCGCATTAAATACACATTTTAGCATTTCAATCTTAGTTTTGACAACTCGAATGTTATCTATATCAAATCTTTTTCCATCGAAAACTGGATTAACCTACGACAAATTTCTACCAACGATACAGTAACCCTCCGTGAAGGAAGGGGTACGGTACTTCACCAATCAATAGGATTACTGTAGATGTCGGACTGACCTGATTGCTGTCTACCCTTGCTTTATCTTTTTCCACGGGCGGGTGTGTCCACGTGCGCGCTGCTTCCAAGGAGTACGCCCTCCTCTGGGTAATTACGTCCCATTTCGATCCAACTGAAAAAGGGGATATCAATCGATAATTGAGGCAAATTACAGTAACACCCTAGGTATCAATCAATATGTAAGAAACCGCAGATGCGGTTTCCTTGTGATACAATAAGGAAAGGTTTTAGTTCTACTCGGATTCCTCGAGTATCCGTTTTATCAACAGCGAAGGCAACAACAATTGGCGAACACGAATAATCAGCAGATGAAACCTCGTTCCCGCGTCTCTCCTTATCGCGTCGATCGGATCTCAACAGTCGGTTGAGCTCGATCGAAGCGAAAGGAGGAAGCGGTTGGTACGAGGGTGTTAGAATCATGAGCAAGCGGCCAACGGGGCCTTGGATAGAGAGGGGGCGGGACAAGAGATTCAGGGAGGTTAGAGTGAGAATAGAGGAAGGATCAGGTGAATCTATGAGACGTTAGAGAGTCAGAGAAATGGGTGTCAGGAATAGCGAGCCATGGAGAGGAACTATTGTAATTATGAGTCAGACAAACACAATCGATATTGATAGAGGTCGATAGAGGGATGGATTTCCAATCAAAGACTATTTGAAGTCTTTGACAGTGGCGGGCAGCGATGGTCATCATCAGACGCGTCGAGACTGGTGGCATATCGAACGGTGATGGCCGTGCTTGAGGCAATTGCTGCACTTGATTCTGCAACGTTTGTTGCATGACGCCCGAAGGCAGGCTCTGCATAGGTTTCCTCTCTTCAGGATTGCCTCCCTTCTCGGTATCGAACAGATGACTGTACAATCTCCCGAGGTGTGTCCTCCTACTTCTCTGCAATATGCGCAGTAGGCCTGCACCTCCTTCGAGCAGCTGGGTTTCTCGAACCCTCGCTCGGATCGGTTGGTGGGAACATACAAGGTATCTTTCTCAGACACTCTTCCGATCGCCTTCTCCACTCGGAATATTTTGTTACTCGCCTCTTGGGCGACTTCCTCAATGCGGTCCAGCACAGGATCGATTCTTTCTTCCAATTGTGCTTCGAACTCGTTTCTCAGTTCCGCTATGCGACGATTTATCATCGTCATCATGCTGGCCTTTAAAGCCGTGAATTCGGAACTGGGTTGTTGAACGACTGGGGTCTTCTTCTTGGAACACTCAGCCTTTTTAGGCTTTGGTTCCTCATCGCTGCCGTCTCCCTGCGGTGGAGGTAGACCGACCACAATCTTTCTCTTCTTTCTTTCTTTCCTTCTTTCCCAGTTCCTTTCTTCCCTTGTCGATGAGGGAGATTCGACTTCCATTCAGGGGATTCGAGGGAGGGGTAACAACCGGGCTTGGAGATCGAGAATGATGTGCATTAATCATTCGATCATCTCTCAAGGCCATTTGGTTGAGTATCTCATCTCCCTCGTTCCTCACTGACTCGTCTCCACTATCTGTTCCTCTTTCCTCTACCACCCTTTCCTCTTCGTCTAGGTCGAGAGCGTAATCGTCGTCACCATCATGTTCACTTGACATCTGTAATGTGTGTGAGTGACAACATGGGATTACATTCAGATCATCGAATGAATTAACGCGTCTCGCGACTCGACAAAGCATGGAGAAACACGACTTAAACTGTATACAATCGTATAATATAGATAATAGAGGTGACTGAGCGGACAACTTTCCATAGAGCTCGATAAGGTTGTAGTGAATATGTGGATGATCTCTTATTGAGTGAGTAGAATAGTCAATCGAATAACTGGGCTTAGTAATATGATATCGCCCTTGAAGGCAGACTACAGTCTGCGTGCACTGTCGCTGCTTAGAGAGAGAAATACGCAGCTAGAGGACGCGTTAAAACGAGAGAATCAGGCAACGCGAGACGCAGTAGGCACTTTGCCATGTGGATGTAGTGGGCGCGTTTACTGTACTACAGTAAGCCGGGAATCGTCAACTAACCATTCCTGTCTGGATCCGTTTCCTCCCTGAGGCTTCGCCTCCACTGCTACTCTGCTCGAGTGCTCGCCTTCGGATCTGCAATCTATTACATCATCAATATGCAATGCCAGCCTAGACGGCATTCACGGTATTTGAGTGACTACTCACAACGGGAGCAGATGAGCAGAAAGTGAGAAGCCCCACTCAAAATTACTATTTTCCCCGAGATCTCCATTGATCAAGTTTTGCCAAATAAAGAGCGACCCAGAGTTACTAAATGAGCAATAAAAAAAACGGCAAAAGAAAATGCAGAGGGTGGGAATCGAACCACCGCCCCAAAATCGTTAACCAAACGCGCTACCCACTAAGCTACGGATGATCCGTTGCGCAGGATGAGAATCTCGAGGAGTAATCCCCATCGTCGCGCGTGCAAATTTCCATTACATAATCATGATGAATTTTCGTACTCATTGTCAGGAAGCAAATATGGGAACTTTTGGAAACTGTTCTGAGATCCTCTGAGGGATCTCTTTCTGCCTGTGATAGTGAATTTCGCCGGGACCGAGACCTACTTTTTCGGACTCCTAGTGAGATCAATCGATACAACTACCGTACCTTGATTCCTCCTTCTCCTCTCCGGGGTATATGTTCTCCCCCCTCCTTGTCCTTCTCTCCGGGTAGATGTGCTCCCCGTGCCCGATCGATCCTCCCTCGAAGAACAGTTGCCACTGCTACGACCCGTCTCGCCTCGGGGAGTCTGGGCTAACTGTCTGAATGGGAAATCAATCGATATACGAATAGAACTACAGTAACCTCTCTTGGAATCAACAACCGAAAGATAGTACAGTATACAATAGTTAGAGAGTGCGTGAAACGAGAGAGTTAGACAGCGAGAGGGATTATTCTTTTCGCAAAATAAACAGGGGACAAATGAATCATCAGCTAATCCTACGGTATTCGGGGTGAATCGTCAACTAACCTTCTTTGGGGTCCGATCTCCTTCCATAGGCTCAGCCTCCGTGCCACTGGCGTCCCTCAACATCCAGTGCACTCCATTTCACTGAAATTACGTCATCACTATGTATTTATATCGATCGACATCATTTAACCCGGTTCCACACCATCCCTCACCAAATCCTCCAGTATGGGGCCAGTGACAAAAGAATGTGAAAAAGGGACCCCTTTTCTACATTCTCACCCATTTCTCTCCTTGAAATGTCCTTCCTTGCCAAGTCAATTCCGAATAGTTTCAAACGACCAGAATATTGTTTTGAACGCTCTTGTTTTCACGCACTCTCTCGCTCTTGACCCATTTCTGGGGCTACATCTGGGCAGTGGAATGATGTCTATTCTCACGCTCCTTCTTGCCCCTTTCTGGAGGTATGCAATCATTCCTCTCCCTTCTCCCCCCTCCCTCCTCTCTTCTCCCCTCACCAACCTTTCATCCGTCTTCTCCTCTCCTTCCCCGTGACGTCACTTCTAATAGACCGTCTCTGCTCGGCCGACGTCGTATCGTGGGTGGAGTACTGTAAGCAGTCGATCGATTAGCGATTGGAGATACTATATCAAGTGTTCTCTAGTCGATTCCAGAACACTCACGGTCACATAATCTTTGATCTCTAACATCTCGCTATATGGGCAGACGAAGCGAGCCCTATTTCATCATCACTAGGTAGTCAAAAGAAGACTCGGCTAGAAGACCACGGGTAGCTTAGTCAATCGTGCCTTCTACAGTACGCTTCTTCTCTAGCCTACTACTCTGGTATTTATTTCCAGGCTGGATCCCGGTATAATCTGCATTTCCAGGCTGGAATCAGACAGGGATCCAGCCCGGGAGGGTTTCCAGGCTGGATCCCGGTATAATTTCCAGGGTGGATCCTGGTATAGCACCATTTCCAGCCTGGATCCAGGTATCAAATGGGAAGATTCCAGCCTGGATCCCGGTATATTTCCAGCCTGGAATCAGGCAGGGATCCAGCTAGGAAAAAAATACCATAGTACGGTATCTGAGTGTGATCAATCTATACAACTATCGTACCTGTCTCTCTCCTCTCCTCTCCTTCTCTCTGGTTCGATCCTTCTTGTGGTTCCCATGCCCGATCGGATCCTCCAAAGTGCAGTCGCCTCTGCTCGACCCGTCCCTCTCGGGGAGACTGGACGAAACTGCCTGAAAGAGGCAATCAATCGATATATGGATGACGATATACAGTCCCTAGCTACTCAACCGGATCAATCAATAATCAACAAAGAACACAACTCTAGCCCATCAATCGATAACCTTTCTTTGAATGCTGACCACTAGACGCAGTGGAATCGTCTACTATAGTACGGTAAGTGGGGGAATCGCCAACTGACCTTCTTCGGAATCCGATCCATTCCTAGGCAACGCCTCCGGACGACTCGCGCTGCCGCGGTTCAGCTTGAGTCTCCTCCTTCTCTCTGAAATTGCGTCATAACTATGCAGTTCTACCGATTTACCCCTCTTTCACTCAATTTCACGTTATGCTCATCGTGTGATCATGACCAAGTCAGTGAGTGACACGAACGAGATCGATGCTCAGTCCAGCCTCGTTCGACAAGGGGTCAGGGGCGAAATAGTGGGTGAAATTGAGAGATCCTCTCATTGTTTACACACTCTCGCCCTTGACCCCTTTCCGGAGCTCCCCATTCCCTCACTGACCTCTCTTCCTCCTCCCTCTGCCGGACTCTCCTCTTCCTCCTCCCATTGACATCTCTCTTCGTCTCCCGCCTGCACTCGGTTGACGGTGTCTCGTTGGGAGTACTGTAAGTAGTAGATCAGTCTGCGAGAGTCTATCGCCGATAGACAAGGAGATACTGTAGACCATTATTGATTTCCCGACGACAAGGACTCTAGTCACGAATCAAAACACGAATCAATCAGTCTAATAGGGTAATTTGGCCACCATCAAACTTACCATCGGGTAGTCCGGCTCCTTCTCTCCTCTTCTCTCTTCTCCCTCATTTCTTCTCCCCCATCGGGTTCCTCTTGAGTCGGGCACCGCCCCATGGCCACTCCCACTGCTTCCCTTCAATGGTCGCGGCCACATCTCGCATCTGAAATTACGTCATCATTATGTAACTTGACCAATTATTTCACATCATCCACAACTACAATATTCTATTTCGTCGTGCAGCATATTCCATATATATATAATAATGCGATCAAATAAGCTGCCAAATTGCTACTTCCTGTGTTTACCGAAGGCTAGAGGCACCGAAAAGTGAGAGGCTTGACGACTGTTTAGCAAACAACGGAAGTGCGTGTTTTGACGGTATGGCGTTATCTATGGTTCTATAATACCCGTACTATCGATGTTTCACTGACCTCTGATATGCTCTCCTCTCTCCTACTCTCCTCGGGCTACAACATCGACGGCGTCGCCCGTCCACCGCCGATCACCACCGTACACAGACAGGCGGGCTGCAATTGATTACGGTAGTGGGGGTATACGGTAGAACGCCGTATACAACTGTACCATTAGGAGCCTCAAATGATTACGGTAACGGGGGATTACGGTATGTTTGAAGGCTACCGTATACTACAGTACCTTAAAGGGACAGTTAAGACAAAAATAAAATTCAAAAATACAGTAACCCAGAGAAAAGAATTTTGAAGTGGGCTTATGTCTCACCACGATTGCTAGCATACGGTAGGAATTCGCGGCCTCACGCGCGGTGCGGCGCGTTTTCCTGGCACTTTGCCAAGTCTCACCAGTTTCTCTTTTTTTCGTTTTGTTCTCGTTTTACGTTTTGTTTGTTGCTTTCACGTTTTATTTTTTCACTCCAGACGCGCGTAGTAAATCATTGTACTCTTCCGTGATAAGTGGAGGACGGCGGCGATCCGTGCCTGATGAGTATGGAGGAGAGAAGAGGATGTTAAGGCGAGTACTTTAGTTTTCACCTTCTTTATTGAATATAAATCGATAGAAGTTTAAGTTCACGAGATGAATGGTTGTTCGTGTATGCGTACGGATAGGATCACTGCTTATTGGCTAGACGGCTGCTGCTTCTGACCACTCGTCTAGATCGATTTCACCTCGGAATTAGCTTTCCTCTCTTTTTTCCTCAAATTTATAAACATAATTCAGGCTTCTTCTCCGCATCGAAATGCTCGCAGAGGACCCCATGAATGTTGAGGACCTCCTCGAGCGTCGTCTTCAGACCCAGGTATGTGGTTGGTTTCGGTCTTTGTAAATATTGTTTGGCGCTACATTACTTGCATTGCAAATAGTTGAGCTGGAAATAAGTTCTTTCTGTGAGACAATAGGTATCAATTACCCGATACTACCCCAAAATACCATGTTTCCATTTGTTATACGATTGAAATTATGAGTAATAACTTTAAAAAATCCCTAATCTACTGTATCTAACTTTACAAACTCTCGATGTGGGAGTGGAATTAGTGAGAGGCAGAAAGTCGGAGAATCAGAGATTAGGAATGGACGAGGAGAAAAGTGTGCGTTCCATTTATGTTTTACCAATTTCTTGACTTGCAGAAGCACATCAATTCTCCATCAAGTCGCTCTTCGGAGGTGGACGCCCCGACCGCGTGAAGAGACGAAAGGCCAAGAGAGTTGAGGCGCAGCTCATAATTAAAATAGCAGTTGTTATTCGTTTAGCCCATTCCGTTACCTCGTCTGATCAAATAAATTGTTGTTTTTTTAACCTGTTCGAAGAGGAACATCTCGTGGATGGAGATTATATTGCTAGGAGAACGTTACACGAGCTGTTCGACATGAGAGTCATGTCTACGGCATATGTGAGGGGCGAAGTTACGGTAGAAGTGAGAAGTAGAGGAGATACGGTAGTGCAAAAAGAGGAAGTACGGTAGATATGAGAAGAGGTACGGTAGTTATGTTAGAAGGGATACTATACGGCATCCACGAAACTTTTAAGGAATACTTTTTATGATAATAGTAGCTACTCTTTAAAGTCGATAGATAATCGACGCCGAGGGATCATTCTTGATTTGCTCTGCGTACAATTCTCCCGACCGTGAAGTGATAGACGATCCTTACTAGTTCTCAGGTATGTGACTGCGTGGTGTACTGCCAGTGTTCTGGACATCCCACCCGGCTCACGGTGGTTCAATGCTCGCCGTCGCCTGGTTGTTTTGCTTTATTTCCTATCTTTCCCCAACCAAATGACAATCGTTGCGGGACCAAGAGGGCATTTGCGGGAATTCAACGGTGACTTAACTGTCCCTTTAAGGAAGCCCAAATGAATATTGGACTGTAATTTAGGAGTAACGAATTATTTGTTTTTTAGATAAATAAACCGTGTAGAGAAGGAAAGCGAATAAATTGGACACTCACTTTATAAAAGAAGCGAATGAAGAAAAACTGCACGAAGAAAACGGTGAACGAAAGAAACTGAAAAGGGGAGAAATGAGCGGATGAGAGAGAGTGGGGAGAAATGAGATAATGAAAATATTGATTTTAAAAACTCACAGAATAAACCGCGCGCTTAAAAATAACTTCACATGACGCATCAGCGGGTGAGAGAGTACCTGAAATCATACGGTGGTGCGAAAAATTATTTTAAATGTCCTATTTGGATAAACATTTCAATCCCCGCTATTCCATATTTCGGCTTCCAGTAGAGTAAGAGAATTATTACGGTAGCGTGGAGGATACGGTAGGATTAGAGTCTACCGTATGCTACACCCTAATTGTAAGAAAGCTAAATATCACTGTACTCCCAGGAATTATCGAAATACCGTATCGTTTCACTATTAGTGAGCAATCTATTTTTTTTTGTAAAAAAACTCGTGTAAATAAGGGAAGCGACTGAATTGGTCACTCACATAATAAACGAAGAAAAAAATGACGAAAACAGCACACAGGACGTGGCGAACGAAAGTAATCTGAAAAGAGGGGGAATTAATGGATGAGAGAGTGGAGAGAAATGAGATAATTAAATTAATGATTTTAAAAACTCACCAAAGGAAACCGCGCGCTTACTAACAACACTTCACAGGGGCGCCTTGTGCGGGTGAGAGAATCTGCAATCAATCGTTATTTGACCCACTACCGTAAACACCGTCACTGCATCGACAAACGAGGAAGATCGATAATCACTCGCACAGTGTTACCGTACCCTCCGGTATTGTCAAACTACGGTAACCAGCTAACTTTCGATGATGTGAAATACTTTTTTAGTAGTCTATCTAGATAGACCTCTATCTCCGCCATTACATATCTCGGCTTCAATGAGAGTCATGGAATTATTACGGTAGCGGGAGGGTACGGTAGGATTATATGCTGCCGTATACTACAGTACCCAAAGAAGGCTCAAGTGATTACGGTATTACTGTACTGTCATTTAGGAGTATGAATTCCGTATTGTTTCATCATTAATCTAATTGGTGCCTTGTAGAAAAATCAACCGTGTAAAGAAACACATCATTCCACAGGCCGGCCAACCTTACAGAAAGGGCTTTGGAGTGAGAGAGAGCGTGATAAATCGAGAGGGACTCTCTCACTTTTCCACACTCTCTCACCTCAGCCCCTGCCTGTAGGTTTGGAATCTTGTGGAAAGGGTCGAATGAAATGGACACTCACCTTACAAAGGAAGAAAAAGAAGAATAACGGCACGCAGAAGGCGGCAAAAGAAAGAAATCTGAAAATGGCAGAAATGAGTGGACGAGAGAGTGTGGGAGTAGGACATTAAGAGACTTTCTAGTGATAATGATTTTAAAAACTCACAAATGAAACCGCGCGCTTACTAGACATCTTACAGGTGCGCCTTGTGCTGGTGAGAGTTTCTGCAATCAATCGATATTCGACCCAATACCGTAAACACCGTCACGACTTCGACAAACCGGGAAGATGGAAAATTCCCCGCACAGTGCTACCGTACCCTGCGGTGTTGTCAAGCTACCGTAATCAGCTAACTTAACGGTCGATAATGGTAGATTAACTAAC
The DNA here is from genome assembly GCA_036245785.1 of Pristionchus fissidentatus. NCBI lineage: Eukaryota > Metazoa > Nematoda > Chromadorea > Rhabditida > Neodiplogasteridae > Pristionchus > Pristionchus fissidentatus. The sequence goes on along the minus strand of BTSY01000003.1, from coordinate 914,599 downwards.
CGTTGCGCCGAAGCGACTTACTGCAGCGGCAGTGCCGCGCACATGGCCTCGTAGGCCGCCACCTTCTTCAGGTGGATCTGCGACGCCTTCCTTCAATCACAATCGATAATCGCTAATTTACTACGTAATCCAATCGATGGCCATTCACTACCGTACCCATAGACGTCCAAATCGATATTACCCACTCCATTTTCCATCTCCTTGCAATGAGGCCTTGTTTTGGACACCCACTGGAACCCATTTTTCACTGCACCTCTTTTGTTTCTTATTCAATCGTTTTCGTGCTACCGTACGACATGGACAAATGGGGAAGATCGATAATTCCCCGCACAGTGCTACCGTGCCCTCCGATGTTTCCAAGCTACCGTAATCAGCTAACTTGTCGATCGATAATGGTACTGCCCACTACCGTATCCTTACTTGAAGGCCTTGTGGTCGGTCTTCTGTGCCAGCGTGGGGTCGACGGCACGACGGCGACGTCTGCCAGCGTGCTTGGCCAGGATGGCGCTCGAGTAGGCGACTACCTTCTCCTCCATCTGCTTCAGCTCCTCGATAAGCTCCGTCGTCGAGTCGAGCATGGTCTGCAACGACAACCGGGTTACGGTACCACCCAGCTATTATCGATTACCCTATATCGGTCGAATTCATCGACACAGATGCATCCGCTGCTGCCTACAGTTACCTAACTCCTCCCTCCCAATCTATAGTGTACCACATATCCTCCTATCTACCGTACACTTTCATATCTACCGGGCACTTCCATGCCTACCGTACATTATCGTATCTACCGTACATTATCGTATCTACCGTACATTCTCGTATCTACCGTACACCCTCCTATCTACCGTATGCTCTCATAATTACCGTATACCTCGATCGTCTCCTCCATGGCGGGGTTGCTGGAGAAGGCGGCGGTGAGGCGCGCGCATGCGATGTGCGCGGCGCGCACAAGACGCGCACGACGAAGCCCGACGATCCGCTTACAGGAGTTGTAGATGTGGTAGGCGGCCACGGTCGCCTCGTGTCCCGAGTGCAACTAAAATATGACATTTAGCATACTACGGTAATATTGGCCACGCCGTCGCATCGTCACAGCGCCACCCGGGTAACGATCGATATGATTCGTCTACCGTACTTCCCCCCATCCTAAATGATTCACCTACTTACTCTGATCGATCATCAATCGTACTTTAATCTGTCATCTACCGTACTCTGATCCATAATCTACAGTACTCTAATCCACCATCTACCGTACACTGATCCATCATCTACCGTACTCTAATCGACAATATACCGTACTCTAATCGAAAATCTACCGTACTCTGATCCATCATCTACCGTACTCTGATCCATCATCTACCGTACTCTGTTCCATCGACTACAGTGCTCTGATCCATCATCTACCGTACTATGATCGATAATTTACCGTACTCTAATCGAAAATCTACCGTACTCTAATCCACCATCTATCTTACACTGATCCATCATCTACCGTACTCTAACCGATAATCTAGCGTACTCTAATCGACAATATACCGTACTCTAATCGACAATATACCGTACTCTAATCGATAATCTACCGTACCTTGGGGATGATGGGCTTGGCCCCATCGATGAGCTCGACGAGCGCCTGACGGCACACTTCGGCTGCCAGCTCGTGGGCGGTGGGCACACGGATGGGCGGAGGGCCAGCGACAATCTGATAAATTGCGTGATAATAAATATAATAAATACCAAGGTCGACAAGTACGTAAAAAATGACGAAGCCTACCCACATTTTGGCATTTGCATGGCCTGTTTTGTAAAACCCAACCCTGATTCCCCCCCCCCTTTTGCTACCCATTGTTTCGACTTATGAATAATAGAGGGGTTTGGAGTAAGAGAGAGCGAGTGAAATAGGGAAGAGTGAGAAATGAAGAAATTCCGACTCGTTTTTAGAGCTCTATTCGAAATTATGCGAGCCTGCCAAAATGACACAACGCGACCTTCAATTGTCCGCTACGTAGGACCGACTATTTACATACCTGGGCGACCGGCTGGGCGGGAGGCGGGGCTGCAGCAGCAGCTGCAGCAGCGGCGGCGACGGCCGCGTCGCGCGCGTCGCGGGCAGACTGGATCTGACGCTTGAAGTGCGCGGCGCGCGCGTCCGCCTGGTCCACGCGGATGGCCGCTCTGCGGGCGGCGTCGACCGCGTCGCGAGCCTCACCGGCACTGCAATAAAAAAAGTCAAGATGCGGCACGCGATACTTCATCTCGGATTACGATAGCGCAGACTAATGAAAGGAGTAATCATCACACTCTCCTCATTTTGTATGTCCTCTCATCGGCCAGACAGCGCGAGAGTGCATGCATAATTGAGAGGGTCAGATCATTACTCAATGAAAGAGCGCTCCTTCTATTGGGTTACAGTAATTGCGGAAGGGGAGGAAAAAAAGAAGAGGGATCGGAAACTGACCGGTCGGCAGCCAGCGCGTTCGCCGTCTGCACTTCGCGGCGAGCAGTGACCAGGTCACGCTGCACACGCGTCGCCTCGTCCTGCGCGCGCGTCGCGTCCGCCTGCGCCGTGTCCGCGTCAGCTCGAGCAGCAGCTGTCTCACGACGGGCTACGCCCAGGTCGTCCATCACCTTCCTGTAATAATCAAACATAGTCTATTCACACACACAGAGACACGATCGATCAATAAGCACGCATTCTACCGTAACCGATCGATAAGCACACATTTTACCGTATCCGATAGATCGATAAGCACGAATTCTACCGTAACTTATCGATCGATAAGCATGCATTCTGCCGTAACCGATCGACAAGCACACATTCTACCGTAACTGATCGATTGATAAGCATGCATTCTGCCGTAACCGATCGATCGATCGATAAGCACACATTCTACCGTATCCGATCGATCGATAAGCACGCTCGATAAGATACCACATCCGATCTAGAGTTTGAAATTCGGGTAAATAATTAGATTAGCTCTCATCATTTCGCACACTCTCTCACCGGTCGATTGGTGAGAGAGTGTGTGAAATGAAGAGTGCTAATCTAATTATTTACCCGAATTTAAAAACTCTAATCCGATCTATAGCGTCGGTGGTCAAATCACTAATCGATAAATGCGAGAACCTGTACTTGGCCGACTGCTCCACCGTCGCGTCGTCCTCGTCCGGCCTACAATAGAGGCAAATACAGTAATCTTACAGTAATCCATCTACAAATTGAGGCATATTGCCTCATTTTCAGTGATTCTCACGTTGACTAAAAGCCGTACAAATAGAAAGAACAATCAATACTATCTGCCATCGATCGTGGATTACATTGAGATAACGATCGAACATTACAGTATCTCCTCTACATTACGGTGAGAATTACCGCACATGAATCGAGCTCTCCATAAAGGGGTCAGTAGCTATAGTGTGCAGAAAAGTACAATAAATAAGAATAAGACAATTTTGCACACTCTATCTTGCCCCTGACCCCTTTCTGGAGGTCTGTGAAATGGAATGTGATCAGTTATCGATTGGGTGATTACAGTACCTTCGCTTCCTTCGCTCCCTCTCCTCTTCCTCCGCCGCCTCCACCTGCGCCTTCAGGGCGTCGCGCTCGCGCGACAACTTAAAAGGCCTTATTCCAGATCCGAACTTACTCCATGCCAATCGTCATTCCCAATTATTTCTCATTAGTTACGTCATCACTAGGCAACTGGGTGATGAATGGGAAGTCCCCGTGAACATTTCGGTATTTAGCAACTCCTCAGAGAGGGGCACATAATTACACAATCTAATTGAATTTCCAGAAAGCGATAAAGAGTGCTAGCGTCAATGAACGTGGAAGAGAGTCTCCCAAACGTTCGCACACTCTTTCATTCTTGACCCCTTTTCAGGGGGTATGGAATGATGTTGTTGGGGGAGGGGATGACTACTGCAGATACCGTACATCATCTAGCTATGAGAGGATGATTACTGTAGATACCGTACATCATGTAGCTATGGGAGGATGATTACTGTAGATACCGTACCTCGCCCAGTCGCTTCTCCGCCTCGCCGGCTCTCCTCGTCTGCTGCGCCTTTGCGGTGATCTCAGCGCGCACGTTGTTCATATGCTCCGTCTTCTGCCTGCGCATTCAACGATTACAGTACACCTCGTTCGTGGATCGGCTACCGTACCCCTCGCTGTTCACAAAGAGTACGGTAGATTTGGGCCATGATATAGTTGTAATTTGGCAATAAACTCACATCGTCTGCTCCACGAGCATCTTCTCCACACGCTTGTCCGCTCTCGCCAGACTGCAATCAACATAAATTTTTTACATATTAAATATATTTTCTTCTTTTCTAATTAAAATTGTTTACTAAATATGTAGATGTATGTGAGTGTACTACATGTAAAACCGGATGTAACTGCTATAGCGAATATTTCGTTCCATTGCCTAAATAGTCCTCCAGAAAAGGGTCAAGAGTGAGAAAGCGAGTGTTACAGCCCGAAATCTCCAATGAGAGAGTTCTTCTCAATTCTACATGCTTTCTCGCTCGTGACACCATCTGGAGGTTAGAATCATGTGATCGTTTACATAATTTCCTCAGTGAGATAGCACACTACTCTTCCCGATGTTTTGTTATTTCATTTTGAATGAAAATTCTTAATTCCGGAAAAATGAACTGCAATGCTTGGGCATTGAACCTACGACCACCGGTTTATAAAGCACCCGCTCTACCAGCTGAGCCACGGAAGAGATACGAGGGATACCGCTCACTCTCTTACACATTTGGCCAGCTAAAGTCGTCAGAATCGAAACTTCGCCGACCCGTCTTTGCTGAGGCGCGCCACTTTTCGAGCTCTAGCGCTGCTCAGAGACAAGATATCGCAAAAGGGCAAAAAATATGATGTTATTGAGGCGTCGGCGGGCACTTTGAATATAATTTCTACTCCGCACTGAAATATTGGATACCCACATTGCGGCTCTCCCCTCCCTCCCTCCTATGAAATACATCGATCGATAACTAACCTGGCCTTGTGCTCGGCGATCTCCTTCTTCTGCGCCTCGCTCTCGCCCATCAAAGAGTCGAATCGGGCCCTGTAATGCACGAGTACGGTAGCAGATCGGCAATTATCGATCCAAGCCTTATCTACAGTACGACTTCACTATCGATCTACCTACAGTAATCTCTCCACCGTCTCCCCAAAGAGCATGGTCAATTGGAATTGTGTCAGATTAGTGATAGTGGGAGAAGCCGAATGATGAATAAAGCGTAAACTGACGAGAGGTCGGCGAGTGCCTTGCTGAGGTCTGCTGCAGCTGCAGCACCTGCAGCAGAGGGCGGAGCTGCGGCGGTGAGAGGGACGGGCGAGGCGGGCGGGCTGCAAGTGAGAGAGCGATAATACCATTGCCCCCTCCCAATATTTAATTATTCCCTATCCCATTCACTAGTTGGGAGTACGGTAGCGATACGGTAGAGGAGTTCGGCAGGTCAGATAGATGACTCACCGCTGTCCGAGAGGCGGGGGCGGCTGCACGACCTCCTCCATGTCCACCAGGACGCTGGAATAATCATCATTGCGTCGATTGTCATTGCGTCATGACTATGCAATATCCAAACAGAGGCCAAGTCGGTCTTAAACTGCTCATAGTCGATGTATTGCGTTATGACTAGGCAAGATGTGCATTCCTGTTCATACATTTTAGGCTGGAAATTTCGGACGGCGATTTTTCTAACCAAAAAAATGCAAGACACGAACCCGCTCTAGAAATGTGCAACAGGCCCTAGATTAGTAAGAATGGTCCCCTATCTGAGCAGTTTCCATCAACTTTGATTTTTCTGACTACTTTTACTCGGGAAATGGTCAGAAATAGCGATATTTCTGGAAGTACTAGAGAGAAAAAACTATGCTTACTGGCCGTAGTCGGCGAAGATGTTCATGGCCGCATTACTGGCCGCCTGCTCGTCCAGACTCTTCTTAAGCTTCGGCCGACGTCCCTCGTCCGCCTTGACGATGTCCTCCTACAATTACATCGTCAAATTAGAGAGAGAGATAAAAAGAGAGAGAGACAGACCGTTCAACGCTACAGAAAAGGGTTTGGAGTGAGGGAGCGTTTGAAAACGAGAGGGAGAGAGAGAGGAAGGCGGGATCTGACTGGGGATGCAAGAATAATTTTCACTCACAATTTCATAATCACTACCCAATCTACCACGTGAATCTAACGAGACTACACTCCATTCATTCTCATTTCAATACAGCATTACATCATTCCACAGGAAATGGGTTTGAAGTGAGAGAGCGTGTAAAATCGAGAGAGACTCTCTCACTTTATCACGCTCTCTTATGCTCATTCCTTTCTGCAGGTAAAAAAATGTGGCATTAAGCTCTCCTCGTGGCTCTTCTCGACACCCCGTTTTCTCCACTCTTTATAGCAGATCTCCAACCTAGTGCTCCGTTCAACCCCAGCCTGACCACCCCACACACACACCGTAACCCTACCGTACCACCTACAGCTGATATAACAGGCTCCCCCGCTCAATACAGGGGACGAAATGAGGAAAACGAAAAGGGGGGGGGCGATAATGAGCTGAGAAAACGATTTTGTAATTCACTCTTTATTGTCGAGTTCGGCGGGTCAGATAGGGTAATCTAGTTCGGTAGGTCAGACTAATAACTTACAAAGGACGGGCCGAGTGGCTTGGTCTTCTTCTCTTCCTCCATCTTGTCCTGCCAGGCCTTTGCGATCGCCGTGGGGACGGCGACGACGACCTTCTTCAGGTCTTCGAACTGAGCCTGGCTCAGGGCGGGCGAGAGGGCGCCGGGCACCTGAGAGAAGAGAACATTCATTCATTTATGATTACTGGAGATGGGCTTCCACTCTAACACACTCGTTGGTCTTACGGTAAGACAATGAACCCAGATCTATCGCATTAACCCAGATGCGGGAAAGCAGGGAGAACCATTCGACTAAGGTAGACACTGAATGCTGTAGGTAATGGTGATCAAAGAGAACCCTTCGACTACGGTAGGCACTGGTTACTGTACCTACTGGATATCAGGGAGAACTCTGCGACCACGATAAGTACTGGCTACTGTACGTACTGAGTATCAAGGAGAACCCTTCCACTACGGAAGATACTGGATACTGTAGGTATTGGATATCAGGGAGGACTATTCGAGCACGGTAGGTACTAGATACTGTACGTATTGGTTAGCATGATCATTCGATTACGGTATGAACTGGGTACTGTACGAACTGGATCACAGGGAGACCCCTTCGACTACGGTAAGTACTGGTTACTGTACCTACTGGATATCAGCGAGAAACCTTCGTCTAACTTAGGCACTGGATACTCTAGGTATTAGATATGAGGGAGTGCAATTCTCACCGCTCGAAGCCGGGTCGCCAGCCGACAGATGTCGGCGTGGATGGCGCGGCGCGTCTTCTTCTTCTCCGCCGCACGCTTCGCCTTCGCCGCCGTCCTCCTCCATGTCCGGCAGGTCCGGCTCGCGCGTCTCGATGCCGGCCTCGTCGATCGACACCATGCGCAGGTGCACCTGAGCATCACATCACATTACGGTAACATCATTGCTGTGGATTACTGTAGTGCATCAAATATCCATGAAAGTCTGGTCTTAGCATTTTTCCCCTACGCTTATTATCCCGTTTGCGATAGAGTAGGACAAAACTCTACCGGCACCGGACAGTGGAAAATATAAAATTTGAGAAAAAACATTGTCGTCATTTTCGAAGGTGCTGATTACATCCAAGTATGTATCACACTACTCACTAATTACTCTCCAGTCAGTTATACAAATTCATGAATTCATCTGATTGTGTGATTTTGAGCGATTTCTCTGTACTCTCTCGCCAATTTTGGGAAGTAATGGCTCATTTGGGTGGATATTCACACAGGCGACACAATTATGTCTAAATAAATAAATATTTATATATTTCTTGTCGGAATTGAAATATTAACCAGGTTATTCTGATTAGTGACGCATCAAATTAACATGGTATGTGGAAGACGCCTTCAGCCTCAAAATTCATAACTCGATGTGGGAACAAATTTGAGCGCCCAGATTTAAATGGTAGGTCACTGAAAGCGTCTTCCACATACCGTGTCAATTTCATACCTTACTAATCAGAACAAGCGGAGATAATAATTCAATGTCGACAATAAATATACAAATATATATATATAGACATAATTCTTGGGGCCTATGTGAATATCTACCCAAAGTAGCCTTCACTTCCCGAAAAATTGGCGAGAAAGTGCAAAAATCGTTCAAAATCATACAATCAGATGAATTCATGAATTTGCATAATTAACTGGAGAGTAATTAATGGGTAATGATACATACTTCATTGTAATCAGTACCTCCGAAAGTGTCGAAAACGATGTTTATCTCAAATTTAATATTTTATGCGGTCCGAACTTTGTTCGACTCTATCGCAAACGGCATCTTATCCTACCGTTAGGGTTAAAGTACGGTGATCATAAGAAACTACGGTAGGATATTCCTTGGGATTACGGTAACACAATCTTTTGGATTACGGTAGCAGTATGGCAGAGAGCTGGTGGGGACTGCTATTTGCATAGTGATCGTGAAAAAGATAGTGGTACTCACGATCTCGCCGACGCGCGCCTCGCACTGCAGACTGCGGCAGACACGGCCGCCCTCGGGACCGAGGTAGTACGTGCCGTGCACAACACCTCCGTTGCCGAAGGCGGGGCACGACACGTAGACGGACACGCGGCCGCCCAGTGCTGCAAAGGAAGAGTTATTAGAAGAATGAAGAACAGGCGGGAAACTCAGCATTTCACATACACACCACGAATCTGCAAGTAATCTAAACACCACAGATACCACCACCCCCAAAATGCGGGATATGGAAAGGCGGCTCGGCTCCCCCGCAGTTATTTTTATAGCGCGCATTTAAATATTTGTGAATTAAATTCGCCGCCACCAAGTAAACTACCGTTTTTCAATCATACACCGACCCGTGCTGTGAGATACGGGGAGTGGGAAGATGGAGAGTGTCAAAGTGAGAATAAGAAAAAAGGCTAGAAATAGATACAACAATGATGTCAATGAAAATAATTATATACCTATGCGATTTATTGATAATTACGTTACGCAGGGGGGGGGGCAGACAAACGAAAAAAAGATATACAATTGTAATTAGCCGTTAGCGAGAACATAAGACAAACAGGGAAGTGCGAGCTCTGTCTACAACAGAGGTTTAGTGGATAACTGCTGTCTCTTCCCTCATCTGGTATTAAATACCCTGACGGTTGTGAAAGATACGAGAGTGTGGTTATTAGACAATAGCTTATAGTAAGACAGATTCATGAAGATGTGAATGATCTCTGATCACGTCAGAGATACTTTAGCGGGAAGAATTGTTTGCGAGGTTACTCAATATTAGAAAAAAGAGAAACGAGCAAACATAATCGAGATAATTAAGACACGGCACAACAAAACATGAATGAGATTGTGGCAATGGAGTAATGATGGCGAGAATCAATGAATAGATTATAACGCCAGCTAGGAGAGAGTGGAGAAGTAGTAGGGCGTTAGAGGGCTAGTATTAAGATATTTTAAAAATTCGGCAACCGTTTTACTCCCGTTAATGCTGGCGGGAATTTAAAAGGATTCTGCGGGACGATAGGAATTTCCGGAGAGGCAATTGAATAAGAAACTGAAGTAGCCCCGGCGCTTTTACGCGAAAAGGGGTTGACAAGACCGACGGCGTGGGTGGGTGACGCGGCGTCACTGACGCCAGATGTCTCATGAGGAGACTCTCCTCAACCTCGTTCACTCAGTTTCATGTAACGCGAGCGCGATCTTGAAGAGGGTGGAATTTCATTTGTTTTTTTTTGGATTTGCTCCCTATGAGATATTTTACGGTACAGATGCATGGTGCGAGTAATCGATACCGTAATTTGCCACGCGCGCCGCGCACTTTTTGACCTCTGATACTTTTTGAACCAGCCAGAAGTGCTCGACTGACAACGAGTGATAAGAACGACGGCCCTCCTGCTGGCGAAGATGAAATGGTGGAAGTAGAATAATACTTAATACTTACTTACTTAGTAGATCCATCTTCAGCGGCGACACCGCGTGGATCACAGTTCCTCCAATTGCTTCTATCTCGAGCGCGCGTCATCCAGTGGCAGTAGGGCGCTCTTTGGGTTGACGATCGGGTAGATCGTCCTGTACTGTAGGTCATCTTGGCGTACTCCTCGATCGAATCCCTCCATCTCGCGGGTGGTCGTCCTCGTGGACGAGTCAGGTTAGGAGGGGGGATTTGCTGCCTGACACGGGGTGACCATCTATCGTCTTCTCTTCGTAGCACGTGACCTGCCCATAGGTGCTTCGCTCACGTGATGTGGTCGATCGGGTCCGATAAAAGAGAAAGGATGTCGGCACATGATTGGTTCTTCTGCTGCTGCATGAATAGCGCAGTTCCGATCAGCGCTCGTTCGAGGGCTCGATGTGTTCTCCGGATGAAGGAGAGCGTCGTCTTCGTGAGTGGCCAGGTTTCAGCGGCGTAGCAGAGGGCGTGCAAGACGTGCGAGTCGAACAAAGATGCGCGTAGCTTCGCGTCTTGTAGCTGGGAGGTGACCTCGCGGATGTTGGCGAACACGCAGCTCGCTTTCTTCTGAGTAGATAATTCCGAATCGATTGAGCCGTTGCTTCTTCCTGTTGACACGCAGTACGATTCGTTCTCCTGCGTCGGCCAACTCCGTGAGCATCGTTTGGAGAGAGACTGTGTCGGTTCCGATGAGGACGATATTGTCTGCGAAGAGAAGATGAGAGAGTCGTTACCCGTCGATGAGAACTCCTCTGTTGTCCCAATCGAGTCCCTTCATGCAGTCTTCAAGGGCGGCAGTGAACAACTTTAGGGATATAGTGTCTCCTTGTCGTACTCCTTTGCCGATGTGAATGCGGACGGGTCTCTCGAAGGGTTTCATCTCCGTGTAGCAGTCAGTGTTGAGCTCCTCCAGGCAGTCGACATGAGCTGAGTCGATTCCGGACCGAGTGAGGGCGTTGAGAACTGCGGGAAATTCGACGGAGTCGAAGGCCTTGTTGTAGGCGACGAAAATTAGGCCAAGAGGAAGATGGAATTCGCGATGGTGTTTGATCAGTGTAGAGAGCGTGTAAATTGATACAGCCGAAGCGTCGTCGGAAGCCAGCTTGCTCAACCGGCTGCGACTCGTCCAGTTGCCTCTCCATCCTGTTTACGAGGACTTTCGTGAAAAATTTTTAGGGGATGGAGAGTAGGACGATGGGGCGGTAGTTGTTGAGATCTTCACGAACACTTTTCTTGTGGATGAGAATGGACCACGAGGCCTTCCACTGATCCGGGTACTTCTGCTCTACGAGGTATCGGCTGAATCGTGCTACGAGGAGTGAATTGAGGAAGGCTCCGCCGTGTCGAAGTAGATGGCCGGATATTTTGTCGGGTCCAACTGCGCCATCTTTCCTTGTCCTCTCGATGGCATAGAGAACCTTTGATGGGAGGAAGGGGAGCGGGGCGTCGAGGGTGTGGGAGGGGCATCGTGGGACGGCGTCGGAACGGAAGAAAACCGTGTGGAAATCTAGTATCCGGTCTTCGATTTGACTCCTGCTCGTGATAGGCAAAACAGATCGATCGAAGACGGCGTCCATCGGGGTACGGCGTCTGCTCAGAGGTTGTTCGGCCTTCTTCAGGGATTTTTTTGTCTTCGGCCGCTCTGAGGAGGATTCTAGAGCAATGCTCCTTTATATCCCACTTCACCGTCATCCTGCATGTCCAGTCGGCCATTGCCTTCTCAAATGGTAGAAGGGTGGGGTCATTCTTCCATTCCTTCCTCGTCCGTATCCAGTAGATAGATCTCTCTGACTAGTGATAGGCGAGGTGGTCGAGGGGTGGGAGGGACTTCTGCCTTCCGCGCGCACTCTTTGAGGCCGATGCAGAGCAGATCGTAGACTACTCCTTGGTAGCGTTTTTATTCGTAGTCCTTGGCGGCGTCGGGATGGGGTCGATGGATGGGCGGGGGCGTTGGCGGGAGGAATACTTAACTCTTCTCAATCTTCGTGTCAAGACGGATGCGGGCTCGAAGAAGGCGGTGATCGGATGGGTATGCGAATCCATGGACGGTAGAGACGTCCTGAGGCATCCACCGTCTATTCACAATGATATGGTCTATATCTGTGCGTGTTTTCTCTCTCCAATTCGGACAATGAGATCTCCCGCAATTATCCGGTAATAGTGCTTCTTCTGCGCGTCATACAAGGTGGCGAGCTCATCGAAGAAGGACTCCGTCTCCTCGATGGGTGCGGAAGCAATGGGAGCGTACGCAGTGATTATGGCGAGAGTGGGTCGGCCGATGCGGAGGTGAGAACACAGAGACGAGGGAAAGGATTGAGTAGGTCTGGATGGAAGGGACGAGGCGGGGATGTATGAGAAATCCCACTCCTTCTTGATTCTTTCCGGCGACCTTTTGGCCAAGGATTAGTTTGCCTGCGGCGGAAGCGAGGATGCTAACGGTCAGTGCCTTCGCCTTAGTCTCTTGGAGACCAATGACATCGTATCGAATGTCTCTGATGGCCTCTTCGAAAATTGCTTGATTCTCTTGGGATGCTAGGGTGCGCGCGTTGAAACTGCAGATGCGGAGGTCGTTATCGTGTCTTGTGGTGGGGTACTGTAGATGTCATGTATGCTCCGAGATAGGATGGCCCTTTCCCTTTGCTCAGAATAACATCGGAGACTGGTAGGCAGGGGGCGCGGAGGACTTGGGCGCGGGTGGGGAACTGTCGCAGCAATTTGGTGCTCTGGTTACCCTTCCTATCCGAACCGGGGGTGCTTACAGTAGGGCTGTTTCGATCCGATTGAGCTCCGTGCTGGTGCGATTGGCAGAGCGAATAGATTTTTCGGCCTACAGTAGGTCGTGAAAGGCAGAGTGGAGTCGAGTAATGAGTAGCCAATCCTCTCTGTATTCGCCTTCTAGTACTCTCTTGACAAGTGATGAAGTAGTCTCCGCGAAACTGTATCCCTGCACGAGATCGAGAGCAGATCCATGGAGACAATCGAATACACATTGGCGATGTGCTACTTGTCTGCAACAGCGGTTCAGTGGGATAACTGCTATATCTTCTCGCAGCTGATTTTAAGTACCTAGAAGTCAGGGATGTGAAAGAAGCGTGAGAAGAAATGATTATCAGAGAATAGATAAGAGAGATTCACGAAGATGTGATTGATCTCTGATCATGCCAGAGAAGGTGCACTCCGTTGTGAAAGGCTAGAACACGTTCAGACACGCTTCCCATATCGCAAAACACTTATTCTGTGATCCCCTACGCTCTCTGTTTTTGCAACTTTTCGAAATTTCGGATTTTTCACGTTAAAACGTGTTAGAACACATTCAAACACGTTTCTGGCATCGCAAAATACTTTTACTGTGATCCCCGACACTCACCAGTTCATTTGGAGAAAGTTCGAAAATTTCGATTTTTCAATTTAAAACTCGGCAAAACATGTGAAAACGTGTTAGGACGGTTTCTAACACTTGGTAAAAATGAGGTGAACCATTTGCCCGTGGCGGGGGTCGAACCGGGGGGTGCCGGATCGTAAGTCAGATGCGCTATCCATTTGGCTATGAATTTGGAGGTTTAAGGTTTGCAATATTTGAAAGGTACATATTCTGATCTGTTATAATATGCAAAAGGACCTGATAAGGCGATTTTTAAACAAAATATAAGGAAAATGCGAGAACAAATTTCCGTCAAGCGCACGGTAAGAAAACGCTGCGCGTGTCTCTCACGGCATGGGTCTGATCTCCGGGATTTCAACGCACGATGCGCAAGCGATTTCCACTACTAGTTTCGCGTCATGCAAAACCAGTAGCGGAAATGTCACGCGCGTCGTCGGAAATCGCGTGTCTGTTGAAGGTCTTGAACGGAAATTACGGTATTCTTATAGGGCCTGAATGAGGCCTGCGCGCGAGATGGTGGAAATCTCGCGCGCGAAATCGCGCGCACATGATGTTTTGCTGGAATCGCGCGCACATCGTGCGTTGAAACTCCGGAGATGTAGTTTGTAGTCTACTTTTAGTAAAAGTCCCACATGCGGCAACCCCTCCAATTAACTTTCAATGGACTGGAGGCTATTGTGATCGTGTTCAATGAATAATTCCGCACAGGTAAACGGTAACACATTTGACATTTAGCGAGAAAATTGAGGGAAAGGATTGAGTAGGTCTGGATGGAAGGGACGAGGCGGGGATGTATGAGAAATCCCACTCCTTCTTGATTCTTTCCGGCGACCTTTTGGCCAAGGATTAGTTTGCCTGCGGCGGAAGCGAGGATGCTAACGGTCAGTGCCTTCGCCTTAGTCTCTTGGAGACCAATGACATCGTATCGAATGTCTCTGATGGCCTCTTCGAAAATTGCTTGATTCTCTTGGGATGCTAGGGTGCGCGCGTTGAAACTGCAGATGCGGAGGTCGTTATCGTGTCTTGTGGTGGGGTACTGTAGATGTCATGTATGCTCCGAGATAGGATGGCCCTTTCCCTTTGCTCAGAATAACATCGGAGACTGGTAGGCAGGGGGCGCGGAGGACTTGGGCGCGGGTGGGGAACTGTCGCAGCAATTTGGTGCTCTGGTTACCCTTCCTATCCGAACCGGGGGTGCTTACAGTAGGGCTGTTTCGATCCGATTGAGCTCCGTGCTGGTGCGATTGGCAGAGCGAATAGATTTTTCGGCCTAGAGTAGGTCGTGAAAGGCAGAGTGGAGTCGAGTAATGAGTAGCCAATCCTCTCTGTATTCGCCTTCTAGTACTCTCTTGACAAGTGATGAAGTAGTCTCCGCGAAACTGTATCCCTGCACGAGATCGAGAGCAGATCCATGGAGACAATCGAATAGGCAAGCCAATGTCTTCGTGCACGAAATAGATTGAAAGTCGACTGTTAGAACGAAACGGCTCCAGAAATAAGTTGATCAGTCGAAGGCGGGTAGGGAAGGCTGTGGAAGACGAGTAAGAACGACGGACAGCGTGGGATGGTGAGGGACTGAGGTTGAGGGCTGAGATAGTCGGGATTCCCGACTCGGGAAATTCGTTGCAGGGAATGGGGATCCGGTAGACGGTTGTGTGGTGAGAGGGCTGGGTTTTTGGGCGAGTCGTTGGAGTGGGGCATCGGGAGAGATTGACGATCCACATTCAACCGAAAGAAACTACTATGGGAGGGAGGGTAGGGTCCACATTGGCGATGTGCTACTTGTCTGCAACAGCGGTTCAGTGGGATAACTGCTATATCTTCTCGCAGCTGATTTTAAGTACCTAGAAGTCAGGGATGTGAAAGAAGCGTGAGAAGAAATGATTATCAGAGAATAGATAAGAGAGATTCACGAAGATGTGATTGATCTCTGATCATGCCAGAGAAGGTGCACTCCGTTGTGAAAGGCTAGAACACGTTCAGACACGCTTCCCATATCGCAAAACACTTATTCTGTGATCCCCTACGCTCTCTGTTTTTGCAACTTTTCGAAATTTCGGATTTTTCACGTTAAAACGTGTTAGAACACATTCAAACACGTTTCTGGCATCGCAAAATACTTTTACTGTGATCCCCGACACTCACCAGTTCATTTGGAGAAAGTTCGAAAATTTCGATTTTTCAATTTAAAACTCGGCAAAACATGTGAAAACGTGTTAGGACGGTTTCTAACACTTGGTAAAAATGAGGTGAACCATTTGCCCGTGGCGGGGGTCGAACCGGGGGGTGCCGGATCGTAAGTCAGATGCGCTATCCATTTGGCTATGAATTTGGAGGTTTAAGGTTTGCAATATTTGAAAGGTACATATTCTGATCTGTTATAATATGCAAAAGGACCTGATAAGGCGATTTTTAAACAAAATATAAGGAAAATGCGAGAACAAATTTCCGTCAAGCGCACGGTAAGAAAACGCTGCGCGTGTCTCTCACGGCATGGGTCTGATCTCCGGGATTTCAACGCACGATGCGCAAGCGATTTCCACTACTAGTTTCGCGTCATGCAAAACCAGTAGCGGAAATGTCACGCGCGTCGTCGGAAATCGCGTGTCTGTTGAAGGTCTTGAACGGAAATTACGGTATTCTTATAGGGCCTGAATGAGGCCTGCGCGCGAGATGGTGGAAATCTCGCGCGCGAAATCGCGCGCACATGATGTTTTGCTGGAATCGCGCGCACATCGTGCGTTGAAACTCCGGAGATGTAGTTTGTAGTCTACTTTTAGTAAAAGTCCCACATGCGGCAACCCCTCCAATTAACTTTCAATGGACTGGAGGCTATTGTGATCGTGTTCAATGAATAATTCCGCACAGGTAAACGGTAACACATTTGACATTTAGCGAGAAAATTGAGGGAAAGGATTGAGTAGGTCTGGATGGAAGGGACGAGGCGGGGATGTATGAGAAATCCCACTCCTTCTTGATTCTTTCCGGCGACCTTTTGGCCAAGGATTAGTTTGCCTGCGGCGGAAGCGAGGATGCTAACGGTCAGTGCCTTCGCCTTAGTCTCTTGGAGACCAATGACATCGTATCGAATGTCTCTGATGGCCTCTTCGAAAATTGCTTGATTCTCTTGGGATGCTAGGGTGCGCGCGTTGAAACTGCAGATGCGGAGGTCGTTATCGTGTCTTGTGGTGGGGTACTGTAGATGTCATGTATGCTCCGAGATAGGATGGCCCTTTCCCTTTGCTCAGAATAACATCGGAGACTGGTAGGCAGGGGGCGCGGAGGACTTGGGCGCGGGTGGGGAACTGTCGCAGCAATTTGGTGCTCTGGTTACCCTTCCTATCCGAACCGGGGGTGCTTACAGTAGGGCTGTTTCGATCCGATTGAGCTCCGTGCTGGTGCGATTGGCAGAGCGAATAGATTTTTCGGCCTAGAGTAGGTCGTGAAAGGCAGAGTGGAGTCGAGTAATGAGTAGCCAATCCTCTCTGTATTCGCCTTCTAGTACTCTCTTGACAAGTGATGAAGTAGTCTCCGCGAAACTGTATCCCTGCACGAGATCGAGAGCAGATCCATGGAGACAATCGAATAGGCAAGCCAATGTCTTCGTGCACGAAATAGATTGAAAGTCGACTGTTAGACCGAAACGGCTCCAGAAATAAGTTGATCAGTCGAAGGCGGGTAGGGAAGGCTGTGGAAGACGAGTAAGAACGACGGACAGCGTGGGATGGTGAGGGACTGAGGTTGAGGGCTGAGATAGTCGGGATTCCCGACTCGGGAAATTCGTTGCAGGGAATGGGGATCCGGTAGACGGTTGTGTGGTGAGAGGGGCTGGGTTTTTGGGCGAGTCGTTGGAGTGGGGCCTCGGGAGAGATTGACGATCCACATTCAACCGAAAGAAACTACTATGGGAGGGAGGGTAGGGTCCACATTGGCGATGTGCTACTTGTCTGCAACAGCGGTTCAGTGGGATAACTGCTATATCTTCTCGCAGCTGATTTTAAGTACCTAGAAGTCAGGGATGTGAAAGAAGCGTGAGAAGAAATGATTATCAGAGAATAGATAAGAGAGATTCACGAAGATGTGATTGATCTCTGATCATGCCAGAGAAGGTGCACTCCGTTGTGAAAGGCTAGAACACGTTCAGACACGCTTCCCATATCGCAAAACACTTATTCTGTGATCCCCTACGCTCTCTGTTTTTGCAACTTTTCGAAATTTCGGATTTTTCACGTTAAAACGTGTTAGAACACATTCAAACACGTTTCTGGCATCGCAAAATACTTTTACTGTGATCCCCGACACTCACCAGTTCATTTGGAGAAAGTTCGAAAATTTCGATTTTTCAATTTAAAACTCGGCAAAACATGTGAAAACGTGTTAGGACGGTTTCTAACACTTGGTAAAAATGAGGTGAACCATTTGCCCGTGGCGGGGGTCGAACCGGGGGGTGCCGGATCGTAAGTCAGATGCGCTATCCATTTGGCTATGAATTTGGAGGTTTAAGGTTTGCAATATTTGAAAGGTACATATTCTGATCTGTTATAATATGCAAAAGGACCTGATAAGGCGATTTTTAAACAAAATATAAGGAAAATGCGAGAACAAATTTCCGTCAAGCGCACGGTAAGAAAACGCTGCGCGTGTCTCTCACGGCATGGGTCTGATCTCCGGGATTTCAACGCACGATGCGCAAGCGATTTCCACTACTAGTTTCGCGTCATGCAAAACCAGTAGCGGAAATGTCACGCGCGTCGTCGGAAATCGCGTGTCTGTTGAAGGTCTTGAACGGAAATTACGGTATTCTTATAGGGCCTGAATGAGGCCTGCGCGCGAGATGGTGGAAATCTCGCGCGCGAAATCGCGCGCACATGATGTTTTGCTGGAATCGCGCGCACATCGTGCGTTGAAACTCCGGAGATGTAGTTTGTAGTCTACTTTTAGTAAAAGTCCCACATGCGGCAACCCCTCCAATTAACTTTCAATGGACTGGAGGCTATTGTGATCGTGTTCAATGAATAATTCCGCACAGGTAAACGGTAACACATTTGACATTTAGCGAGAAAATTTTCTAGTTCGAGCAGTGTACAAACGACAGACAGGACAAGGCGCACGCTCACAATTTACACCACCGAACCGGAGGGGTGATTGACGCGCCGTGGCTATATGTGCTGCACTTGTACATGGTCTAGGGTTTAGCCGACAACAGAACCCTCCCGCTTTTAGCCGCAAGCCCATCCAACCTCGACTGAAGTAGTCACAATCTTGAATCAGACCCTACTAAATTTTGCTCAAATCCACCGGGTTTTGTCAATGACCCCCCCCCCCCCGTTTTATGAGATCTCGCCAGTATAACTTTGTTTGGCAATGAGGAATCAGTCTTAATCGCGCGTGTAACCCGTTGCTTCTATGTTTCTCGACCTCTATTAGAGACAGATTGAGACTCACCCTTGACGTGGGCACGCTGGGGCTCGAGGCGGTCGAGCAGCGCCTTGCCGAGGGCCTTGCCGCACACGTCCTGCAAACAATTGATGGATTACAGTAACCACCGCTAAGACTACTGTAACCGCGGGCTACTGTAGCGATCGATACTAATGTGGGAACGGTATAACTGAAATCGTTCGAACAGTTTAACTCTCAGTTCTCGTGATTACGGTAGTGACCGTTACGACTACTGTAGCGGTCGATATCCCTAGGAAACGTGTGTTCTAGATTTGAGTAGTAGTGTAGTTTGATTCAACATGTGGGTATGTTGCATGACTGAATTGTAAAACAATAATGGTGGGATCATCCAATACATATTTTCATAAATAATTGAAATAACGAACCTTGACGAGCCCGATGTCGTCGTCCCATTCGTCGTCGCTCCACTGAGTGGCCGCGAGCGAGCGGACCTGGTAATCTACCATATTTATTGATCGACGCATTACACAGAACAGATCTTCCACCTCCCTCACTCTGGATGTGCTGAGAGAGCACACACAATCGAGAGAGTGGGAGGAGACGAGAAATTCCGCTTTCTCGATTTTATGTGCTCTCTGAGCAGGAGACAAGGCCTCCAGAGTGGTTTATGCCAATGACTTCGGTATCTATCAAACACTAGCAGCATAGGGAAAGGGCGATATATTTTATTTTTATTTATTTGTCGTACCCCGCAAGGGTGTAAGTCATACGTGTCCAAGCCGGCGGCTTGCGCGGTGCCCACCAAGAGATTTCTTGGTGGGCACCTGTCAAGCCGGCGGCGTTGGACACCTATGGTGTAAGTACAAAAATAATCGAATAAAAGAAAAGAAAAGTTATTATGATAATGATATGAAACATAGAATCACCTCGGGGTCCGTCGTATTGAGGACTGAGTCCTCCACCACTCCTCCTCCATTCTTCTTCTGATCGGCCATCGTCGGTCCTTATCGATTGGGTGGCTTGGTAAACCAAGCAAATTACCAAGTTGATTCCTGAAAACAGAGAGCAATTATAGAAACGATACTTCAATATCGATTGCACGTCGGTGTACGGTAATTCGGGAGCGAATAAAGCAGTGGGTAGTGTATGCAATGACAGATCGAGCTAGTTTAAAAGAGCAGAAGCTGAATAGATAGACAAGAAAACGGATAGCAGGGATACTTTTTAAATAAAAAAAATATCTCTTGATTGGGTGAGAACGCTTCTGCTTATTCGCAAACAAGGTTAAGAAGAGAGGTAACCCATAAGTGTTGGAGAGAAGGTAAGCTAAACAACAACAAATAAGGCGAAGAATATAAATGCGAAATAGACGTTATTGAATGCAGGCACCTAATATAAGTATGGTGTGCACAACAAATGTTCGATCTTCGCGCAGTAATGATCAAGTATTGCATAATAGAGCGTACAAGATTGGAGCGGAAGAGGCAGTGGTCAATAGACTTTTAAAGGTAACGAAATTACACTCCCACACTCTTCATTCCCCGCGATCTCTCTTCAAAAAAGCGGCCAATTTCCTTGTTATGCGGGTAGTTGTTTAATTACCTTTCAAAGTCTAGTGGTCAACATCCCAGTTCGATAAAATGAGTGATGTTTCCGCGACGAAAATCGAGCGATCATGGAAGGAAACAGCGGCAAAATCTTCGGAGAGATAACCAGGGA
Organism: Pristionchus fissidentatus; assembly: GCA_036245785.1. NCBI lineage: Eukaryota > Metazoa > Nematoda > Chromadorea > Rhabditida > Neodiplogasteridae > Pristionchus > Pristionchus fissidentatus. The sequence continues at coordinate 894,019 of BTSY01000003.1, read as the reverse complement.
TGTAATAATCCTAAATGCCACAAGAGAATAAGAGATTTGAAGAGAGTAAACTCGAAAGTTGTGCATGAACGTTAGAGCAATGTCACTGAACGCGGTCAAAAGAAGCCTGAAGAACAGCCAACTTGGCAAGAAATCAGTGGTAAACAGGCAGAAATCGCAGTCAATAGGCAAGCGGCACTAATTAGAATAACACTAGTTAATAGAGATAATTGCAATCGGCATTTAAATGCATTTTCAAAAAGGAAGTATTGATTGGCACAATCATTGGCAATTTGAATTTCAGTTTGCAATCCTCTGCAGTTCCAACTTTTCTACGGACCTGGCTGCTATTACTGTAAGATATTTCGTTTTTCTCTTTCTCTCTGCACGGCCAGTGCGCGCGGATTCATCCCTGTTTCTCTTCCTTTTTCGTTTTTTTTTCAAGCGCTTTCACCTATTGCACTCCATTAATGGTTCACGCTAACTCCTCCGGTAAGTCCATCTCGCGGCTCCGAGTTAATTTCATTTTTGAACGGGTTCCTAGTCTCATAGTTAAAGTGGCTTCAACTTGAAGTCCCACGTCCGCTATATTATCGTGCTCATGATTTTCCTTCTCGCTTTATTTATATCATCATTAGACCTTGTTGTCTTGAATAGCTCAGAGTTAAAAATGAGGGAAAAAGGTCACAGTTAGCCCTTTTGTGGTATTATAGACCCCGGTGCACTGGCAACTCGTACAACCCGTTGGTGCCGGAATTATACAAGTTTGCGACGTGTTCTCGCCATAGAAACGACAAAAACGTTGTGCTCTCATAAATGTCCGTTTGCAGGCGTGAGAAGCCTCCCTTAATGAAGGAAGTACGACGAGGAGAAGACTAGTGAGCGGTGGAAGGAGAGAAGAACATACTTGGACCGACTAGTTATCGGGTACGAGGAATTTGGCTTATTCACCGAGCTGTGCACTAACAATAAGCACTAGCACGGTGTTCGTTAGTTATACGAACCCGTCCTGTCGGAAAACCAAAAATGAGATGGCGAGAGGAAATAGTTAAGAATCTCTGAGTCAGTTTTGGGAACACATGCAGAAGAGACCCCTGAATGGAAAAAATTGTATCTTTCAACAAGCAGTGACCTTGAACCTTGAATAATTATGCATGTATGTACTTCTGTGATTTCCTTCCCGGTTGGAAACAGTGTATGAGTCATACACGGGCAAGGGTGTAACCAGCAATCGTAGCCTCCCGCTGTTGTCAGCAAACACACCGCAATTCTGTTCATGTCTTTACGGGTTTGGATCAGATCCCTCCGCGTATTCTTTAGCTCACAGTCACCATATTTTAACGATTAATTATTATAATTGTATAGTGGTGACTAGGCTGGCAATTTAGTGTCCGGTGTACTGTTTTGTCCTCGGCCAATCTCTAATTGCCAACAGTCTGCCCTTACTTTACGAAGTGGCCAAATGATTGTTATGCGACTGGTGAAACCGAAATGTTGCTAGATTTTAGTTTGCTGTTCGACACAAATTAGTACAAAAATAATGTATTAAAATTTAGATCCCGTGCACCGACCGAGTGATGATTTCTATGCACACACGCCTCTTCCTCGAACTTCCTTGTCTTTTTTTTCTAAACTGGTTACCTTTAAATAATTAAATAATATGCAATAGAGGCTCGACTTAAATCCAGACATGGAAAGAGCGATGATACGATGTAACGATAGTTTTTATCTGGATCTAATTACTATGACGTTTGGCTTGGCATTGTACCTGGGCGCCGAGTCTGTTGATTTGGATAGTTGGCGCTGGACGCAGATTTTTTTTATTTTCCTCCGAAAACAGACATGTGTAATGTTTCTAACATTTTTACATTGACCATTGACCGGTAGCGACTCATTAATTGCCGGGACACGTAGAAATATTCTTTAAAATTGTACCAGGGACATTTATAATTTGAAGCACTTTTGTCTCAGGTTTCCATCAGCGCACAGATATGTTTGGCATATATTGAATTTACAAATATGACTGCAATTTCGTTTAAATCTGACACGATGCTATTCGGAAATTACGTTGATGACTAGTATTCCGTATTTGCAAGTATAATGTTGACGCAGTTCTTTTCATGTCTGGTTCTAATGGGAGAGAATAAAAACGGCTGGGCAGAAGAGCAGTACACACACACGGCGTTCTGGGCAAAATGCCAAAAGTAGATTCGTGGTGAAACCATCGCCCATTTGCATGCTATTTTTTCACTCGCTAACTGTCTGACTCGATTTGCATGGACTCTCCAGAACGCCGTGTACAAAGTGCTAGTTGTTGCCAGCTGAAAGAAGGTTCTAAGATTGAAATCTGGTTTTAATTATGCTTTAGCATAGGTCAAATAGGCTCTCGCTAACGAGAACAGACACTTCTGCATGTTGACCATGTCGGCAAACGGTAAGTTTTGAATGTTTCGTGGTTAGTTTTAAATGGTAACCACGTTTTCATTAATTTATCGAAGCGAGCAAATTAAAACAACCTAACTTGTAGCGCTCTTTTGAATGAACTGTTTCAAAAAAATAATACTTTCTCTCAATTTTGTTTGGCGACTAAACCAGAAACCCAATTATTTTAGATTTTTATTTATTTATTTACTTTCAGTATATCGGTTTCGAAGTGAGGATTAGGAGAGGATATGCCAAGGTGGGATTAAATAATTCATTAATTGCGTAATGCAAACCAAGAAAAGTATACATAAAGAAACGAAATAATAGCTTAGGTAAAATTGTGAATGAGTCTGAGTTTGCTCTTTTGTTTTTATTTAGAAGTGCCAATATTTGGTCTAGTCCTTTTAATTTTTTTTTGTTGAATTTTTGAATTTTTAAATTGTGGAGCAGCAATATTTGGTTTTCTGGTAAACCGGTCTTCTGGTAAACCAGATGGACCAAAAAGGCAGCGAAGCTCTTTTAATTTTTTTTGTTGAATTTTTGAATTTTTTTTTTAATTGTGGAGCAGCAATATTTGGTTTTCTGGTAAGCCGGTCTTCTGGTAAACCAGATGGACCAAAAAGGCAGCAAAGCCCTTTTAATTTTTTTTGTTGAATTTTTGATTTTTTTTTAAATTGTGGAGCAGCAATATTTGGTTTTCTGGTAAACCGGTCTTCTGGTAAACCAGATGGACCAAAAAGGCGGCGAAGCGCTTTTCATTTTTATCTGAAATTTCTACTTTGGCTTTTTTTAGTGGAGAAGTATACTGTAATAAGAATAAAAAACTTTCACGTTTTATTTTTCTAGCTCCATATAGATTATTATTTGTCACTCCCCATTCCATCCCTCCCTCATTGGTGAAGCTTGCTAATGTCAATGAGACCTTTGAATCTACCATCTTTCACTCCATGTAAGTATATTCATCTTGGAGTTAAGACTGGTTGATTTATGGGTATTACTGTGCTGTGCTTTCAGTTATCTATTGGACAGTACCATAAAATATGAAGTGCCATAAAATGGTCAGATCTTTTTTGATCCTTACTAATCTCAACCTCCCACGTTTTCCAAGATATGTGTCGATTCTCAAAACTGCTTACTTCAATTTGAATATGAAACATTTCATTTTATTTTGGAGTATTACGGTAACATTGGTTAGATAATTATTATCGGAGCTAATTAATTTCCTTTCAGTGTCACTTTCTCAATCCTTCGCTCCGTTCACCCTCTTGCTTGTCTTCACAAGGACCATCACCTCTCCCCCTATGTTATTCCTCATCCTCTCTTCAACCCTTTCCCTTCCCTATATCGACCCTCCTCTAATTCTCTCTCCGATTTATTGTAATCATTCGTGTTCATAACTCTCGTATGACTGCATTCAATCGGAGTGAGTCGGAGGTCGATTCCCCTTCCCTTCCCTTCTTTTTTATTCTCATTTGGTAAGAATGAGATATTCTTTTATTCAAGATCTTCTTTTGTGAAACCATTCAATAATAATGCGGGAAATTTAGATTAATATTTTTGACCTTGTCGTGCTAGTATTGCTTCGTGATAGAGAAGGTGCCATAGTTCAAATAGGTTCTCGCTGGCGAAGATAGGCACTTCTGCATGGCGTCCAGACCATGTCGGCAGACGAAATATTTGAATGTTTCATGCATTGTTGACAGATTTATCGAAAATATGGCAATATGCACTTCGGCGCGTGATTTTAGGCATTTCTGCACGAAATACCTGCGAGAAACCCATTTGACCTATGGAAGGTGCGGATACGGCACTAGAGCAATATCTCTGGGATATTGTATCCAGTTAGAGATCGATTGAGTAGAGCGTACGATATGATATCCCGATAAACTTTTCAGTACGACCTTCTCGAGGTGGCTCTTCCATCGGACTGATCGACCTGACCACAAAATTCCTTGTAGATCAGGTACGGTAGGAAAACCGTTGTCCCATCGACCATATTTTTCTCGTTATTGATATATGGCGTATTTCTTAATTAGTCAGCTGCTGCATTCATTTTTTTAACTCTCCCTGTTTCATATTCTCGCTCTTTGTTACTTTCTGCCAAAATCTTATGCATGTCGCTATCTAGTAAAAATCACCAAAAGTATCTGAAGAGAGTGGGATTCGAACCCACGCCTCCGAAGAGACTGGTGCCTTAAACCAGCGCCTTAGACCGCTCGGCCATCTCTCCATGAGAAAGTTGCAACTATTGTGGCATGAAAGGAAGGATACGAAAGAGAGACAACACAGTGAAATCAAGTATTGGAGGGCGGCAATCGTGTACAGTTGTCCTCTCTTCACCGTCCTTGCTCCCGATTTATTGAGGTTTGATATTAGCATATGTGTATTCAATTGAAAGCATTTCGTCAAGCATATCCGAACTGTTGATTCCCCTCCCTCAATTCTAGGCTGAACATTTTCTTCAAATTCCAGTCTTTATCTTTAATTCCATTCACAAATCACCAGATGAACAATAATAAGCAAAATATACTAATAAAATCAATAATCGATGGGCATTCACTGTGCACGGGGAGAGGGGGTACTGTAGTCTAGTATTTGCCTGCGAATTTCTCCTTCAGCTTCTTCTGGGCGTCCGACTCGCCGGCCTCGGGCGGCAGCCACGTGGCGTACGTCTCGTCCGCGTCCGTCACACCAGTACCGTACTCTCCTGCACGAGATGATAATATCGATAACTGCCATAAATACCGTACACCCATGAACAAGAGAATACTTTCGATGAAATGTACAGGGATTCTCCGAAATACGATTAGCTCATAGATTTCAACCAAGGCCCAGTATCGGTATAGAACACATTTGTCTCATTTGAGCACTTGTTGTAACCGCAATTTGCCTACTCTTCTTTCATGGGCACTAAATTTACTCAGTGCAATAATGAGAGTGCACAGTAGGTCTGCAATGAAGTGCAGTGAGGATCCTTACGCACTCGGTTTGGATTTCCTCATCTAATCTACCTCCCTATAAATGATGTCTATCAAATTGCTTGCTAGAAAACTCCCTTGTCCCCAATCTCACCACTCATATCCAATCCTCCCTCCATCTTCTTTTTCTCCTCCTTCTCTCGCTTCTCTCCTCTATGACGCTGTCGCGACTTCTTCTGCTGCACATCTTGCTGCTGAAGCTGCTCTTCTTGCTGCGTCTGCTGCAAGTTCAATATTGTAGACTACTGCAGCAGTTGCGTCACGCTTATTCAACACAATTACCTATTTTCCAGAACCATTTGCGCCCAGCGGACTCGCTGTTTCACGCACCGCCCAAATTCACCAGCACCCTCGACCACTAATTCTAAACTGTCTCTGAACCACAACCACACTGACCTCTTCCTCCTTCTCGACCCTCCTCCTCTTCTCCTCCACTCCCTCTCCTTCTTCCTCTTCCACTCCTCCCATCTCTCCACTGTCTCTCTTCACCGTCTCCTTCTTCTCCTCTATCTCTTCCCTCTCCTCCTCCTTCTCCATCATCGCTTCCAGAGCCGCCATCTTGTCCACTTTCTTGTCACTCTGCTTCTCCTCCTCCTTATTATCCTTCTGTTCTTCCTCCTCCTCCTTCTCTCCCTCCCCTTCTTCCTTCTTTTCCTCCTTCTTGGGCGCTGGCGGCATCTGCGGGCCCTTCATCTACAATGGATAAGTTATAATAATTGATCTCAAGGTTTCCTTTAACTTAACCCCCACTAGCAGGGTAGCAACAAACTATACCGTAACCTTTCATCTACAGTATACCCACCGTGCGCCATATGCCCCCCATCTACCGTAACCTTTTCCTCTACCGTATCTCCCTCACCATCGCCTCGTCAACCTCCTCGTCGTCCTCCGCCTGGAACTGCGCCGACTCGCCCGAGGGCACGAATCTGCCAAACAAGCAAATTAACTTTACGTTGGATCAGTGATTACCAATCTATTCTAATATTGACTCATGCACGAACCCGTGACGACTACGTATCGCTGAGAGACTACACATTTCTCATATTCAAAATCAGGTGAAACACAGATTGGCTAGGACTAGGACACAAACGAAATTAATGAATTAATCAAATATTATCGGCATGTTCTAGGTATTACTCCAAAACCACACTTCTCATTTTCTGAACCAGGTGAAACACAGATCTCACATCCCCAACGACAAAACCAAAGTGCCGAAACATCGACCAACTTTAGGAGTTCTCTAGTTGCTCACGTCGATCTATGCAGCTCTTTCTTTTTCACGAATATCAAATCCGACGGTAAATTTAACACAAAGAAGGCTCCTCACTTGAGCTCGTAATTGTAATCTCCGTCCTTCTGCTCGTGCTCCTTCCGCTTCCTCTCTTCCTCTTCTCTCTTCTTCGCGTCGTCCACCGACGGCTGCAAACAGAGATCATGGATCAGAAAATATAAGAGATTGTAGATCAAAGGTGGGGTTAGAGTGCGAAATGTGAGACTAGGGCATATTCATTTCACACACTCTCTTGGCCAGTCGGTGGATGAAAATAAAGAGATTTTATTGCAAACTGAAGTGTGCTACAATATGAGCTTGTTTTAGATTATGGTAGATACCGTACCTGCGCCTTCCTCATCTGCATCATCTTGCGGAAGAGCGCCTGCTGCGAGGAGCCCGACACCGCCATGGCTGTAAGTTCTTTTCTTCACGTGCACCAACGAAATGGACACCCAGACGCGTTCTTTAAGCGAACTAAGAAACACCAGTCCACCGGTTCGCAAAACAGATCCTAGCATTCTCGCCACATGCCAAACCATCGTAACTCCCAAGCAACCTACCGATCCTTCCTTCCCCCATCGTCAGCGAGCCTAAAATACTCCACAATCTCCATACCGTACCCCTCCCCTCATCTATCGTACCCGTCTTTCCATCGCTCGTCTTGAGTGCCGGCAGTTCCACTGGCTTGGCGATCTTGACCAGTTTCTCCAGCTTCTGACACTCGTGTTTGAGCTTGACGAATCGCTGTGTGAGAATCGACTTGTCCGTCTTCGCCTGCAATTTGAGGATATTTACACTCTTTTCTATTTCTATTATATTTAAATATCCCCTTTCTTCATAGTTCGAAAGGGTGCGTTGCGGCAAGTCGAAAATGCGGGTTGGGTTTGTCAAAAATGGTCATGAAAACCCGAAAATGCGGGTTGGCTTCGTAGTATTTTACGTACCTTTCGACCTATGCCTTTCTTACAGTATTCCCTTCATTGTAATCGCGGATAATTAAACTGTTCCCATTCCTCGTTCTCTAGAGCTCCAAGAAAACACGGCGCATTGGCCGCATGGTTTGTAGAAGAAATTAGAGAAGGCAAGTAAAGAAGAGAAGATAGGTACCGAAGATGGCTTAGACGGGGGCTTACCTTCTGATCCATACCAGCTCCTCCCGTCTCGCCCATTTTCTTCATGTACTCATCGAGATCCTCACACTGCAGCTCCGCCTGCAAATACGGTATATAAATGTTGTTATTATTAATTTGCTTTAAAAAGGTATTTCGAAAACAGATAGCAATAAATAAAAAAATATTATTTTCATTAGAAAATTATACCGCCCGACATTTATTTAGCGCATTGTGTATCCGCCTACTATGTATCATTGATGTTCGGTTGCCACAGTATACAGTCTAAATTTGCCACAGTATACAAAAACCGGTATCCAACTGCTATGTAGTCTACATCGCCTATTGATAAATTTTGAAGTATTTGATTAATTTCTGGTCAGTGTCGTCGGCCAATCACAGATACAAATTTCAAGATAATATCACATGGATGAGAAACAGGGAACCACCTAGCGAAAAAAAAAGATTCTAATACTGACAATAATCTCAAAAAATCAATTCGCATTACAAATTAAGTATTTCAAAAATACACCGCCCATCATTCTTCTTTTTAAATCGTGAACTCGTCTTATTGTTAGTGCTTCCATCATCCATCTTCCGGCTCCATCGTACGACCATTTTTCGCCCAACTTACGATGAAGAACTACCGTAACCCTCCCCCCAATTGCCGTACCTGTTTGGCTGCTCTGAACACCTGCAGCTGCTTGTCGACCTCATCGGCCTCTTTCCTCGTCTCTTCCAATTTCTTAAGTAGAGTCTCGTACGATTCGACCATTGGAGAGACGGATTTGGTCTGTGCCTGCAAGTATTTTAAAATTTATTGAATTAAGTAATTCAATTAAATTACTCCTTTCCTCCTCGCATGCTCAAAAAGCGAGCTTGCGACATCGTTGCTTCAATTTTTGGATTAACCATGCTTTGAATAGATGCAAATAGTCGATCGACATTTTGTGGTTTTACCAAAAATCAGACAAAAAATAAGGAACAACCTCATTCGCATCTACCGTAGTCCCTTCCCCCTATCCTACCGATTACTGCTCCTTACAGTACCCCCATCGTCATCTACCGTAACTTCCCCTGCCTCCCTACAGTACCTCTGCCCATATCTTCCTCTTTGCTCGTTGTGCCTCGATCTGTCCCGTTCTGTCCAGATACTCATCGTCCTCCTCCTCGTAGAAGTCGTCGTCAGCAGCCGTCTTTCTGACAAAGAGACAGGATTATCGATCGATTTATTAATTAGAAATATTATTGAATGATTGATTTATTATTTTATGTTTTTTTATTGAGATGAATCTAATATTTGTCAGCCTTTTATTGAAATTTCATCAGTTTATCTTACTGCTCCATTTCACGCGGATTCTGTGTTTCAATAGTTATCTAATCAACGAATAGTGTCGGTAGAGCTAATCGGATCGTTGCAAAATGTTGACAAAAATAAATAAAGAAAGCAGGAAATTATTTCCTAAAAATTTGATTACTAAAAAAACCAGCACAACACTCACTGGCATTTAGAGTATCCCTACTGCAGTACCTCTTGATTCTGGACATTGCGGTCGACTTTCGCAGGACGCCGTGGGAGTCGAGCAGCTGGCACGCCTCCAGTGAACATTGCACCTGAAGAAAGTGATGTGAGTTTAGAGATCAAAGATACTGACAAATGTATGGTCAAGAAACGAGACAAGAGTGGTGAAGCCATAATTTGTTTGATGAGTCACCATGACGGGAATGATGGAGTACCATCACAATCGAACAATGACGACTAACTTTAAAATTGTAAAGTAGTAATTTACTTGAAAATAGATATTTTAACAGAACTCTCTGATTGTGTTGAAGGGCACTTTATAATAGATCAGAAATCAATACCCCATAATTCTACAGTATCTACCTGGGCGTCCTTCTTCGAGGTGGTTACTGTGGCCGAGACGATGGGCGACTTGGACGCTCCCACCTCGATCGGCAGTCTAAAAGAGGGGAGATTACGGTAGACTGGCTTGTTGATACTGTATCACGAGAAAATAAAATTAATCATCGATAGGGCCACAGTAGTTGCTACCGTACTCACTCGATGGAGCAGATCCACTTGTGGTTGTGGCTGTTCACGCCCGTCTCCGAGTAGGTAAACTCCATGTCGAAGCCCTCGCGGTCGAAGAACTTTTGCAGCGCCTGCAAGAGAAATCAATAATGATTGCAAGGCGAATTTGAGTGAAGATCTCCAAATCAAAGCTAATCGTTGCACGGTACTCGTTTACTACGATTGGAAATTGTCGATCCAACCTTAACCGGCGCGTCTCTGTAGTAGGCCTCTCTGTCCTCCATGAGATGCGAGTCCGTCCCGTCCGTCTCTCCCTATAATAAATTAACTTCATTTCATCATTCTAATTTCAAGATCACCCTGCGCTTTCGTGATTCAACGCCTGCTAATACAATTTGATTTTATCGAGTATACAAATGCGTACTCGTGTCGTCTTTTAAAACAAAGTTACCATTGCGAAAGAGCCATTGCAATCGCGTGACGTAGGCATCCAAAATTTCAAAGACTTCCTTTTTTTTCCTCAGATACCATTATCCCCAACAATCTCACCATCACCAGTCCACTCGGTCCGGCATAGTCGTAGTCCATACCCCAGTTGCATCCTTCGGCCTCACGTGCCTCCGCTTCCTCGCGAGCAATCTGTAATGTAGAGTATACACCAATTAACAAATTTTCGCCGTATTTGCACCTTGTTCTTAATAACTGTTATTTGTAGCAATCAATGCCACGTTGTTCCAAAGTCCGCAATGCTGCATTTTTTTCCATCCATAGATGGGCAAGGATTGTAGCTGGTAGGTGAAAAGCGGGAGGGTCAGTGACAAAACCTGCTGATTTTAATCAAAAGGCGGTAGGGTCTAGTCCAAAATAATTACGGCCTGAACCGAAATCGGGTGGGTTTTCGGCAAAAAGCGGGAGGTTCCTGTTGCTGGCTACACCCTGGCTCATGTATGTTTCCATCCCACGGTGTCAACCCAGAAAGGCGTCAAGGAGAAACTCTCTAACTTTCACACACTCTTTTGCTCCATACCGTTTTCCAGAGATTTTTCATGTATACATATTAACATGACATTTACAGTACCCATCCCTTCACCCTACCGTACCTCCTCTCTGGCTTGCTTGGCCAACTTGGCCTCGAGTGCCTTCTTCGCCACTCGTTCTCTCATCTCCGTCGGGGAGCAGTCCCACTCCGGCTCCGCATCCTCGTCCGGTCCCACCAGGCAGAAAATGCGCGAACTGCCTGCAATGAATAATCAATCGATAAATATACTTACGTTCTACCACAGGCCCATCAAGCAACGTTTCGTCGGCCAGTTACTCACTATGTACAATACATAAGCCGCGATTTCAGGAATGAACTGATCTGATTTACCGTACGCCAACAGTTATTTGTGTTTTGTTGAAAGAAAGAATCACCTACGAACCCCTTATCATCTTGCTTGTAAGCTGTTAGAAAACGTTCAGAAAGTTTTTACTAAAACCTGTCTCAAAAGAACAGGCTCCGACCCTTCTTATAATAGGAGACTCTTGATGATGAACCTGTGTTCACTTTCTAACCGCAGAAAACTCAATGATCTTGTATCTTGCTTTAAGATATGTACCGGCCTTGTAAACATCCCATGATCATCTATTTTTTACTTTGCACCCAACATTCGTATTCTAAGAGGTCATTGTTACCGTATGCAGAACCCACGCGTTCATTTGTCCCATTTTAAATCATCGCTAGGTTATCGCATCATATCTGACTGGAATAGACTTCCCGTTAGAGTATTCGACCTTTCCGTTAAAAGTTTCTCGTCATATATAATTTACCACTCTTGACATCTCATGACCCCCCCCCCTCCACACTAGCTAGTATTTGAACATCGAGCTACACGATTAGCTCCCTTACCTCATTACACAGTAAACAACCATCTACCTATGCACTCCCACAAAGTTCCTATTATGTGTTGCTGAGATAAATGAATTGAATTGAATTGAATCTAAATTTAAAAATATCGATCGCTAACTCGCCTCCGAACTTCATGACCATGCCCACTTGCACGCGCTGGTATTGGCTGGCTGCGAGCGTGTTCTTGTTCAGCTTGGAGCCGTGCGTCGAGCCCATGTCGTAGATGAACCAGCCCGGCTGACCCTTCGACATACGGTCGCCGCCTGGACATTATTGATTAAATAATCAACTACCATATCGGCATTTTATCACGTTCTCAACAACCAAAAGGACATCCCACTGAATTTAATGAAAGTGTGCAGCCATAAAGAAGCTCCTCATAATCAAGTGAAAAGAGATCATCCGACAGCAGATCTTAGAAGAAGGAATATCGATAAATCGATACTCACCGTACTGCAGGACCGCGTGGTAGCGGGAGATGCTGGGGTGCTCGAGTGTGATGTCACACTCGGGCAGTCGGCCGATCGTCAGGTAGGTGGGCGACTTGCGCTTCGACAAATCGATAACCTCCACGATCGAGCCGTCCTTGAGCACCTGAAATATGGGGCATGATCTACAAGCAGCTTCTCGAGTATTCCACCTCAGTTACTTGCATACATTGATGTCGCGGGTTTCGACTAATTGTATCCTCATGATTGATAACCTCCAGAAAAGGGCCAGGAGCGACGGTGCGTTAATTTGAAATAGATACTCTTTTTAATCACACGCTGCCTGACCCCCTTCTGGAGAGTAGAGGCAGCCGTGGAAATTTCGCAGCGGAAAAATGTGAAGTAGTGAAGATGTTGGACCTACCTCGAGTTTGTATCCTTTCGAATCGTCAGGTTCAAGGGCGAAGGGTGGTGTCGTGTACTCGAAGGGAGGCGCGATGATTGACTTCTTCTGAGGAAGAGGAGGGGGCGCTGCCGGAGCCTCGGTCTTCGTAGCGAGCGCCTCTTCCGATTTCGCGTCCTCCTTAGCTACCCCAGGCAGGGACGGCATCTTGAAGTCACCGGCCCCATTCGTGTCGGCCATCTGATCGTCGAAGTCAGTAAATTAAACGTAAATCGAAGAAAACAAGTGGATTTTCGAAAAATTTGAAGTGCAGAGCCGGGCGTTATTGCCGGGAAAAAGGATGACAAATTGCAGAAGCGCGGAGATGCACGCGAGCACACGCCGACTTGAATTTTTGGCTCACTTTTTTATTCGTCGATTTCTCGCATTTTACCGGTTTTCTCTGTCACATCTTTTACAGATACATCATGCCTGAAGTCTATGAGGCAAAGGAGGTTGTTATGTGTAAGAATAACCACGAGGACAAGTTTGGCTATCCCGCCAAAATCCAGGCTGTGGAACAGGACGAGAAGGGTCGCAATCGTTATCACATCCACTATCAGGTCAGTCGTCGGTCATCGCTTCTCTACGCCTCCCTCCACGAGTGATAACGGAGGTCCAGTCGCCATCCAAATCAATCATCGGGCGCGCGCCAAAATGCGTCATGTTTGCGTACAAATCGACAATCTTCCTCCGTTTCTTCCTTCTTTATTTTTCCATACTTCCAGGGTTGGAACACTCGCTACGATAAATGGATCGAGCATGATAAAGTGGATCAAATGATCTTCAAGCACACGCCTGATATCGAAGCCGACCACAAGGTAATCGGTGACGTCGGCCATCCGGCATTTAGATTGCGTTCGTGACGAGACCCGCGGAAGCCCACCCACACATTGTCGTATTCTGATAATCTCATTTCATTATCATTTATCAATATTTCCTTATTTTAATGTTTATTTAATTTAATACTATTTAGCGGATGCTCAACGAGAGTCAGGGCAAGTCGGCTGCGAAGAAGAAGACTACTGAAGCGACGCCGGTGAGTACTGTCTAGATTACACTCGCCTAAGTTTAGCTCTGACTTTTTTCCATTCGCTATCACAAAATCCAGTTAGAAACTACCCCGATCAGGTAGCGAAGGGCCGATGGTAATAATTCTTGCTCCTTGATTGAATCTGAAAGCGCGTTCTCATACGTGGGCGGGAGTGTTGCTAGCGATGGGACCCTTCCGCTTTTTGGCGCCGACCCTCCCGCTTTTAGCAAAAATTGGTGAAAATTCGACTAAAAATTCAGCGTCACATTTTTTCCTTCATTTTCGTGATCAGACCCTCGCGCTTTTGACCGGTCAGCGATGATGGCCGCCCATATATGCGCGTTCTTGATTTTCGTCATGGTCCTGCAAAAATCGTTCGGTTCTTCCGCCATTATTTCGATTCGAATATTGATTTATCGATCGTTTAGAGCTCGGTGAGGAAGCGCAAGGCGGAGCGGGACGGATCGGAGGAGAGCAGTCAGAGCGGCCTGCAGGCGAAGATGCCCGCTAAGGATGTGGGTGGCTCATTGATTGTGATTCATTCTTGCCGAGGGGCAGCGTTAGACTGCCTCAAGTGAGACTCTCGAACACGACACTCATGATTTTGTTTCCGTCTGTATTGATATTGAGCACGTCTCGCTGCTGATTCACGTGGTGAATCTAAACACACGCCGAAACCATTTCGTCATATTTTCGAAACGACTTTCGGCTCAGGAGCTTTACTTATTTTGGTATTTAATTTACAATTTTAATTTATTAATTATTGATTTCAGCAGGAACTGGAGGTGCAGATACCGGACAAGCTGCGTGCCGTGCTCGTAGACGATAACGACCTCGTCAATCGGCAATTCAAGCTGTCCAAGCTACCCGCCAGAGTGACCGTCGATGAGATCATGCGAATGGTGAGACGAAAATTTAATTAGTGTTTATCAAGAGGCTATTCGAGTTTACTCACAAAATGTCAAATTGATCAGTGTACTTGACAATCCCGGTCAGGTCTGTATCGTAAGTTGATGGGAATTGGTCAAATAGACAAATAGGGGGTTATTCTTACTATTTTGAATCCCATACACATTTTTCGATTTGTTTCAAGTCTTGCTTGGCCAATACAATTGCGGACCGGAATTTCTGGACAAGGAAAATGTATGAGCGGTTCAATTAGACATAGATGGTACCAGAGGTACTCTCGGATTCTTATAGGTGCGCATAGAGAGTGGTAAGTGTGTGAGTAAACAAGGATGGAACGGTTATAACTACTAAGTATTTTATCTACCAGCTGATCTACTACCGTAAACATACAATACACGGGCGATTGATGACGTCACGTCGATCGATGACGACTCCCGTGGAGTCGACCGCTCAGCTTGACCCAAGACGACTAAGACTAGTGTTACCTAATATGACTAGTTAATGACAATTGAAAACGACATGTAAAAGTGTATGATAATGAGGCTAGAGTCAAGTGATCATTGGCGACTATGAAGATTGGTGTATGTAGATTAGGAAAGTGTAGTTTGAGAGGCAAATGTGTGCGCTGGTGCCACACACCTAACTGTTCATTTGTGAATCGAATGGTAGCTTCGGCGACGTTGAAAGAGTGATGCGTTATGTTGCAATAAATTGTATATATAGATTGTTGTTTCGAGTACTACAAAAACGCATTGATCTTCGCTGCTGATATTAGTTCTCTAATTTATAATTTATATTGTTACAGTACGGAGAGACGATTGCTGCGGGACACGGATCGGACGAGGTGATGGTGCAGTACAACGAGGACGGACCCACGGGACAGAGTACGGTAGTTTATGGCTTGAGGGATACGGTGGATAATTGTGATCGACGGTTATTGTATGCTGGGTACGATGGGTGAGCACCTCGTCAGCATGATTATTTTTTTCGCAATTTTTTAAAGGACACGTGTTCGCGGTAGATCAATCAGCAGTTACATTATATCTATGTTGGTGGAAAAGGAGGTACGGTATTAATCGATCGATATATATCAATTGCAGAGGAGATGGTGGCGAACAAGGCGGATATGGTAGAGACGAGTCTGGGCATCACGGACTACTTCAACATTATAATCGGGTACCGTCATCGAGATGTTATATATTTTTGTTTTACAATTAAGTTTTTTTGCAATGGTCACTAACATATGTCTAAAAGTGGGTCGAAATCGATACAACCTGCCCGCCGAAGGCGGGCGCGAAAATGTATGCCTCATCAATTAGACCCCTAAAAACGGAACCTGCCCGCCATGGTCCCCTAAAACATCACCAAAATATAGAAACCTGCTCGGTAGACCATCAAAAAATCGTTACTTTTTGACCTCTGGTCACTAACTTTGTATGCACTTTAGCATTTTGCATCGATTCCTTCTTTTAAAAAGTTAAATAGTTTCGATATTCCAATGCAAGTTTCCAAATTAAAAAAAAAGAGAAATTATGTTTTAGAAGCCAGCTGCTGTACAAGATGGAGCGCAACCAGTACACGCAGGCGTGCGTCAATCCCGCCGGTAACAATGCGCCCGGCAAGAAGGTGAACAAGAGCGAGACACCCGAGCTGGAGGACCTCAAGGTACAGTAGGCATTCGATGGGGGAGGGGTACAGTAGAGGAGTAGATTTTAATGTACGGCTGAGTGGAGTTCTGCGATCAAAGAAAATGAGAGAAAGTTTACAAGAAGGTGAACGAGGCGTGAAGTGCTTGTCTGAGAATGTACAGAAAATCAATAAATGATTTAATGTTTTCAGATCGTGCCTTCATCCATATACGGTCTGCCCCATTTAGTTCGTCTGTTTATCAGGTTTGTTTTTAAAAGATTATTGTTATTATTATTATTATTATTATTATTATTATTATTATTACTACTACTACTACTATTCAGAATCGGCCCACTCCTCGCACAGGGCAAGTACAGTGAGAAGTCGATATCGACGATCAATAAGTGAGTTTTTTAATACAAAATCTGTTTTTGCTACTTTAATACGATAATTCTCTTATCCTTATCGTTTTTTAGTGACTAATAAGCAAATTGGTTTGTTTTGTTAGACGAACTTACAATATATTGCGGCCATATTTTACGAGACGGCTCATCATCGATCGATATTTCAGGCACATCTCTGACCTGCTCATCTTCCTCAGCAAGAACGTGTCCAAATTCTACAACCTGAAAGAGGTGGTGGATTTATTATTATTATTTTGATATACATCCGTTGAGCGAATAGTATTTTAATCAGGGTAATGTAATTGCGGGAAATATCGATTAACTAATTTCTGCTCAGGACTACGAACTGATGGACAAGCACACGAGAGATGCGATCAATGACAAGGAGTGAACTGGGATACGGTATCGATTTTCTCACCCTGCTGCAGTATGCTCGCCCCTCTTCCTTCCGCTGTGTGTACAATATGAGTGAGCGACCGGAAGAGGATACGGTAGTCGGTTATTCCTAATGATCTCCGTGCGCATGAACCCACTCATTCCGATCTGTTACATTCATTCTAATATCTTTACTGTATTTACCCGATTTCTCCTCCACAATAAGTTATTTAGCAGAGAAGGTTGTTTCATAATATTTCAACCCCTCTGCTTGTCCCGATTTGTAGTTAACATTAACGTAGTAATTCCTTTTTTGTGATGCCAGTTATGAATTATTTATAATGCGTAACATTTTCCCGTTTGCTACTCGAATGCCCTTGCAATCTCAAGTATAACTTCAAAGTGTTTGCTGGCAGTAATAAAGCTTTCTATAGATGACTCATTTTTTTACATTGTAGTCAGTCTGTATTTGCTCAAGGAAAGATTAAATTCGTGATTTATCGTGGGAGATTCAAATGGGAACAGAGATTCGGGAAAGGAAGAGTCGTAGAGAAAATCAATATTCATAGTAGGTAATGTAAGATTCTTAGACGATTTCGATGAGACCGTAGAACTTGACGCCGGCATTGGCGGTGAGAGAGGCCCACACCTTGGTAGCGACGTTCTCCCACTGGAATCGATTGATTACTCGATTTCACTATATTGATTGACTCTCAACATTTAACCTCTAGGAAGGGGTCAGTAGCCCTGCTGACCATTTTCTGTGTTTTTGGAGGAACGTTATGTACTGTTGTGAGTAACTACGGTATCAGGATAGGAAATGAAGTCCTCACTGGCCTTACACACACTCGCATGCGTCACAGTCAATTTCATTGATTTCCCCCCATTCTCCCCTTTTGAATGCACAAAAAAGTAGTTGTGATGTCACATTCTGAGCTCACGTTGGATTGAGCGAGAGCGATGGGGGAGGTTACTGTGATGGTGGAGTTGATCATGTTTATCTTGGTGTTCTTGGCGTCGATCTTGGCTCCCTGAAAAAGTCCCTTTCTGGAGGTTTCAAATTCATCTATCTCAGCAACGCAAAAAAAACACATAAACATTGTGGGATTAGATAGATGAATATTAGCATTCTGTGTTCTGTGTAATTGAGCTAAGTCAGCTAATCGATAGTCGAGCTTCGCGAGAAAAATGGAGTCCTGTGTGTCTCAAAGTCCCATCAGACCCTCCTCACTCTACATGCTCTCTCATCGATCAGACAGCGCGAGAGAGCATGTGAAATGGGGAGAGCCAGATACTTGCTCGTGTCTCACCGCCAGGATGCACTCCTTAGTGACGACTCCTGCTTCGCCGACGAATGCGATTGCGGGAGGAGCTGTACAATCCGCCGTATTATCTGCCAGCACCGGCGCCTACAATTAGAATCTCTACATGCATCCCACTCTCCACGTTTCGCACGCTCTCTCGCTCACTCGCCTCTCCAAGGATGTGGACTATTGCCAGAGGGTATATTCAACACCGAGTCATGCTCCCAAATTCACATCAACTGAAACGGCGCTGGCGCAGCCGAACTCTTGATCCCAAGATAATTCCGTATCCATTTATAATGGTCTATGCTGCGATACTTACGGACTGGGCAGTGACCGCGTTCTTCACATTCACTCCAGAGGTACTGTAACCGTACGATTCGACCGCCTTGAGCACCTGACAGAGGGAGAATTGAAATTCAGAAAAAAAAGTATTGCAGTTAAATCCCCCATAAATCTCCTATCTCTGGCAATCCTGTTGGATCTTCAGGATTGTTTCTACAAACATTTTAAGTCCGATGCAAATACTATTTCACGTTTACTGTTATTCGTTACTGCTTATAAATTCGCAAATTCGCAAAAGTTTAAAGGAGTGTTCGAAATGCAAAAGGAAATGTGCATTCAGTTAGACATCAAAACTATACCATCATTCCACAGGTCGGTCAACATGGGGTTTTAGAGTGAGAGATCATGTAAAATCGAGAGGGACTCTCTCACTTGTATAAACTCTCTCATCCCTTGCCCCTCTCTGTAGGTTTAGAGAGAGAGAGAGAGAACTCACAGCGAACTCGATGTCGGCGTTGATTCGGTTCTGCGCTGCCATTTGACTCAGCGATTGTCCGCCGTTACTGAAAAGAGTCTATGTTGGTCAAAATTGTGTATGTTCATCTCCAAAATGCAGATTCCGGAATCTCACGTATTCGCCGGAACCGGGTCGAAAGTCCACGCAAGGGGAGGCGAGAAGGCGAATTTCATTGTCGGCGTGGCGGTGATGGGTCCTGAACGGAATGAACAGGTATACTGTACTCATCTAATATCGATTGTCTAAGCATACCGTACTCACCAGTTCCGGGTCCGCAAGCGAGAGCCAAAGGGACGAGGGCCACGACGTAGAACAACATTTTGGGACTGTGAGAAGAGGATGCTGGATCGAGGACTGGTGCCATGAGGTGCCATCGAAGCTCCTTTTAAGGCAGCCGACTGTGTGTCTGGCAGTGCCAAACTGTGCTCGATTCTTCGGCGGTTAGAGCAGCATAGAGATTATGTGACACGGAGAGGATCAGAGAGTCATCGTCAGGGACTTCAACAAACCAGATGGTGGGTGGGCAAACGGACCGCCGGCAGAGAATGGACTCGAATCGTAAAATGGTAATCCGAGAATAGTTTCCTGGGCACTGTGCGAGATTGTGTTTCCTCGTGTGACAATCGGTTTTTTGTGAGTTGAAATGGCATCACTCACAT
This sequence comes from Pristionchus fissidentatus, assembly GCA_036245785.1. NCBI lineage: Eukaryota > Metazoa > Nematoda > Chromadorea > Rhabditida > Neodiplogasteridae > Pristionchus > Pristionchus fissidentatus. The sequence goes on along the minus strand of BTSY01000003.1, from coordinate 874,351 downwards.
GCACCCAACAATCGTGATTCGAAGGATCTCGAATTCGATTCCTTCCTCAATTCCTTTATACTTAACCTACGGTAGGTACACCTTCATCCGTACCCGTTGGGTGCAATTAAAAATGATTTCAAGTTGCATTACATAAGGGGTATGTGGTCCACATGAGCAGCCGACCTTTCCACTGGGCACATAATTGACCACATGATTCCAAACATACAGACCAGGGTTGGAGCGAGTGTGCAAAAGTGAGAGGGTCTCTCTCGATTTCACACACTCTCTCACTCCAAAGGCCTTTCTGTAAGGTTGACCGGTCTATGGAATGATGTGTGACTTACCCCGGCAGCGATTTTGCCCTTTCGTTTACTTGTGCCCAAAGCATGATAAAAATGGAGTTTATCATTTATTTTTCTACACAATATTTATGCAATATCTTAGAGTATGAATACCAATCCAAGTGTACCAAGTGAAAAAAGTAAGATCAATAGTCTGGCTGTGATCTATGAAGTATGAAGTATGACTCTGGATCAAATCATACTTCTCGTTCTCTCAACGGAGTTGTTGATGTAGTGGAATATAACATTTCATATTTGCATATTTTTGTCCTCTTGTTCCTTGTTTGTTGGAAAAATACCAAAATGTAGAAAGACAGATGCGTAGGTACATTTGTATTCGACCAAACATCTGGTGGGGGCTTCGCTAACCTTGGAATTATCAGATTCAAAATCGACTTAGAAAAGTGCGGGAACTTGATTATTAACTTTTTTCCTTTTTGGGAAATAATGCAAGCTCTAATTGAGATCAACCATTTGCACCTGTTGGTCTCTCTGTTGGTTTGCAACAGTTTGCACTATCGATACAATTCATGATGATTTATCAGACACATTCACACAAGAGTAGAGATACGAAGTATAGTTAAATTGGATAATCATAGTGGGTGACCGGAGATTAGGCGACCTCGATAAGTCCGTAGAACTTGACTCCGGCGTTGGCTGTCAACGAGGCCCACACTTTCGTCGCGATGTTCTCCCACTACAATTATGGGTAATTTTCACTTCGATGCTTGCACAATAAGCTGAATTTTAAATTTGCTGTATGTTTTACTCACGTTTGACTTTGCGAGAGCGATGGGTGAGGTAACGGAGATGGAGGAAGTGATGTTGAACGGGTCTCTGTTCTGAAACGAAATAGCTAGATCTTTCTTCCAACATCCCCATCTCCTATCGTCTCTCTCAATCTGTTCTGGATCATGGCGTGCTGTTAAATATCGGGCTCTATGGTCGCACGAAGTACGGTATTCCCTTACCGCGACTGCGGCTCCGCACTTGACGGTCACGGCTCCGTCGGCGGTGTCGAATCGTGTAGCTGCGCAAGTGCCGGCGGTGTCGACGAGCTGGCAGTTACTCGCGTCCACCGCGTTTCTCACCATGACACCGCTCGTGCTGTAGCCGTACGACTCGACCGCCTTGAGCACCTGCAGTATCCATGCTATATCTGAGTAACGATAGATTATTGCCACTATACCTAATATCCAATGTATTAAAGAAAACATTGAATGAAGTGAGCGTTTGCTCTAAATCACATTTCGTCACATCCACTCACTGCAAATTCAATGTCGCTGTTGATTCGGTTCTCGGCCGCAGTTTGAGAGAGCGACTGACCGCCGCCGCTGAAAATGAATCCACATGTTTCCAAAATAATAATTTGATTTCATTTCGTTGACATCACACTCACGTCTTCACAGGAGAGTACGTCCACGCCAACGGTGGCGAATAGGTGAACTTGAGCGTCGGCTTATCCGTGATCGGGCCTGGAGGAGTGTTATTAGTCATTTCTATCCCTACATCTTCAAAATTGTCTGTTTTCCCCTCTAAAGCCTAGTACTCATGCCTATCTGCGTAGATAGTCGTACTCACCAGTGCCGGGTCCGCAAGCGAGCGCCAGTGGAACGAGTGCCAGGACGTACTGCATCATCATGAGGCGGAGAAAGGGAGAAGAGAGAGGAGAGTTGCTCGTGGACTGATGCCTTCGGGTGGCATCGACTGCTCTTTTATGGCGACAGACTGTGTGCTTGGCAGCGCAGCTCAAACTGTGCTAGAATACGACAGAGTCTAAGACGGGCAGACGAGATTGGAGACTGCGCGAAATGAAGAGGACCAGACGATTTCGTCTCTTTTCTGAGACATTTCAATTGACGTCAGAGCCTGGTTAGAGTAGACGAGGGCGTGTGTGAAATATGTAGAGTCAGATAGTCTTCGTCAGACATTAACAAAACAGCGGGTGGTTGGGCAAACGGAACTCATTGAATGGACTCGAATCGTAAAATCGTGAGTGCGCCGAGAACCCGGTGTCTGACACTATGCAACAAGCATTTCCTCGTGTGACTAATACAATGTCGCACATCTCGGATCGAGAGTCAGATTGGGTCTCCTACTTCTTCAGATCTCGATGCTCGCCGTGAAGCTAGAAACTTGAAATTTCTTATATTGTAAAATGGTTTTATGGTGCAGAAATCCCAAAAGAAATCTCTATCTCCACAGGAACTGCCAGAATTCAAATTGTTGTCTCGTAGCATAATTGGTTATCCAAATTTCGTATAACTCCATCCACCATCTCTGGTTTTTCTGCCCCACTGGGGCCCCAGTAAAAGGGGGCGTGGTTTTGCTCCCCCAGTAGGGCCCCAGAAGAAATATAGGGACTAGAGTGGTCTCATTTCTCCCACTAGAGCCCCAGAATTACCCCCACTGGGGCCCCAGAGAATCAAATGCGTCACCAAAGTGGATTGGCGCAGTCCTTGAGTGCGCCGGAGAGCTGTTTCGAAATTCGAGAGATTTTTACGTTTTAAGCTCATTTTAAAGTTATGTTCAGTATATTATTGACGCGTTTAACTCGTATTGTGAACGTAGTTGCTATGCCCTTCTCGCGAAGGGGTTGTTGCTTAATTATAGTCTGTTAATTTCATTATGTTTATGAAACTCGTGGTTTCAGATCACTTGATGCGCTTCGATTGTTTTTAACTACTTCGATACGATATTTCTAGAAGTGATACTAGCTGCTACGAGAGGTCTGGAAGAGGTACGTCCGTTCTATTGTGTGAAATTTTTATTTTTCAGTGGAGGGAACTCAACCGAACGTCACTTACGAAATTCCCTATAGATCTCTAAATAACCTCGAAGATTGCAATTGTTATCCATCTTCATAATTCGATTGTAACTTTTCTATGCTGACCAAGATACCTACGAGTTGTTGTTTTCTTGTACTCAAACGGATAAACCATCCTTTTCTCATTCGTAGCTATTCTACTATTCACAGTGCAACAATCGTCAATGCCCCAGTGGGGCCCCATTATTCCCCCTGAACAGCCCTGAATTTTCCCCCAGTGGGGCCCCAGCAATTATTTAGCCCCAGTAGAGCCCCAGAGTTAGCCCCACTAGGACCCTAAGCTGCCTCCCAATGGGGCAAACTCTGGGGCCCCAGTGGGGCAAAAAAACCAGAGATCTAAATACCCTTCATCTTCCCTGAATAGATCTGTATCATAGTTTATGCTTCCGAGTGTATCAAATAAATAAAATGAGACAATTTTTAACACCACACTAGTTGTTTATTACTGTGAATCGACTTGAAATCACTCACTTCAGGCATGAACGAAGAGATCAGCCTGCAGATGGTACGGAGATGGGACCAACGGCGAAATACGTCATGAATCTCGAATTGATTTTGGGCTTGTTGCAGGTTAGTTTTGGCCTACCCTCGACTCGACCCTTCGAAGTCATGACTCTCCCGATTTTTTAAGAGATCATCGAAAAATCGGTGGAGTACTCGGAGACCCGGCCGAGTCCACACGTAGGTGGGGGAGAGCAAGATGGATCAGATACAGTAGCGGACAAAAGTCTTCGGGCACTTTTTATATCCGATACAACTCTTTAACCAAAAGGGGCTTTGATATGATATGGTAAGACCATATACCAAATCTATTGGAGATTACGATGCAACTATTGGGGGATTGCGAAATCGTTCAGTAATTGCGTCGTGATGACGCAATCGATGCACACTTTTTTGAAGTGCCATTATTCTTACATGGATTTTTTCCCGCTCGTCTAACTTTCAGGATGTTGAGACATGGCCACGACCTACCTAGAAACTTTTTTTCAAGTTGCTGCGGTGCCGCTACTTGGCTGCAGCCAAGCTGCAAAATGGAGACCTGAAAATCATATCTCGCCGTTTAGACATCGCCCAGACCCGATCAATGCACCAAAATGATCGCCATCATGACTACCGATGATCCTGTGAATATGGTCGCGGTAGGTCACCAATTGCCCTCAGGGCACGAAAAAATCACTTTTTCGAATTATTGTGGTCTGACGAAGGGGAAGTCTATAGGACGTGCTCGAGAGATCTGGTTTGGGCGTGGATTCGGTAGAGAATATATGAAAGAACCGATTCCTAGCTGCAATAAGCGTTTCGATTGGACTCCTGCCCGCGACGATCGATTTCCGGAAGGACACTGGTTTGGCCACGCCCATTTTCTGCCCGTTGACAAGGTTCTGACTTTTGAGTGTATCTCGGTACTGAGTTAACGGAGAAGGCTGGCAGACCCATCAATGGAATCAGCGTGGCTGGCTCTATAATCTCATTCATAAAATTTCATCATCACTATGCAATTTTCCCCTTTGTCAGACCACAATAATGCGAAAAAGTGATTTTTTCGTGCCCTGATGGCAATTGGTGACCTACCGCGACCATATTCACAGGATCATCGGTAGTCATGATGGCGATCATTTTGGTGCATTGATCGGGTCTGGGCGATGTCTAAACGGCGACATATGATTTTCAGGACTCCATTTTGCAGCTTGGCTGCAGCCAAGTAGCGGCACCGCAGCAACTTGAAAAAAAGTTTCTAGGTAGGTCGTGACCAGGTCTCAACATCCTGAAAGTTAGACGAGCGGGAAAAAATCCATGTAAGAATAATGGCACTTCAAAAAAGTGTGCATCGATTGCGTCATCACGACGCAATTACTGAACGATTTCGCAATACCCCAATAGTTGCATCGTAATCTCCAATATATTTGGTATATGGTCTTACCATATCGTATCAAAGCCCCTTTGGGTTAAAAAGTTGTATCGGATATAAAAAGTGCCCGAAGACTTTTGTCCGCTACTGTAGATCAAAACTTTTGATCATGTCATTGTCGCCAGTAGAGAGATGAACAACGTTTGATCTACCTGGCCTTTCGGTATATACCCTGCTTAAATGCTGACTCGACCGATTCTTCGACTACTGACTCTTCCCTCTCACAGTGGATCGAGGAGGCCAGGGGAAACGCATGCGTGGCTCACCTATATTTCACAATTTTTTTGGGTGTTCAAAGAATACTCCATTCAAAACTTCTTCTTTAGCATAAAGGGAGAGTTACTCGATGTTTGAATTCGCGCGAATTTCTAGGGTCTCGCCACGAAAGAACAAATGTTCCATCCCTTTTCCGGACTAGTGTGGTTCCCTGGATGCGAGGTCACCTCTCCTATCTCGCATCCTCTTTGATATACTCTCTCAGCTTTTCTGAGAAAACCTTCTTTGTCACTCCACGTGACATCGTATCTCATGTATGCCGTTATTTTCACTTAGTCTCAAATTTACATTACAAGTTACTATGTAAATTGCATGATAAACATTATTATTATTATTACTCACAGTTTCTTTTCTCCTCCCGCATCTCTCGCCCCTCCTCGACTCCAATCTCTCTTTTCTTATTATTTTCATGTCTGTTCTCTCTCCAAGAGAAACAGAGGAGGAGAGGTCAATCGCTAGGTCTTTTCCAGCGGTATTTCTCCATTTAAATACTTCAGTTTCATTCGACTTTTATTCAAGCACTCGATTCAGTTCAAGATTTATCTGAGGGAGATTCGCATAGGAACAGAGATACAAGGGGGGAAAGCGATTTCAAATCGATAATAATGATGGATAATTCTGCCGATGCTTAGGCGATCTCGATAAGTCCGTAGAACTTGACTCCAGCGTTGGCTGTCAAAGAGGCCCACACCTTCGTGGCGATGTTCTCCCACTACAATTGTTCGGAATTATCACTGCGATGTACTAAACAGTCTGGTATTAATGTTCACAGAAGAGCTGCTCACGTTGGACTGTGCGAGGGCGATGGGCGAGGTGACGGAGATGGAGGAAGTGATGTTGAACGAGGGTTTCTCCTGAACAGAATTGAGTTTAACTATTGTAACTAGCTCCTGCAAAGAAGAATGAGTTGCAAAAGCGAAAGGCTCGCGTTGTAGCCCTCGGGTTACATAACCGACCGCTTACCGTGTTCACGGTTGAGCACTTGATCGTGACGGCTCCGTCGGCGATGTCGTATTTCTTATCTTCGCAAGTGCCCAGGGTGGTGACGATTTCGCAGTCGTTGGGGTCGACTGCGTTCTTCACCATGACTCCACTCGTGCTGTAACCGTACGACTCGACCGCCTTGAGCACCTGCATAAGATCCATGATACAATGCTTTTTGTGAAAATCTCAAACGACATTTTTGGAATTATCGCTTTTTGCCTATTGTAATATGAAAAATTTCAAATGCATTACCGGAAAAAAGACTTTTAAGATAAAAGTTGGATCTCATATTTGTTCGTCTACACTCACTGCGAATTCAATGTCGTTGTTGATTCTGTTTCTGGCCGCCGTGACAGAGAGCGACTGACCTCCGCCGCTGAAAATGAATTGCCTTACGAATGTTTTTCTTCTAAATCACGGCGCCTTCATTTCACCCACGTCTTCGCAGTAGAATACGTCCAGGAGAGGGGCGGTGAGTAGGTGAACTTGAGCGTCGGCTTGTCCGTCACCGGGCCTAAGAGGGTGTGCGATTAGTCATCTCATTTCCCAAAACAATCCAGGAATAGCATTTCACTGGCTTATAATGATTTCCCATAACACATAATGGTTGTCCTCAATTTTGGAGATCAGTGGTAATGTAACTTCCGGGGGAATACCGTACTCACCAGTTCCGGGACCACAAGCGAGCGCCAGAGGAACAAGTGCCAGAGCGTAGAACATCATGATGAAGAGGAGAATGTGAGAGGGAAGAGTAGAAGTGGGGATCGTGGTTCGATGCCTTGAGAAGCCATAGCATGCCCTTTTAAAGTGGTGGACTGTATGCGCGGCAGTTTCTCACACTCACATTCTCACACTTTGCCAGAGCAAGAAAGAGTCTAGAACGGTTAGAATACATTAGAGAGTGGTAAGGACGAAGAGATTCAGACACTTTGGTCTCATCTTTTCGATCTTGTGTTATTACGTCGTTGTCTAGGAAGGTTAGACTACAGTAGAGAGTACGGACAATCGAGAGAGCCAGACAACAATCTCTCCTTCGACACACTCCAACAATGCGATTTGGTGGGTGGGCAAACGGACCAATTCATGAATGGATTCGAATCGTAAAATCATGGTGAATCCGGGAAAAGTTTGCTGCCATTGTGCGAGAAAAGTTTCATTGTGTGACGAAGAAATTTTCTTCGATTCGGAAAGTTTTCGCTCACTTCAAGTCGTGCGGGTGATCTTTGGCTAACAGATCTGATGTGGCACTCCCGCTATGTGGAAATAGTCTAGTTTGTATGTTAAAAGATGCATAACCAATAGATTGCTAAGCCGTTGTGATTTTGCACAAGGTTTATCAAGTAATCATTGGCGAAATGACAGATAATCGAGATAAAATGGGTGGGAGGAAATCCGAAATTGTAGAGACTGCAGCCGGTTTTGCTGCGCTCATGCTTCGACTGTGATGATTCCATCGAATTTGACACCAGCATTGGCGGAGAGCGAAGCATACACCTTGTTGGCGATGTTGTCCCACTGAAAAAAAAAATTTCCCTCTCTTCATCTCTCTTCAGTTTAATTGTTGAAAAGAATGGAAAATCTGCGTAAAAATATGAAAAAATATGCAAAAGCTCACGTTCGACTCGGCGAGAGCGATGGGCGAGGTGACTGTGATGGAGGAGGGAATAATGAGCGGGTCCGTGTTCTCATCAACTGGTGCGGCAGTCTGCATTATATATTATCCTGTTCCGAAGTCGACGCGCGCTCTCTTACGGTTTTTCCATTGCAAGTGAGGGTCACCGCGCCGCCAACCGGGACTCCGTTGCCTGCTACACACGCATTCGCAGCCGGATTGATTGTAATCTTAACGGGGGCCACTGCATTGTCCACTCTCACACCACTCGTGCTGTAGCCATACGACTCAACCGCTTGGATCACCTGCAACATTTACTGATTTCAAAGGGCTTTCATTATTTTGATCGATATTTATTGTGAGTGTTTGCGTGTTGTTTGTGAGAGTATAAGTAGTGTATCACAATCGTAGCTGAAAAAAGTTCTCACTGCCAATTGAATGTCGCTGTTGATTCTGTTTCTTGCAGCTGGTTCGTTTAGAGACTGCGCAGGGCCACTAAATCTTTTATTCGTCTCAAAGTGATAGTAAACACACAATTTCTGGCTCATATGGTCCACTTTCCACGCTCTGATAGAGCAAGTATGTTGTCTACCGTATATTAGCGCCGATGGTGTAGAGATCGCCTTACTCCCGTATCCACGTGGGTTCAATGCCCATCCTAAGCGTGCCTTTTGCTTTGTCCCGTCCCATGGGACGGAATTTTTGGCGAGATCTTTGAAATTTGTATGAATTCAATGGTGCCTTTACTGTCCCTTAAACATTTCTTATTAGAAATGTAATAGATACGCACACCATAACGTCAGCAGGATATGTCCATCCAAGTGGCGGAGAGAATTTGAATTTCAACGTCGGCCTGTCCGTAATTTTTCCTGAATAAAATAAGTAGCACGACTATTATACATTTTCAGACAATATGTCAAGTTTATATATATTCTCTGAAAATATGCGTCCAGGTACGTTCAAGTTCCCTGATATCAATCGAATCATACTTCCATTGAAGGCAATACCGTGCTCACCAGTTCCTGGCCCGCAAGCCATCACCAGAGGTAGGAGTGCCAGAGCATAGAACATCATCCTGGAGCTGCTAGAAGAGCAAGGTAGGCGAGAGTGGAGCTCACCGACTGATGCGGTTCTGAGCCGACTCCAAGCCTTATAAGATCGTGATCAGTTAGCATAACGGTTCTGTTGAATGGAAATCTAACAAATGTTAGAGAGTGTGATAGATAGTGGAAAATCGAGAGGGCCGGAGTGGGGTCTCTCTGAAGTGGCATGCAACAAAAGTATCAGGTATGCTAACAGGTAGAATCTTGAATGGACTGAAATCGTAAACATCGATGTGCATTGTGCAAGAAGTTTGATGCCATCGAGCTGTCGATGTACGCTGATGTTGCAAACTTTTGTGAGACAACTTTCACTTGCTGGGAAAGAGTAAACTTCGAATCTACATTTGAATATGAATTATTAGATCACGAATATTGGTGAAATTAATTCGTGGAGCCTCACAAACGAAGCATGTATTAGACTTATTCGATCAGCATGAATACCGAATACTGATAAATTATGTATTCTGTATTCTGAATATGAAGACTGCGCAATGGCGGATGGCAACCTATCGGACGGACTGAATTTTTTTATGCATTAACTAGATGGCTTCCTTAGACAAGCAGATAACCTTCGTGGATTCTTCTTTCATATTATTACTTTCAAATTCGTCGAGGAAAATAATCGTTGCAATTAAATTAGGTGATAATTATGACATTTTTATATAAGTGATAATCTTTGGAAATTCTGCAATATAACACTGATCCGAAACTTTTAAAGTTGTTCGCGCAGTTTAGGGTCTGCATTTTGAATCTTCGTTGACCGGTTGAGCTCATTTTTAAGAGAAAAGTGATTTTAAACAACAAAACTTTTAAAAGAGTGGAGTGAAACTCAACATGAAAATAGAAAATTTAAATGCGTGTACTTTCGGAATATTCTTTAGCTGGTGTCCACCGGAAGTAGCATGAGATGTGATTATTGGACTGGGGCACCATATAGATGGTAGTAACACAATGTGGAAAAAACCGTCGTAGAAAAATTCGAAATTCAATAGAAATCGACCAAGATTCAAATGAATCTTTGTTGAAAAGTGAGGATTCATTTTGAATCTTCGACCGCTCGATTTTTTGAGCAATGATTCAAGATTCGCACTAAGATTCAAAATGCAGACCCTAGCGCAGTTCCATCTATCTTCAAATTTCGTTCAAGTATCTGTGAACAAGTGATTTTTCTTTTCACAAGTTTCCCCGTTTTTTTTCAGATGCACACTACACCCAGAATGAATACACTTACTATTGAGTGTATCATACACTTTAGGGCATGTGATACACTTACAAATCTCTCGTTTTCGCACGCTCTCTCGACGCGCGAACACATCGTTCCACCCCCCGTTATGGCATCCAGAAAGGGGTTGATTTCCCAATCTACCGTTTTTGTGCGGTTGACACCACGAAATCTACTGTAGTAAGGTGATAGACGGCTGCACGTTACACGAGACGGGATTGACACAGGTCGACACGTCCCTATCTCCCTTGCATCTCAACCCTGTCTCGTATAAAGTGCGCGTTCCCATCACCACCCTGACCTCTCTCCTATTGTCGCGGCAGTGAAACTATTTTTGTCGAATGAAAATGCGCAAGTGAAGTCGCATCCAACCCCTTTCTGTCGAAATAGAACGATGTGGCGAATACACTGAATATTGAGTGTATCATACACTAGATGTCCTAACTCAGTGTATTCATTCTCTGTGTAGGGATGGCTTTTTTCAGATGCACACTAGGGATGGCAAAGCAATTTCGCAAATTTTGTCTCACGCAAAATCGCAGTAGTATGCAAATGAGATGGGAAACCTAGTGAAGAGTTGATTACAATCATTTAAAAATCTTATCAGGAAGATTTATAACTGCTCATTGTGGGAAAAGAGCTTCAGGTTTATAAACGATTCTTCATGAAGAGCCTGCGGTTTTTGTGTTGATGAGGAAGAAGAAGAGGAGAGACAGCCCACCAAGAAGAAGTACAAACCTAACTAACTCTGTGAAGAAGTCCCCTTTCTGTACCATTATAAAATCAGTTATCGATAATAACCCTACCGTAATCTGGTGTAATTCTCTAGCACTAGTCTTTTTCGTGCGACTACCGTATCCCCGTGTTAGCATTTGCGGCCTAACTGCACCAGAATTGTTGTCTTTTCCTATTTTTGTGAATCATTCGTTCTTCTCCGGCTCCGTGTGAGCACGTTGTTTGTTTTCTGGCTAGTAAATTGAGTAATTTATTTATCGTTGACCTCGAAATCACACAGCATCGAACACATACAGACACACAGTCCTGCATCTCTCTTCTTGTCTCTCTTACATTTGAAGGTTTTCGTGTTTACCTGTTCTCAAAAACGATCATCATGTGAAACCATCCCATAATTAGTTTTTCCCATAATTGGTTTCGTATTGATGCCCTGAATAGATGTAAACATTGCATAGGACAATTGGTTGAAGTACATCAGTATTATGGATGATAAATCAGTTCACAGAGCTCTTCAATTTCTATCCCTAATGCACACCCTTTGTTGTCCAATAAGCAATCGTAGTTCGTCGCTTCCCAGATTGCAAGTCCTGGATGAGAAGTATTGATTCAAGACCCATCGAGGAACACTCGATTTCTCGGCAGGTCAGATCGCCTATTTCGGTGATTATCTCTTGCAGGAGTATTTCCCAATCAGGTTTCACTTGAATACTTTATTCGTGACAAATACTTCAATCGATAAGTTTTCTGATGTAGATCAAGCAATTATTGAATATAGGTCAGTTCTCAAGCACACGGTGTGACAAGTCTTCCGGTGGCGCGCGACAGTCAACAGGGAAGAAAAGTCATTCAAATCGGGAATCCACCCTACCCCTGTCTGACGTCGGTTTCTCACGGATATCGCTTCGAGACCAGTGGAGTACGAATTTCGGCGAATCTAGCACGTTGCCAACTGCTTTATTGTTCTACTTCGCTGTTATTTTTTGTGTTTTTTATCGAGTTTATTTAATTAGTATTCATTTAATTTCTTATTCTGCTTGCAGATCGTACGGGTAGCGACTTGTTACTGCTGCTGCGACTTATTTAGCGACTTATTCAATTGATTATTTACATTACTAGAATACATTTCCTTCCAGGATCAAATTCACTTCGTTTGGAAGGCGTGTCACTCGAACAATTCCTACTACGAAAAGACCCGTTTAATAAATGGAGCGATAATGTTTTACTTCAGCTTTTCTGCACGGTACGTTGTTCGTATTTCATCAAATGATGCCGGATTGTAGCGAAAGCTATCGCCGATTTTTTTTTGAAATTTGCCTTGAAATAATTTTCCACGCCTCTTTGAACATCATCATACGCTTCTTGAAAATCTTCTTAGCAGGCAGACCTCTGCCTTTTCTTTTCTCTCTAGCAGGTGAACCTCTACGTTCCTGTACTTAACTTCTTAATTGCGTCTGCTAAATCTCGATATTCCAGATATCTGTCGTGCTGCACAGAAGCGCGATCGCTGAACAAGAAATTTCCCGCCGATTACGAGCTTCCTCACCTAACTCTTGCTTTAAATCGATAAAAACTTATTGCCGATTTACTCTAAGTGGTTTAATACCAACCCTCCGGGGCTATTTCAGTTTAACCAATTAGGAGTCTCAGGCGCCTTCTTCCCAGAGGGAAATTCAGAAGGAATTATCGGCGATTGCACTTGAAATATCGCTATTATCTCTCACCATGTGTACATATGTGTTTCCCGTTGAAAAATTTTCCAACCCCGTAATTCTAATTGTTGCACCCTCGATAAAATATTTACGCGAAATGTATATTTATTCGGAATATGTTTTTAAATGCAAATTTTGATGAAAAATTCATTTTAGTATTAATTTAATATCAAAAACAAATTTCAAATATTTGAAAAAACTACAGTTATCAGGGAACTGCAAGAAAATTCTACAGTATATTTCAATGATTTTGCACCGTCCATTCAGGGGAATTCAAACATTGGCACTGTGCCAATGTTAGCCACTTTTTCGTTAAAGAGGTTCAACGGAAAATTTTAGCGTTTTGTCACACCGTGCAAGCATAGAGCATTAATTTAGGCAAGCACGGTCAAACGATCATGAAAAATGTTTTGTGGTTCTTCTCTCAAACGACCACGTCGATGAGTCCGTGGATCTTGACGCCGGCATTGGAAGAGAGGAATGCCCACACTTTCGTGGCAATGTTCTCCCACTGAAACCAACATCATTGATCTGAGATCTACAGACAATTGCTAGAAATCTTGAAATCGTATTTTTCACGTTACTGTTTTATGCAATTATAGAAAGTCATCACATTTGACTTTGCCATTGCCACGGGAGATGTGATGCTGACGCTGCCCGTGATGTTGAAGGGGATGGATTTGGTCGCATCGTCCTGAAAATTCGGGTTGCTCTTTCTGTGTGTGTACAGGAATTCAATTTTAATTCTGTTAAAAGAAGAGTTCACCCAAACGAGGGATAAAGGGCTACGTGGTTTCCCCCCTACATACTTACGTCTGTGCACTGTTTGTCGACGACTCCGTCCTCCTCGAGATATTCATCTTCCTTGCACGTCTTGGCAGGATCAGCTGCTAAAACTACGAGCTGCTGGATGTCGTCGTCTCGCATGTTCTCGTTGCCATTATCATTATCATTGGCGTTGTCATTGCCATTATCATCCGGAGCGGGACGAGCGATAAAAATCTGAATGTCCTTCGGCTCGACGGCGTTGTGCACCTTCACGCCCGCGTTGCTGAAGCCATACGACTCGACCGCCATCCTCACCTGAATAATGACAATTACTAAGATAAAGAACGTTGTTTGGTTTCTCAAAGTTGAAAACTAAATTAGCAGTCGCTCTTGTGATAGAGTGAGCCTACTTATTAGAATATGAAATTCGGGTGAATATTATTTGGATTAGATCTCTTCATTTCTATCGACCGGCATAAAGAGTGCGCGAAATGAAGAGGCCTATTCCAATTATCATTTCCTCGAATTGCAAACTCTACTACTAATAAACGTCTTAATTGTCAGCGAATCAAAATGCTGATATATAAAAAAAGTGTACCGCAAACTCGATGTCAGCATTGATTCTGCGCTTCGCTGACGTTTCGCTCATAGCCTGACCGCCGCTACCGAAAATTAACAGTTACCACATACATACCAGGAACGAGAGTGTGGCAAGCGAGGACTCTTTCAGCCAAAAAACCCCTTTTCGAAGTCTGAGCGGGCCGTTGAAAGATGTCTACAGCAAAAAAATGCATTGGTAACTAAGGAATGGGCAAATGAAAACATGGTTTTGCCGGTTCCAGCAAAAGTCCATCCGAGAGGCGGCGAATAGACGAACTTCATCTCCGGCTTGTCCGAAGTTTTCCCCGAGTCAGCGGACCCTGAATGCTGTTTTTCTGCGTGAAAAAAATCAGTATGCTTATCGGCAAAGACTATTCTTCTGAAGCATCACGGAATTCAAAAGGCTTGCATTACTCTTGAATCAAGTCACATTTTCATAAATCGCTGTTCTCTTCAGCGATAGAATCGGTACCGTGCTTACTTCCAGTGCCCGCTCCAGGGCCACATGCAGACACAACAGGAACGATAAGCAAGAGACAGAGATTACAAACTGTCATCTAGCGCGTTGAGAGTAGATGGGAGAGTGTCGAAGATGGGCGATGGTTGATGCTGACCATCAGCTTTATAAGACTCCTTGTAGGCACATTCAGTCAGAGAGTCTCAATAGCGATGAGTGAGCAAAAGATCGTGGACAATGGACATGGTCAGTGCTTATTGCCCACAGGATACATATGTGAGAATGTTGATGTCCATACACTCGAAGCGACTGTCAGAAAGATATTAAAAATGCTGTGCAATTTTGAATACAATTTGACCGAAAAAATTGTTCAACAGCGAAAGTTCCGGTCATCGATGAGACAGCAACACAAGAATGAAAAGAATAAGTATCTCCTCCGGATAAACCATCGAGAATGTTACAAAAAGAGTGCACATCATTCCACAGACCGGCCAACCTTCCAGAAAGGCCTTTGGAGTGAGAGAGCGTGTGAAATTGAGAGGGACTCTCTCACTTTTGCACACTCTCTCGTTCTAACCCTGGTCTGTAGGTTTGGAATCATGTGAGTGCGGACGGACCAATTCATGGAACGATTAGAATCGTAAACGCTGTGCTATTTTTAGATGCATTGTTAGTGTGCTTCAGGTGTAGACATTTTTTCAGTCAGATTCATTTCGCCAAAGCTGGCAATAAACATATTTTTGATTCGGGTGGTAGACCTGGGATCGACCATATTGATTAGTAATTTTTACTTATGTACTCTACGATAGTGGATCGCACGAAATGGGCATCCTATCTCAAGGCGGATCAAATCATTTGCCAATTACAGAGTGGAAGAGAGAATTACGCACTGGCCGCAGGGTTACATGTCTCCAGTGGCAGATCAAGTGAGAGTGAGAGAGTCTCTCTTTCTGTTGCACACTCTCGTGATCCTGACCGGTTTCAGGAGGCCTCGCTGTGCGGTGCGATGGTATGTAGTACAGAAATTTTCGATTTTTTTCTTGAAAATTGTCCCTTGCTCAACAACATAAAATACTGTCGATAGACATTAACTTTTTTATATTGGATGAAATACGCTTATAATTGCGATTTTAGGGGAGAGTTGAAACACTGATCTACTGGTCGAGAAATCGATGAAGTCGGGAAGTCATTTTTCCGACACCTCAATGAGATCGTAGAAGCGGACTCCCGCAGTAGCGATCAGGCTACTGTAGATGCGCAGCGCGATCGATTCCCACTGCAGTTATTGATTTTAATTTGGAAAATGAATAACTACATTTTACCTGTGATCCCGACAGAGGGACGGGTGACTTGACTGTGATCGCACCTTCGATGCGGTTTTCCTGTTTCTGAAGTATGTTCGGTTTCGAATGGAATATATGGGTATGATACCTCTGCGCCTGCGCACATGAATGCAACGCTATCGCCGTCCGCCTCGAACGGCGCGCCACCTTCGCACGTGCCTACAGTAACCTGAAAGACGGCGATCGATAACTAAGTGTGCCTACAGTAGGCTCACGTCTGCGGGCACGATGGCGTTATCGATCGATATTCCAGATGAGGAGTAGCCGTACTGCTGCAGCGCCTTGATGATCTACAATAATTTCTTACAGCGACCGATCGAAGACGACCGATGAAACTACCGTAACCCACCGCAAATTCAATGTCTTGGTTGATGTGCGCCTGAGCCTGTGCCTCGTCGAATGCCTGTCCCGGCGCGACCCTGTAGATTACGATAGACGTATCGTATGTATTATCCATTATCGATCTTACGTTCCGTTCGTGTTGTAGGTCCAGATGAGTGGAGGAGAGTAGGCAAACGATAGTTTTGGCGTCGCAGTAACGAAATCTGTAAGTACAGTGAATCCAATCCGAGAGGGCGAATCGATATTAGTCAAATACCGTACTCTTGCTCGGGTCTCCCGAAGACGGTGCGCAGCCGAGGGATACTGTGACCAGCGTGGAGACTACGATAAAGCTGAGCATGGTTGGATCGTGTTCTGTGCTATGTCTGCACTCATTCCCTCTCCCCTTTTATACCAAACTCCCACAACCACAGAACATCACCATAGTGCAAGTGTTCCGCACTCTCTCTCCGTTCTACGCGATCTCTCGCTGGCTATATAACAGCGAGATAGTGTGGCAGTGCGAAAGAGTCTAGCCATTGTCCGATCTCCCAATTCACAAAAGTCACACAGGGCAAATACCGCTGCAAGGCATCTTCTGATTCCTATTCTATTCAAGCACTTTCTATGAGCATTTGTGTACATTTCTCCATGCAACTTCCCTGTATGCGATCGATCCACAATTTGGATGAAAAAACTTTTATCGATTGCCTATACACACCGGGGCTTGAAACACAACCATCACAGTTTCTGGAGTTGAAATTAAATCACTCGATCGAAACTCACAAGTTTACAAGTGTAAATACGGTATATGAAATACACACAAGGCGGGCAAAAATGAGCGGGGTTTGGAGGCTAAACACAGAGGGAATATTCATCACCCGTGGCTCTAGATTCAGCCAGATACAAAGGTTAGTAATTAAAAGCTATAATATTTTTTTCTACAAGCTATGACATGAACGGTACAACAGTTTAGGGTACTTTTGCTTCGTACCTAGTGCGGAATAACAAATACAGTTTTTTGAGAGGTAGGGACGCGGGATCACATCTTTCAACGATCGGGAGGCTAAAGTCATCAGGCGACAATATACATTACCCAGTACGCTACCGTATCCTTATGGGAAGATGGGGGTACTACCGTAATCTACTCGGGGACCGAATTGTACAGTAGGACGGCGCCGCATACGGTAGCCGCGCCCGCAAGGAAGAAGAGGCCGATCGTGATGCCGTCAAAGATGAAGAAGGAGAGGATGACGACGAGCAGGATCGAGACGGCGGAGGCGAACGACTGAAGAAGGGATACTGTAGGATACGGTAGACGATCGATCAATTACTGATCGCAAAGTAATCACTATAAGTACGCCAACAACACATGGCCCACAGTGTTTTTTTTAAAATTTATATAAACTAGACGACGAATGAACTACATAGAGCTACGAGAGATGGGGGAATAAGCCAAGTATGACCAGTGTAACCCCAACTCACCTTGTGCAGGTTGTCCAGGTGCTTCATCACGAGCGAGATGTAAACACCACCCACGGACAGCAGACCTGCAATAATTTAAATATTTTTTTTGTAAATAGGGACCTCAACTCGGTTGGACAGTATATATATGTTAGATTGAAAAATTTCGCTGTAATGTTCGTTCCTCTCACAATTCCGTTTCACCGTTCTTATTTAATATTGCACTATCACACCCTATAATGAGACTTCTTTGCCGAGTCTGTCAAAAATGCAATTAAATAATCAATAAATAGCGCCTTCCACTCACCAATGATGGCGATGACCTTCTCATCGTAACCGTAGAAGAAGCCCTTGTCGAAGACGTCCGAGCTCTCCGCCAGCAGCATCCCGCATCCAGCAGAGATCTGAATATAATAATAATATTAATAAGTTAATTTTATATTTCCTGTATAAAAAAAATAAATATTTCTTGTCAATATAAAGTATGGTTTCAAAAAAATACCACCACCACGAGATATGATAAAAGAATTATTTATGCGCAGAAAAAAGGTAGCAAATATCTGAATAATTAGAATTTTGATATTACGAATAAAATTTACGTTCACAACCATCGATATAATTGAAAGAGATCTGAGCACACTTAGTGTGTTGTTGTTCGATTTTTTTTTCAGAATACTGACTCTTAAACATTGGTCACGGTCAGTTGATGTTTCATAGAATGTGTGCAACACTAAACTTCCTACAAAAGCACTCCCGCGTACTGATATCCACCAATTCATGTTCACGCTTTTTTTAGGATTTTAAATGCGTACATTAAGTGGAGTAGCCAAACACAATTGAAATCGAAATTATGGAATCATAAAATGCGAGTTCAAGCAATTTACTTACGCCCATCGCAGCCGCAGTCGCCAGCCTCCTACATACTGACCGTGGAACACGAATCACGCGTGCCCAACCTTTCACGAACATTTTCAAGCTAATTCAGTTTTTTTGTAGTTGCTTATATTACACATATTATATGTATATTTAAATAAATGTATAACTGACCACTCCGCACGAGTACATCTGCAGGTTGCGCACCCAGAAGGGCGTCGACCCTCCGTCCTTGAGCATCTTCTCAAAGTAGACACCTGCACACGACAACAGATAAATAATAGCAATTAAACATTTCATGATCACTACGCAATCGTGATTATCACAAAGCGCATCTTGTGGGAAATACCCATAATTACCAAAGGAACATTTCAAAATTTCAACAATAAAGTATTCATTTCTCACAATAAGCACGTTTCACTCTCAATAAATAGTGAGCCTCCCCGATTGCTTTGCTAAAGTGGCCGTATAGGATTCAAAACAAATAATTGTCGCAGGATTATTCATGAGCTGATGACGTCATCAGTACACACTCCATCATTGCGTCATCACTACGCAATCACTTACCAGCGAATCCGGCCGTGACGCAGGTGCAGAGGACGGCGATGATGCCCAGCAGGTAGTTCTCCTCGTGGGCGCCCTTGACGGAGGAACGAGAGGAAGAGGAGGAGAAGACTGAATTGAGCTGAAATAGAAGCGAGATAGGACTGTTATAGATTACGAGCATGCCGAGTGAGGATGGTCGGGAAAATTAAAACACACACAATATAATAATAATGCCAGTGCAGCACAAAATTGCCTGCATGATCATTCCTTTTCGAAACACCGTTACTCCTAATCAATCGATATCGTATGATCAAAACCACCGTATACCTGGACGAGGGCGACGCCGGCAAATAGGAGCAGGATGGCGAACCATCGTGTGCGAGAGAAGCGACGGCCGAGGAAGAGCACCATGAAGACGGCGGTGGTGACCACCTTGAGTTGAGTGGTGACCTGGAACAATAGCAATAAAAAATATTATCATTATTACAATAATATTAGTTACTAGCAAATTAATATTGGCAAACAAATTAGCAAAGTAGCAATTTGCGGAGGTTTTCAGCTCTATACAATCATTTTCTTTATTCGAAAAAAAGCAGGTCGTACATCAACATCTTTCAGAAAAAAAAGCGCTTAGAAGGTTCTACGGGAACATCAATTCACCGGGATTTTTGGATTGAACAAGATAATTTTAAAATACAGTTTGGCAATGTTAGGGTGGCCGGGAGTAAGCACCTTCTTATAAACTGCTTTAGCGTTTAATATTTCTTCAAAAATTCGCATCTACCGTAATCTCTCATCATCGATCACCTGGTACACTCCGGGATCGAGGTTGGAGAGGGCGACGAAATCGAGGTTGTTCTGGATGGCGTACGCGATCGACGGCACGCTCATGCGCAGCAGCTCGCGCGGCTGCCCAAAGTAGTGCTTGCACAGGATCTGCAATCAAGTCGGGATCATTACATAATCACTAGCACAGTGTTGGTTGCACAGTGTTTTAAAAGTGTTTTTACCGAGCGGAACCCAGAGGCGACTGCATTTGCTAGCCATCACCAGGTAATGTGATCCAGCAGAAACACATATTCGTCGGGGTTCACAAATATTCAGAAACACTCACACACTCACTGGCCGCGTACAGGAGGTTCAACTGGGCGCCGTATCCACCCTATACTGAACCCGTTTCACATTCACGGCGACTCACGTGCTTGAACTCGGCGAAGCGGCAGCCGTAGGTGTAGAAGAGCATGGCTAACGAGATGGACATCTTGACGACCTCGGAGAGAAGGACGACGGTGGTGGATGAATACATCTGAGAGAGAGAGGAAAATAGAGGTTGCAGAGATTACATCTTCACAAGTCAATTTTACATGATCGCGAACTGTCGAAATTTCAAACTGCAGCAGTCACACCATATCGAATTTGCGGTCAGTCGTTCACTGATCCTTTACCGTACTCCCACAGAACTACAAATAGCTACAGTATACCTCATCGGCGGCCTTCATGCTGCGCGTGTACTTGACGGTGATGGTGTAGCCCGTCCAGACGAGCGTCATGGACAGGATCACGTAGGCCTGAAAAAAAGCGAAAATTACGATGACGGTGATGATAGAATGTTCTTTGACGCTCATTATCGATGCATGTAAGCGAGCCACTTTAATTGGAATTGCAAAGCTTGAAAGTTATTGAGCGCCATTTGAAAGACACATTCACCTAGTCAATATTTGGTGAAGCAGGTTTAAAAAAATACTAGGTTAGCGCTCATAAATATGGTTACAGGTTAACGATCATGGTAATACAGAAAACAAATTGATTCACTGACCTTGAAGAAGTTGCTCGAGTCCGAGTGGCCGCCGGCGCCCGCCGTTGGAGATTGCACCCTGAGAATGAATTGAATTGTTATCTCACGTGATTAGTATTACTGATTACATCATCACTAGACAATAAAGGAAGGATTGATATAGATGAAACTTACTGATCGAGAGTCTACTGAATCTTAGTTTCCTCAAGAAAATAGGTCATACTGTGAGAAACGTGAATCAACCAGCGAGCTCTTAGAAATAGCTCAAAAAGTAAAATTGAAAGTCGGGCAAGTTTGACGAAAATCTGCCCGACTCAAAAATTTAAAAAAAATTGTTGTAAATCTCTTAATATTTATTGCTGAAAGGTAAAATGATGGGAAAGTGCGAAAAAATACTAAAAAATATCATACTCGCAATTTTACGAAATCAATTTTCCAAGTTGGAATAACGTGAAATTGGTCAAGCAACGCCATACACCTACCGCGTTTGGCCAATTTTGAATTAAATGCCAAGATTATTATTTTAAACGGTTGCTTAGTCAACCTGATTCATTTAAAAACCTGAGGCAAAACAATAGTATTCTTTTGAACGCTTTTGTGAATGTTAGAAAAATACAGAAAAGAGGACAGATCGAATCTGAGGTTGAAATTTTAAAACACATTTCCGGCAGGTTTTTTTCAGGTTTTAAAAAGTAAATAACATATTATTTTGGCTTTTGTAAATAAAATAATCCGATAATGATAACTTTTAAAATTTGAAACGAAAATGTCGGGCAGGTTTTACTAAAACCTGCCCGTCCTCAGGTTGAATTCCAAACACTTTTAGAGCTCAGCTCTAGTACCATCATTCCCAGCAGCTCATAATCAGATAAGCTACTTTCATCCCAAATAAACCAATCAATACTCACCGCTTCATCGCGATGGGCAGCAGGTTGTTCTTCGACTTCTCGTCCATGTCCATCTTCTTCGGCTTCTCCGCCTCGTTGAGCTGCAAATTAGCTTAATTAACTAACATAAATATATTTTTAATACACATAAAATATATTTGAAAAATATATCAATATTTGACGCCAAAACTCACGCAAAGTCTCCTAGACATTTTTAAAAAATCAGCACAGGAAATGAGAAAGTGGAGAGGCCGATGAACGGAACTGGATCCCCGCAGATCGGCCCCCTCCTCCGGCCTTCCCCATATCTAGCGCCCGCAATCTATCGCAGGAGCAAAAGAACAGCAAAACAGCCCTCTGCTCTGCCGATTCTTTGTCTATTTCGCCACGGATCACCTAGTGAAACGCTAAATGTCACGCATATTCGCCTGAGCAACAGAGTGCCCTCGGGAGTTGTAGATCTAGATTAATATTACAAGGTGAATTCCGGGTGCATTTCACCACGCTGTTCATCAAGAGTCATTCCATTGTGACAGTCGATAGCATCACAAATCATCTCTGTATTGTCCACATTTCATTTTCGATAGCCTAACCAGTGCCACTCATCACAAAATATTCCATCTGATTTCCGCACCATTCCGATCTACCAATACCTCGCCTATTTCTGTACGGATCGCATAAACTCGCGCACATACATTCTTCTGGTACACCGTTCCCTCACGATGCGCATCACGTCAACGATAGTGGAGGATTAGTGTTTCAAGGTCTCTACTTAACGAAGTTATCCATGCAGAAGTGTTTCATATCGGTCATGGTATAATCATTCTAGCCTTCTTCTCTTACCCGGTACGAAGCGCAACTTCTAACTCATAACCTCTAGTCTCGTTAATTTGTTCCTTTCAGATCAACAAAAAAATTCGCAACTCCGTCACAATGATCGGTGATCTTGCTACTTTTACTAATGCAGTTTTACATTAGATGAAAAGAAATATCTGTTATCGTTTGATCTCGATTCACGTGAAGCCCAAGGTTCCGCTTTCTTTCCTACTTCTTCTTCTTCCTCTCGATATTCAGCCACAACTCGATACATTTGTTCGCATAAGCAGTGCTGATTCGCGGAACGGGAAAGAGCAGCATAGGAGAGAGAAAGATCGAGACCGGATCACATGAAAACTGCCAAGGCAACAACAGTGATTGAATAAAGAATGTGTTGTAACGCCGGTTACTGCGGCCAAGAAAGCCGCATGACATAAGAACGAAAGCTATACTTGGGGCATTGATCACAGAGAGACCAATCAGTGAGAAATCAGTCAGAAACTTGGGCCAAATGGTGTGCTCGCAAGTTTACCATTTTCATTTAACAGAACATGTAAATAAAAAAAAACTGTATGTGTCTGTCTTGCACTCTCCGCTACTTTAATGTAATACATATAATACTATAATACAGAATTGATCATCGCCACTAGTGAGAACCTATTTGACCTAGTCCATATATTTCAGCTGCATTGCAAAGATCCTAGGAAATATGTGTGCTATAAAGAAAAAAATCAAATTCAGTCAAAGTTTAGATAACAGATTCCGAGTGTAAAATTGCGCAGCAAAATATGCGCAAGGTAATGCTGACCTCTCAAATTCAGTCCAAGGTCGTATCTGTTTACCATTTTCTGCGTTCACAGCTTTACCTATCTCGCACAAAGTACGGAATGAAAAATCGAAAAAAGTAAGTGCGCAACAAGAATAAGGGTAAAACCGCATAGCCCAAAATAACGCTTTCGAGATTACACTATAGAATAGCACATCATACTTTCAGGGAATGAGTCGTAAACAAGGTACATTACTGGATTCTTGCTCGCGATTTGTGCATAATCAATCAATATTCCACCATAACTGCTCTACCTCCTTCTGCTTTTTGTCCTCCTCCGTCTTCTTTCCCTCCTCCATTGTCCTTTCATCCGCTGCACTCAACTCCTTCTGTTTCTTCTCCTTCTCCTCATCGCCAGCGACGTCCACCGCTCGCTCCTGCGTGCTCTCCATGATGGTCGATCGATTATTTAACGATCAGTGGGGGGACGGGGGGAGAGGTAAAAGAGGATATGGCTTTTCCTCCTCTCAAGGGAGGAGTCATTCCTCCCCTTTCCCATCACCGTCGCTGTGCACAAGCATGAACAAGGATATGGATATCCTGTGTGTGTGTGTGTGCTGCCGCGATAATGGGGATAGATCAATCAAGGTAAGGAGGGGGGAAGGGGGGGGGTGATTCACCTACCTCCTTCACTGCTGGGTCATCATCCGGGAACGAGAATGGGGAGGTGGCTTCTTTCGGGTGCGGAGCCATTATGAGAAGAAGCAATAAAGATCACTATCGGGACGAGCCGTTCCGGGTCGAGAGCTCTCAATACTGTGAGGGACGAAGAAGAGGAAGGAAGAGTAGGGGTCAATTGAAGAGTAGGAGGCGTTCCGTCGCGCGTAGCCAGTAGTAGTAAAAGTTGATTGAGTATTGTAGCATGTGTGGAAGATTCGATGATGGTGATAGAGTGTGTGATATCGAGAGAGCGGACGAGGGGCGCAGGCAGATATAGCCAGTTCGCCATGAACCCCTCTCCGACCGCGAGTGGGGGTGGAGGCGAAAGAGTGTTCGCATCGAGGAGGGCGCAGAGAAGAGCGACGGTGAGACAGTGTGCGAAATTGAGAGAGCGTTCGGTGAAAACAGGGAGCCAAATTTCCTGTACACTCGACTTGTTTATCAGCAGCCGCTGCCGATTTGCGTATCTTGTGTGACTCTTTGCTACCGCGCAAATGATTTCACTTTCTGAGAACGTTCGATAACAACAACTAGAGTCCAGTCAAATTTGTTAGATTACAATTTCTAATTATAGCAAAGATATCATGCGTTGGCGACAAAAATATTACTCGCTAAACTAGCATATTCTTCAGGGTACAGGAAAGCCTCAAACGGAAAGCTCAATGGGCATTGAAAGTGAGGAGTATGGACACAGAGAAATGGTGCAGAGCGACTACTGTGTGGACCCCCTACAGTAGAACTCGTCCCCCAGGTCAGCCAAGAGCAAGATGGAGAGATGACCTAAGGAGAGCAATCGGCGCGAACTGGTGGAATGCAACTTATGAAGACTACCGACCCATCCTCATCTGAGCGACTACCGCCTGATATGATAAATTGATTGATATTCTTCAGCAATTAGTTAGAAACATACAATTAGCCCTATTTTGTTGATAATAGTAGTTGATCATGACCATCAAGAAATTGGCAAATTATTAGGGTGATGCGAACATGCTAATTAACGCGCCAAAACTTGTAATCGCGTCGACACGTAGCCAGGGGCGTGGAATCTTGGGTGCGGCGGAGCAAGACAAGATAGTGATAGTGTGGAGACGAGAGATGGAGGGAAAATCGGAAGAGTACAGTGAGATGGAGTGAGGAGAGAGAGGCACACTCCGCCACGTCACACGTGGCAATATGATACGGGCTTTTGCAGTGACTACCAGCGGAATTTTTCAGGAACAATCGCGAAACTCGCATGGTTCGCCACAATGATTCACTTTTTCTCGGAGAACATTTCTCCACTAGGAATGTTTCACTCGATCGACAAATAGAACGAAGATATGGGGAGAAACGAGCCCCGTCAAGACTGAAACATGTGGCAACCGTCCCGCTTAGCTACCGAGTCCAGACAACCAATCTCGAATAAATCATTTTTAATTTAAAAAAAACAACTTCGTTACTTCTACAAAAAGTTGATGGCTGGCAACACTTTCACAAGTTGTAAACTCCTCTCCATCCTCAGTTTTCCTCCATTCCCATGGTCCCTTCACCTTCCCATCCTCACAAAGAAATGTGGCCACATCTGGCGACTAACTGTCATCTTTTTTTTCAGCACTCTTCCCCATACTTCTCTCTCTCTCTCTCTCTCTCTCTCTCTCTCTCTCCCTCTCCCGTGTATCTCTCTTCTCGTACCGTTGCGCACCCCTCTCTCTCTTCTTCTCGCTATCACTAATCACTCGTGATTACGCTCGCTATCCATCTTTTGTAGCGTGCGCGCCGTCGCAGCAACAATTCACTTTGATTAGTATTAGCCCATATCCGTTTCAAAACCAGCACACAAGTGTTCGTCAAAAGATCAAAGACCACCGCCGCGCCCCTCTGTCGACTGCATGTCTGCTAACCTTGCATAAACTGCCTGCTCTCAGACAGATCCAGACACATCACTCGTTTTTCGAGCCCATAATTATCCATTTCTTACAGGCCTTTCACCTTCAATCTCTCAATGCCGTCGTAAAGAGCGTTTCAAAATCAAGCTTTCTTCAACTAGCCAAAATGGCATCCGACCAGCACCAGCAGCAGCAACCCGGCACCAGCCAGCCCTTCTTCTCCATGGTCAGTTGCATGCATGGCGAGGTTGCATGTATATTCCGCTTTTTTGACGCAAACTAGCCCGAATTTGGTTCCTGCCGTCACTGGCTTGTCACCAATCCTCCTGCTTTTGACCTTGCAACAATCATCCTTGCTCAAACTAGTAGGCCTCACTCAACAAATTGGCAAAGAGCGGCCAAAATACAGTCGAACCACCTGTGTTTTCACCCATAATTTGAATGGAATTTCGAGAATGCGATGCCGTTCAGCGCACCCCTTGCGAGTCCCTCTCTTATTTATCATTGTTGTCGATCAAGGCCAACACCGGAAGTGCTTTGTCATGTCAAGTGATAATGGCAGACGTCAGTCAGTCTGTCTGTCCATCATCACCCTCAATCAATATTATCAGAGCCGGGGCCAGTGAGGGGGAAGTAAAGAAGTCGGCAAACAATACCGCTCGCTGCTCGCGTAATATCTCTCTCTCGTACGCACTAATCACGGGTAAATCACGCGCGGGCGAAACTTGAAAACCCCTTGATACAACCGCTCTTTGCGGGTGTTCGCTACAATTGTCCCCAGCAATTCGCTCCCACCATTTCTACCGTAGTATACAGTATCCACTGAGCACGCTACTACAGTATCACTACTTTTCGCGCGCGCGCCGCTCGGCTCTCCAAATTAGTCTTAGGCTAATTAGGCGTGCAAGAAAACTCGCTCCTCGCGCGGTGTCGCCTCAATCAAGATTAATGGCCATTTTGGATACAGGCGACAAGTGAGTGGCGGCGAGATAGGACAGGAAAGGTGGAGAGACAGAGGGAACAGTAGAAAGACGATTGAAGGGGGGGGGCTGTTCGGGCGTCACACAGGCGCCTCGCCTCCCAGACATATTAGAAGGACGGTCTCCTCCTCTCACTAGTGTCAGTCAGTATGGTAAGGTGGCTTGCTCTGGCTACAGTACCCCCACAGTTATATTTCTATGGTAAACTGATTGTTTTACAATTTTTCTCAAAGTAATTACGTGCCAATTTCAGCTAAACTTTGACAAGATGCTGCGCATCGAAAACATCACGAGGCACCTCAACTGGAAGCAAGGTATGATATTAATAATTCCGTGGAAAGAAAACAGGCGAATCATAATTGGAAATGGTAGTAATATTGCAACCTAACGTTCCCACGTTGCACCGATTCACCGGGCGCCGAAAACAAAAGAGCAACGTGAAATCGGAGCGCGGGGATTGGATGAAAACCAGGGATGGATTACTGCCCGATCCATCATAGTGCAGGGAGACACGATTAGCCCGTGAAAGCAAGCCACGTTTCCAGTGCAACTATCGCGAAAATCTCCGATTTCAAAGACTAAATCAATAATAGCTGTTCATCCATCGGGGCACTGCCGCGGCTGAATAAACAATAAACATCCCTCGCGGAATTAAGGTTTAGAGAAAGCGCGACTCAAGTTACCGTTGGAAAAACGTTCGCAAGATTTGTCCGGCTTCCCCAGCATAGTTATTACAACTTTAGGACCATAGAACATAGCAAAAACATATAAGCTTTAACATGATTTTACCATGTGAACAGAAACCATCGATGGAAGGGAAACGATGGAAGTGGAACTACTACGTGGATAGACGCGGACAAATGCAGTTATGATAGGCAAATGTGAATCGATTCATGCAAGTGTTGTGTACACACCACTACACCAAAGCATATCTGTAATATAAGCTTGCCATTTTAAATGCAAAAAGTTCACCCTACTGTACTCATTTTCAAACTTTCTCATACAAGAGAAACATAAATCCCGCGGGTCAACATTGTTGAAGACAACGTGGAAAGTTTCGCGTGAAAGAATTATGCAAATATGCGCTTTACAGGAGATGAGGATGAGAACTGGGCCAAGAAGGCGATTGACAATCTTATGAAAAAGCTGCAGAAACACGACAAAAGCTCGCTGATTCGACTTGAACAGGCGCTAAAGGTGGGCTCAATGGGTGCCAATCAAGCGCTAATTGGGTGCACGAACTCACAAAAGGACGAGGGACTCTCCATTTCCACACCATCTATCGCCCTGAACCCTTTTCTGGAGGCGAACAATGTGTAATTCAGAGTGGAGGAAGCAGCCCCAGCGAGTGCGTCACCATTCCCCGATCACTTGATGGGCGACTACAGATTTCGCATCGAAAAGTGAGTGATCTACGCTGATTTTGCACCGGAAGAGTAGCAAATACGATCAGAGCAGCGGAACAGAGGAGTTTTATGGCTTATCGGGAATGGAAATAGACTGAACATTCATGAATAGCGCACACGATACTGATCAACGCAAAGATTAAGCAAAAAGAGTCGTAGAAACGTGGAAATACGCTGCTGAGCTCACCTTAAACTGGGTTCGCAGGCGCTGCCTCACGTCATCTACTGCCGCGTGTACCGCTGGCCTGACCTGCAGTCGCACCACGAGCTGAAAGCGGTGGATACGTGCATGTACTGCTACGAATCGGGCCAGAAGGAGATCTGCATCAACCCGTACCACTACGTGCGCATAGAGGGCGTCGGCGTCCTCCCGCCCGTACTCGTACCCCGGTGAGCGGTAGTGATTGCGCGAAAGATACAACAAAAATATTTTAAAATGAGTGAAATAATCAATAAAAACGCTCAAAAAGAGTAGATCGGAACGTTTTATTCTTAAATCCATCCCGTCCTCCGGGGTAAGCATGCTAACGGACAAAGGACGGAGAGAGAAACGAGCGGAACAAAAAAATATGTTTTCCGTTTTTCAAATTAAAAATATTTTATTGCACCACAATTGCTCTTTCAGGTACTCGGAAACACCACCACAAGATGAAATTCCGCCAGCGATTCGGAGATTGCAAGTATGTTTGTTTCTGTTGTGTAGTCTCGAAAACTTTGAGATCGCAGATTAGACAAAATAAGAACAACTGATGTCTCACTTCTGAACAATATGCTCTCCAATATCGATTGCTTTAGACAATGGAGGCTGAAAGCTCCAACGGAATGCCCGACAACATCGACATCTCGTCTGGCTGCTTGAAGTACGGTAGTCATTAAATGGGGATTACGGTATCGGGATCACTTACCATATCGATTATAGACTCCAAGGACCGGTCAAGGAAGACCTCGACGCCGGCTACAGTGTGCCCTCCAACATCCCCCTCGTTCAGGTGGGGATACTGTAGTAGCATACTGTAGAGCATTTTAGGACAGGTCTCTAATTTCAATTCGTCTACAATTTATCTACAGTAGTGATCAAGGGATACAGTAAACTTGAAGGTACAGCACCTTTTGATGTCAGGTTCCCTACGAGGACGTCGACCACTGGGGCACAATTTCATACTACGAAATGAACAATCGCGTCGGAGAGCAGATCAAGGTACGGTATTTTGCTTTGCTTAATTCAAATTCGATGGTTCTCATAACTCCTTCGACGAGACCAATCCTCCATTTTGACATAATTGGCCCACTCTCAAAGAAAAAAAAGAGTATCTCATTTTTGCTCTCTCTTTCCTTCCCTAACCCCTTTCTGGAGGTGTGGAAAAATGTATCTGCGCAGGTGAGCGCTCCGACGATTCACGTGGACGGATTCACCGACCCACTCAACAACCCGGCCAAAATCTCGCTCGGAATGTTCTCGAATGTGAATAGGAATGCGACTATTGAGAATACGCGGAGACACATTGGCAATGGTGCGTTTTTACTTATTAAAAATTCTTGTTTGAGCGCCTTTGGAGGCAAGATATCAGCAATTAAAAATGTGTCCAGCAATCTGAAATGAGTTCTGTGAAACATCGAAGTAGCAGGGACAATGGGAAGGGGAGAGATAATTTTTGGCTATGGGTTCCACTGTTGAACAGGTGCGCCCTTTCACTGTCTATTGTCGCGTATCGCACTGCCAGCGTGCGAACAAGCACACTTTCCTGAGCGAGAGGTAATGAACAAACCAGATTTCGCGCGCTTCATCGGCAATGTGACAATGCATGGCACGATTGAAGACACCGTGGGGGCATAGCTCAGTGGTAGAGCGCTCGCTTAGCATGCGAGAGGGCTGGGGTTCAATTCCCCATGCCTCCAGAATCATTTTGCCGTTTTGAGGAGTGAAGTTGACATACGTCCGGAGTCAGTGCACGCTGTTTGCGGAATGTTTGTCGGACTCAGCGATATTTGTGCAATCGAGGTGACTCTTCCCCATAGGCTACGGTAGTTAAATAACTTTGTCGATTCCAGAAGTTGCAACTACGCTCACAACTTTCACCCCACAACGGTGTGCAAACTTGCAAACAAGACGTCTCTCAAAATATTCGATGCGGAGGTGTTCCACAAGGTTTGACCGTCCATCATTCCAAAATAAATATACAAGTAAAATTTCTTTTCTAACAAGAGAGTGATCTCTAGAACTTCCCAGTTTTCTACGCTCTCACCGCCCTGGCCCCTTTATGGAGGTGCGAAACAGTGTGCCAACCTAATCGATAATCTCAGCTCCTTTCTTACTCCTCAAGCCGCGGGTTCGATGCCTCCTACGAGCTGACCAAAATGTCGATAATCCGGCTCAGCTTCGTCAAGGGTAATCGATATCTGGCTGCTACAGTAATCAAAACATTCCGTTCAGGATGGGGCGCCGAGTACCAGCGACAGGACGTGACGTCGACGCCCTGCTGGATTGAGATCCACCTACATGCACCCTTGATGGTGAGGGGGATCGTCCATGCCTAATACATTGTCCCGGGCGATTTTATCGACTTTCCTTTTGCGATTGAATCACGAAACGTACGGTTAAAGTTTTAAAAAGTACCCCGAAATGAGCTTTCGCCACTGTTACTGCCCTAACAGAATGCATGGAAGCCATCTACTACTATCATCTGTGGGAAAGCTGATCTTTTATCTTCGAAATAATCTGATCTTTGATCTTTGCAGTGGTTGGACCGCGTTCTGACTCAGATGACGCCGCCCAAGGTCATTTCGTCTATGTCTTAGGCATGATTATCGATTGGCCTTTGTAAAAAATGCGAAATTGTGAGATTATTGCGACAACGAGAGAGTGTTTGCAGTCCTCTTAATTATCCGGATTCCGGAATCGCAAACATTTCTCTTATGCATAAAGCTACCGGTAATGTTGTGTGCACTTGTGTAAGCAATCGATAAACTCATTTTGAGATCCAACTTGTTCATCTTGAGAGATCGACAATAAATACAGTAATACTGTACAATACAGTACTCCTCTAATATCCGGGCGCGGTTCTGGGTGCGGGACAGTGGTCGCATCCTCCTCCGCTTCCCTTTTCTCCGTGAGATCCAGCGGCTCCGGCGCTTCCCGGGTTTCCGGGAGATCCGTCGGGTCCCTTGTCTCCAGCGGGGCCGGGAGGACCAGCGGGCGAGGCTGCCGAGGATCCAGGATTTCCAGCCGGGCCAGGAGCACCAGCAGGTCCCGGGGGTCCGGCGGGTCCAGGCGCACCGGGAGCCTCAATTATCGAACCTGCAGGTCCGGGGCCTCCAGCGCTTCCAGGTCCTCCGGGGTTTCCAGCGGGGCCAGGCGGTCCGGGAGGTCCTGCGGGTCCGGGTGCTCCAGCGGGCGCGGGTCCTCCAGGCGCTCCAGGGTTTCCGTTGGGTCCGCCGGGGCCAGGGGGTCCAGTGGGTCCAGCGGGGCCGGGAGGACAGTCGAAGCAGAAGTCGGGGTGGGCGGGTGCAGAGGCCTGGGCGTCGGCACCGGGTGAGCCGGGTCCTCCGGGAGCTCCGTCATTGCCCGGGGCTCCATCGTGTCCGGCGGGGCCGGGAGGTCCGGAGGCGCCCATTCCACACGAGCAGCACTTTCCTCCACCGGAAGCGCCGCCTCCGGCAACGAACTGAGCAGCGATGTCACTAAAATCAATGAGGATTAGGAGGTAGATCATAAGGACTCTAGGCCCAGTCTCTGATCAGCAAATTGGGTGTTCAAGGTAGCTAAGAAGTCGATTCCAACCAACATTACCTGGCAGTGCGAAGAAAACACAATAGACCCACATTATTTCAGAAAATAGCAAAATTAAGAGACATTGCGAGAAATCAACACTGCAGTAGGACTAGGAGTAGATCAAGGTTGCACTCACGTGGGTCCGGAGGACGGGGCCGGTGCGGTGGGCGCTGCGGGCGCAGGTCCGGAAGAGTACGACTCGGCGCCCATCGCGCGCGCACGCTTCACGCCGCTCGACTGCAGCTGGCGCACGTCGCCAAACCAGGCTGCGCGCGGAAGACGCACCGCACCACCCGCAGTGTGCACGGAGTACTGTAGGAGTACAAACATTATTAATGAGAATAGACAACGGCAACGATCTATTAAGGTAATTACTGTAGAGAAAGGTACGGTAAGTCAACTCACGAATGTGTACTGCTGCCAGAGGGTATTGGTCTGCACCTTGCAGAACTCGACCTCGTCTTGGAGACCAGCGTGCACCAACTGAGATGAAGATACGATGAAAATCAATGTATAAAATCAGGTACAGTAATATTTCTGTCTTCAATCGTCCTACAATACCTGCATGTAGTTGTAGATCATGGGCACGGCGATGATCGCTCCCAGAATGGCTACTGTAGAGAGGGAGACGGAGATGAAGGCGACGCGCTTGAGGGCCGCCTCTTCACGGGTGGACTCTTTGGGATCCATATCTGAAGGGTACGGTAGGGTCGCGGTAGGCAGAATCCATTTTTGGGATACGGTAGAGTAAATGTAGCTCTCTACAGCAGTATTCCGAGGACAATTGATCGACTACAGGAACACCTAGAGTACACCGGATCTACAGTAACCTACACTGTCTGTAGAAGATCCAGGACCTTCCGGTGAGCGCGAACGGGTTATTAGCCATGAAAGTGTGCGACTATTTACCTGCAGATCAGACGAGTGGAACAGCCCGATGCGATGGCACTAATGGTTCCCAACCCCCTTATATACTCTCGATAGGGGATGATTCTGTCCCCGCGGGGCGTGTTCTGTGGCCGGTTGCCATTACGTTTGCACCGTTTTCCCCATTACCCCTTCCACCCTCCCCGTTTCACCCACTCTCTAACCGCGGTGGGTGCTAAACAAAGGGAGATCAGAGTAGATCATCACAACGAAACACGACGGAACGGGTTTAGAATGAGTGGCTGGATCAGAACAGGGGATTGCCTACTCCCCCCCGTTAGAGTAGAAAGTAGTGAGATGCTAATTCGGCACAAATGACACTTTTACCTTCGTTGGAAGTTCGTTTTCGTCAGAATTGCAGTACAACAAATATGATTTCGTTTTTTTCACAGAAGATCCTTCGATAGACATGACTATCGGTAGAAATTGAAAGTGTTTCGGAGAACCATCTCAAAAGAGCAAATGTTGCTACAAAAGAGCAAATGTTGCTTTCATTCTAATTTGTCAGGCTCGTGAAACCCAAGATCCGCCCGTCGAAAAAAATCTTCGAATAACTTTTCTTGTTTCTTGTATGATAAACATGAACCCATAATCACAAGTTTTAATAACTCCAATAATCATTTTTGAACAATTTATCGCAAATTACAGTGAGCAAATTAGCAGGCCAGAGTACAATGGTGAGAAGTTAATCAAGGGACGAAAAGTCTTCTGGGCCAAATAACTTACAGGGGTAGGTGGTATGAAACGCAAGATCAGCTACAAGTAGCGATGAAGTCGAGTCACCTTGTTTCTAACGTATACAAAGTAAGAAAAATGCGAGATTAATACTTATAAGTGAATGAGTTGTGCGGGAGATGGGCGTGTGTGATTTTGTTTCCGAGAGATGGCTAATTTGATGTGTATCTTTGAGGGGGAAAAGTGATAACTGGGCTTCGCGCGTAGAATCAGGAAAGGCACAGATGCAACATGGGACACAGTAGGTGGACACAACAATTTACAGAATATCGTAGTCTATGGATGATTATCGATTGATTAATACCGTATCGTCATTATCGATTATTCCTCCTGGGAATGAGCAGCCTCCTCATGCTCCTCGCCGCCGTTCTGCGCCTCGTTGTGGTGCACAAGAGGCTCCGCCTCCTCATCGCGATTCTGAAATTTACCAAGATTACGGTAGGCACACCACAACTATATAGTTCTACAACTACAGTATTCCTCCACCGACACCACAATTTTAGGCTGCGATTGTTGTTGATTTCAAAGCGATCAGTTGCCAGCGCAGTGACGGTTATTGCAACACTCGGATTATTGATTGATTGTTTGATTTTAGTATTCGTCGCCTACCGTGGTACACCCCATCATCCACCGGATACACCTTTCTCTGCAAATTTACACCGATTGAACCCTGCTAATCGATCGATAAAGAATATCGGAAACTTGGAAAAAAAATCGACGACACTCACTCCGATGGCAATGTCGAGGAGTACGGTAAGCACGACACCGATGAACAGCAGCGATCCTATCGTAAGCGCCGAGACTCCTGCAAAGGTATTCATTGGAGTGCTTTTATGAAATAAGTGCAAAATATTCTCCATTACTTTCTCCTTCCTAACTGGAATTCAAAATGCATTGGGGAAAAGAATAGGTTCAGAATCGGGGAACCTTGCAACAAGTAGTGATTTGTTTCATTCCTAAACCCATTACTCACAAGTCGTTTGCCATTTACCATCTCAGCTATACCACAGAGCCCTTCCGATCTTAGATACGTCCGCAAAAGTTGCAAATAAATTCAAATGAACCAAATAAATTAATGAAGACTACCGTACCTCCGATGAACGAGTAGTGCTTGGCGGCCTGAAGTTCGTTCACCAGCATGTCCCTCGTGTCCTTGTCGATAACTGCCGTCTCGTTCACCCAGAACACAGGCACGATCACGTTCCGCGTTTTAGAGAGCATGCTGCATAATTAAGTTATTTTCAACAATAATGTATTTAACTTAAACTAATATTTTTTATCTAAGCGCCGTAAGCGAACATGAGCGCAACTACCAAATTTCCAGATTCATAATAGCGCCATGAAATAGCGATCGCGCGGGTTACCAAATAAAGCAGTGAAAATTTAATGAGAAGTACCACAAATCACGAGGGATGGGTCTTGCGCACGGTGAACCTACTTTAGACCAAAAAGTTCGCTCTAGGGAACAAACTCAGACAGCTTTTGGACTTTTTAAGGTGAAATTTCGAAAAATCAGACGTCATTTCATGTCACCCAGGCGCGGTAGCGCCTGAAAATTGCAAAACTAAAGACATCATTTTCGAATTTTCACTCTTAAATTCTAAAAAAAGAAACATCATTTGGGACTAGGGGCAACAAACGTTTTTGGTCTATGGAACCTACCCTAGGCCTTAGAATATCGGCACACAACTGATCCCGGGTAAACCTTTTATTTAAAAAAATGTGAATATTCAAAATATGTATTGTCATGTGCTCGGAAGTCAGCATGCAATTCGTCATGATTCGTGATGAATTGCATGCTAAAATCTCGAGCACGATCACCATTTATCATTAGCTATGACCGATTCGTGAAGCAGCGAAGACGCTGCCAAATAAACATAAAAGAAATACTTGTTTTTTCCCTAATAATCACAATGAATAATATCAATCAAGAGTGCATTTCATTCATGATAATCGCTGTGCGAAACACAATACTCGCTGGTCGATCGACAAATTCGCCCGACTTCAAAACGTGTACACTTGTATCGCCCGATACATCTTCGATAGTAGAGCCCCCTCGTATGTGACCTTTCTCTCAACCTTTTGGCTCCACCCTATTCTCTCCCTCTCCCCACCCTCAAGATATCTTCACACTTGAACTGAACCTTGCCGATAAACGGTTGCCTTCTCTATAATTGCCTTTGCCTTTGCGTATCACATACAAGAGACATAACACACCGACAAAACACTTTCGGCAGAATATGGTGGACCACGCACATGTGCTAGTGTTCTAAATAGGTTTTAGGGGAACAGAGATAAAAACAATTCGGAAATTCTAATCTCGGCCGTTTCCGTTTTAGAACATTTGCACCACTTAACATAAAATGAGATCATCACTCACCCCAGATTGCCCTTCTTCATGCCCACATTGACTTGCATGACTCTCTTGGCGATGACGGGCACTCCGCTCGTCGGCTCAATGTCCACGTATGTCATGTCACGGTCGGGATCGGGGCGATCGAGACCGTCCACAGCAGCCCACACCTGAGCAATTTAATAATAATAATAATAATAATAATTCGCAACATCGACATCTATACCTACTCAAATTAATATTATTTGGATTAAACCCTTCTCCAAAGAGACCGAAATTGTCCGAACTCAAACCAGAGCCTCTTAATTGAAGCAACGTGACACCAAATCGCCTTATTGGAGAAAAAAACCTTTTCCGCTCGATTAGGAATATAACGAGAAAAAACTATTCTCAGATAATATCTACCGTCACTGATTCCGATCAAGTGGATATTCTGTGATCTACAGTAATCCAATAGCTACAGTAACCCTCTCTGACCTCCTTGGGACTCTGGAGGAAGTGTGCCTGACTGAGGTAGACGCGCGGCTCGCCCGGCTGACACTTGGACAGGTCGAGCATGCCCGCGGGCAAGCAGCCGGCTGCAGTGATTACTGGTTACTGTAAGCTACTGCAGCACTCTTTTATCGATTAATCCAAAAAAAAACAAATTTTAAAGCAGTCATAGATTAGACTGCCGTATTTATTAGGTACATATTCACCTAATAAATACGGCAGTCTTTTTATATATTATATATTCGTATTCATCGCCGACTATAGAGAAACGAATATACACAATTATGGAAATTTGTATAGATGAAAATACAAAATAATTGAAATAAAAACGTACGATACTGCACTTTGGTGTCCTCAAAGTAGGTGACGGTCGAATTGACGTGGCAGAAGATGTGGTTATCCGGCTGCGAGGGGTCGTACATCGACGGAGGCGTCGCGTATCTGACAGATGGGAGGGGTACGGTAGGTTGAACACGGTATCGATTCACATTATAAATCGATAGACTGGCACAATCACCTCTACATCACTATCCACCGTTCCACACTCGGCCTCTTCATGCTCGATGTGAAACATTAAACAGTGGGGGAAATTTCGGCACGATTATTAAAAAACCCAATAAAGCGGCTGCTTGGTAATCAAAATATAATGGATTTGCATTTTTCATACATATTACGAAATATGTTATTTGGGTGACCGTGCCCCCAGCGAAAGATTTTTTTTTAAATAAATAATCACACACCTCCATGAGCTGATGCCGTCGTACTCCGACTCGTCCATGTATCCCAGCTTGACGGATCTGGAAATGAGTAATTACTAGCTATTCGTCGATCGCAAATTCCCACCACATTCTATTTCTTATCACACTGCAGTTTGCTTTAAAACCCATTTTATTATACGGTGAAATTTTGATTCCCAGCCTCCAAATGGGTTTCAACGTAAGCGGCAGCTCCTCTCACTTTCACCTACTCCCTCATCCCTGACCCCTTTCTGGAGCCCTTGTCTCACCTGCATGCCTGACTAGCAAACAACGGTAGTACGACATCCTTCCTCAGCATGGGCGGGAACAGCTGGCCATCGGTGCCATTCAGCATCCTCGCGTAATCATTCTCCCAGAAGAGCGGAGGGAGAAGGGTAGAGTTGTTCCACGAGTACATCTGAAAGATCGGTTGATGCATACTTTATGTATTTATTAAATTGTTTTTTAACCACAAAATGTGCATTGAGAAATAAATGCGTTCAGAACATGTATGGTCTTAAGATGTAATGCAGAAACACCGAAACACCAGGACGCGCAAAATTTATTTTACAGCCAAAACGTCACAAGCGCTAGCTTGCCCAATAAACGGAAGGCACCGTACCTTGCCCAGGTCGCTCGATCCCGACTTGCCCGTGCCCACCTCGTACGTCCCGTCGTACGTGTTGTTCTGCTGCAAAATCGAGGCATTGAAATTTCCTCATAAAATTGTTTTCAGATTCCCTAGGTGCATCAAAAATGGTTTTTAAAATCATTGACCGACACTTCTAGGTTCCATCGTTAGTATGACAATGTAAATCGAAATACAGAAAGATTGTGTCCATTAGTCGATCAATAAATGTATCATATCGGGCTCAGAGGCTCAGACGAGGATGGGTCGGTAGTCTTCATAGGTTGCATTCCATCAGTTCGTGTTGATTGCTCTCCTAAAGAGCTAAAAGCTCCCGAGCTGCTAAGGAGAGCAATCGGCGCGAACTGGTGGAATTCAACCTATGAAGACTAGTATCCATTACTATTTCTGCTAAAATAAAAACCTATCAATCACTCGTCAAGTATTTATAATAATTATCCTGCGTCAATGCCGTTTCAGTTTCAACTCATATAAAACATGCACTTCAGTCCGCAATCAGTTCACCAAATGATCACTAATATATTCAGAATATTATGCCTATGCACAACCTATGGACTAGGTCGTTGTGTTTCAGTTGAGGAACTCATCCGTCATATTGATTAATATTCCAAACCCAACTTACACCATAGAAGAATCCGATCCTATCGGGGATCTTGAACGTGTTGCATATCCACTTGAGCACGGGATTCTTGCAGAGAGCGGAGATAAGGGGGTCATCGTACCCATCGAAGAGCGCCTCACCAACCTGCCATGAGATCATTCAAAGTAGCTTCCAGACAGGGGTCAAGGGCGAGATAGTGTGCGAAAATTAGAGGGCATCTCTATCACACTCACATAAAAATAAGTCTACGGAACCATACGTCTGGAGAGCGAAGACTATCAAAGTATGAACGCCACACTACCCTGCGCTTATTAGACTTCGAAGTTGTCGCGACTTATGAAGTGGTAGACTTATTTTCCCGTGACCACATCATCCCCAAATACTCACCGAGATGGTCACAAATGGCGTCTCCCTCTTCTGTGTTATAAGCAGTAACTCGATGGCGACTTTGGTCGAGAACCCTTTCGACTCGGCAATGTCCACCAGTTTCTGAAAGAATTTATTATTTTTGAAAAAGTTAAAATATTTTGCGTAGATGAATTTGTACTATTTTTATAACGTTCTTACAATTAGTTTAAACTGAAATAACGCCTCTACTACTATCGCAGACGCCCGTACTGTTATCTCAGGTGCGGTTCACATCATCACTACTATCGTCAACAGAGTATTGCAATCGATAAGGACTATTTTCATGAATGAGTGGGTCCCACCTGGAAGAGGACGTTGGGTACGGTAACGGTGTCGTTGAGGAAGCAGTCGGCGCATGAATGAGCAGGGGAGAAGAAGTACCGGTGGCGGTTCTGGTAGAAGACGCGCGTCTCGTCAGCGTTGAAATCGTACTCCACCTTCTCCTGGTCCTCGCTGCAAACATATTAATTAAATATTATTTCTCTAGTTTGAGGGTAATCAAATGTTACTCCTAATCCGAAACGCGCCTGACCAAACAAATTGGCCCAACTCCTCCATTACCATGGTTCTGATTAAGCAAGAACACTATCAAAAAAACCTTTGCTGATAATGAAAATTTTACCACACAACATTGTAAATATCGATAGTAATTAATGTATTTTAAATTAGTGTCGTTGTTTGATGTCACATCGTGTTCAGCAAAAAAAAAGATAATTTCAACTTCCATTCCAGCACTATCAACATTTCTTAAGGGGAATTGCTGACCGCATTGATTCTACTCAAATTGTGCAGCACAGTCACTACTACATTATACCACGCGATCGCTAGTTGATACGTCACAATTGTGCGTGATTTTTCCCGGCATTCACTACTGGTTGGCGATAAGTAAAACAGCGGTTGAAAACAGATCTAAATTCGTCATGTGGGTAGATGTAATGGGATCGGTGCGGTGTAAAGCGACCACGAAAATGAGTCATCGAACAATTGCCGTACGAAAAAGTAAAGCTGTCTACGAATAATGATTCACGATGTTCTTGGAAAAATGCTAAAATTATATTAGCTGTTAGACAACCGTCAATTTAATTTTTCACTTTCTGAAAGTTTGCAACAATTCGTCATCAACAATAATATCCCTTTCATAAAAAGGATTTCGCAATGTACGCTACCACCAGATTGTCGCATCGAGCGAATTGAAGGGTATATTTTGCCGTACGAAAATAAATATGGCTCACATGAAAGCGTAGGGTCCCTTCTGCGTGAGGTTCAGTTTCTGCGTCCCGTCGAGGAATCCTTGCTCATTTTGAACCTAAAATCGATGATTAATTAATTATTGAATAAATATTAAAAACGGCGTCTAACTTAGCCTGCCCTAAAGCCTCTATGAGTCGCTACCGAAATTTTTACCGGAGTGATAACAATGAAAGAAACACCATCTTAATAAATAATATAAATCATTACAAATGTTTCTATCTAAAAAAGGAAAAGGGCTCACCGAGTACATCCAGATGTGGAGGATCATCTCGTAGGGTGGGTGCTGCCACTTCTTCGTCACATCATTGAGCGTCCGATTGCCCGAGGGAGCGGTATCGTACCCGAGTATGTCTCGCTGAATTGAACACTTCTTATTGTCTATCAGTGGTGAATGGAAGATTATCAAATAACATTAAAGCCGCAAAATGCCGATTTATGCAGGTTTTTTTTATAAATCTTTTACAGGGGTCCGGCATGGTTCGCCTAATTTAATTATTATTTTTCTAAACAACTTCCCAAAAATCTAATTATCTTGAAATTCTAGCTCATAATCATTTTTTAACAATAGTTGCTCGTCGCCATAGGTTGCTTTCTTTAGCGATAAAATCCTCACAAGAATATACTACTGCATCTCGATAAAGGTTATCAAACAACAGAGAAACTGGAAAAAAGCGCGCTTCGCTAGTTCATTTCGTTTTATAGTAGTCAGTGTAGGAGGTAGAGTCGTGCCCGATCACGTTTCAAGAATTATTTTAAAAAAAAAAGGAAAATCATCGTCCTATCGAAAAATTGAATCTCAATGGAGACTATAAAACTAGGGACCACCATCTATTTCGCCGAAAAAATCGCCAGTTCTATTTATGCCATGAAATCGATTCTGATCGAGTGCAGTATGATGCACGAAAAGAAAGAAAAAAATATAATTTGAAAAGAATTGAAATAATTAACAAAAATAGAAACCCCGCCCCCTCAAGAAAAGAGACAGCCGTATCCGGTAAATACATACTAATCTCCGGCTCAGGTCCCCACACTTCTGCCGGTGTCCACGACTATTTTCCGGATGTCGCTCTTATAATTGCATTTATCTATCTCAAAGTTGTGCTAAATTGCTACTAACAAACACGTATTAATCGTGGAACACTTCCCACTCAAAAAAGAGCACTGGATTTGATATAGCAAACGAGCAAAGCATGCTGCACTATTGATAATGAATGCGCGCGCAATTCAAACGCATACAGCAAGCGCGCGCATGAACAGATTGCCGTCAAAATTGTATGAGACATACTCTTACTACCCTTGATCAATAATCAAAAGAGATTAGGCGCGGCCATCCACAACAACGTGAGTTATCAGATCTCAAATACGTCAATAAGCTAGTTATGGATGTACACTTGGATGTACTGAGGGCGCGCATGAACAAAAACAGCCCATTTTACTATGGGATATGCATAAACCATTGTTTGTCCAACCTAAGATGGAAATATGTGCGGCCATCCACGACAACGTCAACTGTGGACGATTAGACAAGGTGATCCGCATGATTTTATAACAAATTAGAGTGCTGTCAGCGTGCGCATGAACAGATTTCCATAAAAATTGGATAGGAAGTAGCTTTAGTATCACTAATCAATAAATAGTACAAATTAGGCGCGGCCATCCACAACTTCAACTGTGGCCAGAGGTCAAACGTGATAAAGTGCAGTGCGTGATCGGAAAAATCGATATTACAAGCGCGCGCATGAACAAATCGGCATTGAAATCATACAAACTACAGCCTTACTATTTGTGAACAATATTGACAAGAAATTAGGCGCGGCTATCCAAAAAGGCAGTAGTTATTAAGGAAAAATGAACTGTTCCTCAAGGGAGGGAGTGTAAAGGCTGCAAGGGTAGGAGTAGCAGTGATTGTGATCTCTCACCATCTCCTTCTGTGGTCTATTGGTAAGCAATCCAGTCTTTCACCCGTACCCCATGGGTTCGAATCTCAGTCCTTGCTTACCTATTGCAACTTTTCGTACATAAATTACCCTTCTCTTGCGCAATGTATCGCGCGAAGGTGCACGATAATTTCGGCCTGTCTCACAGGTCTTTCAGGGTAAACGCTGGCTCTCCCTTACGGCTCTCCAGGATGGTGGTCCCTACTATAAAACAACAGTGAAACCGCAAAGCAAACCGCAATCCTTGTGGATCATGAGGTTTAAGGACGCTGATTTCCTTCCCATGAAATATCAATTGATAGCCAATATCGGTTCCGATTATACAGTGCAAGTTCAAAACGAAATGATCCAACGTAAGACTTTCTAGTCACAGTGAAACTGTAAAATGTGAGGCATAGATAAATAAAACAAATCTCAAGTGTACGTGACATATTTTTTTTCCAAGAAAAATTGTCGCTCATCGACGTGCGGCTCACCTGGATGACTTGGTCGTTGATGAACCTGGGCACGGCGAAGAGGCCGGCGAGCCCGCCAAGAATGAGCAGAAACCCGCCTATTCCGCCCAACCACAGGGCGGTTTTGAGCTTAATCGAAAGCATCGTGCTCTCTTTCAGTGATAAGCAGCTGCAAAATGTAGTTGGCTTTCGGAAAATCGATAAATAAGTGGCCAATTAATAATAAACAGGCAAAAACACGCGAGTATGCGGGGACGGAAGTTGTTTGTCACGGGGCTATCGCAAAGTGACTCATTGGGGGAACCGCGGAACAGCGATTGCCGACGGAACGGTATAATGGGAGGTGTCACTCCAAATAAATCATCGAAATGCACTATTGAATTGACAGCGCGCACAGAGAATATAAATAACCCAAAGAAAGAATTTATTTTGCATTTTGAATTGGTTGTTATTCCGGAATACTCGAGTGATTTGGGCAACAAGTTGTTTTGGTGTACCATTCGACATTGAAGAGATAATTGGACATTTCAAAAAAGCAATAAAACGAGAACAGGACAATGGAATTCGAGAAAATCATTTCGAAATCCAGGAGAGAAACGTCAAAGGTTGCCGACCACAGTAATAAAAATTCAAATAATACCGTATTCTTGTGAACTCTCGCCCCGACATTTTTTTGATTTTTTCCTTTTTTTAATATTTATGATAAATAATTTATCTTATTATTCGGCATTCACTGTTCTTTCACAATTGTTCAGATAATAATATTTTTATTACAAATGTATGGTACAGAATTGATTAGCATTAGCGCCTAGCTACGTACAAGATTTGGTGGGAAATCGTAGTATTAGGTTAAAAGTTAGTCAGTGGCGGCGAGGACGTTTACGTTGACCGTCGCTTTTCTGTTGCTTGCGGAAAGCGTGTCGGGAAGGGCGAAGGTGACGTCTGCAATCGATAACTCTTCGAGATTACTGTATCACTTGAAATTCAGATTACGGTATTAGGCCATTTTACCTATATACGTTTGAGTGATTTTCAAAATAGAATACTCCAAGACTTAGTATTGAGATGGTTGAATATATTATGTCATCATGTCTTCTCAGATTTGCTCAAACATAGTCAATTACTGTAGCAACTACAGTAATCGATCGATTCCTTGACCTACCGGTAGGCAACGTCATCACACTCCGCTCGTACACCTCATTCTTGATCGCGACAAAGGCCATCTCTCTGCAAATACACGAATCAATCGATATCACAGACCTACTGTATACCTGATCTGGTAGTCGACGGTGAGAATGTCCACATTATCGATCGACTCGTCGACGACCGCCCTGCTCAGGTCGCGCAGCAGCGTGTGCGCATTCGCATAGTGGAAGCGACCCCTGTAATAACAATAGTGACCTACCGTAATCACAAATCGATTGGTATACAGTACTCCAAGCAGCTACCGTACACTCACTCAAAGTAGTGTCTGCCGAAGCCGGCGATCGCCTCCTCCTCTACCGTAACCTGGTAGATAAACTCGCGCTTCTCGAGGATCTGGAAAATTTATATCTTAAGATGGCGAGCGCCAGAGATACCGTATACCTTCCACGTCTCGAACTCGTCCCAGTAGAACTCGGCGGGGATGTCCTTCTGTTCGATATTAGGTTTATCTCGATACCGTAATCAATAATCGTAATCCGGTTACCGTAATCACTCACCGATTCGAGCGCATCGTAGTTGGGCCGATTCGTCTCGAGCTTGAGCCGATTGGGCCAGTCCAGCGTCTGGATCAGATTCTTCACGAGGAACTTCCTGTCGTCCGCAACGTTCTGAGGTCAGGAATTACGATATCAATCGATAATTTAGGATGGGTTGTACGGTATTGATAGTGAAGATGAAGTGATAGTGTTGATCGAGAATACGACACAGATCGATAGTGTTGATTGAGGTTACGGTATCGGCTTAGATTCCGATATCTTGCCAGGTTACGGTATCAATCGATAGTATACCGTACCTCATTACAGAGCCGCTTGAGGCAGCTCGTCTGCAGCAGCTCCGAGGCGGAGGCGCGTCGCCGGTGGTTCACCGTCAGCACCTGTGAAGGTGCGATTGATTTTTGATCTTTAGATTTTGATCTCCATGAACGGTTGCTATAGTCGAATTCATATTGTGATTATTCGTCTAGGGTGCGATCTCAAAAAGAATATAGATTCTTCTTTTCCTCTCTCATGCATCAGAAAGTGCGAATGGACAGCGCGGATTTGTGTTTCATGGTGGGAACATAATTCTCTTGTTTTCTTGCTAGTCG
The DNA here is from genome assembly GCA_036245785.1 of Pristionchus fissidentatus. Classification (NCBI taxonomy): domain Eukaryota; kingdom Metazoa; phylum Nematoda; class Chromadorea; order Rhabditida; family Neodiplogasteridae; genus Pristionchus; species Pristionchus fissidentatus. Next base: position 829,437 of record BTSY01000003.1, on the reverse strand, counting down.
CTCACCATTCAGGGGAAACTGAACTCTTTCACAGTTATTTCTACCGTATACCTTGTTGGACAGCCAGCTGATCAGATCCTCCGACCCGCCGCACTTGGCGAGGCGCACGCGCAGTTGCTGCAATGATACGGTAGATCATCGATTGGTCTCCCGAAGTTTGTGAGATCACTCCGATTTCAGAGATAAATGGCCACACCAGAGAAAGAATAGAAATATTACTCCAGATTCCAAAAAAATGAAGTTCGAGGAAATCTAGAGAAAGATCATTACATAAAACAAAGAGACCAAAGATCGATCTCTCTTCTCACCATCATCTCAGCGATCATCCACTTGAAGGGCATGTTCTCCGTGTGCATCAGCGTGGCGAAGTCGGGCTGCAGACGGTGCCATCTGGAAAGATACAGTATCCCGCTTGGAAATAAAGTAACCTTTTAGGAATTAAAGTATCATTCTAGGAACTACTGCACAGCATCGAGTTGGCACCGTGCCAAGAGTGTCTCTCGTTGTCTGACTCTCTCGTTTGGCGCTCTCTCTCTCTGTGATTCTCTCTTTCTCTAACCTGATCTCGCCGCTACTTTTTCGGAGGCCGTGTACTGTACCGGCTACGCAGGATTCCCTCGTTTCCCATACTGTCTCATGTCCATATACGTGAGATTTGTTCTATTGTGTCGCCGCCTTCGATTCGAACTCCGCTACAGTACCCCCCGAGACTACCGCACACTCACTTCTCGTTAGGGAAGTAGGACACCATGCGCAACACGAGCACGCCAATCGCCCAGATATCTGCGGCCTGAAAGGGATTGGGTTACGGTAGGCATCATATGTTAGGTCCGACTACGGTAATCCGTCTACAGTTCATAGCGATACTCACCTCATCGTACTCCAGACACTCTTCGCGCGAGTTGGCCGTGTACAGATTGAACTGCTGCAAAGGTAAGGTTACGGTACCCACTAATTACAGTAGGAGCCGTGTACGATATTTCAATCTACAGTATACCTTCTCGAAGCACATGTACTCCTTCTTGCCGACGGGCGTCACGCACCTGCCCTCCTCGAGCAGACGCGCGGAACTGTGCAGAATCGATAACTATCACATTCCGTAACCCGAGTTACCTTAGCCATCTGTCTACAGTAGGCTGAACCAACCTGAAGTGTCCAATCTTGACGGTGCCTCCGCGCGTGAGGTAGACGTAGTCCGCCTGGATGTCCCTAGAGATGATACCGTTACGTGGATACAGTATCGAGGTTCCGGTAGATGTTTGGAGGGAGGTATGACATCATACAGTAGGACTACAGTACCTGTGCACGATTCCGGCATGTGAGAGGTAGTCGAGACCGGTGCAGAGCTGGCGCACGATCATCATGATCACACGGGCGGGCATCGACTAAATGGGAGATTGCGGCATCACTATGTAATACTAAATTGCGGGAATTGCGTGAGCACTAGGAAAACCAATCTGTTGAAACACCATCCGGTAACTCACTGCTTCCTCAGGACTGCGATTGCAATCTTTCGAGACTTTCGATAGTATTTTTAAAAGCCAGATAGTACACCCCGCAGGTTTCGCGTCTCACGCGAGCCCCAAATACGTCTCAATTTTGTGAAACGACTAATCTTGATACGACTAATCTACCACGTTTTGATAACCTACCTCACCGTTGAAGACGTCGCTGATTTATAATATCTTTTAAATAAACTACCGTAATTCCCGACTACCGTAACCCTACCGTATACCTCTCCGTTGAAGTTGTCCCTGTACTTGTTAATGAGGGACTCGAGCGAGTAGAGACGGGGCAGGACCATGTGCAGGTCGCCAGCCGACACAGCCACCGCGTGTGCGTGCAGAATGTTCGAGTGACGACACCTGACAGAGGATACGGTAGGGGATTAGGGGACTGTAGATTAGGCTACTGTAGAGTACGGTAGGCAGAATACCATAGGCGACTGTGCATGTCAGGACTGTAATCGCAGTCAGTGCCTGCCAATATCATTCATCATAAAGCTCAACCAAAAAGAGAATTGGGACAGGGTAGGATTACGGTAGCTCTAGGGTACATTAGTCTACAGTAACCCACCGATTGAGTATGTACAGCTCCGTCACGATGCGCTTCGTGACGGCCTCGATGCGCTTCACGAAGCGAACCTCGTCGCCCTTCGCCTCATCCAGCGCCTGAGGGCATAATATCTGGCTCCTCCCACTTCCGGCCCCTTCCTGGAATCCGCCCACTCACCCGATCAAATCTCCTTGCCAGATAGGTGACCTTGAGGGCGCAGGCGCGCGGCTGGGCCTGTAAATCAATAAATACTCTATCCATTCTGCACACCCCCACGCCTACTGTACCTGCGTGCCGCCGAACGTGAAGTCGCGGCCGTGCGCTGCCACAACCATGCCGAAGTGGCCGGACGAGAGCACCTCGCCTACAGTAACCAGAGTGTCGATACAGTAATCAATAACAGAAAATAATACCGTACCCTTGTTGTAGTCCTCCTTCATGTCGGTCGCCCACTCGTCGCGACGATCGATCGACACCGATTGGACTGCGGCCTGAGATCAGTTCGGTAGGTCAGAGCAAAAGTTCTGTTGGTCAGATAGATGATTCAGTAGGTCACACAAATGATTTTGTCAAGGGAAAGTCCAGAACTCAGTTTCTTTCATCCCCAGCTATCAAACAACATTTCGGCGGAACAGATGGATAGCAAATCGATATACCAGTGAGATTGCGTAATCACTATGCAATGAGCAAATCAATAAATAAGCGGTACCTGGAAAGAGTGGGTGAAGGCGCGGCGGAGCGTGATCGCCAGGTCTCGCTCGGGCAGCGACGACGTCGACGGCGCCGACGGACGCAGGGTTACGGTAGAAAGCGTCGTCATGGTGGTACGGTAGGGTTACTGTAGGGGAAGGGTTACGGTAAGTACGGTGAGAAGTTGATGTGCGGGGAGAGATGGGACGAGGAGTGAGCGCGAAAGAGATTGGGAAAGTGGGAGAGGGAGAAGGGAAGGGGGGGGGGGGTAGATCGATGGATGTATACTCGAAGGAGGACATTGATTGCTTGACCTCGGGAGAAGGGGATTTGGCACGTAAGCAAATGAGATGGGGGAGAAGAGGGGTAGATCACGAAGAGTCTGATCTGTCGATCGATTGCCTTCTCAAGAAAAAGGAGTAAAATTGGATTCGTAATAGGCTTAGCCCAAGCGCAATATAATTGACCAACATCTCTTTTGTTTCCAAACCACCACAAAGGTGCAAGAGAATGTTTAGCACGGGAGTCCCTGTAATTTTTACTCTCAGTTCTCTCGCTTCTGACCCCTTTCTGGAAAAAAGGCGGGCTGTGGATTATGTTATGTTTTAATCAATTTTCTAATCTCTGAGATTTGGATCCCGGGAATTGCTTTATTCACAACGGTTCTTGGTACATAGAATGCATGAGATCTCATGAAACATATTTAACTAGGTCAGGGGTAGGTACTGTAAGTAGAATACTATCGCTGACGTTTCTCTTGCTAATCCTATGAATTCGAGCACAACCGACAAACATGTGATACGGTAATAGGGTATACAGTAATATGTTCTGGCTAGAGATGAAAGCTATCGTACATCGCAGACTAACTAGAAGAATGATACTGTAGGGGGAATACTGTGATGGGGGGTAGATTACGGTAACAGGTTACGGTAGATCGATCAACTGTCTGGTGCCGGCCGTTTGACTGCCTTGCGAGTGCTAGCGCTGGGTCGCTCGAACCCGTCACTGTCCTGAAATATTTTTATATTTTATCGATTCCCGAAGGCGCAACGGAATAATGTGTGATTACACGAACGATGTACAGTAAATAATGTGTACGGTATGCTGAATTTCAGTGATAAAATGTGAATTGTATCATCACCTACCGAGAGTCTACAAATATCTATGCACTCGGTGAAACACAAAACCGAGAGGAGATATATTTTCTAAATGATTTTATGTGAAAGTTAAATGAATGTTTGAAATCATGTGGCAAGGTATAAACAACATTTCAGCATTACGTGGGCTCGAGTTAGAACGGTAATTCAGGGTACTGTAGATATTTGATTATACCGTATACCTTGTTGCTACTCGAGGTGCCTTCTTCAGTATCGTTGGGCGGATCCTTGGGTCGAATGAAGGACTTTGACGAGCAGGGTTGGGTGAATTCGGCTAGTTGGAGCCTCAATCTAGAACAGAAAACGGTAGGGATTCGGAAGATATCGATTTACGGATGATTCGGAATCTACAAAAAGTTGCCATGGCGAGACGCAAAAGTGCCAGAGCCCCTCTCTCTATATTTTTCCCGCCTCACAACCCCTGTAGTGTTGGCCAGTGTGTGAAATTTTGTGCGATAAAGTTTGTGCGTGATATTTATTTGGATATGTAATTATCGATTGAATCTACCGTACCGATCATTTTCGTCCTTCTCCTTCTGCAGCTCTTTCTCAAGTTTGCGCGTTCGATTGTCGGATTCATCCGGTTGCTTGACGAGCTCTGAAAGATCAAAAATCAGATATCAGATATTGATTTGTGTCAAGTTTTCTTTTGAAGCACAAGCATTTCCAGAAATGGGGTAAGAGTGAAAAAAGTGTGAAATTAGAGGATCCTCGATCATTTTTGACGTCTTCCTGGAGGACTGGAATTACGTGCACAGGAAAGATCAATATACAAAGTACACACCGATGAGGTCGTTCTGTAGATCGGCAATGATAGTCTGCTTCGCAGCCATAAGCAACGCCCAATCCTGCAGGGATCAAAGATCAAACTATAGAAAATTTAGCTCTTCAGGAACAAAATTTTGTTTGTGTCCCCCGTTGTTTAAACATTTTTTGCGGAGATTCTTGGCGAAAAATTCATTGAATGGCGCATCAATTTCTGAAAGATTCTAGACACAATCCATGAAACGCGAATGCTGCAAGTCTGAGAATCATTAATTTCAATTCTAAATCAACCTGGTCAGATAGAAAGAGTGCGAAGGTCAAGACGAGCTCAGTAAATAGCAAGGGAGCGTGTGAACTTGTGACATGCTCTCTCATGATCGCACGACCTCTCGCTCTGACCCCTTTCTGGAGGACTGGGTGAGGAATGTTGCGAACCTCTCGTTTCTTCGTGAAGAGATTGTTGAGTGCCTGGAAGTCGTGATCCTTCTCTGCTAGCGTGCGACGATGTGCCGCTGTTAGACGCTGCAAAATATCAAACATAAAAATCTTCAACGGATCAAAAATCACGACGAAAAGTGTTTGTGTTAAAATAAAATTAAAATATTAGCAAGAATACAAGTCTGTTGAGGCCACTAGCCTAGAGACACTACCTGATTTGTGGCTGTTACTACTCCTGGTCACATGATTCCAAACCCACAGACCAGGGTTAGAGCGAGAGAGTATGCAAAAGTGAGAGAGTCCATCTCCATTTCACACGCTCTCTCACTCCATAGGCCTTTCTGTAAGGTTGACCGGCCTGTGGAATGATGCGTGGTGAAATGTTAGAGAAAAAGAAAATCCGAGTTTTTGATTACCTAACCAAATATGCTATCCAAGAATCATTTACAGTAGGCCCTAAAATCACTGCAGAAATGTGTTCAACTAATAAAGATCAAAGCCTAAAGTTCAAAGATCAACTCGCTCACATCAATCTCATCCTGCATCTCCTTCTGTAACTGGAAGACGAGCGTGCGCACCACCGCGTCCCGTTCCCCTGAAATTATCGATTTTTACCCCCAACTACCGTAACCGGTCAAGGAAGTACCGTACCCTCCGCCTCCAGCGCATCAAAGTGCGCCGACTTGATGGGAGGGCGGGGCGAGCGCAGAGCGGGATTGGGGGTGGTCGGAGTGGGGCTGGAAGAGGTTGAAGATCATAGATCAAACTCGAAAACAACAGTATTTCGCATTTTTCGAATAGTTGGGTCCGTTGGGGCTCTCGGGTCTGTTTGCGAAAATAATATACGAATTTGCATTTTTCACTTCACAATCATGTTTCAGGAAAAAGTTATATTTGAGCGTGATCTAGCACTAATTAGTGTATTATTTTCTTCCCCACTGATAGACTATTTCAAAAGAACATCTACTATTTAGATCGAACCACTTCTTATTGCAAAACAGGGCCCAGAAACAATCAATTTTGGTAGGAGAAGTTTTTTTTTTTTCAAAAGTACCTCAAATCGAGATTGGGTGGGATCTGACGAGACGTCGACGGTTGCTGCACCTTACTTGCTGCAAACACAATCCCATGATTTGGCACCTCCACAAAGTGGTCAGTGACTACATTCTGTGGACAAGCGAGTGATTCCCTCTCACATATTTCGTTGCCTTAATTTTTAGGGGAATTGCGAACATGCGGCTCTCCGTGCGATGTTCGTGGACTATTCGAGTATCACACGTCACACAAACATTTTTTTCTATTTGTATTTACAAATTCAGAATGGGTCACGGATCCACAGGCGAAACGGAGTGGGACTTTCTCACTTTTCAGCTACTATGTTTCCGTAGAAAAAATACATGCGGTAATCTCGGAAAGAGCTGACAACCTTTCTCCACGGGGACCAGCACAGTCGGCGTCTTGGGGGTGGTCGGGGTCGTCGCAGCCTTTATCGCGGCTGCAGCAGCTGCAGCCATCGATCCATCGACGGTCGGGCCAGTGGGCGGGGCCGAACGAGGAGCTGCTGCAAGGATTATTGTAATCACCAGGCTATCGATTGATCCCAGCGAGTTACTGAATCTTCACATTTTAAAATTGGTAGCGCACTGTATTCTATTGATTACGATATCAATTCGACCTATCTGTTTGAGGAGCACCAGGGTGTCTTACTGTATCTAGGGATTACGGTGTGCCATCTACGGTATCTCACCAGCGGCTGCTCGCAGAGCCTGTTTGTACAGATTACTGTGGCATGGGAGCGTTCTTCGACAGTGTCTCATCGGACAGCGACACAGTCTCGGGTCATGGGCGACTGGCTGGGGCAAGAATGGGGCCGGAGCTGGCTGGGGCAGGCAGGAGTGATGGGGTTGCATGACTTCACGACTCGATGGTACTAATGACGTCATGGTGTGAGGAGGCAAGAGATGACGGTGCTTGGCAGGAGGAATTCCGGGAATAGTTAGATCTACTAACGGGACGGGTTGTCTGGGGGTGGGGAAGGGAGGAGGAGGGAGGGATGAGGGGTGAGACAGGGAGGGATGAAGAGATGAGGTAGCGGAACAGTGGGTGATTTGAGAAGAAGTAGAGGGAACGTTGAAGGCGGAGAAAGCGGAGGCTATCGAGGGTACGGTAGGTTGAATCGCAAGCTCGATAGAGGATACGGTAGGTTGGAGCGCGAACTGAGTAGAGGGTACGGTAGGTTGGAGCGCGAACTGAGTTGAGGGTGCGGTAGGCTGAAGAATGTACTGTGAGCTTGCGGTCGGCTGGAGCGCGAAGTCGGTTCTCATAGCAGGTACCGTAGACGGTGCGTGCTGGGACGTGGCTCGGGGTGCGTAGAAGGGAATGGGCAGTTGCGCACTCGGTGCTGCTACCGTAACCCCCTCGATCGACCCTACCGTAGTCGCTAAATTCGGAAAGAACGAGTGCAGTAGGTCTTCAGCTGTCTGCATTTTTCGGGGGTTAACTGACGCCAAAATTGGACCGGAAAAGGCATATTCCTTAAAGGGTCCGCCCCCTCGAACAGTAAAGTGATAGATGGGTGGTAAATTGAAATTGAATCGAAAGACCGAAATGACCGTCAATTGGGAGATTTATATGCGAGTAAGCGCGATAGATTCATAGTCATTTCCGTTTGCCGATTAGAATTTAGATGAGATCCGGCTTTGATGCGCGCGTGGATTTAATTGTGATTTGGATGGATGGAACGATCACTTATTTCATGATTCGTGCCTACAAAAGCAATTGAAAACGTAATACTAGGCAATAATATGTCAGAGAGGTCACAACCATTTAGGAACTGACTAGAGAAAGAGCAAAGATCAAACTCTCACCTTCTTCCTTCCTCATTCTGCGCGGGGTCATAGGCGACTTCAGGCCCGGGCTCTGCAATTTTGAAATTTGAAAAAAAACGTCTAGAAGCACACGTAATGCAATTATTTGGAAACCGTACTTTTCAGCATTTTCGAACGAATGGGGGTCAGGAGGGGGAGAATGAGAGAATCTCTCTTGTTTGCACACACTCTCTCGCTCCTGACCCCTTTCTGGGGATTTCAACTGGGATAATGCGCGTGAATCACGTGAAGCGACGGGGCATTACGAAGCCCCGCCGCCGGGCGCCAAACATGCGCTTATCTTGGGTGTGTTGGTTGGCGACTAATAGGGGAGTGGATGGGAAGTGATGGAGAGGGGAAGTGATGGGCCCAGTGATACAGACCGCGCCACATCATAGTGCTTCACAGCGAGTAGACTGAGCGAACTGTGAGACGGCGCTCTCTACATTTCGCACGCACTCTCGCCCGTCTGTCGATGATAGAGTGCGCGAAATGAGGAGAACGCCGTCTGTCATTTCCACGTTTGCCCCTTTCCTGCGTCGATTATGACTGTTATTGAGGAGATTCGTCAAGTGCCCATAAAAACAGCGAATGCGATTCGCTCTCTTGACGTTGCGCAATCGGAGAATCTTATGGGAAATCGATATCTAGGTGATTGGAAATCTCCTGAAATGGGGTTAGTTTTAGAGATTTTGAGAAAGTAAGAGGATCTCGAAAGCGTTTTAGATGTTTAGAATTATGAGGGATATGTAGACGTACGCATGTTGGCTCGCCGAATAAATAAAATTTTGCATCAATTTCACAAATCGATAGTTCACAAACAAGAAATCGAGCAAATTCGAAATTCAGAAATTTTGGATAGATAATAGGGAAGTTTGGGACATAGGTAGGCTCAAGGGTGCAAAGGGGGTCGGGATTTTGCGGGGCACAGTGCAAAAATCAAACGAGTAAAAATCCAGAAGGAGGAAACAGTTAAGAATTTTCGGGTGCACCCCGCAATACACAATAATGGTGGTACGAGTGGCACTGTGTAAAAAGGCTCGGATAAGCGCTGCCCACCTATGGTTTGGGAATCTTTTTTGTTGTTAGAAATGAACATCTGATATGAGCAGAGCCAGCGCAATATACATCGCCAGAGAGTATATTTCTTTTGCAAAATATTGAAATGGTATAGATCCAACAGATCAGACTACCAATACACCAGTGAGCCGCATAGTCAACTCTTCAGAGGCACGTAGATATTTATACGAGATTCAATCTACGCCGACTAAATGTGATCAAATCTCGAATATGACTGCGTAAGGAATCACATAGATTGCGTATCTACGGAATTTATAGCGACATTTCGAAGAATCCAATCTGCTAATAGATGCGAAATAGTAGAGCAAAAACCATTTGGAACATCAAAAGTCGAGTATCTGTGCGTAGATTTTGAGATTCGAAATGCGATTACTGTTTGTAATTCTGAGTAAAATGTAATGAAAATAAATCGGTTTGAGACCACACCCATTTGAAATTGTGAGTTACTCTCTCATATCGAAAAAAATCGCTGTGGCCACTTTCTTGAGCCTAGGAATAATGTGAGATGTCAATGGTAATGATCCGGGGAAATGCGCCCGTGTTTATGCACGGAAGTTTTTTTTGTAAGCTAGTGTTCATCTGCCAGCGAGAAACGAGTGCTTTGTTACGTTACGGCAAACCTCCCGAAAGGGGTCAGCAGTGAGAGATAGTGTACTACTGAGAACGTCTGTCTCGCCCCCCCCCCCCGTTCTTGCATCTCATTTTTTTTCGAAATGTCGCAGTTATTTCAAGTTTCAATGGTTATAAGCACATCTGGTAGTTATAAAAATCTCCCAATAATTCCCTCTATCAATAACCATACCTTCGACTATCGCCATGAAAAAGCGTGACTGGCTATCTCTTTTTGTTCTGCAAAAATTTTTGAAAAGAAGAGGAAGAAGAGGAAAAGAACAGACAGCATCGTTTTTTAGTGATTTTAGTTTTTCTTCGATTTTATGGTCGTTCCGATGGTTCTGAGCACATCTGGTGTCTAGTTTTCTCGACTGAACTCCCCCCCCCCTTACCCTTCTCTCCCTCTCTCTTCTCCCTTCTCTCTAACGCCAATCAAGCGGGGGCGATAATCTTCGCAAGAAACACAACACATGTTCACACAGAGAGAGATAGAAATAGAGAGGAGGGATGAGCGAAGATCAGCGCTTGAAACAGTGGAACGAACGGGGGCTCATCATTACACAGGCCGGCCAGCCCTACATAAAGGGGTTGGGAGTGAGAGAGCGTGTGAAACGAAGAGGGACTCTCCAACTTTTGCACGCTCTCTCGCCCTGACCCTATTCTGTAGATTTTGAATCATGTGATAGACCGCACACGAGGGAAAAAGTTGTGCATGTTGATCAGGTATTTAGTGATAGACGATGACAGAATTGTTAATAAATGGAGAAGATCTGTACTTTTCACAAAATTTGCGCATGAATGAGAGTTGTTGACAGTTCGCGGAATGAAGAGAAACGGTAAGATGTCAAGATTGTTGATTAGTGATGATGCAAGACCAACCTCCACAGCTGCGCTAGCTGCGACGACACTGGGGTCGAGCGGAGACGGTTTGGTCGAGTTGCGACGCGGTCGCACGGCCGCTGCTGCAGGTGCTGCAGCTGCTGCAGACATTGTGCTGCAGCAAGGGGACGGCGGCGGTTGATAGACGGGTCTGTTCTGCACACTCACTCGATGTGTTTCTCTCTCTTTCACTCTTTTCTGCCTGTCTGTCTCTGCATGAAACCTCTCTCGTCTCTCTCGTCCCTCCTCTTCTCCCTCACTCTCCTTCTCTTCGTCTGATGTCCCTCCCCCGCAATCGATGTGCCCCCTCTTGCCTCTCCCTCCGCCCCACGTTACCACGCAAAAGCGGGCGGAAAGAGGCAGAGAAAGAGGGAAAAGAAAGTGCGTTGTGCGAACCCGTGGTGTGGCCGTGGCGAAAAGACAGAAAGCGCGTGCGCCTCGTGGCGGTGCAAATGCGTGCGTGGACTCCTCAAAACGTAGATTACACGTTGCATAGCCCCTTTCCGTTTTTGCTCTTCCGGCGTTGTACGTGGCGTTCTTATTACTATTTTTGTTGTATTTTTGCACAAACATAGCAGGCGTCGTGGTTTATCGAAGTTATCGTGGAAAATATTGGCTTGGCGTATACTTCCCCATTTCAGACTACCCTATTTTCGTGGACGTCGTCGTTTTCTCGTTGCCTCTCGTGATGGTCGCAGCCGGCAGGGCTAAGAAGACCGCCAAGGGAGCAGTCGAGGCGACGGTCGACGAACTACTATCACCCGAAATATGGAACAAGAATCAGTGCAATGTACGCGTCACGCTCTACTAATCTAAATCAATCCATATCTAGGAATATGAATAACAAGCGTCTCCCAAAATGCTGTTCATGTGGTTCAAAGTTTGGGCCGTGGGAAGCGTTTCAGAGCCAGATCTGTCCTTGCAAAGTTGCGGGGCGAGTATTGATTGCCCCCTCGTTCTATGTTGACAGGAGGGCACGTGTCTCCTCCTTTTTTGGCCTTTTTTGCGGTAACTGACATATTTTGAGCTTGATGGGGGAAATTGGAGTTATGTGATAATTAAATTTTAAAAAAACTCAAGGAAATGTATTCAGGTGTGCCAAGATGTGTGCACTACGAAGGATGCCAAGATTGCGCACAGCAAGACGCCCGCTCACACAAAGGTTTGTGTGTTTTAATAATTTAGTAATTTTCTTATATTACTCTGACGCTTTCTAGTAGATAATGCTCGAAATACAGACACGATTTGCAAAATGACCTGTTGAATTCGAGTTAATCATGTTGCCTTAGCAACAACATATGCAGATGTTGGAATTGATTTTTTTTGCGATTGATTTTGTACATAGTCGGCTGCGTAATTATCAGAATTGATTGCTTCTTGTTCGCAGAAAGTGGCCGTCTTCAAGTTCTTCACACACGACGTGGCGAAGCTGAAGTGCTCGTCCAAGCCATCGCAGCTAGCCGATCGATACAAGGACAGAGGACATGAGGCCATCGGTGAGCTGAGGCGATAATAAATAAATAAATAAATTTGAAATTAGCAAATATAATAGAAGGTGTATTGTGCACCCTCAAATACCAGTCGGTTTAATTCACACTGGCGCGTCTCATTTTTTGAGCCGATCTTCGAAACTAGCATGCAATTTGTCAAATTGCTTTATTATTGCCGAAAATATTTCTCTCCAGAATTCTTTTCCACCGTGCTCTTGACGGTTGATTATTTGTGTAGTGAAAGTAGCTCTTAAATTGAATTGTATCGGTTGCCTAATAATGATGTAATGATTTCAGGTCTGGACTGCATGCACGAGCTCGTCTTCTCCTTTGCAGAGAGCGGATGGTGGGCGTGCTCGCTCTGCAATGATGCAGGTAAGCAATCGATAATTAACTATAAATTAAATCAATAATTTACTGTAATATTTTAAATATAATCCAATGTTCAGGCCACACATACGATCAAGTCGACGAGCATCTCGCGTCTGTCAGCCACTTGCAGTGCTATCTGGTATGTTTTTTTTTACTTTGTAATTTTTATACTTAGCAAAATTGTGTAGGCCATAGACCGAAAACGGTTGTTCCCGAAAGTCCCAAAATTATGTCTGGTTTTTAGAGCATTAGGGCGAAAAAACGAAAATTGCGTCTGATTTTTCAATTTTATGACCTAAAATGATATCTGAGTTTTCTAAATTTCACCTCAAAAAGTCTAAAATCTTTCTGGTTTTGTTACCTCGAACAATTTTTTTAGTCTATGGTGTAGCCGATTCGCAATTTTTTTGAAGTAGTTATTTTTTTGGGCTTGACGAATTCACGCAATTATTTTTATATTTTATTCATCATTATTGAATCACGGTTCAATGATGTTTCAGCATGTATGTATTTGGTTTGTCTTTGGATGCCAGACTAATGTATTGCGAATGGGAAGCTATAATAAGTTTCGTTAATTCTGCGTTTTGCAGGAGGAGTTCCATCCCGCCAAGGCGAAGAAGATGGAGCGTGGCTGGGGGCTGACGGAGCGACTCGAGTACCTGCTCGGTTCGTGTTTCTGTTGGCCAATTCAAGGCCCAAAGAATCACTGATATGTCTGAGCGGTGTTCAATATCACCATTATTTAAATAATCCATTTCCACCTACAACAATATTCCAAAAAAAAGGTTCACGCATTGAAAGCTCACTGACAAAGCACTCGTGGGAGGTGCTTTTGTGTTATGCGAGTTTGTCATAAGACTTGCTCGATAATGCTAATAATGATATTGTTGCATCATTTGCTCTATAAATAAATAATTGTGCAGGCATCAAGAAGCAGATCCACGATGAGGAGACGAAGCGGGGCGGCGCCGACGCCATGCCCACGCCCGAAGTGATCGAGCTGTCCTGGACACTGGAACTCGCAAGGGTACGATAGGGGTAGGAAACTATCGAGAAGTGAAATACTCGATGAATATGGTAGTAACGGCGAGGGCTGATGACGTAGTTGCATAGATTTGAAGAAAAATATGCGCAGTTTCCCATGTGAATCACGAAGCAAAGCGATTCGGCTACGGTAGTGTTTTGTTTGCAGGAGTGTAGAATAAGAGTGTAAAATTTCGGTGGTGACGTAATGAGCAATAACTTCCGTGAGCAAGCTATTTATTATATATATATATATATATATATATATATATATATTTATGCGTGTTCAAAGAAAACGCGGTTACAAATAGAAAGAGGAAAACGATAAAATGAGAGAAGAATGTACGATAACGTAGTGAGATCATGAGAGGTCGGGGGTCATGTATGAAGTTCGCTCATGCAGAGAAACTGATTTGATTACCGGGTTTTGAGAAAAGCCTAGCCGCTCTGGGAAAGAAACTATGGTGTCTATAGTTGGCATGTGAGCCAGCATTAGCGAAATTTATTCCATTTCTTGTGTAATAATAACTGAAATGATGTGGTTTGAGTTTAGAGATTTTGTATTTGCCTCTCAGAAGATTCATGGCTGTCTTCAAATCTATCGCTTCTCTACGCTTTTCTAATTTGTCTAATCCTAATTTCTTATTCCTTTCCGCTACTTTCGGGATAGTTTCTCGCGTCATATTGTAGCAACGCATGAAAAGTCGGCGAGTGAAATAATTCTGTACTTTTTCGAGTACCTTTTTGTTTTGAATCATGTAGGGGTTAAATACAGTGGACGCACTTTCTAGGATGGGTCTTATGTATATCGAGTAGGCTTTCACGAGGATTTCAACATTTTTCGTTCTGAGTGCTCTGAGTATAATGTGACAGGCTGTTTTGCCTTTCATTGCAGTTGTTCTACAGTGCTTAGTGAAAGTAAGTGTTTTCTCAATTATGAACCCTAGATCTTTTACTTCGACGTTCTGGGCTAATTTGGAAGTGCCGATACTGTATACCTTTTTGGTATTGGCCCGTCCTAAGTGAAGTGAGCTGCATTTATGTGATGCTAGGGGGAGCTGCCACTCTGCAGACCAATTTGATATACTATCAATAGCATTTTGTAGTGGGACAGAGGAATCACTCTTTTTGAATGCTCGATATATTTTTATGTCATCTGCATACATTCGTGCAATGACACCATTGTTTTGTACGAGGGATGGTATTTCGGAAGTGTATATTAGGAAGAGCAATGGTCCAAGCACAGAACCTTGTGGGACTCCACTAGAGACGGGATGGGGGGTTGATAGTTTTTCACGTACTCTGACTTGGAAAGTCCTATCATTTAAGTATCCTGATATCCAACTAACTGTTTTCGAGGAGAGACCAATATTTCCCAATTTTAATTTTAGTTTGGGATGGGAGACTCTATCGAACGCTTTCGCAAAATCGAAATATATAACGTCCACTGGTTCTCCGTTACTAATGGATGTTGTCCAATATTCAAGCGCATCAAGCATTTGTAATTCGCGGGACCTCTTCTTTCGGAAACCGTATTGTTCATCGGGGAATATGTTCTGTTTTTCGCAGTGGTCTATGACAGACTTGCATAAAAGGCGCTCAAATACTCTACAGAAAAGCGACGTAATCGAGATCGGCCTGTAGTTTAAGGGGTCAGAAAAAGGAGGAGATTTCTTTACGGGAGTAACTATCGAGTGCCTCCAAGGACTAGGCACGGTGCCTGTTTCGTATGAGTGACGAAAGATTATTTCCAATGCTTCTGATATCGGGACTGCTATCTTTTTAATGTAGCTTAAATCAATGTTTTCAGGAGTTCTACAGGATGATCGTCTCCATTTACTAATAAGAGCGCAAATTTCGTGTCTCAAAAAGAGGGGCTCTTGATATCCTAGTATTGCTGAACGCACTGTAGTCGGTAATTTTCCATTATCGGTTGTGAAAACGCTTGCAAAGGTTTCAGCAAGCAAATTTGCCTTACCTTGGTCATCTAGAATTAGATTTCCGGTGCTATTTTTCAAACCTTCTACGCCCTTCTGTTTATTGACACAGCGTTTCATGTAACGGAAGAACTTATTTCTGTCCTCACTTTCAATAACTTTTCTCTCGATAGTTTTCTGGTATCGAATCAATTCTGATCTGAAACGTCTATTTAAACTTTCAAACTCGCGCGTCAATCGTGGGCAGCTTACTGCTATTGATTTCTGCCACGCATTGAAGCGTTTCACTAGGAGCCGCTCTATGTGTGGAGGCACTTTTCCGTGCGTCACGTTTACTTTTACCCATGGCACGTGGGTACCAATAGATTTTTGTATCACTTTAATTAGTAAATCATACATCTTATCAACATTTCTCATTGTAGAGAAAGCAGTCACCCAGTCTACATTTGCTAGCTGACAATTGATCATATCGTAATCTGCTTTCTTGAAGTCTCTTTTCAATGTGAAAGCGGGAACAGAATGAACTAGTGATAGCTCAAATTTGACCGTGTTGTGGTCGGAGATGTCAAAGGGTGGGCCTACTTCAGTTTTGGTGACTATTCCTGGGTTGTTGCAGAGAACGAGATCAAGGATGTTCTCTTTCCTAGTGGGGTCTTTCACTAGTTGCGCGAGTTTTATCGACTTACAGAGATCAATAAACGACTGGGAGGAGGGGGTGATATTGGTTTTCTGGGGGGAAGGAAAAGATGACCAATCGATATAAGGTAAATTGAAATCACCTGTGATTATCGAGGGCTGGGGGCAAGAGCAGAGGTCAGTTATAGATTTTACTAGGGAATCAGTCTGCAGAGTGGTCGCTTTCGGATTGCGGTACGCGCAGATAACTCTCAATAGGTCACCGTTGATATCTAGATCAATGGCTAGCAGTTCATGTGACCCTTTGACAGTTTCATCAGATATCTGAATGGCACTAATTGAGGAATGCACTATTATAGCAACTCCACCTCGGGAATTTCGGTCTCTACGGAAAACATTGAAGAATTGTTCGTGCGAATCTAACAGGAGAGAATTGGGGAATACCGATGACAGCCACGTTTCTGTTAGGCAAATGATTGAATATTTCTGAGAGAGAATTTGAGAGAGATACGGTAGCTTATTTCGCACAGAGCGGCAATTGGCTAGAATTGAGGTAATCGATATTGAGTTTTTGTCTGAGCGATTTAGAGACCGGAGATTCAATAACAGTTTCCCTGCATGCCGTAATTAGGGGGGACACCATAATAAGAAGCGTATTGCATGTAAGGGTTGGGATACGACATGGGAATGTGCATGGGGACGGGAGGGATGGGGGGAACATGGAAGGAGGGCGGACGTCCGTACTGAGGAATCGGGGCATAATGGATAGCCTGAGTGAGATCTGGCTTAGGCGGGGGCGCCGTATCCAGGTTCGACGTGCTCGGAATCGTGTTCGGGCTTGATTTCGTGATCGGGTTTGGGTTCGTTATCGGGTTTCGGTTCGTGATCGGGTTCGGATTACGGTAGTTAGAGGACATGTCGTTCCAGCGGTCTTTCTGATTATCGTAGCGTTTCGTCGTCTGACTCTGCCGAGTGTTGGGCTTGTGTTTCTCGGGGCAAGGATTACGGTAAATGCTCGGCGGGGTCTTTGGTCTGTCAGCAGGATCCGCCACCGACGGTCTCACGTACACATCAGAGAAATGTGGTACGGATTTGAGGAACTTTACATTCTTCATGAACAACCGGGCGTGCTGCTTAGTGGGTAGAACGACTTTCGTGAGCCGATTGTGTGGGCATTCTGGGTCCGATACGGGCATCCTGTACACGGAGATGGGCAGACATGGGAACTTGACAATGTTCGTCATCTGGACAACTTGGTCGTAGTCCAGTTTGACCTGCTCCAAATGAGTGAGTGCAGGATTTATCGGTAATCGGGCAATGACCAGAGATCTCTCGAGATCAGTCGGATTCTCGGGAGGGATGGGCGGGGCAGGAGGATCGTGGGTGGGCGGGGCACTCTTAGTGAAGGGGGCGGAGATACACGTGACAACACTGGCCTCCGAGTGCATGTCCTCATCGTCGTCGAGTGTAATCATGGTGACAGGGGTGGGAGGGTGGAGGGGGTCAAGCAGGGGTTTGACACGACTCACCACCTCCCTGAGAGCTGCCAATTCCTTGTCCTGCTTGTTGACGTGCTCCTTGAGACGCTTCTGGTCCTCCTTCATCTTGAGATACATCGAACATAGGTCTTCGAGTGACATCATTGAGTCGCTGTCCCTTCTGGCTCGCTTGGTTGCTCTCGCAGCCTCAGTCGACTCTGCAGTGGTAACGGAGGCAGAAGAGGTAGACGCCATATGGGAAGAAATCATCACCTCGTACGGTACCGTTGCAAATGAATGCTACACCCGGTACCGTGCAGCCAGCTTGGAGGGAAGGCGCGCGACGAGAGAGTGTGGCCAATCGAGAGAGCGGTGGGGGGAGACTAGAGAGAGACTAGACACGACCTCTTATTATGTTAATTAATTAATTTGCAGAAGAAGCTGATGGTGGACGACAAGGCGCTGGACTACGCAGTACTTCCCGTCCCCGACGACGGCAACAATGTGATGGTGCAGTGCAAGGTGAGGATAGGGGAAGGGTACGGTAGTCACACAATAATGAGATCAGAGTGGGATACTCTATGCCCGCACACTTTCACGTAGGGTTCATTAGATTGCATCGTCCTTGGAGAAATCGCATTTCTTTCTGTTGGGTTGGAATTTGGCGCATTGGAATATTCGAGTTTCAATGGACGATCAAGAACCGTTAAACACCTGCATTGCGTTAGGACTGATTTGGGTGACATAAGTATGTGATTTTCTGTTGTAGTGTGGAGGGGTATAGGGTATTTTTAAAAATGAATATTTACGCATTTTTCTTGCTATATTATCGTTGTTTCAGGTTTGTCACGAGGTGCTGCCATGCCGCAAGGACTACGTGGCGGACGTGTGGCCACTGCACAAGAAGACTGACAAACATGCGCGATTCGCGCGCCTCCAACGGATACTCGCACAGTGTATGTTTATTGGTTACTTACTTTAAATTATTAGACATAAGAAAGTTAAATGAATTCATTAATACTTACAGATATTACAATTAAACTGCAAAGTTTATGCGGCAAAAGTAGAACATTCCCGAAATATGCATGCACGCTCTCACTACTTTCATGTTTCAATTTGTAGCCAAGAAGTGCGGCTCTTACATTGTGTGATAATGTTAACTTCAATTTTAAGGAAAAATAACTAAAATATCACACGCCTGGCTTTTTTCATTTATCCTGAGATGTTCACGGTTCAGCCCATCATAAAATTGCATCGTTCAACTTTGAGGCGCTCACGACTACATATCTGTGCAAAAATAAAATTTAAAAAAATTACAGTCACATTCGATCGTGTGGCGGAGGAGGATCGGATGATGACGGAGCTGAGTGAGGAATCGACAGCAGGCGCCGCACGATGGAAGCACGTCGACGATCGAGTCTACGGTCCCGTCTGTGGCATACGGTATCTGCGGACGATGGGTGAGTTCAAAGTGATTTTCAAAGAAAATTTTAACCCCATAAAAGATAGATAATGAAATCGACGTCGTGTGCTCGATCATTGCAATACCTCCATCATGCAACTCGGAATCGGCTGGTTGACATGCACAGTACCTAATTTGCAGGCCGCACCAATCTGTGTTCGCTGTGTGGCGTGGTGTGTGAGGACGTGGACGAGCACTTCTCCAGCGAGCACCATCTCATGAGATTCGTGGTACGGTAACGGTGTGGGGGATTACAGTAGTTTACTGGTACGGTAGATAGGGGAATAGTTTAATAGTCGAATCAAAGATCATCTCCAAGATTTGTTTTGTGTGGATTTGAAGAAACCAATAACCCCATGGTACCAACTCACCTGGCCGCTGTTTTCACTTGGTGAATGACGAAAGTTACAAATGACGTTTTTTAGTTGGAGTAGAAAAATTGATATTTTTTTGTTAAATTTCTCTAATCATTATATTTTCAGTGCACGACGGCGCCTCGTGATGGCTGGCAGATGATGTTCACGTCGAAGCAGACGAGGAGGGAGAAACTGCTGGCAATGCTGCAGGTACGGTAGTATTGATTGATGCAATTGTCGAACGGATAGGTACGGTAGTATCGATGCAATTGTACAACGGAAAGATACTGTAATATCGATTGATACAGTCTTTTGACGAATGTTAACAATGAGAGATACATTCAGGTGGCGTCGAGGGAGAACGAGGAGAGCGGCTCGACCAAGGATCCCTGCCCGACTAGTCTGACGGTGAGCATTATTTTTAGTTTAAGAATTACTAATTCGAAGCCCTAAAACCATCAAGAAAATGTTTGGCAGACCAACTTGACTGTGAGCCGCAGCGCATAACCTCCTAGTTGTTATCTATCCTTTGACGTTGGGTAGCCGACGTCGCACATTTTGGAGCTTATTGCGTATCGTATTTTTCATATTGTACTTGTTTCAGTGGGAGGCAGTAGAGCCCGAGTCGGAGAAGCTGCCCAGCTTCCCGCCCGTGCTCGAGCAGTTCGGATTCGCTGCCCAGTGCATGTCGTGCGCCGTGAGTTTAAAATAGTATAAGGGTGTCCGGAAAGTTTTCGCACTATTTCGAAGAAACATCTTTTCATTGAATATCTCCAACACCTCACAGCGGCAAGTAATTATTGTATGCTCTCTTCCTACGCACGAGATCCTCCCATAGAATGGACATAGTGACGATTCCTCTTCTTTAGAAATACAGGGGTTGCAAGTCAATTCATACCTCGAAGTCGGGTTCGAGATAGGTCCCATTGGGGAATTCTTTTTCGACACTGGAAGAAGTGAGGAATTTGAAACAGTGATAATCTCAAGGGCTGATATTGAGTGAAGGTTGGGCATGAAGCAGTCCCAACACCGTCCTTTTCCAACTTTTTCTGGGCCAATTTCGAAAAATATGGTCTTACATTGCCCACCACAGTTTGGATTCCTCCACTTATAGGAAATCATTGTGTCTGTCTGTCTGTCTGTCTGTCTGTCTGTCTGTCTGTCTGTTTGTCTGTTTTTTTCCGTACGCGTGACAGACATTTTTTTCGCATTTTCCTTATAAATCGCTTCAAAATCGCGCTATCTTCCCAGATCCTTTTGCATATGATAACTGACCAGAATAGCTTTCAAATTTTACAAAATTTAATAAGCCAAATCCATAGCCAAGTGGGTTAAGCGCCAGACTGTGATCCCGAGACCCCCAGGTTCGACCCCCGCCGCGGGCAAACCTTTTGCCGCATTTTTCGCAAGTGCCAGAAACCGTTCTAGCACGTTTTTGAGTACCGTGAAACGCGTTTTCACCTGTTTTGCCGAGTTTTAACCACTTGACGGACTTTTTCGTTTTTTCGCTATAAATCACTTCAAACTCAATCAATCTTCTCAGATCCTTTTGCATATGATAACCAATCTGAATACCTTTCGAATTTTACAAAAAAATATTTAACCAAATTCATAGCCAAGTGGGTTACGCGCTTCGCCAGCAATCCGGCACCCCCAGGTTCGATCCCCGCCGCGGGCAAACCTTTTGCCGCATTTTTCGCAAGTGCCAGAAACCGTACTAACGCGTTTTTGAGTACCTTGAAACACGTTTTCACCTGTTTTTCCGAGTTTTAACTTGAAAAATCGAAAATTTCGAAAAGTTCCCAATTGATTCGCAGAGCATAGGGGATCACAGGAAAAGTGTTTTGCGATGTCGGAAACGTGTTCGAACACGTCAGGGAAATCAACACACGGTATCCTGCGTTTCCGTTGAGAAATGCTCGTGAGGCTGAGAGCGATCGAAAAAAAGTTGCCACGGAGCCACGAAGTGGCGTAGTGGCAACTTTTTTCGATCGCTCTCAGCCTCACGAGCATTTTGCCACGGAATAAGCCAGTACTCTTTCTAGAGATTAACATTCCCCAGCATACTAATTTCCCCCCTGGACTGTTCCTGGAGCCGGCTACCGAGTCCACCTCCCTGATCCGAACCTGAAGCCGGCTACAGAGCTCCCCCTGAACCGAGCCTGAAGTAGGCTTCCAAGGTCCCCCTGAACCGAACCTGAAGCAGGCTGCCGAGCTCCCCCTGGACCGAACCTGGAGCAGGCTACCGAGCTGCCCCTGGACCGAACCTGGAGCAGGCTACCGAGCTTCCCCTGGACCGAACCTGGAGCAGGCTACCGAGCTCCCCCTGGACCGAACCTGCACCCAGAACTATGCATAGAGCGTAGTGTATTTAACCTCAACACATCCCGGCTAGTTTTTCCTTCTATTTTGAGACCAGACAGAACTCTGATGGAAACCTCTTACAGTTCGGAAGCACAGAGGTCAGCGTTAATGATGGCACAATTGGATAACCCTTTTCTCTAGATGGAACCGAGTCCGATCAAGAATAACTTTCACATTTCTCTATTTTCATGCTTTCTATTCTTTGCGACAGTCTATGAATTCTCTCCGACGTTCAACCATTCCAATCTTTTGACAGGTTAATCGTACGTAGTCAACTGTTCACCCAATTCGATTATTGGGCTGAGCAATCTTCTATTTTTCTTAGAGTAAAAAAAATTTCCGCACTCCTTAGCACGATTTTTGAGCTTAGACAGGAAAAGTCGTGAAAAAGGATTTGAGCGAATTTCGTCAGCCAACCACGCTGATTCAGAATTTTGTTCACGGTGAGAATTATAGTGTAAGTGTCCACCTAACGCGGAAACATACTCATTTTGGGAGTAGTCTTCTCAGTTCTCTGAACGAGGGGCTAATTTAGGGTGTACTACAACAAAAGAGGGTATATTATTCGAAGATGTAGTCTGCTAAACAGAAAAGCTAGCAAAATTTAAATTATGCTCAGACTGAGGGGGCATCCTACCCTATATAATTAACTAGTTTAACACTAATGTCATTCGCCCAATATTTTTAGAGAAAATCGAAAAGCAAAACTGGGCTGTGATCGATCAGAGTATACATCACGGGAATTGATGCATAAAGATGAAGTCTATAGCAAATAATGAGTACTTGGGCTTAAAAGAATGATGAATTGATTGCCCACTTAATATATTATGTCATTATGTTAATTTTCTGCTTAAGCGATTTTTATGACGTCGCGAGTGTCAGAGTGCGAAAACTTTCCGGACACCCTTATATTTTTAATTAGTAATATTGATTGCACCAAAAAATGGTGCTCCGATCGGGAAGCTAGTCCGCAGAGAACACAAAACCGTGACTTTGCGGTTTCTATTTCATTTAATTACAGCAAGTTGACTGCTACCATCGTTTCTCTGAATCCACTTTTCTTTGCCAAAATAAATGAATTATCGTGTTATGTACTTTATTCTGTTTTCGATTTTCAATATTATTTATTATTATTATCTATTTATTCTATCCCCTTCTCTGTTCAGCTGTGCTGGCAGTGTTTGCCTGTGGGGACGGACGACGACGCAGCCGCAGTATGGAACGAGCACGTCCTGTCGGGAGACCACTTTGACTTTGCCGCTCGCAGAATCGCCATTGAATACGGTACGTCATACTGTAGCTATATTCTGAGGTCTGAGGTTACCGTAGGTAATATTAGACCATAACCACTGAGTACGGTAGAAGATTTCGATTAATTTCCGTGGTTGCAGACGATCAATACTTTGTGCCGCTCGCTTCGACGGTGAAGCTGCTCGAGCCGAACTCGCACGGCAAATGGGTCGTGAGTCATTTTAGTTTTTTACTCTGTTGAAGTAATGAGTCCTGCCGCAGTCGAGGCCGCGCATTTTGTGTTTTCTAGACCTAATTTTGCCACCTAAATATCGGTCGACATCGATCTGTATTTGATTGACTTAAGAGACGTGATCGGTAAGACTCGACCATATCTGACCCTGGCCGGACGTGGCCCCCCAAATTGAGGCATGTGGGCCCATACTCGAGTGGTATGAGGGACCTGTGCCCGCATTACACAAAACACCACTTATTTCTATTTGCCGGCTCTGGTCTAGGAGAAATGTGGTTCTGAGTCGAAAAACGTCGAAAAATCACAATTTCTTAACTTGATGAGATAGACTCTAATATTTATTTGTGTTATATTTGGGGTGTCCAGCTGTTGTCAAAATGTATTTTTGACCGTGTTTCGGTTGTATCCGAAACCACTTTTTCGACTCTCAATTTCACCTTTTTCAGATAAATTATCTCTTTTTGGAGTTTTTCAAAAAGGAGTCTATATGCACATTGTACCTCAGCACAATAGCAATCCATATGGACTATAGTATAGCCAGGTTGTTCCTGGAATAAAGTTTTTCAAAAAAAAATTCCAAACTTTGAAACTCCTGCTATCATGAGCGAAGTTTTCCAAAAAAATTCCCCTCAAATTGCCTGTTTTTCTCACAGTACACGTAAAATATGTTTAATAATATGATTTGTAAGTATACGCATCGCGAAAATACTATAAACATCAATTTTTTTTGAAATTCCCAAATCACCTTTTTTCACTTTCGACTATACTTTTGCCAGTCAAATTGTCCCTTTTTGAAGTTTTTCACACAGGAGCCCATGTGCACGCTGTAGAACAGCACAATAGCAATTCATATGGAATAAATCTAGGATGTTCCTGGAATAAAGTTTTTCAAAAAAAATTTCCGAACCCTGGATTTCGTGAATATGTGAAAGAATCTTTTCTATAATTTTAGCTCAAATTGCCTGATTTTCTCACAGTCGGCGTAAAACTTGTTCTATAAGCTGTTTTACATGCACATCTCTTACGAAAATACTAAAAACATCAAAATTGTTGAAATTCCAAAATCATCTTTTTCACTTTCAACAATAATTTTGCCTGTCAAATTGTCCAATTTTGAAGATTTTCACAAGGGAGTCCATCTGCACATTGTACCTCAGCACAAAAGCAATCCATATAGACCATTGCCAGCTTATTCCTCGAATGAAGTTTTTCAAAAAAGTGTCCCAACTTTGAATTTCGTGAGGTCATGAAAGAAGTTTTTCAATAATTTTAGCTCAAATTGCCTGTATTTCTCATAGATTAACTTGCAAAAGAGTTTATATAAAATATTTTACGTAAGCTGCGAGAAAAACAGGCACTTTGAGCGAAATTCTTAGAAAAATTTCGTTCTTGACAGCACGAAATTCAAAGTGCGGACACTTTTTTTGAAAAACTTCATTCGAGGAATAAGCTGGCAATGGTCTATATGGATTGCTATTGTGCTGTGGTACAATGTGCATATGGACTCCTGTGCGAAAAACTTCGAAATATGACAATTTGACAGGCAAAACTATTGTTGAAAGTGAAAAAGGTGATTTTGGAATTGCAACAATTTTGATGTTTATAGTATTTTCGTAAGGGATGTGCATGTAAAACAGCTTATGGAACAAGTTTTACGCCGACTGTGAGAAAATCAGGCAATTTGAGCTAAAATTATTGAAACGATTCTTTCACGAATTCACGAAATCCAAAGTGCGGAAATTTTTTTTGAAAAACTTTATTCCAGGAACATCCTGGATTTATTCCATATGGATTGCTATTGTGCTGTTCTACAGCGTACACATGGACTCGTGTGTGAAAAACTTCAAAAAGGGACAATTTGACTGGCAAAAGTATAGTCGAAAATGAAAAAAAGGTGATTTTGGAATTTCAAAAAAAATTGATGTTTATAGTATTTTCGCGATGCGTATACTTACAAATCATATTATTAAACATATTTTACGTGTACTGTGAGAAAAACAGGCAATTTGAGGGGATTTTTTTTGGAAAACTTCGCTCATGATAGTAGGAGTTTCAAAGTTTGGAAATTTTTTTTGAAAAACTTTATACCAGGAACAACCTGGCTATAATCCATATGGATTGCTATTGTGCTGAGGTACAATGTGCATATAGACTCCTTTTTGAAAAACTCCAAAAAGCGATAATTTATCTGAAAAAAGTGAAATTGAGAGTCAAAAAAGTGGTTTCGGATACAACCGAAACACGGTCAAAAATACATTTTGACAACAGCTGGACACCCCAAACATAACACAAATAAATATTAGAGTCTCTCTCATCAAGTTAAGAAATTATGATTTTTCGACGTTTTTCGACTCAGAACCACATTTCTCCTAGACCAGAGCCGGCAAATAGAAATAAGTGGTGTTTTGTGTAATGCGGGCACAGGTCCCTCATACCACTCGAGTATGGGCCCACAGGCCTCAATTTGGGGGGCCACGTCCGGGGGGTGGTCGGGTTTTACCGATCACGTCTCTTAATTATTTAGTATAAAATATAAATTGTGGAAAGAATAATCAATATTTGTTTTCAGACGGAGCAGGTGGGCGAGGTGCAGTGGAAGTACCAGACGCAGACGGACGTCGGACTGGAGTACGTCGTTGAAGACGTAGAACAGATGCTGGTTAGTAATTAGTGATTTAATAAGCTAAATTAAATTAAAATTGATTTGTGACCACGTGAGACATAATTATGGATTGTGAATGAAAGCGGACAGTGACTTTGCGGTTTCAGCCACTAATGGAAAATGTAAGCTCCGCAGCTACCGTGTTCACATCTTGTAGGACAATTACATAATTCCGTTTGCTATTACAGGCAGTGTGCACGCTGTGCGCCCGGTCGTACCCGCTCGGTGACAAGTGTCAGATGGGACTACACGTACGTAGCCTGCAGCACTTGCAGCAATACATGGTGAGTGATATAGAAGGAGTTGCATAACGATGACGCAATTCTAAATAATATTCAAACCAATCAAATTGTATGGGAGCATTTTTAGTTGTTTGAAAATGTGTTTGCGCAATACCCGCGAAATTCCTGCCACAGCTGCAATATGATTTCGTATGCTGCCAGACATGGCATTGTTTCTTACACTTATAATTTAGAAATATAAGTAATGTTCAGCACGTCGCAAATCGCACGATGCTGTCAATGGTGCTGGACACGAAGAAGGAAGCGGAGTGTGAGGTGAGGGAGTATTTTTAATTTAAATTTTGTAAATACTCTAAAATTATTTATGTAATTTGCACTCTCATTAAAGCTTCACAAATGCGGCTTTTGCTATTGAATTATTTTAAATTTCTTATTTTTTTTCATTCCTGATTAGGCATATATCTTTGAGGAACTGATGCTAGAGTGGATCCAGAGGAATACGGTCAGCGAAGTCCCCGAAATTCGGTATGCATATTAATTTATTCATCTTCGTTTTTTTGAATTTTTTGTTCATATTGATTGAATATAATCAGTGATTGTAATTTTGATTCTCCCAGTGTGTACAACAAGAAGAAGGCTGAGGATTTGCAATCGTGGCCCAACATCAAGATCCGAACGGTAATCAGGGAGTTAAAAAATGAAAACTTAATGGTTTGAAAATCGGTTACAAAAGGGAACGTTACAATAAAGATAATCATCCCGCTTGTATTTGTTGACATGTATCTATTATTGGTTTACATTATGTTTATTTGTAAATTTTCCGATTGTGGAAATTTTTCTCTCTTTTTTTCAGAGAGATTTTCTGTTATGTTTTTCTCCTCTCTTCATAATATGATGTGTTATCATTAATAATCGTTCGAAGCGTAACACCAATTTATTTCCAGATCCAAGTCAGTTCACTCGATGCCGATATTCGGCCTATTGTTGATTGTCTATCTGCATTGGTCGACAAAGTCGCAAATGACAAAGGTGATTGAGTGTTTCAACAAGCCCCAAAAATACCAAAATGGAGCCACAACCAATTCGTGATAGTTTCGCTTCAATATTTCACTCCAATTGCCCCTCCCCAATGATTCCTGATAAATAGTCAATAAGCTGTTTCAGACGAGCAACGAGCAGTCTCGGCCCGCGAAGCTCTCCAGGGCTCTTTCATAAAGGAGATTACGGTAACCCGAATGGCCCTCCATAAGCCCGGATTCGCACTTTTCCGATGCGGGGTTTGTTTTATTTTCTGTTTTTGTTTGCTCTCTAAATATTTGAAATGAGTTTCGAAAAATGTCACTGTTGATTGTATTATTTTGTATTTTTGAATTTCGAAATTAGACACCTTGTTAAACAGGGAAGTGTTAATGCTGATGTACGTTATTTGCAACAGTGTTAAATATCTCGTTAACAATTATTGACATCATTTGTGATTATAAAGTTAGTGGTCCCTGACTGTGATTTACGGAAACCGATTAGGCGTGCGATGGGTGTATCGTCGCGCGCACGACACACCTGGAGGAGGACGTGTGGGTGAAGCACATCGGGTCGGAGGAGCACCGGCGGAGAGCAATCGCCTTTGCAGAAAACAAGTTTTGTGAGTTGTTCTCTCCCCCATTTACTACATTTCTTGTATTTTGTATAATTGCTATTTGGCATCCGGAATCGCATAAACTTATAATTTTTTGAACCTAATTTCGCGTAAATTTCACAGATGTAAAGTTCAAATTTGAATTCCCGCAATTGTGTATTTTGGTTCCCTGTGAATATCTTGATTTTTTTCTTGAAGTGTAGCACTGTTTTACACAACAGAAAAAAAGTATCTCACGGAACTTTGATACCCTATTGCGGGAACCCAAATTTGAACTTTCAAATTGTAAATTTTGCGCATCATTATTTGTACTGAATAAAGTTCTCCTTGTTCTGGTGGATGATACTTTAATTACGTTAAATTGTATGTAGTAAATTGTTAAAGACTACCAAATTTAGCGCCTCTCTACTTCTCTCCTCTCTCTTCCACATACACTGTCAAGCCTTTCGTGCAGAAGGACCCGGCCAAGGTAATGGTTGATCACAATTCCACCCTTCCTCGTCTCGGAACATAATTATTAATTATGCAAATTAAGAAAGTGACGTGGCGCTGGAATGCGCTGGACAAGACGCACGACCTCGTGCTTGCCATAATCGGGCTGGAGGAGTTGGTGGAGAAGAAGAGCGAGGACGCCATGGTCGCAAATGAGGCCAATATTGAGGTTGTTATTCATATTTTGTCTCATAACTTCGCTCAAAACACACTTTGATAGAAATATTAGTTAGATTGGAAGTGGATTGAGATTGATAATTTATTTTGCAACTACATTACGAATTGTTATGGATGTTACTGTTAACGAAAAGTGACGATTATATTAAAAAAAATAAATGTGAAATTCAATTATTTATTTTCAGAACTTTGCCGCACACTTTTTCTGCCGCGTGTGCGCGGTGGTCGTGGGACGACGCGCGCAAATGCTGGAAGACCACGTGCGCAGTGCCGCACACGTCGTCAACTATGTGGTACGGTATCCGTGTCTGTGATGTGTGCGGTAGAGTCAGTGATGAAATATCGATTTTTTCCCAGTAATTATTTCTGTGTTCAGAATGTCACAATGCCATGATGGATTTTTTATCATGCATTTTTCTTCATTTTTTCCCGAATTGTTTTACTCCATTTTTTTTCGCTACTCATGTTGTTTTCACTCGCAGAACAAGCACTACCCACAAACGACGTTAGAACTGGAAAGATTGGACAACAATGACGGAGGAAAGGAGAGAAGAAGGGTATGATCATCAGTTTACGATTACAAGAATCGGAAACTTTAAAAAAATATTTGTATCACTTGTTTCAACAGGTGCTCGCGACGCTCCTGAAGGACATGAAGCCGCCCACCGAGTACTGTATCCCAGTCTATGATCCGGTTATTAATTTTAATTTTCTTTTCTTTTATCATTGCTTTTCATTTGTTTCGGAAATTTAGTTGGGAATTTCTATCAATATTGTTTTGAGGCATTCATATATTCGTGAGAGTGTTTTTTTGGCAAAATCCAATGTCTATTGTGCTACAATACGCTAACGACTTGGTTAGGGCCGAGTAGTGATACCGTAATCTAGGTGTCGTAGTCGGAGTTTAACGAGGGGTACTCAGATTGGCGAATCGGAACGGCGTCAGAAAGAGGCAGAGCTGAAGCAGAAACAGCGAGAGGCGATAAAGAAGAATGAGGAGATGAGAATGAAGGCGATGGAAGAGCGAAGGAAGAAGGATGAGGAGAAGAGGAAGATTAGAGAGGACGAGATCAAGAGGGTGGGTGACAATTATTGATTATATTTTATGAAAATACGGGCAATACTATATTATTTGAGTGATCAGGATTTGGGAGAAGTTTATGTAGTAGACTACTGTAGACGTGTGTCATGCGTAGGAGTTAGCTTACAGTATCCATAGCTTGCTATTATCGATTGCTTGCAGGAAAAGGAGCGAGAGGAGGAGCGCAAGAAGCGCGAGGCCATGGTAATGGAGAAGGCGGCAGCGATTACGGCGGAAAGGGAACGACTGCGAAAGGTTGGTCATCGGTCTGACCCAGTGAACTATCGTAGGCGGGATCGCGAGTCTGATCTAGCGAACTACCGTAGTAATGATGAAACATTTATTTAGCTGGCAATGGAGAAGGCTGCGCTTGCCGAGATTGCGCGCAAGAAGGAGGAACGGGCGAAGGCAGAGAACCAGCTGGTGCGTTTACTGTCTTGAGAAGTGGAGTAACGAATCTGACTTACCGAACCGTGGTCTTACCATAACCCGATTTCTTGATTTTTTTCTTCTGAACTGTTACTTATTTCATCTGTATTTCTCACAGAATCGTTCTTTTTTTCCTTTCCACATTACTCACCCAATTTTCGCGCTACTCTCTTGTTTTACTCCTTTTCCTCTCTGACAATTATCCTCCAATTCCTTGCAGACCCGCGACCCGGCGATCGCGGCGCTGCTCAACACGAAGAACGAGATAGCGGCGCAGCTGGAGGCGTTGCGGGCGAAGAAGAACGCGTCGACGGTGCCCGAGCCTAAGCTGATCATCCCCGGACCCAACCAGCTCGGCCAGCCTCCACTCACCACCCTGCCCACGGTCCGCATTGGGGCGCAGCCACTGATGCAGCAGCAGCCCCCGCCCACTTCCATGCAGCAGCAGCCGAACCCGCTGATGATGAACATGCACCAGCCACCGCCAGGAATGATGATGGGAGGAGCAGGCGGCGGCTATCCGAGTATGATGGGAGGAGGGCTGATGCCAGGCATGCCCAACATGAACATGCCCCCACCCGGTATGATGCCCTCATTTGGAGGACCGCCGCCGCAGAGCATGATGTCCTCGATGACCTCGTCGTCTGCCTTCAACGTGCCCCCACCTTCGCTCATGTCGGTGCCACCGCCCTCGATGCAGCAGCCCCTGCAGCAAGGTGGCGGT
The DNA here is from genome assembly GCA_036245785.1 of Pristionchus fissidentatus. Classification (NCBI taxonomy): domain Eukaryota; kingdom Metazoa; phylum Nematoda; class Chromadorea; order Rhabditida; family Neodiplogasteridae; genus Pristionchus; species Pristionchus fissidentatus. The sequence continues at coordinate 798,853 of BTSY01000003.1, read as the reverse complement.
GGCAGACTGGCCGACCTGGTCGGACCCAAGCCCGTGTTGTCCACGTTTGTGCCCAAGGTGGAGGCGATGCCCGTGTACCCGGATATGAGCGGAACCAGGAAACTGGGCGACTTTGAGCGACCGAGTCTTGCCGGAGCCTCGCCGGACATGTACGTGACGAACCCGGCCATCATCACCGGCAGACAGGCACTCGTCGATTATAGTGAGTGAACATTTATTGCGTCATTCTAATGTAATTGTAGCCGCGAGAGAAGAAGAGCCAAGAAATGCGCCGAGACATGTAATTTTGTTGTGTTTGTGTAGCCCAAAATTGAAGGTAATTTGAAAGGCAGTGGATTTGTGTCTGTGGGGAAATCCAGTATTTTTATTTATTTCCTGGATAATTGTGGAAATATTTCTGTTTCAATTCGCTCTCACGTGAGATATTGCGCTGACATCTCTAAATGTTCGCAACTGTTCCTGTTGGGACTGTGATCCACGCGGTGCGCCCGCTGAAGATGGACAAAGTGTCGTATTCGGGGATGAATAGTTTGACCCAGCGAACTATCGTAGCCTACATCTAAAAACTTAGTGAGCAAGTAGCTAATCTCGTATTGTAGTGTGGAAGCAAGGCAATGAGGAGACACCGGAGGCGGAGCGGCCGGCGCGATTCTCGCGGCTTTGCGCATCCACGCAAGCTTGCCTCGGCATGGAGTACTGCTATGAGGTGAGCGATGACGTCATCGCTAGGTATCGATGTACAGTTTGAAAATGCAAGATCACGTAGTCTTTAGACAATTATTCGGGGGTGGAACATACATGGATGTGGGCTTGGACGATTTAGTGATGATGCAAAATTCCGATTGAAGGTAATCTGCCTGGACAGCGCCGACCTGACTACGTTCTACTGCTCGATGTGCTCGTACTGGAGCACGCCGACGGACATCGTCAAGCACATGCTGACGCCCAGCCATCGACTCGCGTATCTGGTGAGCGGATTGGGTGGCGATACTCAGCGAGAGGTCTCGAAATAAATTCGTAAAAATACTCAAAATGATATTGTACTGCTAACAGGTGTACCCGTGTTTTTGCCAATCGAGAGTTTTTTTTTGCAAATCCCTCCCCCATTTTTACGGTTTCACTGTCTCCATAGGTCGAAAGGTGCGTAAAAATCAACTAAGCCAGCCCGCATTTTGAGAAATTTTGGTGAAAATAAAGAAAACCCAACCCGCATATTCGGGGTTTCAAGCCCATTTTTGGCAAACCCAACCCGCATTTTCGGTTTTTCAACCCCATTTTTGACAAACCCAACCCGCATTGTCGACCTGTCGCAACGAACCCTTTCGACCTATGACTGTCTCAAGAAATTCGTGAGCTATGGCTTGTACGATATTCCCTCGTAGGGTAGATCAATTATACCATCTATCCATGTATCTAATGCTTTCCTACTGATGGTTTTATTATTTATTATTCGGAATTATTTTAATTACAGTTCCGCAACTACAAGCTGTATCATCGGACAGTGGAGTCGGAGGTGGACGTCCGTGCCAAGGAGATCCTGCTGGAGCAGTTTGCAACTCAGATACGCAGTGTGAGTATACTGTATCCCATTTATCGATTAATGAGCTCCGTGGATTGTAGTTATACTGGGCGACAAACGCCCCTAGTTTTGGTGGAATCATTGTGCTCTCGATTACTGTATAACCACCATATCGATTTACCCCCCTCCTGTGACTCTGATTTATCGATTGATTTTCTCAGCGTGACAATCCTCCGCCCTCGATCACGCACCGTCTCAAGTGCTTCCTCAACGCGCACACCATCCACCGACTGTGGCCGCAGTACGGCAACTTCCTCGACCACAGCTGGCGCACCAATCCGGGTACGGTAGACGGAATGAATTATCGATTGTTTTACTTCTTTGAATCTGCCGAACGTTGGTTAAAGGATCTGTAGAAATTTTCTTCTTGTAACAGGTCTTAGAACTGTCTGTGTAGCGTGTGGATTATATTAATTTTTATTTTAAAATGTTACTATTGATTCAATTGGTCAGTATGTCGCACGCCCTCGCCCCCTGCTGCCAAGAGAGGACGCTCCAACTCGCGGTCGCGCAGTTACGACTCGAGAGACTCACGGTCGAGAAGCTATTCGAGAAGCAGATCGAGATCGAGATCGAGAGATCGACACAGGAGGAGCAGGTATACGGTGGATCAGGGAGACGATTACGGTAGTCGAATATCCATATATAATTTTGTTGCAGTCAATAATGGCGTGTGTTGCAGATCGAGAGAACACCGTCATAGAAGACGCAGCAGGTCCAGAGGGAGGTCGAGGTGAGCGATTTTTTTGTCGTTTTGTGTTGTTGGAAAATATGTTCAATTGTATGATTGCCATCGATCTTTTTGCATTGAAATTTACTCTGGAATCAATATGCAAAAATTTCGCTCTGTTTAAAACTAGATTTTCACGATTTCACCACCGTTTCAAAACTTTCTCCTCTACCGGGTCTGCATTACAATCATACAGTAGCCATGTATTCCGTTCAGGAGTCGCTCGCCGCGCCACCATCACCATGGCCGTCGGGACAGCAGGAGCAGGCGACGCAGCTACGACTCGAGGAGCAGGAGCAGAACGCCGCCGCCCCCGGTGAGAAGTGGGGAGAGGAAAGAGAGAGGCGATCGATAATGATTTCCGCCCTACAGTAGCCTCGGAATGCGCATTCGCCATAATTGTGTACTTTAGAATTGAGAACTAGGGTCGAGAAACTACTCTAAATAAATTTTCTTTATTCCCCAAGTTTTTGATGTTTCCCTATTCCCTCAGGAGAGACACGGTGCGCTTTTTGGTTTGATATTTTCAAATTAGACACTTTTACAATCGCATCCTGTTGCAGCAGGCGACGTGGCAGCAGCTGCAGCAGATGGAGCTGGCGAAGCTGCAGCAACAACAGCAACCCGCCCCCGTCTCTGCAACCGGTCCGACGATGGCGAACAACAGCATGATGGGCGGTTTCGGCGGTCCGATGAGCGTGCCCCCGCCATCGCTCATGTCGATGCAGACGCAGATGCCGAATACGGTATGTGGATGGGCACCGAATATCGATGACTGATTTTAAAATCAATCAAAACACTGCTCCTCACACACTACTGCAGGCGCTCCCTCCACCCACGGTCGCAATGACGGTCCGAGCAGTCCCGCCACCGGCTGTGCTCGCGCCGATTACGGTGGGTGGACTATTTTAGGCTTATTGATTTAGTTAGCTCTTCACATGACTAGTAAACATAGACTTTCGCATACAGTCACACCTAATTGATTTATCGATCCGTAATTCAGAATACCGATTTTTTTCAAACGCATTCAGATCCGCTCCTTCCTTTTGATCGCTCACATAATTGATGGAGTCTTGAACACATGGAATATCGATTGAATTACATAATTGATTTTTATTATAATGTTTGCAGCTTTTGGATGATGGCGATGAAGACATGCAGATTGCGACGACTCCGCCCCCTGCTGAGAAGAAGAAGGAGAAGAGGGACAAGGAGAAGGAGGAGAAGAGAGATGAGAAGAAGGAGAGAGGGAAGGAGAGGGAGAGCAGAAGAGACAAGGAGTCAGTGTGTTTGCTTGTTGTTGATGTGATTGTGGTATCATTATCGACGGCAGCTGGGCTGATCGCGTAGTGATCGCGTATAGAGTTGCTGAAACATGGAACTTGATGCGTTGCTTATTTAAAAAAAGCTTTTAAAAAGATTCAGTATCTGGTTGTTGTAACTGTAATTATTTAATCAATATCAATGGAACACAGGAGAATCGTTTCGTGATGGACATGTATAGAATTGCTAAAACATGAATCTTGATGGATGAGAAAAAAAGGCAAATTGAATTGTTGCAGGTCGAAGTCGTCGACGCCCCGGTCGGACAAGGACAGCAGGTCGAGTAGGAGGGAGAGTGGAGGGAAGAAGGATAGAGAGAAGGAGAAGGAGAAGGAAAGAGAAAAGGAGAAGAAGAAGGAACCAGTGGACCCTTTGAGAGAGGAACAGATGAAGGTATTGATAGTGGCAATGTTCCGGAATGTCTCGGTAGAATTATTTCATGAAAGAGTGTTCGTTCTCTCGGACCATTGAATTTCATTATTAATAAATGATTAAATTATTTGAAGAGGGCGATGGAGCGCGTGAAGGAGTTGGAATGGGCGAAGAAAGCAAAGGATGAGGAGGAGAGGGAGAAGAGGAAGAAGGAGACTGAGGAGAGAATGAAGAAGGTGGGCTAGTTTGATATCGATAATTCTTTTTTTCGGAGTTTGTCATTGAAATCGTTGTTTTTTTAAACTGTTGTAGTACAGGACGTATTTTTCTAATTAGATAGATGTAGGTGCAGTAATTGTCCATTTGAATTTGTCATTATCAGCAATTCAATAAATTGATTGTCAGGATCGTCGTGAGCGCAGTCGGGAGCGGGACGAGCGACGGAAGCGCAGCTCGTCGCCCTCGAGGAAGAGGAGAAGGAGCGAGAGCAGAGAGAGGAGACTACCGTACTAGTTTGCGATTTATTGATTAGTGATTTTTTAAAAACCTCTTTATTGTTGTCTGAGTAAAAAAATTATCCATTCGGTTGTTTTTTTGTATTACTTTTGATATGAAATAGGGAGAAAAGAAAAACAATTGATATGAAATAGGGAGAAACGAATATATATATTTTGCAGGAGCTCGCATCGCTCGAGCAACGGAGGCGCCGGGCCTGATGGAGGGGTGAGAACTTTTTTGTTTGTTTATATCCCCGGTGATTTTGGGATATCAGCTAGCAGTATTAGGACTTCTGTACACCGTTAGTTGATTTATTGAAACGAATTGGGGGGGGGGTAAAAAGTAGGCATTGATTTCAGCTATATTTTAACTTTCGTACTATAGCGGCAACAAGTTATAACGTCCTCTTAAATTGTGTTTGCAGATTGATTGGGACTCGAAAGCGGCAGCATTCCTGGCCAAGATAGGTGACTTGGAGGGAGCTGTGCAACTGATGAAATCAGGAGGTAAGGGGAACGATACAGTGAATTATAGATGCCGTATTTCGATGGTGGAAAAAATCGATGAAGTACTGTACGAGTGACAGAATCTCATGAATAAAATGATTTATACAAACTTACATGTAAATGAAGTTTGGTTGCTAGTTCAACTTGTGAGCCATAGTGAGGCCCCACTCTACCATACTTTTTCAGTGCCCCAATCGTCGCACACGCCAGCTACCGCGTTCGCCGCATCGATAGGCAAGGTGTACCACGGAGCGCCTCCGCCAACCGTTGCTGCTGCTCGACCAGAGGACATTGGTACGGTGGACGTAGAAAACTGAGTACGGTAGTGTAGTGAACTGAGTACGCTGAACGAGAAACTTGTAACATGCTGGGTATAAATACGTTAGAATTTATGCTTATGATTTGTTACTTAACAAAAAATTAAAGCTTTATTGTCATCTAAAAATTATGAATTATGAATGTCAAACTCCTTACAGATGGATTTTTTTAAAAATGTCCTTATACCTCTAAATTTCTAATTATTGATTGTGTGGTGTTGCAGCTCCGGCAGTGGAGCCGCTGGAAGCGTCGCCGATGGACTTTGGCGCTGCGGTGGCTGCAGCTAAGAAGAAGCAGTCGCGCTCCCCCGCCTACTCGCCCATCTACGATGAGAGGTAGTACTTTACTTCACAAATAGTGATTACTGTTACTCAGTTTACGATGCCAAGTTTTGTAGTCTGGCAGGTACGGTAGAATATGCGTATCGCATTGCTCAATCTTAAAATTTATTTCAGTGGCCCTTCTGGTAGCGGCCGCCCCTCATCCTCAATGGCGACGGGTGGTGCTGCAGCTGCTGCAGAGGACCCGGAGACGGTGAAGAGGAAGCTGCTCGGCGTCCTTGTGACGATGCAGCAAGAGACGGAGCAGGGAAGGGAGCTGAACGAGAAGGATGTGGATAGGATTTACAAAGAGGTATACGGTAGCCTGAGGGGTACTGTCTTTAAAGAACAGTGAGTGTGATAGGATCAGTTGAAATACCGTTTTTGTTTTTGTTTATATTTTGGACGAAGTCGCGTCTTAATTGACTACGGGGCTAGTTGTGCGCATGAAGAGCACTCTGTGTAACATCAATCTCGCATGACTGACCATGAGTGACCTTCAAAATAGAGTGGGGGGAGGTGAATGGGCTAATCTTGTTTGTTATTTTGATTGTTAAAAACTAAGCGTATCATTATTGTTCGTTATTGTGGGAATCAAATGCACTCGTCGCAACACGAATCTTGCAGGTCGGCCTCAACAATCCGCGCGACAAGAACGAGGCGATGCTGTCGCAGCTGATCGAGCTGATAGGAGGCAAGCCGGCGGTCAAGAAGCCCAACATCAATCTGCAGGTACGGTAGCTATGTGGATGAAACCATCATAATTAGACTCGATTTGTTATTATTGGTCTGTGAAACTGTTTATATCCGGGTGCGTCAACACGAATTCAGAATACGAATGTATAGTAGAGTAATGAGTATGGTGCTGAAAAGTATAGTATTAATACGAATTCCGTAATTAATACGCCGCTTGTTTATGATTGTATTTTCCTGCATCGTCAATGAATCGACTAAAGTGCTCAGGACTACGGTATATCGTCGTCGTCGCCCAGTCAGCACGGCGGCTCGCCCTACAGCTACGGTGGCGGAGCGGCGGCGGCGCCGAGAGGCGCTGCGCCCCCGCCGGGATACGGTAGTCGAAGCGCCGCCGACTATTACGGTGGATCGCCGCGTGACGGCCATCCGCCGAGGAGAATGCCCGCTGCATTGGATAGTGAGTATGATGAGAAACTACTGCTATTATTTCGAAGTATTGTGCACAAGTTGGCTAAATTATATTGCTCTTGCAATGCTAATCATGATTTTTTTTATTTGAAAAGAGAAAAAATGATAATTATATTCATTTAACAATAATTATATTCATTTGCAGTGGACGACGAGTCTCTGGAGGCGCTCAAGTCACTCAGCAAGTCGTTGGCCGTCCTGCAGCGAGGAGGAGGAACGAGAGGACTGCCCATGCCACCCGGATTCGGACGACCGGCAGAGTACGATAGGAGAGAGGTACGGTAGTCCCAGTTGTACGATAGGGCCACGTTTTAGACGAATGCCAGTATTGATAAGTCCTGGTGTATTTGTGCTCCATCCTCTCTTTATGATGTCTTTGTTCGTAGCTGGAACAATTAACTCATAGCTCGAGAGACAAAATACATGTTTTTCTGATTGCAGACGTACGCGCCGCCATCGTACCAGCCGTACTCCTCGCCTGTGGACGACGATCCGCGTCGGGCGCGCCGCCCGCTCCCCTACGACGATCCGCGTGCGGACCCGCGCGATAGATACCTGGATCCACGCGCGGATCCACGCATGCGTGAGCGCTACGCGGACGAACTGCGCGATCGACTGCCGCCTCTGGCGCGTCCCGGCGGCATGCCCGCATCCGTGGATCCGCGCTATCGCAGCTACTACGAGGACGTGTACGATCGGGATCGCGGCGCTCCACCGTCTGCCTATTCCCCGTACGATCGCGACCCCAGAGCGCTGGCACCGCGTCCTGATCCGCGTGACCCGCGTGCGCTGGATCCACGCGACGCGCGTGAGCGTGATCCGATGGTGTCGCACGCGCGTCCCTCGATGGATCTGCCGCGCGATCCGCGTCTCTACGAGCCGCCTCCGCAGCGCGCCGATCGGCCCGTGCTGACGCGTGAGGAGTACGAGGCGAGACTGCGAGGAGAGATCCCCGCGACGCAACCTGCCGGCCAACCCAAGCCAGCGGCTGCAGTTTCTGCAGCAGGAGGACCGCCTGCAGCTGCTGCACCACCCGCACAGAAGCCGGCGTCTCAAGTGGTAATTTTTTTGCCTCATTAGTAATAATGCGTGCATGTTCTATCCGAGTAACTATTGAACAAACTCACTCGTTGTTAATCTTGTTGGAACGGTGAAACGGCAAGGCGCCTAGCTAGCGACACGTGGATGTATCCGTAATCCATTATCAGACTTGTAAACCATTTTGCACACCGGGCTGTTCCCTGCTACAACTTTGATTTATTGCGCCATGATCTGAGGAATTCATCTGTTGATTTAATAAAAAAAAATCACAGCTTTATTGATTGATCAATTGCAGATCACGCTGGACGACGATGACGACTGGGGCTCGCTGGAGCAGATGCTGGACGGCGGCAGCAAGCAGCCGACTGCTGCTGCAGGTGCTGCAGCTGTCGGAGGAGGAGTTGGCATGGTGAGTTAGATAATCTAAATTTAGCTATATTTCTAGGACGAAATCGAGAGACTGTTGTGTATTATGCATACATTTTCGCCCGGCCCAGATCTCTCATTTTCACACACTCTCTCGCCTAGCATAAACACGTCAGATATTTCATAAACACGTCAGATTTCGATCGGAAGTTCGATAAAACAGGTCAGATAGGGGACAATTCTTACTAAACTCGACATTCTGCGTATTCCTAGATGGGTATCGAGTCTCTAAACTGCCTGGTTCAAAAAAGTGTAAAACCAAAATCTGGGCCAACGAAAATGTATGGTATTATGTTCCCCTTAACTTTCCTAACAATGAGAGAAAAAATCGGTTGGTCTATTGGTTGTTGGAGAAAAATTGATTGGTCCTCTCTGAAAGTGAATGACAATGAAACAATTATTGCAGCAGTCGCCTCAGACTGGCAGCGCAGCTGCTGCGGGTGCTGCACCGGCAATGACTGCACAGGAGGCGGAGCGAGAGGCTGGCAGGATGAATTACGTGAGTTCCACGAAAACGGTAGAAACAGATTGTGATCTCCTTTGTTTAATTCTTATTGTAAGATTGGTGAAACGTGAGACTGGCAGGAGATGGTGAACCAGCGTTTCGAAAAAGCTGTCTACTGTTTCCTTTGATGATTGCTTGAATTGTATTGCTGGTTTTGTTTTTAAAATAAAAAATAAAAATTAATATAGCGACGTATTTTAGATGGAGCGGCAGGCGCGCGCTCGCGAGCATTGGGGCGTGAAGAATAAGGCGGCGCCGATGCCACAGCCCCATCTCGGAGGAGGTGCTGCAATTCCCCCGCAGCAGCAGCACCGGAGAGGACCCGTGCAGCACAAGCAGCAGCCCGCTGCCGCAGCTACAGCATCACCGCCGGCCGCACCACAGAGACAGCAGCAGCCGACAGGTATGGTAGATAAACTCCGGGTTTTCAGCGCAGCTTATGCGCGCGATTTGTGTAGGGTTCGACGCGGCATGCGCCGCGCCTTACACCAATCGGGCGCACATCGCGCGTTCTGTTGAAAAGTCCCGAACGGAAAGGCGCGCAGCTTGCAGAATCCGGCGCGCGTCTTGTAGAATCGCGCGCGCAGATTATGGAATTAGAATCGCGCACAAGCTGCGTTGAAAACCCGGAGAATAGTTTTGCGAACTGGTGAGCGACTGTTGAAACTTTCTTTAGTCTTGAGAGCTTAGTGAAACCTCAAAACATTAAGTTGACAATAATTTGTTCATTCTGTGAGACGCAACAGTAAAGTCTATAAATTTTGTTTACTAGATGTTCTATTCAATGTGATTCAACTAACCAATGCACATTCAGGTCCAGTGGCTATGGGCGGTCAGTGGGACGCGCAGTATACTGCTCCCCAGCGTCCGCAGCAGCAGCAACCCCATCATCAACAACAGCAGCCGCAGCACCAACAACAGCACGTGCAGCAGCAACAACAGTCGCAGCATTTGCAGCAACACCAGCAGCAACAGCCGCAGCAGCAGGCCTACTACAGTAGCTATAGCCAGTACGGCAATGGGCAGAGCGGCGGCTACGGTGGTGGAGGATACTATTGATTCATTTGTTGATTGAGAAGTTACGGTAGCCTCCTCCCGCATGTCATGATTAGACATACTTAATAAGATTATAAGGAATCGATGGTGTAGATCACCCAGTGGATACCATCGATTTTCAGTTGCATATTTCACCTTATGTCCGTTTTTACTGTACTATCTATCTCCCATGTTATCCGGTATTTGTTATGAATAGATAAAGGAATGTTTTGTAGACCTAGAGTAGATCTAAAAGCGGCCATCTACCAAATGGACAAAACACATGCAATTTGCGTTAATTGTAATAACTATTTAAACGTCGTATACACAATGGAACAACACCGATCTGATAGCAGATCGAAAGAGATGAACTCGGAATATCGATACGTCTACCGTAATGCGGAAAGGGCTGACTACCGTATCCTACCGAGTAATATTGATTGACATCTTATTGAAGGGCGAATAGACGAGAGCAGCAATGGAAAAAAGTGATAGAACCACGTATGCGTAATGCGACATAATTGGAGAGAAAAGCGAGGCCGGGAGGGGGTGCTATCACGAAATAGGTTACGGTAGTGTGGCGGCGGGAACAGATTACGGTAGTATGTAATTAAACACATCATATTTTAGTGTACAATGCACGTGCATAGTCTAGCTGAGCATATCTTCTATATATAACAATTGGATAGAGATTACATCAATATTCAGAGGGGCTTACATTCATGCACAATGCATGACAAGTGTCGGTCGGTCCTACTGGAATGGGTTGAGGTTGTTGTTGGGAGGCTGCTGCTGAGGGGGCGGAGCTTGCTGGCCGTACTGCGGCTGCTGTGGGTACGGTGCGTACTGCTGCTGCGGCGGCTGCTGCTGGTAGTTGGCCGAGTAGGCGCCTGGGTACGTGGGATAGGGAGCGGCCACCGACGGCTGCAATGAGGTTTCGTTACATACGAAAAAAAACTCAATATTGTTATTATTGTATCGCATAATCGTTTTCTTCTAAAAAGATCAAGGTGCAGACACATCACCAGTGTTTGTACGGCAGCTATGCATATAGACATAGAGAAACGCAAAAGTAACCGGTTCCGAAAAATCACGAAGAAATGTCAGGAGAAATGGGGGGAAAGAATGTAGAAGACTCACATTGTACTGCGGCTGGTAGTAGTTTTGGAAGGGCTGCGGCTGCGCTGAAACGAATTCGAAATTATTATTTTTCTATTTATATTTCAATAAATTACTCCTCCCACGCCACTTCACACTACCGCAGCACACAAAGTGCACAACAAAAAGCCAGTAATCAATCGATAAAGTTCTATCTACCGTATGGCATCTGCTGTGGGTAGTAGGGCGGGGCCATCGGCTGACCGCCCATCTGCGGCGTGTGCTGCAGCACCGGCATCATGCCGGGCTGCTGCGGCTGCTGGTGCTGCTGCATCGGCGGCTGCTGGTACGCCGGATTGAAGGGGTTCTGCTGCACCGGCTGGTGAGCAGGGGCTGCAGGCGGCACAGACGCGTCTGAAACAGCCAAGACTCACTATTCGAATGAAATCACTCTGGAAGAATACGGCCACACACTACTGAGACAACAACACACTACAATACAAATCGTATAAACAAACTACTCTAGCATGCATCATTTTTAGTACCATGCCAATATACAGTTAGTGAATATCCGTGAGAAGAGTTCGCAAGATATTGATTTTGTTACAAACAAAGAAGTAACCTAACTACCGCACAAAAATAAAACTTAAAAGATCCCACAACAATTGACCATGGGCTCAGTATTTCAACAAAATAACAGCATTTCCAATTGAGCCCATTGTTCATGCGTGACAACGATACATCACATCACCACTACTCACACTGAGGCGGGGGTGCGGTGGTACGCGGGGGTGCAACAGGTTGCTGCGGCTGCATGCTGGAAGGGGGCTGCGCACCTGCTGCAGAGGTCGTACGAGGAGGAGGCGGGCGAGGGGGAGGAGCCGAGGCTGCTGCAGCTGCAGCGGGCGCGGAACCAGCGCCGGCGTCACCTGCAATACGAGCAATGAGTTTCATTAGACACGTATTTTAGATTCACATCTGATTCGTATTTTAGATAGAATGGGGGATCGCGAAATGTTAGCAACACATGATAAACAGAACCTAAACGAAGCCTTTGAAACACAAAAGTGCTGCGCTTGGTTATTATGCCATAAATTTTTATAAAAAAATTAAACAAGAGACACCATTGTCTTCCACATTAAAAATATACTTTTCCACGTGATAGAAAAAATACAAATATAAAAAATCTCCTAATTACTGACCAGCGACGATATTCTGCTGGACCTGTCTCATCAGATCTTCCTTCTCTGTCTGGCGGGCGAACGAGAAATCGGAGATCTTCTGTTGCACGCGAACGATGATTGGAGTGAGGTCGTTGTAGAACTGAGAATGAGATGGTAATTAATTAGTTAACTTTCATATATTGATCATATTTCAATCCCAGAGACTTTGCAAATTCAAGTTTGAAATAACAAAACGGCCAACTAATTAAGTTGCATATATTCAAAAGGGCAAATTTCAGGTTAAACACGTCAATTATGAAATTAATCGATTGCTGTAAAGATCGTAGATCAAGCATGGCCCCACCTTGGTGCCCTCCTCCAGGTTGCCCTTCAGCTCGAGGAACGTGTCGTGAGCGGTCGCGAGCATCTAAAACAGGAATTCATCAAAAATTATGTAAACCACTCGAAGCCAAGACCGCGACTATTTCAGCACGCTGATGTCCTGCTTCATCACTGTATAAAGTCCGCGTTTTATCATGTTAGCACCAATAGTGGTGTACGGAATTAGTGTACAAAAAATATTAATTATATGTCGGTTGATAGTCCTTTCTCACCTTGAGAATTCTCTCCCTCTCCGCTCCTCCACCCGTGTTCGACTTCTCCGCGCAGAACATCGTGTTCGTTCGCTAAAAATGTGCATAGTTATAATAAATTAAATTCAAATCCAAACTATATAATTATTTGTAATCAAACATCACAAATTTTCCATTAAAAAGTTAGTGGCAATCGATACGAGATAATTACAGTACAACTGTGCGACTACAATATCCCCACCTGGATGTCGGCGAGCATCGACTCCTGATTGTTGACGCTCTCGTTGACGCGCGCCACGAGCGGGCCGTAGATCTGATCGATCTTCTCCTGAATGGCAATGTTGATTTGTTTCGAGCTACGCGCGAGAACTATCGATTACAGGAACTCCGCAAAAACTTGAGTTTCCCACCCTCAAGCAAATTTTTATAATTGACGGGAAATTGATTGAAATTCTTGAAACCATCGATAGCAACATCAAACTTTACTGATTCATGCAAGCAAATCAGCTTGGGACATCTGTTTTTTGATCACTCGAAGGGGAATTTGATGAACGACATCTCAAATCCACGTGGAATAGTAAACTGATTTTTAAAAAAAAACTCAAAAAACCCAAACCTTTGAGATCTGCTCCTCGTTCAGCAGCTGGCTCTCGGAGAGTGCCTTCAGGAAGTCGGCTGCAAAAACGCTCTTATTTTCGTTGTAAATTCGATCGTTTACTCAAATTTGTGTCGTTATGGGGCGTTGGGATTTAAAAAAAAAATCGATAATCCACATTCGCTCACCGGCAATGTCAAAGTTCTTGTCCTTGAGCTCCTTCTCGAGAGCGTCACGCTCGGCGATGACGGCCGACACCTGCAGAGCGCAAGTGTTCAGACAGCATACTACTGTACTTACTATCACTCTATTTAATCAAATGCATGACTATTAACTGAATAGTACATGTTCTTTCGCCTAAAAAGAGTAACAATTCAAAAGAAACGGTGTTCAACACACAAGTGGTCCGCTTGTTTCATTCCACTACAACGTTTTAACGACAAGCCCTCCTCACCTGGTTGCACAGATCGTGCAGCTTCTTCACACTGGGGCTGCCGCCGCCGGTAGCGTGCGCCTGTTGAGAGGGAATGGCCGACCGCAGCTCCGACTCCGTCCTGAGAAAAAAGACGCTCGAAATTAGAATATTAGAGAAGAGATCATTGATGTTTTAAAATAATTTATATCGCGTCGAAGTTATGTTCTGACCGACCACGCCCGTCAATTTGCGGATTCATAGATTTCAAAAGAAGAAAAGACCTCCGAGCTAGATGATCATTTGAACTAGTAGGTTTTCACAAATAAAACAACAATAAATTAGTCACGCATCGGGCAACAGCTACCGTACCTCGACATCATCTCGATTCCCTCTCGATGCTGCTCGAACTTCGTCTTCACCATTTTGTCCGCGTTGCTCGCCGTCGCCAGGATGCCGCGGTACTTGCCCAGCTCCTGCACACAAAAGGCAAGTGTAAAAAACAGATTGTCATAGACCATATATTTTGTGAAATTGATTAGAACACTATATTACTAGGCGCAGCACGCGCATTCGGCGAGTTAAGATTTGCTGATAGACAAATGGCTCATCACTAATCTAGACTATTTTATAAATTAATTTTGCTCAATTAGCCCGGCCGATTCAAGCCACAACGATATATACAATGCAGACAAATGAGAAAGCAATCAATGCCGACCTCGCATTCGGTAACTAATCACAAATTTAAACCACTAATATCTGCAGCTGCGACCGATGCAACAGCTGCAGCATTTGCAGCACCCCTCCCCCTCTCCCTTACCAACCTGCAGCAGGGGTCCAGTCAGCTGCTGGCTGCTCATGCGCGTCCATCGAGTGCCAAACTGCGTCCGCAGGTTGTTGTCCGACGACTCCTCCTCCTTGAGCAGACGGGCAGCCTGGAAGGGAGAATTCATTTATCGATTAATGATGTTTTCGATACTACGAGAATGGTAAAATCCTATAAGTAAAAATTGTTGTTTCGAAGGCGGAACTATCTTCCTATCAACTCAAATATCACACTCTAATTTAAGACATATTCATGAAGCGGAAGATCACCAAGTTAAATCGATTAATTTCTTCTAGACTAGGTGTGCTTCTAGGTATGGTTTCAAATTTTAAAATTACTATTCAATCGATAATCTCACTACCGTACCTCGTCGAGGATCTCCTCGTTGCGCCTGTACAGCGCTGGCAAGTCGTTGAAGAGGCGGTGCAGCTCCGCGATGCCGCCCGATTGCTTCACCTATTGAAATGGCAATTATTAATATTTCTAAAATCATCACATTTTAATTAACATAGATATTATTCCCATAAATAGAATGGTAATGGAACACTATGGCAGGCATGTTCAAATAATGTAACCGAAACATCAATCACCCTAGAAATTTCAAACATCGATACGGTAAAGAAGCTACAGTAAACCCCGAAGGCTAAGGCTACCTTGGCGGACTTGAGTTTGATAGATTCGGGCAGCGTCTCCGTCGAGACAACATCATCAAGCGCAGCCGGCAGATTGAGTGACGCAAGAATACTGTAAGAAATATTGATTATCATTGATGCAAAATACGATATCATTCAGACAGAATCAATGAAAATGAGATAAAAGTTATGAAAATTCGAGATTTTTTCCGACGCTCACCACAGATTGGTTGAGCACGAATCGAACGAATTATAAGAGAAACGAGTAGCCAGCATTCATCGGGTGGCGTTGGCTTGTGAAAGGGGACGGGAAAATCAATCGATAATCGCTCACCCGTTCATGAGCTGCGTCGCCTCGCGCATGCGCATCGTCTGCATGCTGACCAGGTCGCCCTTGCGAGCCTGAAAAAACAATGTAAATGTAAAATTTGCATAATTAAACATTAATAAAATGATATAAATAATAATAAGATAATATACCTCGTACGACTGCAGCGCGTTGTGCACCTGGATGGGCACCACGGCGGAGAACATGTCTGCAATTGACCATTTATTGTATTGTTTGTTCGTCTTCCAGGGGATTACAAGTCTCACCCAGGCTTCAAACCAAATCCGCAATAATTCCATTTAGTTTCAATCATCTCAGCTTGCTAGCAATAAAACCAATTTAATTCATTTTCCGATAATCCGGTAACTACCGTACCCTTGAATCGGGGCGAGATCGGATGGGAAACGGGCAGGGCCTTGGCAATGGCTGCCTTCGGGAGCGCCGGCAGTGTCGCCACGTCCGGAACTCGCTCGTGGTACTGTAATCAAAGCAATCATTACTCGATCGATAATCCTACAATGGTATGAGCGATATAGTATCATAGCGTGTGACAGAGAAAGATCACTCACTATGAAGTCATTGTCCTTCTTGGCGGCGGCGTATGCCTTGGGAATGAGGGCGAGGTGCTCCGCGAGAATGGCCGGACTCAGGTACTTCTTGCTCTGTAAATAATTATGCGTCCTTATATTTTATGTGATGCGATGCAATGTGCAAACCAATCAATCGGCATTCCGTTTGAATAAGACAACTTGATGTAACTCGAACTCACCTGGTCGGACAGCTTGATGGCCTCGTTGAGACGCGACAGCTGCATGCCAATCTTGTGCTCCTGCCATCAATAAATCAATAAACATTAATGAGGCTCTTTTGTGATAAAGCCAAAAAGACTGCTGATCTCATTAGACTTCGAATGTAATTTTCTCTCGTATATTGGATTTGGGGAATGGCACATACACTCCAGCATCACAATTCCCAACAAAAACTTAACTACCGGTGCTTTCGGGCTTAACAAACATTGTAAGTAGTAGTCGTTCTGAGAGGCAAAACAGATAATTATCGTAAAAAATTCCATGGTGGCCAATTTCAACAATATTCAATCAATATTTCCTTCTAGAGAAACTACACATCTAAAATAATATTAAGAAAACAACCCAACCTCCGCATGCTCCTCCGCGCCGTGGTACTGGGCGATGGCCTGGAAGGCGAACGCCTTGCCCACCACCACGTAGTAGTCGTTCTGAGAGGCAAAACAGATAATTATCGTAAAAAATTCCTCAAATCCAGAAATAAAAGTCAACAAGCTGTTGAAATTAAAAACCTTGCTTCGAATCTACGCGTCTAAACAAATTCGTCTCTATTTTAAACGCCCGAATTTTGATTGACTTTAGATAGCAAAACCCTCACTGGTGATCTCGCGTAACACCAGTTACATGAAACACCATGCGCTAGTGAAGCACCGATATTGCTTTCTAACTACCATATTAATTATATTTTTTGAAATACCTTCTCGAAGAGTCCCTTGACGGTGTCCTTCGACAGCGCCTTCTGTGCCTCGGAGTAGAACTCGGCCAGTTGTGCGGCGATCTTGACCAGCATCGCCGGCTTCATTTTGTCTGCAAAATAATCAATCGATAAATCATCTTTATTCATGAATTTAATGAATTAAACTAGAACCAGCTCAACTCCAAAATCTATTTCACAACAAAAAATGCGGCAAGGTGATTTAAGGAAGACGTGTAGAGTACATGAATGAAAACCGCTGCTTCAATGCTGCTAAACGATCCATGCATGGAATTTTTCGCATACAAATTTAACAATATATACAAAAAATCTCCTACTCAAAACATAGCTGATTAATCGATAAATTAACACAATCAACCATAGGTTAA
This sequence comes from Pristionchus fissidentatus, assembly GCA_036245785.1. Taxonomy (NCBI): domain Eukaryota; kingdom Metazoa; phylum Nematoda; class Chromadorea; order Rhabditida; family Neodiplogasteridae; genus Pristionchus; species Pristionchus fissidentatus. The sequence goes on along the minus strand of BTSY01000003.1, from coordinate 781,500 downwards.
AAAAGTGGGTAGATTTCGAGGTAACCTGCGAAAAATATATGCCTGATCAAAATGACCCCTAAAAACGAAACCTGCCCGGCAGAGTCTCCGAAAACAACCCAGAAATGTAGGAACCTGCCCGGTAAACTATCAAAAAATCGAAAACCTGCCCGACCAGATGTTCCATGCTACTTTACTTTTTTGACCTATGCCATCAACCGTACCCTTGCTGGCCTTGATGTAGATGGCCTCCTGTGCCTGTGCGAGTGCGATGGCGCCACATGCAGAGAGCACGTCGGGGCAGAGATCGGGAGTGGCATCGTGTGGAACGAGAGAGTGGGCAGAGTCACGCAGTTTGTAGAACACACCTGGGAAGTAAACAACAATCATTATGAAATCCAACCTTTATTCGATATTTCATTCATGCATGGTTTTTCCGTCGTTTTTTTCGTTGTTTAGGTATTCATACGTCGAGCTCAATACTCAAAATAGAGCGCGGGTCTCCAAACATTTCAGATATGAGCGATCGTGACGGCTATCATATCACTCATGAAAAAGAATTTATGGAATTGTTTGGATATTAGCATCTAGTCCTGATAAATGAAGAATGTGATAATGATAATGATAATTGGTAGTGACAGCTTGTACACGTCTACTGAAAGAGAGCATTTTATTTTTGTTCTTCGAATCGTTCGCAAAAACATTCCAGCACATAATGTATTAAAGAGGAAACGCAAACGCGCTACATGTCGTGAATTCCATAGTATTTGTGTGCTCAAGCACATGAGTTCAGTACAACGTATGACTCATCGCCTTCTAGAATATTTCAGCGGTTGCCACGCCTACATTTTAGGTGAGATGCGCAATTGCCAAGGGCCTTGCAAAATCTACCCGTTACATTTACCACAGTTTTGCAATCAAAGTTTTAGGTGGCGGATGGCTCGTTGAGAGGTACCATAAATTATGATTCACAATCATATCGCTTGCTCTATCTCACGCACTCTGCCACTCACCAGCAGCCTTCTGGAAGAGTGCTGCGGTAGTCTTGATCTCCTCGTCCGTCAGCAGCGGCTGCAGCGCCGCCACCTACAACACAATTTGTATAGATTAAATAACATTTAATAATTATTGTGATACATAATAAAAAGGAATAAAAATGATCATTTTTAGTACACAGTAGTTTTAGTACACAGGAGGAGCAATCATAATAAAATTAGAAAAAAAATGTTAAGATTGGAGAAATGTCGATGAAAATAAGTCACTTGGGTCATGAAGGCGCCAACGTTGAAGAGGACAGAGGCACGCTCGAAGGCGCCATCAGACAGCGAGAGTGAGGCCTGCAATAGAAAAAATATATGAAGAAAAAGGAGAAGCTGATTTTTTGCAGTCGTACACTTTTCGTGCGCTGCACAACAGAATAAAATTGTGATGTGTAATTGATTCACTTTCTCATTGGCTCTCCGATGCATCGCCTATTTAGAAATTCTTTTGAAACGCAAATTCCACTTTAGGAATGTGCAAGTTGTGTGCAATTAATATGCCATGCATTGCTCATTCTCATTCTCTCTTTCTCTGCCAAAGTGACTCAACCCCGTAATCTTTGCTAATCGAGGGGCGGTAGTGTCACTACCCGAGCGTGAGATGAACACAATGCGAAATATGGAGGGGAGCGAGAGGGAGGGGAGAGAGATCAGGAGAAGGAGGGAGGGAAAAGAGATAGCGAGTGAGCCAGCATGCTCTCTTATCGAGAACAAGGTCACAAGGGTTAAGCAAATGCAAAAGGGTAAGAGTCACGGCTTTTAAAGAATACATGTTGGGCTGCAATAACGTGAATAACGCAAAATTTGATTTTTTAAAAAAAAATTATCGACAGCAAAATTTCCCTTCTCTGTTATTTGGAATGCGAAACATGAATATACCTCGGAGAAGACTATGACTTTTACGTTTTTTTTTTGGCGTTTTGTGGTATTCCATACATTTCTTTCTGAAATTAATGAAAACGTAACTCTGGAGACTATCACGTGTGCAGGCGTTTTCCTTTGATTCATAAATGTATACCACGCGTTACCTTGGGGACGAAGAGTGCGCGCAAAAGGGGAGAATAACTTCGTTTACACTCTTTTCCAAAACTTTCTTCAAACAATTTCAACAATGCGAACCCGATTCAAATGCAAAAGACAGCGAAATTTAAAAAAAAAGATTTAAACATCATCATAGACCTGTTCCGGTGGTATAGACATGGCATGTTCCGGTGAACACACACTGGCATTTTTTTTTAATTTTTGAGGCGACACTTCGAAAAATCAGAGACATATGTCAAATAGGTCTTCGCGTGCGAAGATAGGCACTTCTGCACTTTGCATATAAACCGGATTAACGTAGCGAGAGAGTGCAGAGCAGACACATGAAGGGCTCTGTCTACATTCCCCGCCCTATGCTAATTGCGAACTTGCGAAAAACCCATTTGACCTATGATCAGAGAATAATTTAGGATCCCCTTTTGACCTATGAACACGATGAACCCGCTTCAAACGCACCACCTTGGAGAAGAATAGCCCGCCCTTGTCGAAGGCGTCCTGCCACTTGAACACCACGGGATTCTGCGTAGCCGAGATGATGATCTTGCCCTCGATCGCCACTAGTTGGTCGTAGTATCTGGAGAATCAATTAATTATTGCATAAATTAATTAAAACTTACATGCCCAGTGCCCATAGCTATTTTTCTTCTTCAAAATGATAAGGAGAATTTGAGATAACTCAATGCATTTCCAAAGTTTGACACCATTCCGTACTTTCTATGAGCCAACCATGAAACATGCGGAGATTTGTGCACATCCACTACAACTTTTCTCTTGCCCTGACGACATTAGAGAGTGTGCTCAACAATTTCCTTGTACGATCGATCCTTAGAAATGTGTTGTGTTCACATTTCCCTTTTGTTTGGCGCCCTTTACATGCATCAGAGCCTCTCTCCCAAATTCAAAAGAATCCACAGAAGTTTCGAGCTCATTCTTTCGCTCACGCTAGACGTTTTTCAGTCGGAACACAAGAGGGCAGCGCCCCCAACAAACAACTAGGGGAAACGAGACAGCGCGCGGTAAACAACAATCGATCGCGCAGTGCGAAGAGCGTAATGCAACGGATGTCTTTCGCAATGGGTGATGATTCAATCGAAATGGTAATCGATAAATCGATAAGAGCTATTTGACCTACCGAGTGAGCAGGTCGAGGCCGGATTGATGCTTGTCGAGGGGCTGGCAGCATGCCTTTGTGCGGAGTTTGTTCAGCTCTTGGACCGCATCTTCGATCTGTAAGGAATGATATGGAATAGAACAAGCTCAATTAGCCAATTCATACGTGTATAAAGAAGGAAGTTGCGAAATAATTGAGAAAACAGTAGGAAAAACAAGGAAAATGAGAGAAAATTGACCTCGGCCTTGTCGTCCTCTTTCGTTTCGTAGACGGTGTTGATGTAGGTGGTGAAGGGCTTGATCAGGTCCACTTCACTCGTCTTTTTGAGAGGGATAAATATGAAACCGGACATCTGAAAACAACAATATGCGAAAAAGAAGCTTGGAAAAGTGTGAAAATCAGGGCGAAATCAAGCAGCGGGGATTATGAAAACGCTTAATATTGCTGATAACGGTACTGAGCGACTCAAGAGCGATGACTAAGGGAGCGAAATAGCGGTAGAATGGGCAGAAAGGAGCGAGACGTCACAGTATGAGTCATCAGCAAGTTGAACGGGCGCGTGGTGTGCGGCACCACGCCACTACACCACGCAACGCTAAACACAGTAAATATTTCAAAAAATTTTCGATTATCGATTTTTCTTATTTTCGCTGTTTTCATTATTATCATACTGTCAGTTCACGCTCGAAATGGTGGGATTAACTCACAATTTGCTTCAGTTTCATCGTTGACCCGCGTGCGAGCTCGTGCTGTTTGAGTGACCGACTTTCGGCTCGAGCCGCTCGGCCATTCTAACGGTGAGTAGGTATTATTTCGCGGCGATTTCAAGTGTGTTTCACTCACTCACTTACTCTAGTACTTGGCGAGTATCTCAAGTGGTTCCCTCCGTTTACAGGTCGTGTGCGGGGGCACGAGAACGAGGGATCGATCATGGACCAGGATGTTGTAATACTCGACTCGGATGAAGAAGATCAGAAACCATGCAGCTCCAAGACGATCAAGCAAGAGACCGCCGCAACCAACACCGCCAACGGCTGGGGCTTCCTCAAGGTATCGATTAGTTCCGGCGGCAAAAAAATCGATAATTTGCCGTGTTCAGCGGCTCACCTCTAAGGACATTATGGCGAGACCGGGTGCGAAGGCGGAGAAGAAGGGTTCGGTAAAAGCGGTGAGCAAGCCGGTGAAGCGGGAAATCAAGGAGGAAGAGGAGGAGGAGGATGTAAAGCCGGCTGTGAACATTGTGAGGGAGGAGGTGGTGAGGAAGAAGAGGAAGATCGAACCGAAGGAAGAACCCGTGGAAGAGACACCAGCGGCGTCGGCAGGTATGCCAAACAGATCCTTGATTTGCATAAATAGGATAAATTCCGTGCAAAATATGCTCGTTATATGCATGAATGGTGACGAGGAAATGAAGTTCTCGCAATCAATCGATAATTGTGCAGCACCCACTCACGCTGCGATAGCCGAAAACACCGGTGTCGTGTCGGCGATTGACCCGGCAGAGTTGAAGAGGCGCGTGAAGGAAGTACTGACTACGGTAAGTGGATTGTAATTACGGTAGGCGAGTGTAGGATACTGTAGTCACCATAAATCAATTAATCGCAGGTCTTCAAGCACAAGGACTTCAAGAGCAAGCACCAGAAGCAAGCCGTGCACGCAGTAGCAACACGTGAGTACTGTACGCAATCAATAATTCAATACCGTAATTCGCAGGAAATCGCGATACATTCGTGTCCTTCCCCACGGGAGCCGGAAAGTCGCTGGTGTATCAGGTACGGTTGTTGGGATTGCGGTAGCAGTCATTGCCTTATATTTCCAGCTGCCCTCGCTAGTCTACGGTGGAATATCGATAGTGATCTCGCCGCTGATCGCGCTGATAACTGATCAGGTATACGGTAGGGTACGGTAGCTTTCAGTAAACTAAATCTATATGCCTGTAGGTCGCAGCTTGCCAGAAGAAGGGAATCGGCTGCGAAGCGGTCAATTCGAAATTAACGCTAGCCGAGAAGCAGCGCATTTTCGAGGTATTTGATAAACATCAGCTACCGTAATCAGCGCAATCGTTGCAGGATCTCCGCAGTGATCAGCCGAGGACGAAGTTACTGTATCTCACACCGGAGGGTCTGGCCACAGACTATCTGCAAAAGGTTACTGTACTTCTGATTTGCCATTGATTGTGAACATGTTTTTTTTTCAGATCATCAGGTCCCTCTACGATAGGAACTTGGTGGCGTACATTATCGTCGATGAGGCTCACTGTGTCACCCACTGGGGACACGACTTCCGGTAGGCTATTATCGATCATGTCCCTTCATTTTATCAATTTTTTCAGACCTGATTATCTCAAGCTGAAATCGATACGGAAGCTCGCGCCACTGGTATGTTTCTGAATTTATGACGCGGAGAAATGAGGTGTCGCAAAAAAAATTTTCTAGTCGCAAAAAAAAAGTTTTTCCCCGTGGCTCTGGGGGCCAATTAGCGAATCATCTTGTTTTATTTGGCCCGTGAAATGCATCGAGGAATTTCACGGACAAGGATTGTAATCATCGTATTTATCGACAAATTAGCGAACAACATAGAAAAATAGGAAAGGGAAAATAGGAGAACGACTAGGAGAAGGCAAGTTCGCCAAAAAAATAACAAAATATTAACAACAGCAACATAGAAAAAAGCTTAAATTAGGAAACTTTTTTGTTTTAGTTGTTCCGTGAAATTCATCGAGGAATTTCACGGAACGGAAACCCCGCCTCTTCGCCACGGGTAAAAATTTTTTTTTTGCGACCAGAATTTTTTTTTTGCGACACCTTATTTCTCCGCGTCATATTTCTTGCAAAATGTTTACATGTTTTCATATTTTTTTAGCCTTTCAATTACGAGATTATAGTATGCGGACCTCTTCCATTTTTCCTGATGAATCCATTCTTCTATATGTCTATAGTACTGAATGGTGGCCTTTGGATTTTGATCACACATTCGTAGCTTATGCTTTAAAATTCTGCATTATTCACAATACAATTTGTCTTTACAGTATGACAATGTTACCGTATTCTTATTGAGACTCCATGGGTGGCGCTTACTGCCACTGCGAACACGAAGGCGCAGGAGGATATCATCAAGCAGTTGGATCTCAAGAAGGTCCAGATCTTCAAGACCTCCACTTTCCGCGACAATCTCTTCTACGATATCATCATGAAGGTACTGTAGCACACCGAAATAGAGTAGATTAATTTTCCCTTCGAATGCAAGCAATGTAGCAGTGAATGCATTTTTTATTTAATTCAGTTCAAGGCGCAATGGCGCACAATCATGCGTAAACTTCTAATCTTGAAAACATGCCTGGATAACTCTGTATCCATAATCAGGATCTCGTGCAAGGATCGTCTGAGGACCACATGCTCCGCTTTATACGAAGATGTCTGAGGATGGATGTGGAGAAGAAGGAGAAGGGCAAGAAGATTGGAGATGTAAATAAGTTTAGAGATATTTTTGAATTTGAGAGAACTTCCTGGCAAACTAGTGTTTCTTGGAGCCATTATGGTTTGTCCGAAAAGGGTTAGGCAATGTGATTTAGTAGAGAGCGGTAAATGCTCAGTCAATAACGATTCCGACTTCTTACCGTATCCCTCTTCAGTGGATCGGCAGCGGCATCGTGTACTGCAGGACGCGCGACGAGTGCGAGCAGATGGCCATGTCCTTCAACAATGCGGGCATGCCTGCGCTGGTGTACCATGCCGGCCTCTCGCCCAAGGTATACGGTAGCTTCCACTGATCTGTAGAGAACCGAACATTCTACGGCTTATATTGATCACGCAAAGGCGTGGACTACGTGCTTTGTTTCGATCAAGAAACAATATGAAAATTGAAAAAGTGGTGTACGGTAGTTACTATAGAGAGACAGTATTGATTAATATTTGCAGATTCGCGACGAAGTGCAGGAGAAATGGATGAAAAACCAGGTGCCGGTGATTGCAGCGACGATCGCATTCGGAATGGGCATTGACAAACCGGATGTCCGGTGAGTAGATATATTTTTTTTTAGTTTTTTTTTTAATATAAAAACCTCTATATTTATCGCAAAATGATACTAAAGATAGTGACAAATTTCTAATTTGTTGTAAATAATATTTTCAATCGTGGAATATTTTTGCTTTTGTATATCTTTATTTTACTTACTTACTTTAGTTTTGGATCTATTTTGCACAGAGTTCCGCAATCGAATTTCAAAATAGCGAAGTTTATGTGTCTAAAAGATGTATCATTGTTCGATATTTTCCTTCTCTTAAAGATGACTTCGTTTGCTTTGAGCATGTAATTTTCTTCAGTTTCGTCATACACTGGACGTGCCCATCGAGTCTGTCCGCTTATTACCAAGTTGGTTTCTGGTTTCTCCAATGTGTTAAATCGTAATCTGATCGTTGTGGATGTTTTTGCTTCCTAGAACAATAGCATTAGGAAAAAGAGTAGGCAACGGTCAAATCTGATTCACCGTTCGCCCCTTTTGTGCTCATCCATTTTCGTCAAACCAATAATTAATTTATTTTAAAATGCCGAACAGTTTCGGCCGAAAGGCGATTCTTACTAATCTGACCTTCCTCTTATTTCTAGATTTTTTTCGAGCAGAGACAAGAAATGCCTGTCTACTGTAAGTACTACTGTATATTCGTGCTGCAGGAGTCGGGTCGTGCGGGTCGCGACGGCAAGCGCAGCTACTGCCGCGTCTACTACAGCAAGGCCGACCGCAATTTCTGCAATTTCCTAGTGACGAAGGAACTCAATATGGTCAAGGTAAGTTTAAAAAAAAAAACTATTTTTGGGCTTATTGTTGTTTCAACATTTTCAATTTCGTTGAAGTTGGCCCCTAAATTGATAATCGCAATGAGTGTGCGAGGGAAGTGCGATAACACTAGTTCCAGGGCAAATCATCAATTCTGAAAAATATTTTTTTACAAATTGTGTGAACTTGAGGAAATTATGCAACTAATTTTGTCAATTTAGGGCAAAAAGATCAGCGAGGAGGCGAAAGCGGAACAAACACAGGCGATAAAGGCCGGATTCGAGGCAATGCTCGACTTTTGCGAGAAGCCAATGTATGTTTTTAAAGACAATATTTGTAATGCATTTATAATTAAATTTATAATTAGACATATTCATTTACTGCGCCCGCGAAGCTTTAGGCTAGTTAAATTTCAAAGCTGGGAATCCCTGGAGAAGGGGAGTTTTGGCGCGAGAAAATCGCGAGCAGCCCTTGCATTCGAGAAGAAAAAATGGCGAGAGATAACAGAGAGAACCGAGTGAGAGTGAGCAAAGGAGAGGAAAGGGAGAGACGACGAGAGCGCAACCCTGAGCGAGAGATAGACATCACGCGCTTTCTGCTCTCGCCTATCGTGTGGTCCCGTGGTGTAGCGGTTAGCACTCAGGACTCTGAATCCTGCGACGGGAGTTCAAATCTCCCCGGGACCTTCCCTTTTGCCAATTTTTTTCCTGATAGTTTTCGAACTGTAAAATCGATTTTGGTCACCGGAAGTGTATTTTAATAGGATTTTAGGTGTCGTCACTCTGCATTCGGCAAGTATTTCGGGGACCCGGTGGCACCCTGCGAGAAGCACTGTGACATGTGCCTGCACCCAGAAGAAGTGCGGAAAACGGTCGACAACTATCAGGTACGGTTGGTTCGGCGAGTCAGTTTTGGGTTCGGTGGGTCAGATGTTGATTTACTGATATCAGGCGCTGTCGAGTAACCGGCCGTGGGGCGGGGGCAAGCCGAAGGGAGAGAAGGATGTGGACGAGGAACTGTACGGAGGCGGCAAGCCAGGAGGGCATCGGAATGAAGATGGTATTTATTGATTAGCAGGATTACGGTCGCTTGCGTAGGATTACGGCGTGGTTAGAAATTTTGCGCGTTTCCTCGTTATATCAATATCAATCGATTATTCTATTTATTTATTTTTTCTTATTAGTTTTACTTTTTTTCTGGAATACGGTAGCCGGAAATTACGGTATTCCGTACTACAGTGCTCGATTACGGTATTCCTCTGCCCGCAGGCTATTCGCAGTACGAGGACTCGTCGGAACAGATCGAGCGACAAGAGAGGGAGAAGATCAGAAATGTCATCCACTCCGAGTTCGCCAAGCGAAGAAAGGTGATTACGGTAGCTTATATCGATTGCTTATGTTTGAAAATACTACTGTAATCCATTCGATATTTCAGGCAAACGGTCTCTCAAGCAGACCAAGCTCCTCCTCGTCGTCTGCAGCCGATAAGGATAGAGGTATTCCCCTTCCCCTTCAACTCTTCAAATAAATCAATACGTTATCATTACAGTAACTCTCGTCCTGCAAGACGGCGACTGGAAAGTGCCCAATCTGGCGTTGGATGTACGTGAATGGATTATCGATTTTTATTTTTCATAATGTTTTTTTTGCAGAGACGTGAGGTCGTGCTCAATTCTTTCCGCGAGGCACTCGAGGCAAACTCTGCTGTTTTCACTGCGTTTTCCTCTGCTAACGAACACGTGAGCATCGTAATCAGGGAAATCGTGGCGGGACCTAAAACCTCACAATCCGACTTTCAAACTTTACAGGTGTCGACTGCGGCGCAACTAGAGAAGGAAATTTTCACTGCATCGAAGACTACGACAACATACAATCAGAAATGTGCCATGAAGGTTATTGATTATCGATTTTCCGATGACTCTAAAAGTTTTTATTTTGCAGTTGCATCAAATCAAGAAAGCGACCAAAGATATGCAAAAATTCGAGAAATCGTAATTCCACACTTTTCTACTGTCCATGTGAAATACTCGATAGAGCGTAGTAAACTTGTTTTTTGTTTGTGCTTTATTTTTACGATCCAACGTGTATTTTTCGCAAAAAATATATATTGTCATTCCGGGCTGTGAGCTATGTTGTTGTTATTTTAATCAATAAATGTGTGTTGAATAAATCGATTATCACGTGTGTGAGTCACTTCTCACTTTCTCGTCAACTCCCCAGCTGTAGTGGCGGGAAAAGGGGGAGGGGGGAAAAGAGAGGGTTGTGAGGGTGAGGGGGGAGAATCCCTCGCCCTGACTAGAGATGCAGAGAAAAGAAAGAGATAGCAGAGGGAGCACATGCAATGCGGGTAGAGACAGACACGAGAAGTACCGTGTGTGGCAGACAACCAGAGAGAAGAATGGGTCACATCTCTGACTGAGAGCCGCAACGCGTCCGCGCCGCACGCAGATGACGAAACAGGGTGCAGATAGGAAGGGCCTAAAGCGGCGGAACTATTTATTGCGAAATGGTTTTCGCGAAATTCTTTTTTATTCGTGGAAATATCGATTTTTCTTACTATTTTTAACTGCTAATCAACTTTTCCTGCAACAACGGGGGCATGTGCATGAAAACACATTTTATTCTTTCTTCCTAATACCTGTTTTAGACTCCCCTTTTCCGATAAAGTGTATTGCCTACTTTTATTACAGTGAAATAAATACAATTTATTTTTCTTCAACATTATTTTACAATTTGTTTTACGATAAATTTTTTTTCCAAAATTAAATAAACTGCAAAAATATTTATTGATCGGAAAAATATTTCATCATGTACAGTATCCAATTCAAATTTTCCGTTCAAGAAAAATTTCGCAATTTTAAACTTTTCTCCACGCGTCGCGGTCGCGTTGCTTTTCTGACTTTGAATTGCGCGCGCGCGTTTCTGCTGTTTGTTAATTGATCCTCGCACCGCGTACTATTTTATTTATTGATTTTTTTGTCAGATTTGACGGGAGTCAACTTCCGCAAGGTACAAATTCTTGATGAGTACCGATTTCGACGACTTGGGGGATGACAAGGTAAATATTTTTCCCATTTGGGGACCAAATAACCTTTACTACCGTTTCCAGTCCCATGTTCGATCGACACTTGACGCACTGGGAGACAAATTGACCAAGGGCGGAAGGGTATGCAAGTGCAATTTACCGGAATACATTATTTAATATGTAACTTTTCGTTACTGTTCCGGCTTATGGTAGATGAATTGAGATTTCTCAAAGTGTATTGACGGGAATGTTTTGTGTTGACCATTTATTGAGGGTTTAAACCGGTTTTCACGTTTTATTTTTTATTTATAATATTTCATTTTGCAATACAATGTGAATTTCAGCCAAGAGGTCGTCCTCGCAAGCATCTTCCACCATTGAACTCGCACTCGAAGAAGAAGGTAGTTTCTTTTTTTACTTTTCGTTTTTTTTAATCGAACCGAATCTGAATACGCCGTTTCCTCAAATTAGTACGTCTAGTCGCTGTGGAACGTGCAAACGCCAATAGCTCCTGTTTGTGCTAGCTGCTGTGTTGCAGTTATTGTGGCCACACAGTTTACGGACTGCGCAAGTGTTCTGAGGGATGACATTTGGATACGGGTCTAGTATTGACATTAAATATAATTAGATTATTGATTGATTGTTCAGGTCGAGACGTTCACCGACGAATCTGAGGAGGAGGAGGAAATGATTGATGATGGCAAGAAAAAGAAGACGCGCGCTTCGGATGAAGAGGACTGGACTGAGGAGCAGGAGGCACTCAGCAATACACAGGTACTTATTACAATTTTTTTTAATTTTTTAAAAATTTATATTAATACAACTTTGGGTTTTAAAGTTGAACACTGTGTTTGGTAAAATCGTTTTACCTCGAATGAGGAAGGCATTGTATCAGTCGAACGGAGCGTGTAGCATGATGTTCAGCCCGTAACAATGGACCGGTTTAGTGATACTGACGGTCAACAAAATCGCAAAGCATAAAAGGATGCGGTGCAACTGATTATATATGTATTTAATTACTTTGCCAGCATTAATTACTTAATAATAAACTTAATAACTGTACGCCTTTGTAGCGTCGCGAGATGCGAGTGCGCAAGCGACCGACGCTCTACGCCGACGAGGTCGCCGTCTCGGAGGCGCAGCGGAAGCGGCTGTCGGTAAGGAGAGGGGCATGCTGTAAAGGGGGATAGTGGTCGATCAACACTTGGAATTGTAGGGACGAATGCATGCGCAGGGACTTCCGGTTAACTGTAAAAGTGCCGGGCGAATGCGGTAGTATTGGTCAAATTGAAAAAGAAAATCGGCTTGTTCGACGGGAGCAAACTGGCAGTAATAATAGGAATAATTTAGGCTGCGAAGCGGCTAATCACCGGACAGCCGGCACGCGGTCGTCCCACCGTGAAATCGCCATTGGTGATCAGCCCTCTCGCATGTCTTCCCAAGAAGGTAAAGTTTGCCATCAATGATGAAAACATACAGAGGGATCCCCCCCTAGTGAGGCTGCATCCCTCTGATCTACATGTGCATACTAAGCTTGTGCAGAGCAATTCTTCTGCTCGCAGGGTATGTGCGTTCTATAGACTAGTGTTTTAATGTTGTGCGTTATACTATATCAAGTAACAATTAGAACATAATTGAAGAGTTTTTTTTCCTAAAATAATTGGTGCATTACAATTTTAAACACAATTATTTCTCAACATTGGATTTGCAGCAGCAGGAAGAGCTAGACAGGTTCAGACAGAAGCTGTCCGACATCGACCATCCGAAACAGGCAAAGGAGCGCATCTTCGAGTTGTTCCGCAAGGGGGTACGGTTTATTTGCTATAATAATATCATAAATAAGAATATTTTTTCTACTCCCGAGGCGCAACATGATTTTACATCCGAATTCCAAAATAATTACAATATTACAACCTTATATTTACAATTTGCATGTAAGTGTAGAGTAATTATTTGCTGCGGTTTTGCCCGAAATCGTGCTTCCTTCTGTTTTGCTGGTGCTTTAAATGAATTCGTAGGCGTCGAGTTACTCAATTTTATGTTAAATTGATTATGAACTGGATATATTTGAAATACGCATTGTTGCAGTACCTCGAACAGGGATTGGCGCGCGTCTTGCCAAAGCCCGGCCCACGCACTTCGGAAGTGCGCATCGAGGACAACTGGGGAGAGACGATGGCGGAGGTCAATAAGGTGAGATAATATTTAAAATGAATAATAATACTAACTTTTTTTTTGAAAAAAATACTCGATTATTTTTGCTTGGTTGTAGGACACTTTCTCATTTCCCTCTACAGTACTCAGTGATTCTGGGATATAGCTACTGTAGGCAGGGGTCATAGCTACTTCAGCTAGAAGACAGAAATCAGCTAGAAAGTAGATAGGAAGCAGAGCTACGTCAGCTGTATAGAGATGACGTAGCGCTGCTTTCTAGCCACTTCCTAGCTGATTTCTGTCTTCTAGCTGAAGTAGCTATGCCCCAAAAGCACTGAATATAAAAAAAATCACTTCCTTCTTTTCCTACATCCTTTTGTGGTTAAATTTAACATGTTGAATATACAACTCTGTTTTGAAAAAAATAACAGTTTTCCGTTTGCAGTGGCGACAGGAGATTATGAACATGCCGTGCTCGGCGGGTTTCCTCGAGTTCATCTGGCACATCAACGTCGAAATAATGACGCCGCTATAGTTAGTATATTTATCTCATTGATTTGATTTCTAGTGAGGGTACTGTACCTTGCACTGCTGCTATTCTATTTGGTCTCTCGCTCCTCGGGGGAGGACGTTGTTGAATGATTGAGATGGCCAGGGGATTACGGTATTTCGGGATTACTATAAGTCTGCGGTAAAGGGATTACTGTAACAACGTTCAGCCTGGTCATCATCGAGTTGTACGAGTGGGCTCCAGGAGTGGACGCGGCCATCACCACGGCGCAGGCCGTCCGCTTTTGTGTAAGTTAATTATATAAATTAGTTAAGTTTTAATTAAGTTGGCCATTATTATGTTATTAGTGAATCATTTATGCGTGATCTTATCTCATTCCGCCATGAGCATTTTAAAGATAGGGTGGAGATAGAAGGGCGATAATAATGAGATAAGAATAATTGTATAAATATTTTAAAAAATATATTCGCAGTGGAATTCGTTGCCGTGGGCGACGCGGCGCAAGTGGGAGCGAGTCGCGAGGAAGCGAGTCATGCAGAGGATGAAGCTGGGTATGCATGGAGGTGAGAGACATATGTGGGCAGCACTTATCCGAGCCTTTTTGCGCAGTGTTCCCGAACCAGTTTTTGTCCATTACGGGTTGCCCCCGATAATTCTGTTTATTTTTTATCCTCAATTTTTACTTTTTCTGAGTTTTACACAGTGCCCCCGAAATCTCCGACCCCCATTTGCACAGTGCCCCTGCCCCCTCGCGCCCACGTATGGTGAGAGAGAGAGATGCACATTTATTATCAAAATGCCCCGCCCACTATTTACCTGGTTATAGAAACATAATTTAGCCAAGAACTATAAGTAATTGTTTATTTCGCACCCTTTCCAACTGTAGCGAAGATGAACAATGTATTTACATAACCAATGGAGTGGATAAAAATACGATGTATGATTACCGCCCGCCGTTTGAGCGCCGCAAATGAACGGCTTAAAACATTAAATTACTGGTGGGCAGCAGGAATTGGCACTGTTGCATTGAAATGTCTTAGATTTTATATGTGCGCTCATGAATAATATATTAGCGCTCATCGATTTTTTTTAAATAAAAAAAAATAGTAATAATAATATAAATGCAATATCAGACGCGGTCTTCGAGGGTCACGAGGTGCCGGTGAGCGGCTTGACTGAGGCGCGACTGGCCGCAGAGGTACATCACAATTTTTAATATTTTATTTGCAAATACGTTGAAACGAGATTGAAACTTGGCGTGTGGTGTAGCTAGAGCACATCGGTCGAACGGTCGGCCTTTCCCTACCTAATTTCAAAAATTCATCCAAGATTCCTACCTGCCATTAGTGAAACCGAGTCGGCGCATGTGTGTCGCATCTACCGCTTATGTGATTCTAGCTGAATCTTATTCAATATCTGCAACGAATCGTATTCGGCAAATATGAGATTGCTATTATTCCTACTCTTAGGAGCAATGGCTGAATCGTCGGAACAAGAGTCTGGTGGCGGAGGTGCACGAGGAGGACGCGGTGCTGTGTCCGCTGTGCGACAAGGACGACCAGCTGGACGAGGTCCGACTCTCCTCCATGCAGCAGATTCAGGTAATATTTGAGCGTTCTGTGATACACGACGATGGCAGGTGGCAGGCATTATTGAGATTGTCAGGACATTACGGAGTTTTGAACGCAATTACTAT
Source organism: Pristionchus fissidentatus (assembly GCA_036245785.1). Lineage (NCBI taxonomy): Eukaryota > Metazoa > Nematoda > Chromadorea > Rhabditida > Neodiplogasteridae > Pristionchus > Pristionchus fissidentatus. The sequence goes on along the minus strand of BTSY01000003.1, from coordinate 766,170 downwards.
TTCCACAATAAACTATTTGCCATGTGCTAAAGAAAAGAATGTGGAGTTGACACTATCATTTGTAGGAGCACTTCTTCCATGCCCATTGGCAAGTGCACGGATACGCCTGCCACTTCTGCGGAACCATGTACTCGACGGTATGCCTCCTTCGACAGTTTCTGTTATTTTTATCTCTAACCTAGTTTTCAGTAGTATCCAGTTCATAAAGTATTTGCTATCGTAACGGACCGAGAGCTGGGGTAGGATTTCAGTGCACTTTATTGCTGTGTATTGATGATTTATTGATTGATATATCGATTAAAAACTGTTTTTCAGCTGGAGGCGCTGAAGGTGGATCACACGGACTGCGACGAGTGGATGGCATGGAGGGCGGCGGGACTGCTGGCCGGCGGCAATGTCACCGGCAAGGTGAGCATATATGATGGGAGCGTGAAACACGAAAGTCGCTGGCCTGATCAGCCAAGATTTTGCATCGGCTTTTTGATATAACCTTTATATTTTTCTTATACGGATGGTTATATCGTATTCTATCGATTTTACCGTATCTCAAGTGTCGTCGGTTCAGATAGAGATGACATACGGCCGAATGATGCTGTGCTGCGCGGAGTGCGGCTGGCATGTTGCGCTCTCGCGAGAGAAGGGCGCCATGGAGATGGTCAAGGCGATGATGGTACGTTGATTGCGTACACGACATACTTGTTTTCATAGGTCAAATGGGTTTTTCGCAAGTTCGCAATTAGCATAGGGCGGGGGATATAGACAGAGGCCTTCATGTGTATGTCCTGCACTCTCTCGCTACGTTAATCCGGTTTACATGCAAAGTGCAGAAGTGCCTATCTTCGCACGCGAAGACCTATTTGACCCATGCTTGTTTTATTTCTTATTTCCAACTATACTTTGGCCCGGAATTGTTCGAAATAGAGGTTGATGACACCTAGCAATTCTGTGAAGTTTTGAACGGTCACACCCGGTTGTTGCTGGTTTCGATAGAGTCGTAAGAACTGCCTCTGTGATGTCGGCATCGATCACTCAGCGAGAAATCGTCAAAATATTTAAGTAACCAATTGGATTTTGATTTTTTTTAAAAACCAAAAAACATTATAACAACAACAATGTACGATTCTCAGACGCACCACCACAACAGCGCCCTTCTGACCATGATGATCTACTTCCCCGTCAAGCCGACCGAGGCAGTGAGTTTCATATTTAATTGATCTAAATTTGTCTTTGACGACGTAGGAGTTCTCACTATAGAGTGTGATTGAAGCTTTGACTCATCTGAAACAATTTGTTCTTTGAAGCTCGACTCGGTCCACTTCACGGTGACGCCTGCGAATGTGAAGAACCCGCCGGTAAGATTTTTTTCAAGTTGTTAAAAATTATAAATATATCTTCTATTTCTATCTGAATATTAATTTGAATAGTTTTGATTGTCTAAAATTAAGCAGTATATTTGTAATTGCAGTTGGTGTGCAACCACTGCAGTCCGCCGGTGACGTTCAGAGATCCCTGCGAGACGGACGAGCACTACCAGAAGGTATTTTATATTTTTTTTTAAAGATTAAACTTATTTTGAAGAAAAAATATCATTACACGATCCGGTATGTTACAATTTTTTGGAAATGAATACGGTTGTCTAATTTACTGATCACTTGCAGCACCACAGCGAGATGGCACTCAAGTGCGGCGTCTGCAATGCCCTCAGCGCGACCGAGTTCCTATTCAAGTACGGTATTTGATAGTTGTTATTACGATAGATCGATCGATATTACTGCATGATATTCTGTCTTTTGTCTTTTGAGTTGCATCACTCATGCAAGAGTAAATAGATTCCCTCCCCCCTTATGATTACTTTATGCATTTTCTAAATATCACTCGATTACAGGCAGCACCAGATGGGACACGTGGGCGAGCACTTGTACCTGGCTGACTACCTCTCGTACTCTGCGCGCGTCCTGCCCCCGCCTAATAACCTCAGGTGAGTACCGTAGCTAACCGGTAGGGTACTATATTGAACTGATCTGAGTTCAGTGTAAAGTTAAGGAAAGGTGTACTACCAGCGTGATTATGGTTGCAGTTCTACTTTTTATTTTGAAAAATGTCGTATCGAGGATAACGAGTATGATCATCCCGCGATTTATGTAGTTATTATTGCAGCAATGATATTAATTCGGTATTTTCAGTCGTGCGCCTCGTGTCGGCTGGAAGAACAAACTGGACGGCAATCACGCCGTGGGAGGCATGGTGGGCGGAATCGGGCTGCAGTCGCCGATCGATATTGTGAGTGGGGTTACAGCTGAGATGGATAAAAGGAGTACTGTAGTTGTTTATTGAAAACTCATCTATATTAGTGCAAGACCATTCTGCGCGAAAACGAAATCGGCAGTGCCAAGGTGCATCCATGCTTCTTATCTTGTTTATAGCAGTCTATATTTTTTTCCTATTCAGGTGGATCCGTTCGAGAACTGCGAGGAGCGCAAGATCCGCAACATCAGACGGCAGGTGGCAGAGGGCGTGCAGCAAATTGAGGATGGTTCGTTGATTGGATATCCTTTTTTTCTCTGGATGCGCGTCTTGCTCCGTTTCATCCACAATCTCTGAAATAATGAAGATGAGATTTGGGATCCAGTTTGTATTATTCTTATCAAGCTTGAAATATTGGCTATATTTGCAGGCTACGACCGTGCGGCGATTGAAGTGGAGAAGCCGGAGGCCAGGACTGTCAGGGAGAAGGTTTGTTATTTAAAAAAATCTTTACAAGTATTGATTTTGAAAATTTTTATATTGCTCCTTTATAGCTGATGAAGAAGTACAGCGACTGCGAGGGAATCAGCGGAGTAGATGTAAGTAATTTTTTTTTTGCAAGTTGGGTGGGGTTTGTGTTCTTTTTTCGTTAAAAAACTTCACGCATCTTAGCAAGCTTTTCCTCTGAATTATAAAAATTAGGCTCTTGTTGCACTATTTGGGTATCATTACCATTTAATGAAGTTGTTATTTGTTAAATATTTATTACTCCTTACATCTTGCAGGAGACGTGCTGGCTGCGGACGGAGGACGCGGAGAAGTTCCGCGCCTGGATGACCTACTGGGAGAGCGCCGAAGGAAAGAAGAAGGGCGGACCACCCAAGGAAATCGAGTTTGATGTGAGTACGGTAGAGGATAATTGAGTCTTCTATTATCGATTTGTCCGATGAATTGGCCCTTACAAGCGCATGAAATTTTTGCAAGAAATGAAACGTAGAACGTATGTTGTAACGCAATTTTGGTAAAACACTTACTTTGGGGCACGGTGATTTTAGGTTTCACCATTCAATAATAATTGTAATCATACATATCTCCCCCGTCTGCAGATGTCTCCCTCCATCATCAATCTGCCGACTGTCGACGTCGAAATCAACTTCCGCCAAACAATGGAGATCGCAAGCAGCTGTCTGCTCGATGACAAGTTGGTGGTGATCTTTGATCTCTAGGTTTGCTGTTTGAGGATGCTGTTCTCCATCTATTCGCTACAGCCATTTAACATTAAAGTTTTATCCGTATTCGTAACGCAAATTAATTGATATGGCTGCATTCTCTATAGCATTAGTCACAAGCTGCTTTAATTTTGTACATCTCTTATACTCCCATAATTGATTGCTTCAGCGTCTTCTACTGCATGCGTTGTGACGTAATTCTGAAAGGAGCTCAGGCGGCGGAGCATCTCAAGAAGAAGGAGGGAAAGGTGAGGGAAGAGGGGTTGATCAGATTATAGGATCTGGGGGGAATGATACACTTCTATTTTTATTCGGAGTATGGTTACACACAGTAATGAGCTAATTCCATGCCTACGTTAGTTCAACATTTTTGGAAACTAGAAAACGCCGGGAATTGTGATAAACACACAAATTATTCAGGAAAATGTGTGTGCGAAGCAGGATAATGGAGTGATCGAGGAGCGACCCTTCTCGAACGATAATGTGAGTCATGTTGAACTCTCACAATTGTGATATATTACGTTGTCATGATGCAATCGAGTATTAGTCGGTGTTTTGTTATTTCAAGGAACCGTTGACTGTCTTTTCTAGATTACTTACAATGTTGTGAAGCATGCATTGTTTTGCAATTACTATTATTATTATTCTGCCCTCTCAGATGTTCACTCTCCACGTGCCCTCCTCTTCCGACCTCCACTGTCCATCCGTACCGTGCCCGCACTGCGCCAGCTGCGTCGAGTGCTGCAGCATCACCGGGCTGCGGCTGCACTTGCTGCAGGCCCACGGCATCTACGCCGAATACACACCCGTCGCAGCAACTGCAGATGGTTGGTATTTTAAAATTGATTTACTATGAATATTACCCTTTCATTTCTATGTAATATTCCTGGTGGAGTGTTATGGGTCTTAACAGGTGAGCACAAAACGGAGCGAAACGAAATATTTGTAATGTCCTAGTAATGATGCAATGCAGACTCGGCCATGCTTCCGTCGCTCAAGTGGGATCTACGAACGCCGTTCGGAAAGATGATCGACGCGCGGCTGTGCATGCCGCCCACGGGCATGTTCTCGCAGGTAAATATCAGAAAATAAAAATTATATTAATCTAACTTCAAATTATGGAAAGCATGATAGTGCATTGAATTGGGAGGGAGGTAGTTCAGAGAGATCAGCAATTGGGGAGAACTATTTTTTATTACGCGCTTCTCGTGAAACTCAAGTGACCCGTTGATTCTAAGTTTCGCTGCATATTAATGAAAGAAGCGCGATTGTCTTGTCAATTCGAGTACGTTGGTTGCTGCACTCATAATGAAGAAAACAATATAAAAAAATATTCCTCCTTCTTGCTTATAATTATTGCGCGTTAGTATTTCGATCGATAGTTGTGCTTCCACCGTACATTACACGAATTACATCGTAGTGTTGTAATCATTCCGTTATCAAAAGTAATCGATAACTGCCCTTATTTCAGAAGCCTTCTTCTTCTCTCTCCATCTCGCTCATCTCGAATGACGTTTGGGGCCAGTTGATTGACACGGCGGAGAATGTCCCTGCTCATGAGATTGCGAATATGAGAAGAGTGCTGCAGGAGGGAACCATAATGCCGCCACAGGTAATTTTAGAGATGATAACTAGTATATGGTACTATCCGTAATGCTCGTCACAGTGATAGATTACTGATTTCTTCTTTTGTATGACCAAGGGACGAGTTATAACTTTGATGCGATTCTATCCATAGTAGAGAAGACGTGTTGAGTTAATAGTAGCTGTGAACTTAAGTAATTTTAATCAATTAAAATGTGAGTATAAAAAATGAGTAATTCGGCCTCTGCAGGCGTACCGTCCGATGGCGCGCATCACGCCGCAGATTCACACTTTGCCGACGGCACGACCGCTGCAGCAGATGCAGATGCTGCAGACTAATAGACGTGAGAACCTGGTCAAGTTGTGAAAAAGGGACGGGAGATCAGAAACGACTACAAATGCACGGTTTTTGTGTGCGATCATAGAGTATAGAGATGGGAGCATCTAATCGGGGAGCATTGTCAGTGGTATAGAGTCTATTCAATATGTCGATTTCTCTCGTGCACAATGGTATTCTGATGATGATGCATGTGTTTTAGTCGAATTAACAAATAACTCTCGACGCCGACCAGCGAAGAAAGTGTGTGAAACGAAAAATCATGGCTAGTTAAAAAGCGTATTTTGCAGTTGAGCAGCATCGATTGATGACGATTGCCGAGCGTGATCGCCAATTGAAGATGCAGCAGAGAACGGGACTGATGATGACACCACAGGCGAGAGGAGTGGGAAGAGGGTGAGATACACAATATTATTAATTTTATTATTATTCGTGCTGTATAAGTGTTGTCCAGAGAGAGAAGGTGGGAAAGAATGACGAGGAAAGGGTTTATCTCGATAGCCGACGTGTTGCACCCACTTCATTTCTGCATCCGCCTGTAGCATATGCAACACGTCCTCCTCTGGTTTCGTCCCTTGTACATTTGACAGTATCCAATTATTGTGATTCTTATTGTGGAATTTATGGCCGGCCGATATTTGTAACAACTCTGAAACTGTCAGGCAGCAGCTGACTCCGCTTGCTCGCGCCCTCGCCCGACCCGGCGCGACGTCGCACACTCCTCCGCAGCTGATGCAGCAGCACGTGCTGCAGAAGCCGCAGCCACCGATTCTGAGAAATGGAGGACCGCTGAGCAATCCACGCAAGGTACGGGAAATCTAAATGAAGCAGATCTGTGTGCGAAAAAAGGGATGACTGAATTCTGTAGTCCTTAACGATTTTTGGACGTGATTAAGAGTAGTACCTCGTGCCATACTTATCATTTGGGAATACACGCGTGAATTTCAATCACAGATTTTACTCTGGTTTAATCACTTTTGTACTTTTGTAGAGTGAGTTTAATCACTTTTGTAGAGTGAATGTTCAATGCTGGTTTGGAGATGGAGTTAACCTATAAATCAATCGATAACCTTGCAGATTCTCGGGTTCGCGATGCGCGACCACACGCGTGTCTTCGTGTGTCAAGTGTGCGCGGACGATAAGGTGTACGAGACCCAGGAGTGCTTCAAGGTTACTTTCTATAATTAGGCTTTGTACGTCGATAATGCATGTTATCCCATCCGCTCACCCTACATGAGAGCGGATGGGATAATATGCATTATCGTCGGGTGGAAATGAAAAGATCATGTGATTTGTAGAGTAAGCTGGGTGATTCTTGTTTTGTTTGCTGTTTATTTATGCACCATTCATGAGTTCATATTATTTCATGCCCTTTTTTCCTAGTACCAAAAAGTTAATTATCGAACGCTACTCCATATCACCGTAACCGTATCCGATATCCATAGATCAAAAGGGTGCGTCGGGGAAAGTCGAAAATGTGGGTTGGGTTGTTCAAGTATGGGCATGACAAACTGTAAATGTTGGTTGGTTTTTCAATTTTTTTTTCTCTCAAAATCCAAAAATGAGGGTAGGGTTTTTCAAAGATTGGCCTTGAAAATGCCAAAATGTGGGTTGGCTTCGTCGTTTTTTACGTGCCTTTTGACCTATGCCGATATCAGGCGCACATCATGCGTCGTCACTTCCATACGTGCGGCCACTGCACTGCCATCTTCGTCTTCGACAGCGAGTGCAGACAGCACGCGAGAGTATGCAGAGCTGGTGAGTGGTATATGGTAGTTGACCACGAGACGGGGATACGGTAGTGGCGGTGTGTCGCCCCGCGATCCCCTCGAACCGCAAGGCTCGTAATGTAGATCCCTTAGGTAGCACATAATTATTTAACATTCAAACTTTCTATGTGACTGTATTATGGTCCGAAAGCCTTTTGTATGTTGGCCCTGCAACAAGAATTCGCCATGTACATTTAAATTGACTTGAATGGATGCAGCTATTATTTCCCGGATTGTCTCTTTCTCGATCTCTTACTCGTTTCCTCTCGTTGCAGACCACCACCAGCAGTGGTTCGCGCCCGATCCGCGCCTGCCGCACGTGAAGACGCGCTGTCCGTTCTGCACGATGCAGGCAGGCATGGTGGAGATGCCCATCCATCTCATGGACAACCATCTCGACGCACTCGAGTTCGAGCTGCCCAAAGGACGGGTACGGTAGTTTGGAAGGGTCATACGGTAGCCTGACAGATACGGTACGGTAGGAGGTGGAGGATACGGTACTCGTTGCAGATCCGCCCGAACATCTCGCTCATTGCGAATCAGAAGATGGTGGAGATCGCCAACCAGCAGGAGGTGCCCCGGCTACGGTACAAGTACTATCTTCCGAGAGAGGAAGAACTGTGCATGTCGGTGAGTGGGGTTAAGGTAGTCTTGCACCATTTAGACACGATAGCTCTGAACTACTCGTATTTTGGTAACATTGATGTAGTTCTGTATCCAGCTGATCAATATCTAACTAAAACGTGTTTTAATATCGTAGTTGGCTACAGTACCCCCTCCATTGCAGAGAGGCCGCAACTGCCAGGTGTGCGGACTGGTCTTCCCCGATCCGGCCAGACTCATGACGCATCTCAAGTACCATCCCGAGTTGTCAGTTTATTATAAGTTTATATGTTTAAAAATAAATATTAAACTATTTAATCTAAAAATGCATTTCACGTCGTGTTAATTCGAGAAAATGGTCTTCTTTCATTTTTGATTTTAAACGGTTTTAAATTTGTTTTATGTCAACCCCCCTTCCTATTGCAGTGCCTACTTCTGCTGGGTGTGCTCGAGATCGCACGCGGCCGCTCTCGGGACGGTCACTGAGATTGCCAAGCACATAATCGCCGATCATTTCGCTGATTATCGACAGGTCCAGAAGTTCATGGTGAGTCGGAGTTTTTTTGTGTGGAAAATGTGCCATTTTAACGATGTGTTATACTCGCGAAAGACAACAGGTCACGACGGCGGATATTAGTGTTCTCGAAGTATACCTGGCGTCCATTGCCTCATGATTACTGACGGTAGTTTAGTGAAGATTCTGAAATTAGAAATGGCGGGGGATTTTAAAATATTCGAACATTACTAATAATTACCGCACTCGTTGCAGCCGTGTCCGCTCTGCCGCACGAACATGATCAACCGGCCGCTGCCCCATCTCATGTACGAGTGCGCGCACAATCTCGTGGTGAGTAGCATAATTTAAAGTATTTTTATTATTTGAAATTTATTTATTATTATTTTTAAAATTTAGAAAACTATATTTATTCCGTCAAATCGAGAAATATATTGTATCGCTAAATCCTATGGAAACAGTATCATTGACCAAAATTCTGCGCTCGTATGTATCCTTAATGAAACCGGAAAAGTGCGGGTGATGTGCATTTCCCTCAGAACGTTCCCACCTTAAAGATTGATGTTAATTGAAAATCAGGATTGAAGAAATCGATAATTTCTCCATTTCTAGTGTCAACTATGTCGTGATCTTCCGACGTTCGAGAGCCTCGCCGAGCTGACGGAGCACAGGCGGAGATGCCACTATGACACGCTCAGAAGGTGTGTACAGTAAGAATACGGTATCTTAAATCGGCAATCGATTGTTGTGAATTGACAGTCAGGTTAATGTAAATACCGAAGTGTGCGGTGGATACCGATTTATTGATCTCTTGATTCTTTCAGATTCGAGTGCTCGCAGTGTGCGGAGGTGTTCGCAACGACGGCCGACTTCCGCCGCCACATCTGCGACACGATGCAGCTGAAGACGATGTGCACGTGTGGACTGGTGAGTATGGGGTTACGGTAGATTTGGCATACTGTAGCATTTTGTAGACTACTGTAGTATCAGAAATTTGTGGGAAGAGTTCGGTAGGCTTGGGCTATAATGGGTGCATGACATGCTTGATTGATGAATTCGCACAACGTCATTTAGATATAGCAACTGCCCTCGTTGTTTTGCGTTTCAGCGGGGTTTAATATACTTCTTCCCCGCTGTGAAGTGATAATCTTGATTCCCTGAAAATTTTTGCTCTAAACGTGTGACCAAGTTAGGATGTATTGCAGGAGCTTCGAACGCGCAACCAATTCGAGCAGCACTTCACAGCCAATCACTTGAGGGGAGACGTGTGCAAGGTAATATTGGCTCATTTTCAGCAAAGCAACTCATTTCTGAGGATCCGGTAGAATGTTTGACTCGCAGAAAACTGCCGAGTGCCATTAGATTGGTAGTGGATAAATGTAAATGAATAAGTTTATATTAGATCTGCAACATGAAGTTCGCGGATATCGAAAGCTTGAAGAAGCATCGCGACGGGCACGGAAAAGTTTGTGATTTTATTTTATTGAAAATATTTTTGTTACAAATATTGAGCATGGGGAAAATGCATTTGTCACCTTGCCCAATACCTTTTTGTTAGTATTTTGTTTTGTAGAATAATTTTTATTTGTAAAAAATATGTGCGTTCAGCAAATGAAGCCGGATACGACGCGCCACCTGCTCATCTGCTCCTTCGGAGACATCTCGAGCGAGGTACGGTAATACCGTAATTGTTTATTGTAGGAATACGGTAGCGATAGCCTGGAGAGTTAATGGCATGGGATTATGATAATCGATTACGTTTAACTTAACATTAAAAAACAAATAATAAATTGGAATTTTCAGCACAAGCAGCTGCTGGTGCTGGTGTCGAACACGTCTATTCGTATGCACTCTGCGTCGAAGATGGTGGGAGGAGGCACGGTAGAGGAGCCACTTGAGATCAGTGATGATGGTAAGGGAATTATTTTAATAACAATAAAAAATTAAATATCGGCTACTTCATTGAGATGCTACCTAACTTATTTGTTAATTTTTTTTGTTTGTTAAAAGTCGAGTAATGTGTGGTTAGTCGCTGGCACTGAGCAACCTTCGCATTCTAATCTAATCTCTGCAGACGACATCGTGGAGCTGAAGTCTGCAGCCGTGCTGCAGGAGGAGAGCGACAAGCTGGCTGCGTTCATGCAGTCTGACGCGGATCTGCAGCAGCGGATCCAGCAGCTGCAGCATCCCTCCGCCTCGCCCTCCCCGCCCATTGCGATGAGGAAGAGATACAGATCGGAGAGCGTCCAGCCAGGACCAGATGCAGGTATGCGAATATAGGGGATATGGTAGCGCTTACACCTATGATTATTACATCAGCGAAAATATATGTGTGTTCATGATATGTTATTGATGTTGCATAAAAGCACCGTGTAGCCTGAGTAATTACAGTGGCCGAGCATCATGACTGGATGTTTACGGTAGAAACCAAAATATTGATCGGCTATTTACAGGCGACGATGAAGTGGTTGATTACGTGGTGAGGAGGATCGTGCGGACTGCCGTGGCTCTTGAAGTATACTTTTTTAAAATTTATTTTTGAATATTTATAATGTATAATAAATATTATTTAAATACCAATTGTTTAAGGAGACGGATTCGTCGACGGAGGAGGAAGCGACGCAGAAGCTGAAGGAGAGAGAAGAGGCGAAGAGGAGGAGAGTGGCAGCACCACCGGTGAGTGGAGGGTGGGGGGAAGTGGGGACACGGGCTTCTCTTTTTGCCGAACTATTGTTTCGTAGTGTATTTGAGATGCGCGTGAAACGTGCATTCACGGGATTGGCGTATTTGTGCACAAGCGGATCGAATTTTATCGTATGAGTTTGATGAATGAGAATTATGTTATTGCCTTGAAGCGCAAATTGAGCTTGTATCGCGGGGATCTTCGAGCTTTAGATAAAGTTCAATCGTGAAACTTGGAACTTCGTGCTTTAAAAAATTCAGTAAGCAATAAAAACAATTTCGTAGTCGGTGGAGACGCTGGATGACGACGATGACGACTGTGTGATGCTGGATGAATCGCCTAAGAATGGGGGAGGAGAGGAAGGGGAAACAGCACTATCGGTGAGCAATTGGGTACTTATCGGACATACAGTAGTCTAGGCTGAAAAAGTACGGTAGCATTATAGCGTGAACTAACTAAACTAAAAAATTAGGTAATTAATTAAATTTAAATTTTTGCAGGCGCGGATTCGCGAGGAGCAAGAGGATAACACGGTGGGCGGACAGGGACAGCCGGGCTATGCAGATGAGGAGGAGGAGGCGGATGGAGGAACGCCGCCTGTGCAGGTAAGAAAGAGAGAAGGGAGTAGAGAGGGTTTAGTGGGAGGAGTACGGTAGGGTGATCGGGCGCATATTCATACCCCCTGCTCCGGCTGCGCCTACATTGAAATTTTGAGGTAAAAAGAAAAGGAGAAACATTTTTTTTTCTCTAAAAGTCATAGGGCATTGCAAAATACAATATTTACGTCGACTGTTAGTGGGAAAAAAGTTGATGATAAAGTGCTATACAATTTGAGCTTTTGCAGCCGGTGGTGCGCGAGTTCACGCCCGTCGACGAGGACATTTGCGTCGTGGGAGAGGTGGAGAAGTGAGTGAACGGTATTACGGTGGAATGGATACGGTAGCAATCGATTCAGAGTGCATTTCTGTAGATACATTCAATAAGTATGTGCGAGGGTTACTGTAAAACTTGCTATCGATTTGTCGATTGCAGTTCGGGCTGCTCGGGCGCTGCGGTAACCGTGAACAACCAGAGGGAGAAGGCGAGTTACTTTATATATTTTTCTATGTCATCGTCGAAGTGAGAATTTTAATGGTTTTCAATAACTGCTTATCTGTGATTTGTGCAACGCAAAAGTGACACAGTGTATTCCTCACATCCTAAAGATCTTGGTCGTTATTAGTTGTGCGAATCATTTCCAGCAGCATGGTGCATAGTGACGACGTCATACTCATTGATTGCATTCTGTTGCAGAAGTTTGGATGCGAGAAGTGCTCGATGCGCTTCATGACGCAGGAGGCGCTCAAGGTGCACATTCGGAACGGCCACCAGTTCGATGCGGGCGCAAGCACCATCTCTGAGGTACGGTAGGAAGAAAAGTGGAAGGGAGTACTGTATTCAATGTCAGCAGAATACGGTAGCGTAGAGTACATTTATAGTTGGGGGCTTTGCAAGCCAAAGTGAAATGGAATCGGGCAGAGATTGTATAAACTAGCGGTGTCGATACCGTGCTTTGGCAACGCAATATTTGAATATTCAGGAACTGGGAATTCCGATCGGCAATCTGCTCTACATCTGCAAGAACTGTTGCATCGCGTACCCGACGGCGGACAAGCACCGAGAGCACAAGTAAGCAGCTTAAAATATGAGATGTTGTAAGGCGGTGCTCACCTTGAGTTTAGAAAGCTGCTGGCTGGAAACAAATTCGCTTTTATCATTGTGTGCAGGTAACCATTTTGAGCAGGCTAGTAGTAAGTTGGTGACGCCGGTTTACTGACGCCTTATCCGCACCCGTCGGTGCTTTGGTGTTTCGCTGTCCTTCCATTTGTCTCTCGCTCGTTTCGTAACTAGTGGCAGTCCAAATGCAGCCCCTTATAACTACTATTAAAAGTGTGAAAATCAATTAATACAATAAAATCAGAGTTATTTCAGACAGCAGCACGGCCAGCGAACTCTGTCGTGCGACTCCTGCTCCGGCTGCGCCTACAATAACGATGTGAGTGTTTTAACAATTTCAAGGTTTTCTATTTTTAAATGAAAAGGTAGAGGACATATTCAACTGCCAATAAGGGTACTAGAGTACAATTCAGCATTTCTTCTGAGTTACTGTAATTATAAGGATTATATCGTGATCTGTAGGTGATGGCGCACCACCACAAGCGTGTGGCGGAGAAGAAGGTGAGCTACATCTGTGGCGAGTGTCGACTAGAGTTCGAGCACGAGACGAATCTACACGAGCACTCGAGGTGAGGAATATGTTGATTGTTTTATATTTGCCTTGAAGTTTCTAGGAGATGCTTGGCAATTTACCACCCCCCCCATGAATTTCTGATATGGCGGTGAAATGGCATTGTCCATGTATTTTTTTAAAAAAAGGGTGTGTTTTTCCCTACAATGTGATGTCTTTGCTCTGGAAATGGGAGTGTGACAGTGATCTGTTCTTTGCGGCAAGAAGATTACAAACTAATATTGTATGGTTGAATTAAATAAATAAATTTATATATTTTCATAATACCACTTTAGTGCGGTGCACGGCGTGCGTCTCTTCTACTTCTGCAAGACGTGCGAGATCGGGTCGACGAGCGGCGATCTCATGTACTCTCACTACATGACAGAGTGCAGATCGGGATACGCTGCAGCGATGGGAAGAAGTGGAAGGAGAGTAGAGGTGAGAGACGGAGGGAACAGATTATGAATGTGTGAGGAAACGAAAATCAAGGGGTCTTTTTAAAATTTTAAATCGAGATTCATGGATAGTGTAAAATTTCGTTTGTGAAAATGATACGTTTAATATATATCTATATACTCTGCTGGGAGTAGGGGAAGAACGGAACTAGTGATTTACAATGTTGGTGAAACGCCGATATCGCAGGAGCAATTGATTACGCTCTTCATCTGCAGTATATTCTACCTGACCGCAATGTTGCGTAGTGAATAGTGACATCATGTGTAATATCTCGTCAGGAACTGGGGAGTCGTCACATCGGCGTGTGTCCGGCGTCGCAACTGCATTTCCAGCCGCAGAACGTGGACATGTACAGACAAGTCAGCGCCAAGGAGCCGGTCAGTTGATCTTTGATCTTTGACAAAATGGACAATCGTATTTCATCATTATAGAGAGATATCGCCATATAGTGGGAATTGATAACAGCAAGGCAGGTTAAGACAGCGAGATGATCATTGCCCTTGTTATGATCGGTTCCGTATTTAGTCGTTGGGTACTACACGAAATCACCATGAAAACGTAAGGTAATTGTTTGAAAGTGTAATTGTTCAGCACAAGTTCGCGCGTCCGTCGCTGTGTAACCACCGGTCGCTGCTCGTGCCCGTGGATCGGATGGTCGCCTGCGACGACTGCCGATGTCTTGTTAGTCGATAATTAATATATTTTATTAATTAGCATAACTTATATATTGATTGGCTAATTAGTTTACATTATTCTCCCCTTGCAGGTCAACATCCAGACGTACGCCGCCGAGGTGCAGCACAAGACGGGCGTCGAGTTCGACTTCAATGTTTGTTTGTTCAATATGCTTTTTGTCGCCTATATTTTTCAAAGCTTATCTCAGCTTCAATGTATCGTGCGTATATGTATTTCTTACAATGGGATGTAGAAATTGGATTTCACCGCGGCATCATTACCCCCCCCCCCCCCTTGCCGATACGTTTTTTTTTCAGTGGCGAAAGCTCTGATTTATCTCAATGACAACTAGCAGATATTTGCTTAATTTAATTTAAAATATATTTTCAGTTGCGTGCTGCGAGGGCGCCGCCGCCGCTGCAGGGCCTCAAGGTCGCCTTCCACAATCCGAAGAAGATGATGACTGCGGCACAGCCGACGGCGATGAGCAATGGAAGAATGACTGGGGAGAAGGTAGGGTATACTGTTTTAATTTATGTATTATTTTAATAATAATAGCTTGTGTTTTAAATGTCTGGGTTGTTCTGGACTGTGATTTTGTGTTTCATCTTGGGCATGATTTGAGTGGAAATAAAAAAAAGTTAATGTCACATTAAAACGAACAATAATGGCCTCTATTGTATGCGAATTCTATCATTCAGCAGTTGGGAGTGATTCGTGCTGGCGCGTCGCCGAGTGCGGGCGCATTCAGCAACGGGCACGGAGCCTGCGCCACCAGATCGCCCTCCATGGCGACGGCCTACATTGCGCCGGTAAGATTAGTGTGGCTCTTCTTTTCGAACGATGCTCGATATCGGCCTTGGAGGGCTGCTGTAATCGTGTGTGCCTTAGGTTCTGTTTTGACACGAAATCGGCTTTTTTCTACTCTACGTCACTTGAATCTTATTAATTGAATAACAAATAATAATAATAATAATAATAATAATAATACTATGATGGCGTTGTTGCAGTCGCAGAATGTGCGCGTGACGCCGGGTCAGCAGCTGCAGCATCCGCAGCAGCAGCAATACCAGATACAGCAGAGCAACGGCGGCAACTTCCGCTTCCCCGTTGCGGTGCTACCGGCGGGCGCGGTTGCTGCGCGCGGCCGTCCCTCGATGCCCGCTTACATGGAGGTACGGTAGAATGGGTTACTGTAGTTGTACATTACTGTACAAATGGCAAGTTGCGGTAATTGCGGTAACTTTGGATTTTCAGGCGCAGCAGCGGCGCACGGAAGCGCTGCAGGCGTACACGCAGGCGAGAAGCAATGGAGTGGTGGGAAGGTATGAGCGGATATTGTGATTCGTTGCCTCTATGTTTAGGATGTACGGTAGTCGTTTAATATCTTTGCTTTCTTTCTCTTCAGGGATTTTCAGCACTGGATCAGTTAAGGCCGAAAATATCCCGGCATGAGATAACGATGAAACAATAATCGGCCGGGGGATTTCGCAATTTGAGACATTGTCCTTTTTACCGCAAGATAATATACAAATTGCAGAACGCCGGTGCTGAATGCGTCGTTGGCCATGCGAGGATCGATGCAGAGTGGAGATGTCAGAGCGAGAAGGTGTGAACATTGTCGATTTATTGATTTTAAATTTAGTCTTATTTTTCACCGTTACATGCCGAAAAATATTGCCCAAATTGTGGAACTAGCTCAATCGATTTCAAAATTGCTCACACATCGATCAACATGTATGAGACAGTGATGAAACCCGAAAAGAACTGTCTATTATCATTTCCAATAAAACTTATTAGGATAATAAAATAACATTTTTAGAAAAAAAATATTAATAATGTCTGTGCAGCAGCCACTTCCCTCCCGCTCGCGCCCCTCAGGAGCTGTCCACTCTGGGCAGTCTGCAGTCGCTCGTTGCGAGCAGCAGACGGGACCAGGAGGGCACGATATCAGCCGAGTCCACCCCCTCTCCCAGCAGCAAGCAGTGTGTGGTGAGTGGAGAATATGGTAGTCGACGGGAGTACGGTAGTGATGATACTACAGTTTATTGGAACCCAAGGGGCGCCGATTAATGTTTCACACTCAAAATTTGGATATGAGACAGGTGAAACAGCAATCATCCCAGTTTGATTAGTCTTGATGTTTAAGAACATTGTCGGTTAGTACAGCCCAGTATTGTGCTGGCCATCGATCGATAATCTCCCTGATTACCGTAATCCTCATGTTGGTTGCAGCACTGCAACGTGCCTCTGCTGACTCCTCGTGATTCTCTAATGCACGCAATGCACACCTCCCCCTCCAATCTCGTGTGCTCCTCGTGTCCCATAACCTTCGCCAACGACCGCCTCGCCGTCGCCCACATGATCGACCATCTACAGCCAGGTACGATGGCAGCGGGCGAGATTACGGTAGAATTGGGAAATTGGGGTACGGTAGTTAGAGATCTATGTCGGGTACGGTAGCGTCCTACTTACGGTAGTGGTTGAATATCTGGTATGAGGATTGGCATTCTAGAAGAGACTCATAAATTGCTCATTTTTGGCCCGATTGTGTATGCAACCAATCGATAGTACGACCGGTTACCACCGTATCCTAGATAGGTTACCTATCTAGGATACGGTGGATAGATTACTGTATGTTTGCCTCTTTCAGACGATCGTCAGATGGCTATGGACATGGACTGTCCGGTGCCGTCGTGCAAAGTGGAGATGCCGACGCTGATCGCCCTGAGGAGACACATGGTCACCGTCCACAATCCGCCCCTGCGATTCCCCAATCCGTGAGTGGAGTTAAATAGATAATCGTACCGTAACCTCTTGCTGTAAAAAGTAATAGCCGATAGATACCTTAATCAGATTCTGGTGATACTTTGGCGGTTTTTGTGCTTTCATTCTTTGCAATTTGGAAATGCACTTGGTTGTTTGCGGTTACGTCGTGGTGTAATAAAGCAGACGATTGGACGCCTCCTGAACTGCCCCCGAAAATATAAATTTCGCACTAGGGATATGGTGTTTTGATGTTGCATACCATCATGAAGATTTTCAATGGATTAGATTTTTGTTCGTGTAATATGTTTTAAAATTTGTTTTTATATAACAAAAACATTTTCAGTAGCTGCAACCTGACTTTCATGACGAAGGAACTCGCTATGGCCCACGACGACGCGCACGTGAACTGGTACGGTATCTATGATCAATCAATCGATATTTCCGATTTGTTTCCCATAAATAGTTTGTCTTCGAGATCGAGGGAAGCTAATTCGAACGTATTTAGTTCCTGAGAGGTATTAGTATTATAATATCCTATTTGTCATTCTTATATTTTGTAGTATTATTGATAATAATTAATATATATTGCAGCGCCGCGGGTCCGGAGATGCAGTGCTGCATTCTGTGTGGTACGGTGGACAACTGGACGAGTCAGATGCTGGATAAGAGTGGAAAGTGAGTGGACAAATTAATCGATAACTGGGTTACTGTTGTTCTTCCAACTGTAGTTGGCCCATATGACGGGATTAATCATGTCTGTATTCAGGGGCCTGACGATATCTCATCTGATGCTGCACGCACTCGAGTCGACCTCCTACTGCAAGATCTGCCTGACGAAGCACGATGACGTCAGTGCTTTAAAATATTAACATATTTCACGAAATTAAACCATTTGCGACCAGATTAATGGAGAAATATCCGAAATTAATTTCAATATTGTAAAACCTATTTAAAATTGCAGGTGACCCAACTGGTGACTCACTTCATAATCTCGCACACGAATGTGGAGGGCGAAAACAGGTGAGATTTTTTAAACAAACGAAGCAAAAGAATTTCCTCCCCATAAAATTTGAGTTTCACACTTGCGACTTGAAAACATCGACGTTGGACTAAGGCGTTATGCCCTGCTTGTACTCGCATAATAATTTATCATTGACGCATACTCTGCATTGTAGAAGCTGCGACGAGTGTGGGGCGGTACTGGAGACGGAGCTCGAGATGAAGAAGCACTGCGCCGGCAAGCATATGGTGAGAAAGGAGGGGGTTACGGTAGATTGGAATGATTCGATGGGATTGCGGAAAACTGTATTGATTGGATGGGATTACTATATATTTAGATTTTTTTTAATTAAAAAAAACTATTTATTTTATAAACGCGTTGAAATGCGTTTCTCTATTTTGTGTGCTTTCGATACATTATAGGAAATATTTGTATGTTTTAATTGCAGATCACTGAACTCCACGTTCCCAAGAAGCTCATTGTCAAGATTCCTCCCACGATGAACGACTTTTTCGGCATTGGCGAG
This sequence comes from Pristionchus fissidentatus, assembly GCA_036245785.1. Lineage (NCBI taxonomy): Eukaryota > Metazoa > Nematoda > Chromadorea > Rhabditida > Neodiplogasteridae > Pristionchus > Pristionchus fissidentatus. The sequence continues at coordinate 747,512 of BTSY01000003.1, read as the reverse complement.
ACGGATTAAATCGAATAGCCGGATCTCTAGCAATTTCCCGGATCTCATGAGCTAGTTTATTGATTCTGATGCATTCCGCTCTTCCTGTTTTTTACACCGATATTTCTTGTGCCAGCGAAGTTCTTGTACCCTGTTATGCGCTATCTCTTTGTATCTTTCCTCACTATACGTTTCATGCAGCGATCTCATTAATCCATTTTTTACCCCTCCCACATGATTCCAAGCCTACAGAAGGGTCAGGGTGAGGGAGTATGCAAAAGAGAGAGCCCTCGATTTTATGCGATCCCTCACTCCCAGCCCGTGGCATTCCTGGCCGGCCTATGGAAGAATGTGCTCCCTCAGTTCCGTATATTCTATGTTGTGAGAATTTGCTCGAATGTACTAGTCTTCTACTCATTTTTCCAGCAGTTTTTTTCGTCTTCCCAAAATAGGAGAAAATTATTAATATTATTGTATTTGTTTCGTCCACATTTTAGTTCCGGTGTCGCTGTTCTCTCTGGCTGTTGATTAGTTACACCATCATCATTATCTGTAATTAATGTTATCGATAATGCATATTTATCGAGGTATAAATCATTGGTGAAATATGAAAGAACTGTACCGGAGCGTTGACCGACTACGCAATTGTTACTGAGATTATTGATTTTCGAGAATATTAATATATTCGAATTCGAGTAGCAAGAGCACGGTGGGGTATTTTAAAAATTAGCTCGGATATTTTTGGAGATATTATTGTATCAGTCGCGTACCGTTCCTTTGTTTTTTACGATAAGAATTTAAGAGCGTGGCGAAACTAATTATTTTTGTGTAATGAACTATTTAAAAATATCAATTAATAATTAAGTATGAATTCGTCGTCGGGTCGTCGATTCCCGGGTGTTTCTCGTACTCTGAGTTCGGGTAGATCAGCCCCGAGGAAAGGAAAGAATACTTCGAGAGGAGGGACTGGAGGAGGAGGAGGCAATACATCCAATAGTGTAACCAATGCACTTCAACCTGTTGTTGCTTGTAAGTTAATTTTTTTGTCTAAATAGCAATTAATAGTGAAATCGTCGCCTATGTATTTGCTTGATATTTTACAACTCGCCTGGCCACCGTAATTTGGATATCACGCCTCTCACGAGAGGATCGAGCTTGCGATGGGAATTAGGCCAAATTGTGAAATGTGGTTTTCGTTGATTTGGGACCTCCCAAGCCTGTCTGGTAACCCTCCGAGGTATTGGAACCCACATTTCATTTTGTGGGTCGTGGCACCGGGTCGATTCTCATGGTACCTAACTTTGACCCCGATTATCTAGGTCATATTCCTTCAGCTTAGACCGCTGTGATTGTACGAAACATAGACAAAATGATGCATCATTTCATTCACCGCTCTCGAAAATGAACCGTCTGGACAGTGTGAAATTGACTTCAAATCATCTCGAAATTGAAAAACGGCACAGCACACACCAATCCTCTGCTATTTTCAGCATAAGCCACTTATTTCAAAAGGACAACGCCGTCTACAACATATCAAAAATCCGGCTGCTTTTTTCCTACACTTTTGAAATACTTGAGCCGGAGTGTAGCACAGTCAAGTGTCACTTTCATGAAAATTGAATAACATGGATCAATAGAGCTCGAAAAATGAGCCAGGGTAGTTCATGTATGATTTTTCACACAAATGGCCCACAACCGAGATAATCAGGGTCAAAGTTAGGTACCAGGAGAACTGACCCGGTGCCACGACTCACAAAATGAAATGTGGGTTCCAATACCTCGGAGGGTTATCAGACAGGCTTGGGACGGCCCAAATCCACGAAAACCTCAATTTCACATTTTGGACCCATTCCCAAAACACGTCAATTTAGATCGATCCTCTCGTGAGAGGCGTGATATGGCCTTGCAGAAATGGGGAGGAGGGGCATTGCTCTTGGTGGCCACTGATTTCGTGCTACGTGAGGCTGTCAAATATTGATGGTCGACACATTGGGCTAATGATTATCAATGTTGCGATGTATTGAGAGAAATATATGACGCTGTTTGTGTTAGGATCAACAAATCATTGGAACAGGTCAAAAAATCGAACTCGCTCAAAAATTTCTCCTAGGGGTAACTTTTGACGCTGATCACGATTCTGTTATCGATTTCGCAATCGGACTCCTCTGGGCGCCGCTATGGCGCCGCGCCCATTTGGCGCCAAATTACATTTTTGACTATAACTCGCTTCGGAGTGCTATAATATATATTCAGAATTTGACGCTCTTTCGAATGGCGTTTCCAGTTTCTGAATACTCAGAAAACTCTTCCCATGAAAAATCGAAATTTTTATAAAACGAAAGTAAACTGGGAGACCTATCCTATCTTAAAGCGCGCTTCATTCTGATCATTTTGATATATACAAACCCCAATATTATCTTAGCATGGGGTAGAGCCACACATTTAACAACATTTTTGCTCAAACGCGTCGCACGCGAAACGCGTCTACGCACGCGGCAACCGGATAGACGATGCGGTGAGCGCTTAGAACTTCATTGCGAAGGTTGTAGGTTTGATTCATGTCGATAACCGCGCATTTCCGTCGAATTTTTATTTCTCGAAAAAATCGAATTTTCCGCAAATTTTTACAGAAAAACAAAATCTGCGGTTTGTATATATCAAAATGATCAGAATGAAGCGCGTTTTAAGATAGGATAGGTCTCCCAGTTTACTTTCGTTTTATAAAAATTTCGATTTTTCACGGGAAGAGTTTTCTGAGTATTCAGAAACTGGAAACGCCATTCGAAAGAGCGTCAAATTCTGAATATATATTATTGCTTTCGCGGCTCTACAGGCACTCCGAAGCGAGTTATAGTCAAAAATGTAATTTGGTGCCAAATGGGCGCGGCGCCATAGCGGCGCCCAGAGGAGTCCGATTGCGAAATCGATAACAGAATCGTGATCAGCGTCAAAAGTTACCCCTAGGAGAAAGTTTTGAGCGAGTTTGTTTTTTTGACCTGTTCCAGACCCCTGTTGAGCCCTTGTTGATCCTAACGTAAACAGCGTCATATTTTCGATCGTTCCCGCTGATTCGGTGCTGCGTGCTAGTGTTAGATACAGCGGACATTGAGAGTGCTCAATTTGTACGATGATTGCTTACTAAAAAAATACATTGATACAATTTAGTGATATTTCTCGTTTTCAGAAATGAGTATGGGAGTCAATATTCATGCTATACTGGCGTTGATTTTGTTTTATCTTTGGATCCCTGAAGTTATTATAAAAAACGAACGAAAATAACTGGGCATGAACATCGAAATTATTGGCGCCCGTCGATTTCGCGTTGCGCACTAGTAAGAATTACAGACGAACTTCAGCGCGCTCAATTGGTTGAACTTTTGGAGCAGAACATTTAAAAAAATATCGCTTGAATGGCACCGTATTCTCCTTCTTTCGACTGATCTTTGATCTCTCTCATCATCTCCTTCTTCGTTCCCACCAAGTATTAGAACAATTATCTGTTAGCAAAGATACTTCCCGGACTTCTAACTGGGCTCGCGGGAGAATATTTCTGGGCCTTGTGCTTACGATGTGAAAATTACGCCAATCTATTTCATTTATTTTTAAATTCGTTTTCAATGTTACCATCATTCTTAATTAATTGATATAATAATAATAATGATTCTGCGACCATCGAAGATAATAATAATAATATTATAATATAATATATAATTATATTATTATTATTACTAATGCGATTATTATTCTCTCTCAGCCATCATCGAGGGTCGTTCCTCTTCCAAGGGCAAGATTGGCCTGGCTGCAATCGATCTCACCACAATGGACTTCCATCTCTTCTCTTTCGTCGACTCCGCCTCCTACGCCTCGCTCAAGACACAGCTGCAGGTAGGGAGGGGGGAGCTGCAGCTGCTGCATGAACTCGGCTGCACGTGCTGTAAACACCCTTGTACCAAATATTGCAGAAGTATTTTTACAATACGATACTATCAGTATCTTGCGCGATTGGCAAGTTGTATGACTCTTTTCCACGAAGGAATCCTGAAATGAAGCATTGTTTTTTTTCTTTTTTTTATTATTGTCGTATTTCGGGCGTCTATTTATTGAATTTCCTTATTTAAGGTTCTCGAGCCAGTGGAAATCATCGTATGCGATTCCATAAACGAGCGTCACTCTAATGCAGTTTTGCATGAAGCGATGAGATCGGCGTGTGATTATGCGACCATCGAAGCAGTGCAGAGGAGGTTAATGTTGTTATTAATATTTTAAAAGTTATTTTAAATTTTCAACTGGTGTTTTTCATTGTATTCTGTAGTCAACAATATTACGAGCATATATTTGTTTCTATTTTTCTGTAGAGTTGCTTTGCTCACAATCATTGTACCTACCGTATGCTCATTGTCAGATACTTTGATGGCGCGCGAGGTCTGGAAATGTACCGCTCGCTGCGTGCGCGCAGCGATCCCAGTTTGAACAAGAAGAACAATTTCGCCGAGAAGTGAGACATTCCTTTTATAAAATTAAAATAGAAATGCTATTTTTTTCCAAAATGACGTTTATATATAAATTTTGGAAATTGCACGAAAATATGCTGGATACGATTCCTTGTCTGATGGTTAATATTATTTAATGTTGATTTGATTAAACATAGAATGAAATAGAGAAGATTAAATAGTCTATGAAAAAAAGTATCTATGAAATTGGAATTCCCCTCTCTTAATGTTATATGTAGATGCTATGCAACACCAAATCCCTTGCCTCTGAATGATCAAGGAAGCTTACCTTCTGCGAGTACTGTTAACTATTCGTATAATATCTTATCTTTGATTTCTCTCTCTCTCTCTCTCTCTCTCTCTCTCTCTCTTCAGTGACCTCTGCCTCGCTGCCTTCGCTGCTCTCGTCAAATACATCGAACATATCGAGGGATTTCTATTCGCATCGGCCTCCATTCGAATTACTTTCCATGAGGATGACGCCTTGTGTGTAATGGGTGAGTGGGGGGGGGATACGGTAGGATACTGTTCAATTGGGATTACGGTAGGATAGGGTAGCCAGATAATTGTGAATATGATACCAGTTATTCTCGCTTTCCTAAAATAGGATACCACAGCGCGCGTCGGGGTCGCACAGCGAATTGCGAAACATGGTTATAGTGTTATGGGAGCGTGAAGGAGTAGTATGGGCAGGTTTTCAGTTCACGAGCAGTTGTAAAAAATCGTAGGTAGCGTGTTTTTCTATTGTATGAAAGTGTGCAAGTGCACCGTACATAATATGAAATCTTGTTGTTGCCAGAACAAGCAGCTTTCGTGTTTCATAGGGTACATTTATCCATATTACTTTGCCAAAGTTCGAGTCTTCCAAAGAAGAATATCATTAAAATACATATTTTAGATGCTGAGACGTGGGAGAATCTGCGAGTGATTGATCGATCGAGTGGAGTGAAGGGAAAAGTATGACATTTTCAGTTTTCTTTTTCTTCTCTACATTCTACAAAAATCAATTATTCTTTGTAAAAAAAGCATTTGCAAAAAGTATTTTTTTCTTAATTGTAGGATCTTCGCACGATATTCTCTATCATCGCGAGTGGAACACTGACGGTCGCTGGTGAGTACGGGGTACTGTAGTGGGTTACTGTAGAAAAGTGTATTGTAGATGCTACAGTACTCGAAACTATTGAGGCACTGTAGAGATAGGAGGTTGTAGAACGAAGATTGTATCGATTTGCAGTAACCTCTCTGTCGTACATTCGTATTGCTGTAGATTACTGTACTGTGAAAGGTATTGGTGGTTACTGTAACGACGAGAGAGTGTGAAAATGGAGGAGAGTCTTTCTCTGTTGTCAGGCGCCCGTCTTCTACGTGCGTCGTTGCTGCAGCCACTTGCGGATGACAGGGAAATTGCAGCAAGGGCGGATGCTGTGGAGGAAATGCTCGAGAAACCATATGTGAGACTCTTGATTTAGAGAAAACAAACTAGTCGGAATCTCTTCACTTCGCGCTCTCTAATAGATCTCGTGCGCGCTTAGTCCGGGATCATTTTACAACTCTACGAAACACCATGCCTTTGAAACACACTTAATTTTATCTTCGCACGAAGAATTCTTTTGCCTGACGGTTATTCTGTGCCAAAAAGTCGCCTCTGTCCATTTGTGGTAAATGTCGAAGTTGTTAATGGAAAATCGAGATCCACTGCGGAAGTAGAATGGGTAGTGAATACGAGAATTCTTGATAATTTGAAATCATCGTATTGTTATCTAGTGAATGCGTCAAAGCGAAAATGGGAATTGAAATGAAAATTATAGTAAGCGTTCGCCTGGTGGTCGCTTGTTGCACAATCCTGCCAAAAACTCGATCGGTGACAGATTCCTCAATATTTTTCGATCCATTTTTTCCAAGCATACCTCGTAGCGCAATACCATTGGTGCACATGCAACCATTTTTAAATGGCTTCGAGCACTTAGCAGTCTTACCGTATCCCTTAGGTGTTAGGATACCGTAACCCTATGCTTCAGCTGCTGGAGCGCGCGCGTTCTCTCCTTGCGTGCGCGCAATCGATCGACTGCATTCTGCCCGTGATAGTGAAGACGTACAGAGAGAAGACGGTACTGAAGGCAGAGCATCGAATTGTACAGGTGATTACGGTAGATGAGCGTAAGCATGAATCGAGGGGCGGAGTCTAATTTGAAATTATGAACAACCGGGTAGATGAAATATAATAGCAGGAGGTGATTATTGAGTTGGGCTAAATGGGCGCGTGGTCTTGGTGGCGTTGCTCCCCGCCTCCCATCGTGATACATAACTGTTGTGTAGCTGGAAATGAGCTGGCTAATATACTTAGTATGCATAATTTTCTTACTCTATTTCTTCAAACTTTGAATGTGAAAAAGAATGAGAATTTTTATAAAATGTTATTAATATTCTAAAAATGCTAATGATAACCAGCTCGTCCATCTCCGTCAAACTCTCCAACTAGTCGAGAGACTGCGACAGCTACTGCCCAACTTTACCGTGCCCATCATCGCGAGCAAGGCAGAGGTACGAGTGGTTACGGTAGTGGGTTATGACATTGATTATTAATACAAATACAGAAATCTTAGATCGTTTTCGTTGGCGAGGTTGTAATTCTGAATACTCGGCGCAAAAATTTAGCCCAGACCGCATAGAAGTTTCTTGTTGCACTAACGAGACAATTAGCCTTGACCGCCGAAGATGATAATAGACGTGCCAGTGATGCTCATTCGGCGATCCGGATGGGGGTCCGAGCAAGGTGAAAAGGTGAAAATAATACTGTTTTCGATAGATCAGATCCAAAATAATGCGATGACTGATGTCCCCTCTGCCTGTACTGTGGATCCCCCCCGCAAGAGTTGGGGTTGCGGGGGGGACGGTCTTAGATACATTTAATAATTTTGACCATAATTCACCACACGTGAAACAGCAATATATATATTGAAACTTAATTCTTTTAATAATATTTATTTTATTTTAATAATACCGTATAGTTCAGACGCTTCTGGACGATCGAATGGACGAAATTCGATCGATTCTCGATGAAACGCTCAATTTGGATGTGATGCGAATGAATGGAAAGAAGAACAGCATGGATGCACGCAACCAGAAGATTTTCGCCATCAAAGTGAGTTTGAAGGACAAATATTACATGTACTGCGTGTTACCTCGTCAGGAGACGACCAGAACTAAATGAATAACCTAAAATGATTTCCTGTGTTGCGACCCTGCGTTAGAAACATCGAAAGATAAAGGATGAACTTGTCGTTCAACGCTGCTCAAGTGCCGGAATTTGATTAAATTAGTGTACTAGTAAATTTAGTTATCTCTGACAGCCTTATGGCGACAGTCATACAATTATGTGTTTTATACGAAGGAATCCGCACTCCTGAGCCATGATTGCGAAATCGCATGGGAGATGTAACTAAATGGGTAAATTTAGAGAATAGTCACTTCATGCTGGAATTCATGGTATTGTTAAAGCCTGCAAAGAACTCGAATTGTAAATTCGTTGCTTGTTCAATCTTAAGTGGAATTCGTGAAACACCAATGAACCATTCAATTTTCAGGGTGGTCTCAGCACTCCTCTGGACGTAGCGAGGAAGGCGTATGAGGAACTGTTGAGAGATCTCCACGCGGACTCGAGGGAATTGGATGTCAGTTGGTGATAGATGCTATCGGGATACTGTAGATGACCATTATGATCCCACCGCGTAATATTTAGAAATAGAACGGTTTTGTGATCTACAGTAATCTCAGGCATTCCTTGCAGGAGTGTCTTCCCGATCAGAACGTGCAGTTAGCCTACTCGGCGTCGCGCCAGTTTCACTACGTTTGGATTACGCAAGAGGTATTTTTATAATTTATAGTAGTGAGATGAGACCCATTACTAAGAGCGCCGTCATGTATGATATATTTTATTGTGGAAACCCGGGTCATCCGGGCATTGGTAAATATGCGGAATAATTTTTTAATGTCTAACGCGAAACTAGCCTCAACATTGACTCAGTTCTGTATACATAATGACGAAGAAACCTGGATCCACTTTATGAATTAAATATTGAAATTTACCGTTTTGAGGCGAATCGAGTGGCTGTACCGCACAATTTCATCAATATCGTCCGAAACAAGGCGTCGCTCACCTTCTCCAGCAGACACCTAATGCGATTCAATGGTGGGTGAGGATGGGTTACTGTAGACGAAGAGGTACAGTATCTCAGTATTCAATGGTTGCTCATAATGGGTTACGGTAGAAGGTAAAGGTAAAGGTGTTAGGTCTTCTACACGCAAGGCGGTCTCGACCACCCCTATGCTAAGGTGGGGTACGGTAACTCGGTATTCAATGGTTAGTAAGGAGGGGTTGCTGTTTAAGAAATGCGGCACCATAAATCGACTGCAGAAAACGATAATTATCAGATCGCATCGAGCAGTCGGTGTGCGAGATCATGCTCGAGTCGGATGACGTTATTTCGGAGGCTATTGATTCGGTGAGCGGAGTTACGGTAGTGCGGATACTGTAGGTTAGGTGGTAATTAAAATTGAAGAAGATTCCGTTGAGCTTTTCAAACCCGTTAGAGATAAGGGAAAATGTAAACAAGCAACGGCTAAATTGTAAATTCAACGGAACGTTTATCGAATCGTGCGAGTTTATCTTTTCACTCCACCAATCAATATGTGGTTGTTTCACTCGTAGTGATCTTGTCTGCCTCTGCGAAGGCGTTTTGAATGACCTAAAATTGGATATCGATTCGTGACGCGTCGCGGTCGTGTTGCGTGTACCTGTCTCGGATCGATCTTCGAATTGAACAGAAGATCGTGGAAGAACTGATTGAGAACCTTGAACGAAGGGCGGACCTGAGAAATAGACTGAAATTGACATTTCACCGTAGTCTACAATATCTTAGTTGCATATGAATGTCATTCACCGCCTACCGTAATCTATACCGTATCCTACAGTGCCCCCTCGTATCTAACCTTGGGATCTCTGTTCATGCATCTCGAAATCAATTGGTGGATGAAGGGTTCCGTCGAATCGTCAGTCAGTTTCATCGATTTGTTTCCATCGAAGAACTGCTTCAGTCTGAAGAACCGAAAGATCAAAGATCAAATTTCAGAGATCAAAGACCAATCCGTATCCCATTCTATTTCTCAAACTCACAGTGTGATCTTGTTGATGGGCGGCTTCTCGAAGGAGTACGGTAGCGCCCCGTCATTCATGATCTACAAACCATGACTTATCGATTAGTGGGCGTGGCTTGGTACGATGCTATTTTTCTCTTACTAACCTCGAAGCAGACACAGCCAAAAGACCAGATGTCCGCCTTGATGTCGAAGATACGGTCGTTGATCGACTCGGGGGACCACCTGAAGGGGCGGAGTTTGAGAGTGGGCGGGGCTTAAATGGGGCAGAATTGGAGAAGGGGGCGTGGCCTCACCAGAGATAGGCGTTCGTCTTCTCCGCCAACTTGACCATGTTAACGTGACGGGCGTTGGCCTAAAACCGATAAGAAGGATATGTTATCGATTGATCATTCTTCAGTATTCTAATACCTTGTTGAGGAAGCTGTAGGGCACCATGTAGTCCGTGACTTTGACTCGGAAATGAGCGAACGACTCGATCATCACGATCTAAAGGAGAACAAAACGGTATGATGGAGGTACCGTATCCCTTGACCTCATACAGTACTCCTACTATCCCAACTAGTAGCTACCTTACTATACAGTACCGCTCATTCACTACCGTAATCTTACAATGTTTCTCGAGTTAAGATGTCGATGGCACAGTCCATTCTGCTCCAGGAATCGCATGCCAGCTCCGACCTGGAAATCGATCGATATTTGTCCGACCGCGACGCGACCGTTCCGTACCTGTGCCATGATCTCGTAACGCTGTCGCAATGCGATCGCGTCTCTGTCTTCCTTGCGCATCTTCAAAACCGTTATTTAATACCCGGTCCTCCTTAATTACGGATTTCTAAAACCCGAACCTCGAGCAGCTCATCAAGCGGCACTCCCGGCACGAATTCGTAAGCCAGCCACGCCGACAGCTTCTGCAGATTAATGCATTTGATCAATAATCTACTACAGTATACCTTATCCGCAAGATCTCCAGCAACGATCTGCGCCACGTACTCGAAACCGTTCATGTTCAGTTTGAGTCTGCAATCGATCGATGGGTGCAACTATCGTAACCAAATTCGAGTCAGCTACAGTATACCTGTTCAGCTCGGAGAGAGCAGAATTACGGGCTCGCGACTTTGAATCCACATACAGTAGATCTTCTGTCACAGCGTCCATCACGAGATACTGTAATCGATTGTGTGTCATCAATCTACCGTAATCCATCTTTCCGCTCGAGACTCACATCCTTGCTCAAGAACCGCAGCGAGACCTGCACCCATCGGTTGTTCAGCCAGAAGCATGCTGCAAATCAACATATCGATGGCTGATCGCAACGCGTCTCCGATAGGTCATCTTCCTTACCTCTCTTCGCTTCTCCAGTTGGACTGTGCTCATCGAAGGAAGTTGCGAGTGCCTTCTTAGACACTCTCATAGGAGTCGTGGCGAGACGAACGTTGGGGATACGAACCAACTCGGGGAGAATATCTGGAAAGTTCAAAGATCAAACTATAAGAGATCAGAGATCAAACTACAAAGATAAAAAAAATCATCTCTCACCAGTTCCCGAGTAGTCATCGATGGCGGCGGGAATTGGAGGAGGCGGCGGACAGCGGAAGGTCGAATCATCGTTCTGACACACGGAACCATTCTACCGTATCCTCATCTTTCAGTATCCCTATGCTTCCGTGTGATTTCTTCCCTACCTTACCTCCGCCTACCGTATCCGTTTCATCTATCCCTATAGTACCTCAATGGGTCGTCCCTCTTCCAGCACTGGGAGGGGCGGACGCGTTTCTCTCAATGTGATCGATGCCTTTCCGTCATTGTACGTGATTGGAACGGCTGAAATTCAAATGATTATTTAATTTAATTAAAAACTACATTCAAAGGAATGAATTACACTAGTCAACTGTCTTTCCTTCCCTTCATTCCACTAATTCCCATCATTTTGACTCACTACAGTGATGAGTGAGCAAATCGGGCAGTAGATAGAACGACTTCTCTGCGTCATCAATGTAGTAACGGCCTTCCCTGATATCAAAGATCACAGATCAAACTACAGAATCTGTTCAAGATCTGAGATCAAACTACAGGTCTAGCCTCTCCTCACTTTGTTCTCTGTATGATGATGTATGCTGCAACAGGGGGCGGATCATTGGGCGGCGGGGGCAGCAAATCGTTCTCCTTTTCGCGTCTTTTGAATTGATCCTGCACGGAAAATCAATGCTTACGTCATCACTACGCAAGACTACCGTAATCCCAAACGTACAATTCCCTTGCGCTCCATCGCATTGTTCAACTCGTCGACGAGCCACGTCTGATGGAACCACTCGATTGATCCTGCGATCAATAAATCGATATTACAGTAACCCGATCGCTACCGTAACCCATTCTACAGTATACCTCCAACGAGTCGAATGACGAGCATGAAGCGAGGCCAGTCACCCGGAATAACAGGGAAGAGGAACGACTGGAAAGATCAGAGATCAGTCGACGATCAAGGATCAGTGGATCAACGATCAAAGATCGATCTCACTGGTTGGCAGACAAGAAATGATCCGGCAGTGAGATACGATCGATTGCACAGCCAAATGGTGCATTCCAGGAGAGAACAGCGACCAAAGAACCATCTGGAAGTACGGTATGATTGGAAGCCGGGTGGGACCATTGGGTTACGGTGTTCACCCAGACTCTCAATTACGGTAAGCACTTCACTTCATCTCACCTTCCTTCCAGTGCCATCTTGTCCACGGTATACGCCTTGCACACTTGCTCGGCCACCACAGATTTCGGTTTGCCCTCGCCACTGTAAGTGATTGGTTTTTGTTTGAATTCGTTGTACACAAAACGTTTGGTAGCTGATTTTGTATTTGCATTAAAATTGTTCGTTTACTCGTAGACCTTCCCATGCCAGAGAATTTTGTTCTCCGAAACCATTCAACACGTCATAATGCATTTTCGATTCATATAGCTTGGTAGAAGAGAAAATCTTCGCACCTCTTTTGCCCATCGTGCTTCTCGTTTTCTTTCCAAATTACACCGTATTTGTCACTCACTCCTATTCATGTCATCGATTAAACTCCACTTACTTCGAAATCCCCACTTACTCAAAGTTCTACAAGTTGAAATACTCTATCTCTAGTCATCGATTCACGGTTGCTCCACTTTATCCATCCGACATATATGGATCAGAGCGGCTCCCTCCCCGTTCTGAGGCTTCATCCACCTCATCCCAATAAGTGGCCAATTGTGTTTCCCTGTCTAGCCTGCATCCCTCCCCTCACCTTCTCCATCCGTATTGATTCATATTTAGATATTTCTTTTTTCTTCATCGTTTCTTTAATTCCCGTCACACCCTTCGCGGGTGTATTAAATAAATAAATAAATAGACTGCGAGGCTGCCCAATGGCATTGGAAAAGGGGCTGCCACACTGTATCCCCGCACTCACATCCACTCCAGATAGATAGCACTGATCCAGGTTGGCTCCTCCTTCTTTCCTCTGATCGCTCGCTCTACCTACAATACAGTACTCAACTACAGTGATCCAACAAAGATTACGGTATCAATCGATACAGTAATCTATCACTACAGTGTACCTTGACCATGTTGGGAGCCTTGACGGTCGCTTTCTTCGTGCCGACAGCAATCCTTAACAAAGTCAGTTGTCGATCGATCGATGTGTGATGCTACCGTACTCTTTCTGGAACTCGATCGCCTTCACAGCAGTGCCTGCCTTGAAGTTGCCCAGTGGTGGCGGACCCGCGTGATTCCATCGCACCTCAATCGATACCGTAACCGAGGCGCACTAACTACAGTATCCTCCACGCTACACTTTCTCACACAAAATCGGTTCTGAATGGCCAAATGAAATTAAAATCAAATTAACACAACACGCTTATGGCCTACAGTAACCCAGGCTTGTGTGCGAGCTGCAGTAACCCAGACGATCTCACCACGAAATCTCCCTCTTTCTTGCTCTTTCCAAAAACGCCGAGAATTCCATCGCTGATCTTGTTGCTTCTCTGATTCTGAAGCAATCGTTAATCAGTTACTGATAGTAACAGTAATCCACCTGGATTACGGTATTCAATATCAATCACTTACATATCTTCCACTGTTGGTCTCCTTGCTCGAGCCCGTTTTAGATTTCGCTTTTGAGTCACTCGGTCGGAATGAGACCTTCATCTTTGCCTGAGGAAGTCGAGATTGAAAGATTCTCAGAGGTACGGTAATAATTCGATAAAGATACGGTACCTTGATTCCGCCAATCATTGCGCACACCGGGAGACCACACGCGAGGAGGAGAAAAACTGGAAGTGAGTGGAAAAGGAGAGAATCGATCGTGAAAGATCGATAACCAAATTTGATTTTCCATACATCATTTCCTTTCAAATTCGTTTATGTCAATTAACCAGTGAAGTCGTTGCAAATTTTAAAAAATGCAACGTATGTGTTCACAGAAAAAATTTAGATACGCGATTTCTATTTTTTTTTAAATTGTGATAACAAATCTTTTCCAGATTACTGAAATATCTAAACGTCTAAACGCCGATCGCCCATCATGATAAGACTGAAAAGAGAAATCAGTAATTCAGCCAGAAATCGATAATAAAATCCGCGCCCATCTCTAGTTTAATAACAATTTATTTTCGGGATCCTCAACAAAAGTTGCAAGACGTATTAAACTAAAATCTCTTCAGATTCGTCCCCACGTCGAAGTACTGTACACACTGATCGATACTCTGTCCACGCTCGATTTCCTCTGTGCACTGGTTGTCTACGCGACGGAGAGAGACACTGGTGAGTGGGGATACTGTAGAATACGGTGGAGGGATACTGTAGATTTGTTCAGTTACGATAGAATACGTTTGCAGTAGGATTGGTGTACAGAGTAAACGATGCGGTAGATCATTCTAGGTGATACGGTAGAAGATTGCTATTGAGCAATGGTAGTACGAAACAATGGAGCACTGTAAGTGTACGGTAGAGGGGGTGTATTTGGATCAAATTGCATCAATTTTAGTTCGCCCTTCATTCGGAAATTCGATTATCATCAAAGCCGGTCGATATCCACTACTCGACGTTGCTGGCAAGGCAGTCGTTCCAAATGATACGGTATGCTTAAGAATTTTTTTCTCTTTTTTTTTCGTAATTACACATTCGCGAAAAAATCATTTACCCGAGGACGTTTTGAGTGTGTAAAGCATGTGCACAACGCGCAATCACCTGGTCATGCGAAATTTTCGGAATGTGACTGGAAAGATCCCGACACTTTATTGTGCGTTATTAGAGTGAATTGTACAATTATCGAAAAAAAAGAACAGGTAATACCGATTGTAACGACCGTTCTTACAGTACCTCACGCCGTCCTCTCGTTTCGCTCTCATCACAGGCCCGAACATGGTATTGACTATTTTCATCTAACTCTGATATTATGTTCACTAGGTGTTTCCTCGTTTCCAGCGGGTGATCAATGCACGCACGAAGAATCTTTTGACAGTGTTCTCACGAATCTCATTTTATTCGAAATATTGTTCCTTAAATACCCTGCTAGGCAACGCTCATTAGGGGGGGCGGAGTCTCTTATTCCAGAATAACATTGCATCTCAGGCGGGCAAGTCCACATACACTCGTCAAGTGGGCGCCCTCGCTCTCCTCGCTCAAATCGGCAGTTTTATTCCCGCGGAAGCAGCGAGTTTGCCGATATTCAAGAGGATCTCGTCGAGGGTGAGCACAATTTGTTGCTAAATATTACGGTAGATGTTGAATACGTGAGCTGCGAAAGATCTCGATCTTGAGGCGTTGTTTCGTGTTTTATCGGTAATTCTTGGACAGTCTGTTGAAAGCTTGACTGAAACTTCTTGCGGGTTCTTTAGCATAATGAATTCAGTAAATCGTAAATAAACAAACCCGTAAATAAAACACGGGAAGCCCTTAACCACGCGAGCATTCTATGTCGGTGTTATGCTCAGTATGTTATCGATCACTCGTACCGTATCCCTTGGTTCAGGTGGGTCAAAATGACACTCTGGCCGAGAATCTGTCTTCGTTCGCTCAAGAAATGACTGGAATGGCGGCAATTCTGGGGGTCGCCGACGAGAAAACACTCGTGATGGTGGATGAACTGGCTAGAAGTGAGTTCGCACTTTTCGATGATAACTGTTTCGGAAATCATTTCCTGAAATTCTACTGACTTGACCTTCAAGGAATCAGTGATCTAAGGTGTATGAAACACGAATTTCGCTTGCCGCAGTTCAGTCGCGCAGCACACAAATCCACCGCCTATGCTAAGCTCCAAAAAGGGGTCAGAGACTAGAGAGTATGTGTAAGTGAGAGAGCATCTCTCTCCGTTTCACCATCTCCCTCGCTCCTGACAGCTTTATGGAGTGCGGATTGGAGGGGGATGGAATGGCGCCGAGATGAACTATAGATCAAAGACCAATTTCTCAGCAGATAACATACCGCCTTTAGAATTGACAATTTTCTGTCTATCTGTTGCTGCTATCCTTGAGATGAAAATTATCTGGAAACGTTGAAAACTGTACAGATACGAGAGAAAAGAATATTGCGGAACATATTCCAGGTACCTCCGTCGAGGAGGGAATCGGCATCTCGTATGCAATCATTGAAGAGCTAATCGAGAGAAAGGTGGGGGTTTAAAGTTTCATCCATTGTTAGAAAGACAGTGTGTAGGGATCCACGTGTTGATTTTAATATCACGCCTCTCACGAGAGGATCGAGCTAAATTGGCATTTCTAGGGAATGGGGCCAAAAAGTGAAAATGAGTTTTTCTTGGTTTTGGCACTTTCTAGGCACGCCTGATAGTCTCCCGAAGTCTCGGAGCCCAAATATCATTTTGGGGCTCGGTACACCGGGTCGGGTCCTCGGGCACCCAACTTTGACCCACTTTTTCTCGGTTGTGGGTGGCTTGTGTGAAAAATCATACGAGAAGTACTTAGGCTAATTTTTCATGCTCTATCGATCTATGTGGTTCACTTATCCTCAAATTGCATCTGTAACGTGCTACACTCAAGTTCGAAGAACTCAAAAGTGTAGGGAAAAAAGCAGCTGAATTTTTGATATGTAATAGAGCACAATGAGATCTTTCGAATGAGTGGTTTACTCTCACCATAGCCGAAACCTGGTGAGAGTTATGATCGTCTTGGGACCACGAGATGATTTGAACTTGTTTTACACCACATTTCTCAGCCCATTTTAAGAAGAATGAGCGAGTTTCACCGATTTTACTGTCATTCTTCGCTGAGAATGAGAGGCTAGCGGTCTTTCGCACGTTGTATTTCAACTTCAAATCATCCAGAGATGTAGAAATGGCACAACTCTCTCCAGGTTTCGGCTATGGTGAACGTAAACTACACATTCGAAAGATCTCATTGTGCTCTATTACATATCAAAAATTCAGCTGCTTTTTTTCCTACACTTTTGAGTTCTTCGAACTTGAGTGTAGCACGTTACAGATGCAATTTGAGGATAAGTGAACCACATACAGTAGCGGACAAAAGTCTTCGGGCACTTTTTATATCTGATACAACTTTTTAATCCAAGGGGGCTTTGATACGATATGGTAACACCATATACCAAATTTATTGGAGATTACGATGCAACTATTGGGGGATTGCGAAATCGTTCAGTAATTGCGTCGTGATGACGCAATCGATGCACACTTTTTTGAAGTGCCATTATTCTTACATGGATTTTTTCCCGCTCGTCTAACTTTCAGGATGTTGAGACCTGGCCACGACCTACCTAGAAACTTTTTTTCAAGTTGCTGCGGTGCCGCTACTCGGCTGCAGCCAAGCTGCAAAATGGAGACCTGAAAATCATATCTCGCCGTTTAGACATCGCCCAGACCCGATCAATGCACCAAAATGATCGCCATCATGACTACCAATGATCCTGAGAATATGGTCGCGGTAGGTCACCAATTGTCCTCAGGACACGAAAAAATCACTTTTTCGCATTATTGTGGTCTGACGAAGGGGAAGTCTATAGGACGTGCTCGAGAGATCTGGTTTGGGCGTGGATCTGGTTGAGAATCTATGAGAGAACCGATTCCTAGCTGCAATAAGCGTTTTGATTGGACTCCTGCCCGCGACGATCGATTTCCGGAAGGACACTGGTTTGGCCACGCCCATTTTCTGCCCGTTGACAAGGTTCTTACTTTTGAGTGTATCTCGGTACTGAGTTAACGGAGAAGGCTGGCAGACCCATCAATGGAATCAGCGTGGCTGGCTCTATATTATCATTCACAAAATTTCATCATCACTATGCAATATTGCATCATCCTTAGGCAATAATCCTCAGAATTATAAAATATTGCATATTAATGACGTAATTTGTGCTCTAGAGTGGCGGAAATATCAAATTAATTTGATTGGAATTTATTCCACCATTATTCCTTGACTAACCGCTAAGAAAACGCAAAAAAATAGGAATATTGCATAAGGATGATGCAATATTGCATAGTGATGATGAAATTTTGTGAATGAGAATATAGAGCCAGCCACGCTGATTCCATTGATGGGTCTGCCAGCCTTCTCCGTTAACTCAGTACCGAGATACACTCAAAAGTCAGAACCTTGTCAACGGGCAGAAAATGGGCGTGGCCAAACCAGTGTCCTTCCGGAAATCGATCGTCGCGGGCAGGAGTCCAATCAAAACGCTTATTGCAGCTAGGAATCGGTTCTCTCATAGATTCTCAACCAAATACACGCCCAAACCAGATCTCTCGAGCACGTCCTATAGACTTCCCCTTCGTCAGACCACAATAATGCGAAAAAGTGATTTTTTCGTGTCCTGAGGACAATTGGTGACCTACCGCGACCATATTCTCAGGATCATCGGTAGTCATGATGGCGATCATTTTGGTGCATTGATCGGGTCTGGGCGATGTCTAAACGGCGAGATATGATTTTCAGGTATCCATTTTGCAGCTTGGCTGCAGCCAAGTAGCGGCACCGCAGCAACTTGAAAAAAAAGTTTCTAGGTAGGTCGTGGCCAGGTCTCAACATCCTGAAAGTTAGACGAGCGGGAAAAAATCCATGTAAGAATAATGGCACTTCAAAAAAGTGTGCATCGATTGCGTCATCACGACGCAATTACTGAACGATTTCGCTATCCCCCAATAGTTGCATCGTAATCTCCAATAGATTTGGTATATGGTCTTACCATATCGTATCAAAGCCCCCTTGGGTTAAAAAGTTGTATATCAGATATAAAAAGTGCCCGAAGACTTTTGTCCGCTACTGTAGATCGATAGAGCATGAAAAAGTAGCCTAAGCACTTCTCGTATGATTTTTCACACAAGCCACCCACAACCCAAGTTGAATTGATCCTCAGTATCAGTATACTCGTTGATTCTCTCTAAGATCGATGACTCGAGTTTGGAGGACTCTGGCTCAAGCTCCAATCCAAGATCCCTGTTTCGCACGAGATTCTAATGGATGGACCTTTCGCCATTGCCTATTCGACTATCGAGATCGTCTCTCATTTCCACTCATTCACCGACAAGAGACCGATCCTCACTTCGAAAACCATTCAAGATGACTCGCTCTTCAGATGAAAATCAACCGAAGATACTGAGCCTTTTCAACGTCGTCAGAGCTCCCATTCGATTCCCCGTGAACCCGAATAGCCTCTTGATAAACGACTTCTAAACTAAAAAAAAACACCCACAACCGAGAAAAAGTGGGTCAAAGTTGGGTGCCCGAGGACCCGACCCGGTGTACCGAGCCCCAAAATGATATTCGGGCTCCGAGACTTCGGGAGACTATCAGGCGTGCCTAGAAAGTGCCAAAACCAGGAAAAACTCATTTTCATTTTTTGGCCCCATTCCCATCCCTAGCTCGATCCTCTCGTGAGAGGCGTGATATCCCTTTCGAAAATGTAGAATCATTAAAATATTTCATGGTTTACCACATGCTCTAGTCTGGAAAAAAAAGTGATATCTCAATATGCGACGAGTAATAATTGAGTTTGTTCGGAACTAGATGCTGTAACTACTATGTTTTTATGTTTATAAGTCGTTTATCAAGAGGTTATTCGGGTTCACGGGGAGTCGAATTGGAGCTCTGACGACGTTGAAAAGGCTCAGCCGCCGTACCAACTGCCCATTTCTCAAAACGACCTCGACCTTTTCATTGTCTATCAAAAATAACATTGAGTTTATCGAGCGGCGGTTGGAACAGGAAAATGTGGCGATGAACGGGGCAAACATTCCGACGAAGGGTCCATTCGCTATAATCTCTTGCGAAAAAGGGATCTCAGATTAGAGCTTGAGCCAGAGTCCTCCAAACTCGAGTCATCGATCTTAGAGAGAATTAACGAGTATACTGATACTGAGGATCAATTAAACTTGTAGGTCATACCCATAGTAGAGACTAGGGGTAGTAGGGTGCCTGGGGAGGAACTAGGGGAAAGTCCACCTCTCCATCGGACGACATGGAGAGGCGACTGCTCGTGACGACTGGCAAAATCGAAGTAACTACTACCGTATCCAAATTACTGTATCTAAAGTACAGTAACTAAACTACCGTATCCTTCAGTGCTTCGTCGTCTTCACCTCTCACTTCCTCGATCTGGCGACGCTCGACGCGTCGTACGCTGCTGTCGAAAAGTGAGTACACGGTAATGATATAGAGAGTACGGTATAGGACATAGATTTTCGGGCCGCAATTCGTGTGTTATGGGATGTTGCTTGAAGAAATTGACATGGAATTAGAAAATTGCGGAAGGGATGGATTTGACCAATGCGTGAAAGCCGGAATCACTTGGTAGTAATTTTTCCCGCTTTTTGGACTAAAATGCTAACATTGTTCATATTTCAGTTTCCA
The DNA here is from genome assembly GCA_036245785.1 of Pristionchus fissidentatus. NCBI lineage: Eukaryota > Metazoa > Nematoda > Chromadorea > Rhabditida > Neodiplogasteridae > Pristionchus > Pristionchus fissidentatus. The sequence goes on along the minus strand of BTSY01000003.1, from coordinate 727,056 downwards.
CTTCGCTCCTCAGATTCGACAGACTCCCGCAGGCGAGGTGCTCGATCCCTCCCATACTCTCTACAGAGGAAGCTATGCTGGTGAGTGGTGCAGTGGGACTACGGTAGCGTGCGCGCAATAGAATGTGCGTAGTACTCATCTTTTGGCACGGCTGCTGAAGCCCGGAACATGCCAATAAATAGTCGAGGCGCTCTTGAAATTAGATTTCACATGACATTGTTCTTAGATTCCTTTATTGATGATTCCGGGCTTCAGCAGTAGTGCCCATATTTTTGTCAAATCCATGCCTATTCCAGTATAGCGGGAAATATACCCGGAGAATATTCCCCTCCCCCCGCGAATTATTGGCCCGGCGTATTCGTGTGTCAACGATATTTGATATTTGTATTGAAAACTGTCGAGGCGCTGAATTCGTATCGTAGATATCAAAGTTTAAAAAATAAAAAAAAAATTAAATCGACGTGATATCACGTGAAATTGTTGAACAATATGGACATTTCTTGAAAGATTCTTTTGCACGTATTGGAGTCACGTATACGTTGAATGCTACAACTTCCGATATTGTCTCCTCACTATACTTCCCCCGAACCCTAACCTACTGTAACCCTTCAGATCTCCTTACTGAACCCATTTGCTCTTCCTAACGCAACTTTTCGAAAACTGCTCTTCTTAACGTAACCCATCACGTATCCTTACCGTAACCCCGTATCAGGTCCTCTGTACGGGTTCGAAGTGGCTGAACTAGCCGCTCTTCCTCCGTCAATGATCGATAGAGCGAGATCACTGGCAGAGAGATTGCATGAGGAATGGAGAAGTGGAAGAGAGGGGGAAGAAGGAGAGAAGAATGAGAGGGAGATATTAAGGTAATGAAGACCGTAACCCATTTACTACCTTACGTTACCCTACCGAAGGCATTATCTAAGGCGTGGAACGGCGTCCTCACTATAAGAGCCCGCGTCAAATAAATTAGGGAATCCCGTCGAGAGGTGGTTGTGATGCAGTTCGAAGTTTGCAAAATCATAAGGGAAGTCGTCGAAATCGGAAAATGTAGGGAACCGCGGAGATCATTGCACCATTCTACGAAGTAGGCAGTTAGAGAAGGAAAGAACGCAAACTCGGAATTTTGCATTCAACGGGGCAGCAAGGCCACTCCAACTATTTATTTAGAAATGTTCCATTTTTGGGCCGTTGAAAATGGTGCTTCAGCATTGGGTTTTAGACTGATAATTTCCTTCCAAAACCGATTTATCTGAGAATCAAAAAAATGTCATTTGAAAAAAAGTTGATTGCTGATGTTTTCCAGATGCGCCCACGCTTTCCGCGCCCTTCTGCTCATGCCGAGAAGCGCGACCACGAAGGCGAATCTGCTGCAGGTTAATTGATCTCTGAGCTTTGATCTTTCATTGTTGATATTTGATTTTGCACCTGACTGAGGACACATCCAGAAAGAGGACAGGAGCTAGGGAGATTATGTGATAAAATGAGAGAGTTCTTCTCACTTTCTATCGCCGATAATCCCCTCCTGGAAGTTAGACCGGGCGGTGGAGTTATGTGAGACGTGGTGGATGTGCGGGCACACGCACTCTAACCTTTTCCCTGTTCTCTCTGCCAGACCATCGCTATCTCTCCGCCCCTTCTGACACCCCACTTGCTGAACTGAACTCTTACTGACTTGCCCATTTTTCCTCCCTTTTCCCGTTATGCCTTGATAAACTAAATCTCTCTTTCTTTGACTTGTTTCTATCTTCTTTTACTCTTTTACCTTACTTTACTTCTATTACTCTTTGCTCTCCCTTCTCCCTCTTTTGGACGTCTACTTTCTTCTTTACTTATCATTTACAAATCATTCCTTCTCCTCCCCTTTGTGGGCACACTTTCCACTGAACCACCTCCTTGATCTACTCTTCCTTCCCTAGCATACCTACCCCTATTCTGCCCGCAAATTGTATGGGGCATGGCAGCCTCGCGTTTCACCTCCATTAGATCACTATCATTTTGATGGTTAAGCCAGTAGACGTTCCATCGCTGACGTATATTTAGAAATGATCATAAAATGTCTATTATAGTTGAATGTTGATCTTTAATCTTTATCAGATCCGCGATCGATATCTTGCAATTGTGAAGGGAAGCCGACATACGGTAGATGATGAGGAAGACGAGTGATCTACGGGCTGATTATCGAAATCAAATTATTGATGTCTTTTATACTGACTTTTCTGCACTCCTGTTTATTTTTCGTGTGATCTCATTGTTCTTGTAATTCAAATACGTGTAAATTTTCTGATCGCCCTGTGACCATGTCACCATGTCATGTAACCATGTCCGTGTTATTTTCTTTCGATATTACGGTGAACTTGTGAATAGCGTTGAATTGCTTTTTTTTATTTTGTTTTTCTTGTTGAAATTACGGTGAACTTTCCTGTTGATTTTCTGTTTCTGCTTTTTGTTATTATTGTTATGCTTTGATGAAGAGTTGATGATCTTGCTTATTCCGTGTGAGACAAAAACCAATTGGTCTCAGATCCAATCAATCGTATTTTACCAGCGTCGCGAAAATATTTCTTTTCGTTGGTTTTCAACCTAGAAGTGAGAAGTTGGGTTCAGAACGGGCTTGCGTTTTTTCGTCTTTATCCTCATGAGTTTTTTTTAATTTAAAATTATTCGAGAAATATGTAGACGACGCTGCTGACATTCTAGCTCTAGTGATAACTGACCGTCATAAGCGTTCCAATCTATCGAAACCCCCCACTTTTTCATCCTCCTCCCTTCTTCTCTCTCCCTTCCCCTTCCCCCCCTCTCTCCCTCTCCTCTCCCCCTCCCTTCTCCCCTTGTTGCCCACAATCTCTCTGACTTTCTCTCCCTCTCCGTCTCTTCTACACTCTCCCCCTTCCACACACTCACTAATCTCTGTCTAGCCGCCTCGCCGTCTCTCGCCCCGCACGCTGTATCATCTCTCTCGCATCTCTGTCGTCTCTGCCTCCTCTCTCAATTCACTGTGCTCTCTCGCCGGTCGCATGACTCTCTGTCGCCCCTCACCCTCTCTCTCACTCTCTATCTCTCCCTCCCACCCCAATTTCGATCTCTCTCTCTCTCTCTCGATACTTTTTTCCACCACGTCAATCGTCCTCTCTCAAGATGATTGTTGATCAACGCTGAAGCATAGATACTGTATCCGATGAAATGAATCAGATACCGTAACCTCGATGAGCAGGTGACCGGTTCCAGGTTACGGTATGCAGGGTACTTGGGAGGTTCTGTAGCAGGGTGATGGTACTTTTTGGAATTTCCTTTTAGGAACCCGAAAATATGAAAGTTTCTAAATGTTCTGAAACGCCCTCCAAGACAACCCTGGAAAAATGTGTCGACGATTCTTAAAAAGCAGTTCAAAAATTTCCTATCACAGTATGGAGTTGGGGAAAAGGTAGGTTACGGTACCTCCGGAGGTTGCGTAATGATGCCACAATGTCGGTCCCTCTCTCTCTTCTCTTCATTTTGTTCGTCTTTCTCTCTCCCCTCTCTATTCCTTTCCATCTCTCTCCTCTTCTTCTCTTCCTTTCTGGTCTCTCTCTCTCTCTCTCTCTCTCTCTCTCTCTCTCTCGTTTCTTTCTCTTCTCTCTTCCTAGTCTCTCTCTCTCCACCCCTCTCTCTTTATCTCTCTCCTCCTACACTCTCCCATCCAGTTTCCCCCTTCTCTCACTCCCTCTCTCTCTAACCCTCCCTCTCCCTCCCCCCTACTCCATCACTCTTGCGCGGGGGAATAATAGGCAGAGAGAGAGAGAGTAGAAGGGTACCCTCCACCTCCCCCTCCTCTCTACCCTCTCTCTCTCCTCTCATCTCTTTACCTGTATCTATCTATCCCCTCTCCCTCTCCACCTTCCCTTTCCCTCTTCACCTCTACATACATTTCGTCTCTATTCTCTCTCCCCAGTTCCCACCTGTGAACTATCACAGCTTCAATATCCAGTCATCACAGCGAATAGCAGCTCCTCATCATTTTCGAACTTGTGTTCAGCGCGAAAATGTAGTTTGAACTTGTGAAATTTGGCATGCAAACAGTAGGTTAGTTAGCTCCAGCCATCACAGCGGTGATAGGACATTTTACAACTTCCGTTCAGGAAACCGACAGAAAATTTACCCGGATTGGTCTAGGGCCACGCATCAGAACATTTCCGAATATTTATTTTCGAATTCTGAACTTCAGTTGCGGAAGGTACCTTTACCATCACAGCGAAATGCCGCTCCTGATCCGGGCCTCCAGAATAGGGTCAGGAGCGAGAGAGCGTGTGGAAGTGAGAGAGAGATCCCTTCCTAGATGCCTCATGATGAAATTTGAAGTTTGTTTTTTTTCATCGAAATTTACATGGGGATGCTGATTTGCATGATTAGCTGGCTTCGATAGACCAGGTCGCTCTCTCCACTCGTTGCACTCTCGACCACGGCATTCTGGGCAACGTGTCCAAGCTGAATTCGTGCTGAGACCATTGTCGATTTGCATTCTAGTTGCGCTCTCTTATTTTCTGGCTCAATTTGCATAGACTAGTCAGAATTCCGCGGGGTTCACGTTTCAGTAGGTAGATGTGTTCTGCTGTCGCGGTACACATCATTCCACAGGCCGGTCAACCTTACAGAAAGGGCTTTGGAGTGAGAGAGCGTGTGATATCGAGAGGGACTCTCTCACTTTTGCACACTCTCTCGCTCTAACCCTGGTCTGTAGGTTTGGAATCATGTGGGTAGGCCCTTGATCAGAACTCCACACGTGTCATGCAAATATACATTGCTTATTCCGTCAGATTTTTGCATCAACTTAGAAGGATGCCACAATATAGTACAGATTGAAATTCGGGTAAATAATTGGCGTATGTATCGTCATTCCACGCACTCTCCGTCAGCTGGCGAGAGAGCATGGGAAATGAAGAGACCTAATCCAATTAATTACCTGATTTTCAATAATAGACGGATGTCCGTTGAGTCTGTGGCTATCCTCCGTGTTTTTTTTTAAAAAAATTGTATAATCAGTGCAGTTACAACCTCTTTGTGCAACTCTTTCCCTGCTATTTGTTGATTCTGCTAGACCCGGGTTCCAATCGCCTTGCAAAATGCGGATTCGTGTTTTGTTAGTTGCATATCTGCAACTTTTGCGGTGGAACCATAATACTTCCACGAAGCTCAGGTTTTCAACCTTTGTTTACGTATACAATCGCTACCGTAATAACTGACACATCCTCTTGACCTTTTGCCGTAGAATGCGTGTATCCGATTGCTTGAAATCCCAGAGATTAGTCCGGGGTGAGGGAATGTGTGAAGGCGAGAGGAACTCTCTCAATACCACGCACTCTCTCGGCGCTGGCTCTTTTCTAGAGGTGGCGGGTTCTGCATAGAAAGATATATGCCGCCGCTACCGAACAGCAACAATAACTGACCCATCTGGGAATCTGCCACCTCCTCTCCTCTATCTTTTGTCCGCACCCTATGGCCAACTCTCTAGTGGCATCTAACAAATGAGATGATCAAACTACACACTACTCTGACAGTACTGTAACATGTTCTGTCACACCTGTTAGAGTAAATGCCAACAATGTATAATACTGTGAAGTCATGTGCTGGAGCATGTCTTGAGGGATCTGAAAAATTTTTTTTGGAAACGTTCCGCAACGAGGTCCTGGATTTTTTTGTGTTTAAAAACACGGACTTCAAGCCGTTTAGTATTGCTACTCTTGCTAAATTCGAACTGGATACATCGAACATTCACCTTCACTACTAGACAGCATTTTTAGGAAGCTGGTGAACTCATTTTGTTGCTGAGGTATACGGTAGGACCACCATCGCTTCTCTCCCCCCCCTTATTTTCACTGCCCGACCTCACTATTTTGTGTGCATCTTCAGCCTGTCTCTCTCTCTCTCTCTCTCTCTCTCTTCACATTTCTCTCTCTCCCTCCCTCCATCTCTCTCTGTCCTTCCTCCCCTAGTCCCTCTACCCTCCCCCCTCGTAGAGATGTGGAGGAGGAGAGAGTTGCACTTTGGCGACCCGCCAACCTCCCCGATCTCGCTTCCAGCCGCGAGACCTCTCTCTCTCTCTCTTTCTTTCTCTCTCTCTCTATCTCTCTCTCTCTCTCTTTCTCTCTCTCTCTCTCTCTTTCTCTCTCTCTCTCTCTCTTTCTCTCTCATTCCTTTCTCCTCCTATATCCTTTCTCTCCAACTCTTGCTCACCCTCTCTCTCTTCGAAATTCTTTCCCTTCTCTTCTTCTATACTTCTCCTTCTCTCTCTTCTTTCTCTCTCCCCTCCCCCCCATCTTTCCCATATTCTCGACCCCTCTCCCCCTCCTCTCTTTGTCTCTCTACTGCTCAGATCAGCTGTCTACTGCTGCCAGCAACACCTTACCGAGTTCACTTCGCGATACTCCCAGCCGCGATAATTTACCGTACATCTACCGTAATCTTTTGAGAAAGAAAATGATACATGTTTCGTAGAACATGAGCGAATACCGTAGCCTACCGTAGGTTTACCTTTTATGAATATTTGGAAATGTGACTCATCAAGTCATGATGATTACCGTAACCTACAGTATATGAACAATTTCCGAAAACCTCCGCGCATTGTTGCGCCACTATGAGCATTTACCCAATCACCCCTCTCTCTCCCCCATTTTCTTACCACCTCCCCTCCTTCCTCCCCTCTTTGCTTACGCCACACTTCCCTTTCTCTCTCCTCCCCTCCTATCTCTCTCTCTCTCTCTCTCTCTCTCTCTCTCTCTCTCCCTCTCCACTCTCTCTCTCTCTATTTGTCTCTCACCCCCTCCCCTTATCTCTCCTCCCCTATGTCTGCATCTCTGGTCTCTCCTCGTTCCTCGCACTCTCTCCAATCTCTAGCAGTCTGCGCTCTCCTCATCTTTCCTACTCTATCCCTTTCTCTAACACCCCTACGTCTCTCCTTCTTCCCTCTCTCTACATCAGTCTCCTACTCGAATGTGTCCCTAGTCACCCCCCCCCCTTCTCTCTCTCTCTTTTCTCTCGTTTCTCTCTCTCTCTCTCTCTCTATTTCCACTCTTTCCCCTTTCCTTCCCCCAACCTCTCCGTATCTCTGTTTCTCTTTCTACGTTAATTTCGAATGCTTTGTAACTTACTTCATTTCACACCCGAATTTAATAGACCAACCGCAGAGAATTTATTTTCTTCCAAAATTATTAACATGTAGAAATTTCAATTTCTCTTGGGGTTTTTTCCGCGTTCTCGTATTTTACGTTGCAATTTCGCAAGTTTTGAGTTGCTGTATGTTGGTTTAGGTTACTGTAACGGGCTACTGTAATTGATCTTTGTTGCAGCTTCGCATCGACTTGGCGTGTGCTAATTACGTAATTGCGTAATTCGAGGAGTAATTAATTAATTAACTCGAAGAGAATTCGACCGCTGAATTCACGGTGGATACCAGGAAGAAATCAGCGATCGCAGCAGTGGCGGCAGAGATGGGTCAGTTATTTTTTGAAATTTAATCATAGACCAAAAAGTATGTTCCCAAAAGTCCCAGATACTGTCTGATTTTAGAGTTTCAGGGTAAAAAAACCGAAAATTGTGTTTGATTTTATCGAAATTTCACCTGAAACAGTAAAAAAAGATGTATGATTTTTTAACGAAATTTCATCTCATAAAAGTCAAAATGCTGCCTGGGTTTGTTCCTTGGAAAAAAGTTTTTGGTCTGTGAATTTAAGTGTTATTGCGTCGTTACTACGTAATATCGAATTTGCGAGCGAGAACTCTCATATAGTGAAAATTGCGAACTTTGTTAAAAAATATCATTGAAATATTAATGCTAATATGCTAATATTGAAAATCACTGAAATCGTGTCCGCGGTTCGCAACTCAAAAGTCTTCCAAATTCCTAGGCCATCATTCTGAATTAGCATTTTCGGAATTTTACTGTAATTTGTTGCGTCATTACTATTCAATGTCTAAGTTGAACGCGAAATTCGCTCTAGAGGTCCTCACATAATTCCACATCTCGATCAACCCTACAGAAAATGGTTTGGAGTGAGATAGTGTGTAATATGAAGAGTGACTCTCTTACATTTGTCCAATCTCTCTCTGTCTAATCCTTTCTGTAGTTTTGGAATCATGTCCATCGTATTGAATTGTATTGCTGTTCATCACTGCGCAGGATCGAAATTATGCGAGAAATTGATGTTGAGGAAACTTCTAGAAGTGTGGTCCGCAATGCTAGCAAATTTTTTTCGAAATTTTGAAAACGAGGATGTTTGCGTTTTGAAAATTGCCCAAGTCCAAAGATCATTGCTGCGGCAATATTCGGTTCCGGCGCGTATCCTAACTGTGTTTGCACTACAAGTTACATTTGTTGCATCATTACTACGTAACTTTCTGTTTTCTCCTAGTTCCCTCTGCGTGTTTACTGCCATCTGATGTCAAAACAAAAACGGATTACGTCATCACTTGGCAATAACCATCAACGATCGTGATTGCTTCTCTCTCTCTTTCTCTCTCTCTCTCTCTCTCTCTCTCTCTCTCGTAATCTTTCTTCATCATAACTGCCATGCGCTCTCCCACTTTAGCGTGCTCTCTCGTCGACTGTCTGACCTCTCTCGCCGCTCTCCTCCATCCGCGCGCTCTCTCATCTCTTTTCCTGTCCTCGAATCGTGTGATCGCAGTCTCTCTCTCTTTCTCCCTCGCTGCACTCTCTCACTTTCCCCTGCTCTCTCGCCCGCTCTATGACGGCCTCGCTCCTCTCTCCGTCTCTCCACAGTACATACTCTCTCGCTCTTTCTCTCACCATCAATGCTCTCCTCTTTCTGTGCGCTCTTTCGCGCTCTCCTCTTTCTGCATGCTCTATCGTCCCTCTCTTGCTTTTTCTCCGCTCTCTCACTCTCCTATTCTCTCTAATCTCTCTCTACCAACCTCTGCTCTCTCTCCCACTCTGTCTCTCGCCCAATTCCACCTCTACACGTATCTCTACCAATCTCTCTTTCATTTCGCACCGAGAGAGAGGGAGAGAGATAGATAAAGAGAGAGAGAGAGAGATAGAGAGAGAGAGAGAGGAGGGGAGAGAGTACAATCGAGGGACCCGATCTGGTGGCTATCTGGTGGTTCATCACCATATCTCCTGCTGCACTGCACTAAAATCTGCGCAGAAGCATTCATTATTATTATTATTTCATTCATTATTTATTCCGTCAGAAGATCGCGTACAAGAAAATGAACTGTGAATGGGGGCAAAAAAACGGATGTCCGTCGACGATGTCGAATGGTAAATGAATAATTTGTATGCGGAATTTGCAAAGTTCTAGAGACGTAAAAAGGCGTGGACGGCGAGTTTTGCTACGAGAAATTTGACTACAGAAATTGTTGCAAAACTAACCAGAGACACGGGGGCATTTAAAAGGAAGACAATGATGATTTTGATTTTTCCCTCACGCACTAATTCTCGATGATGAATTTCGAGAAGTCACTGAAAATGAAGGCGCAATCGAAGCTTGGTTTGAAAACCGCGACCAGATCGCATAATTTTGGAAAAGATATTCTATCTCACATATCAAACCGTCAAAGCTCTGCAATGCTCACATAACCTATTTGCGGCACCAAATCACCGGTTACTGAGTACAATATTTGTGGCCGCTGTCAAAACTGCATTTATTCTCTAGAGAAACTAGAAAAAATCAGAGGCCAAGTATGAAATACCGTAGACAGGAATGCGAAAAAAAGTAATAATGACTGCCGCAATCATCACACATATGGTATTTGGATTCTGCAGCATCGAATATCGTAATCTACATATCAATATCGATGCAGCCTACTGTATCAATCAATATATCTCCCTCTTACCGTACCCTACCAATCGATAACTAACTGTATTCCTTCTCAGACCTGACATCTCCCCGTCGTTCGTCCCGCAATCATGCATCGACGCTGGCCCTCGATGTGGCCATGAGTGTGACAAGTTCACTCCATGATGGAGAAGAGGGAGAAGGAGGAGAGGAAGATAAGATTGAGAAGATTGTAGTGGAGAAGAGGAAGAAGTGGGTCGAGTTTAATTATATTTTTGAAAATATTGAGTGTTTACGGGTGATATAGTGTGGAGAAATGAGAGAGTGGAGAGAGGATAGAGAAGATTGTTGTGGAGAAGAGGAAGCAGTGAGGATTATTGAATTAGTTTTCTAATATTTATTGATATTTCCAAAAATATGTCGCTTGCATGTTCGGTTTGCAAGGCACGTTGATCTTGTGTTTCAACGGATTGATTTCTTGTGCGCGAATAGGTGGAAATGATTTTTTAAGGATCCGGCTTTAATTGGAACATTGTATTAAGAACGATAGAAATCAAGAATATTTAAACGAATTTTCACCTTAAATATTGGCGAGAGAGTGTGTGAAACGAGAAGAGTGGAGAGAAAGAAAGTACAAAAATGGACAATTTGCCTGCAGCCCTCGCGATTCGTCTGCCTCCTCGTCTACCTCTCGACGATCGAAGAGAGGAGGGGGAGATGGAGCAATGAAGACGGAAGTGAAGGGAAAGAGGAAGGCAGGAAGACCACCCGGATCAGGAGTAGATAAGAGAAGAAGAGTGAGTACGGTAGATGGAGAGGGAGGGGAGGGGTACTGTAATGCTTAAATGACGAAAAGTTGACTTCCGTTGTCTACCGCCCGGAGAATGTTTGTCATTTGGAATCCTCCTAGCACAATTTCATATTTATCATAAGGTAGCCGTTTAGCAAGCCAAACGGAGTACGGTAGAGGACTGTAGAGGCTACGGTGAGATTACTGAGATTACCGATTGTTTTTTTTGCAGAAGCGTTCCGAGACAGAGGACGAGGTGAGCAGCGAGGAGGAGGAGGGAGAGGTGAAGAAGGAAGTCAGTGCGCGATTGGTGGTGTGTGGGGTAGAAAACGTCGGCTTGTCTAAAATTTTACAGGACTGCGTTTTTCGTGGTGTGGTGGGAGTGAGAAACGTCGGATCAGCTGATAGCTGTGTTTTAGGAGGGAGAGGGCAAGCGTGTGAGCGGCGGCAGCAATGACTTCTCCGTGTCGAGATTGATTGGAGGAGAGAAGGGAGACAAGAGATTGGACAAACCCGATGATGATGGTGAGAGAGGATTATTGATTATATGTGAATTGTATTTGTATTGATTTTGCAATTTTAATATTGGCGCTAGGTAGGTCTCATATAATTTCTGAATCAGCAGCGACTTTGCTGTTTCTCACTCTGTTCTTGTATATTCCTGGTCAGTGCACGTAGTTGTAGGACCTGCGGTTACCAGGAGAAAAAAACAAAAATAAGCAAAATTTATAAAGCACGCACAATTAGTGGAGTACTCCGCACTCATCCGTAATAAATTAACTGTGTTTTTCGAGTCATTTGCCGAACCAGCCCATTTTCCGTTCCATATTCTATCCAATTGACGAATGTCCGGAGAACCCATGGTCCGCTTCCCATTTGTTAGTCTAAAAATTCAATATTATGTGGGCTAGGCGGGGAAAGAATCGCTACGAATACACTAAGCAATCAATAATTCTGAATCAATAAATCTCAGCCCTTCCCATCTCCACTGACGTTCTATTCGGCGACGATGCTCTCGGTCGTGTAGATCTCTCACAGTACCCGCCCAACTGCACCCAGTTCAACATTGGCGGCACCAAGTATCTCCCACTCAGGTACGGTAGCTGCACCAGAATTACGGGTATACGGTAGCTACCGTATGATAGGAATCAAGACAATACGGAAGACGTTCATCTAAACGACATGTTCTGAGTGATCTTAGTACCATCAACGCGATAATCCACGGTAGGTGTACTGTAAGCTAATCACTGTCTACTGTATTTTCCCGAAACGTACAGTAATCCTTGCAGTTGCCTTATGGACGACGAGGGCTTCACGGTGTCCATCAACGATACAGTATCGTATCTGACGACGGCGGGCAAGAAGCGCAGCGCCTCCCTCTCCGATGCACTCAGGGTACGGTATCGATCGATTTGGATACGGTGGCGGAGTATGGCATCGATCGATTAGAGCACGATGTCTACCCTAAAGCGATTTTTTGTGGATGCTATGAAATAGGGACTCCTGGTTAAATTAAGGACGATTGTTTTCAGAACTCGGGCCTCTCGGTGAAGCGTCGCGTGCTCGGCAAGGATCTCCTTCGTAAGTACTTTTCCGTCCAATCATGAATCTGCTCTCCCGTTCGCATACAGTTTCCCAATTGTTGTCTACCCCCGTCGATCACAAGTCTGACCCGTCCTGCACCGCACCCTGCTACTGTAATCTCTGCTGCAGACATGCTGCGTATCGCAGGACTGGTCGTGCACTGGGCCTTTGTCGGCCAGCTCGACCCTGCTCTGCTCAAGAAACTGCAAGCCGACAGGGACAAGGCGAGGAAGGTACGGTGGATTATCGATCGATTATGGTAGTTTAGTGATATCGACTGATTCATTCGAAATTATACATTGCAATTATGTTCCTTATCTGGTCAAAATTAGAAATGCACTGAAATTGCTACAGGCGAGTCATTCGGTAGGCACGGGAGTACGGTATTCTTTCATAATCGATCGATTTCTCAGGCGCACAACACGATGCTCCAGCAGTACGAGAAACTGAAGGCGCAGGAGGCCGGACTGGCGAGTGAGGAGGTGAGGCATACTGTAGATGTGTCGTTGTAGGATACGGTATCGATGGAGGAATATTGATTGACTCCCAGTTTCGTTCGTATATTTGAAGAAAAAAGAGAGTGTGCGAACGCGAGAGAGTCTAGAGAAAAAATGCAATAAAATCGTGATTTTTCTGTGCAGGTTGTGAAGCAGACGGTGGCTGAGCTGATCCAGGAGAGAAAGAGAAGAAGCGGGCTGTTGAATGGAGGAAAAAATGAAAGTGGGCTGTTGAGTGACATCACATTCAAGAACTCGCCCGCGACGCCCGGTGAGTTGCGGTTGCATGACTAGAATATATTAACTGATTTTTTTTGATTCCGCGAAAGGCGCTGTTTGTGCTGGGGTTGCACAGTTTCTTCATAGAGCAGTGGGGTCGATCCCAGCAATGGATGTGAAGTTGTACCAAGAGACTAGTATGAGATGAGACCTTCGATGAGTCAGAGATACGATTCAACAGCTTGGTAAAACGTCGTGAAAGGGGTCAATGGCGAGAATCGTGCCTTTGAACTTATTATTCTCTGTTCGCTCCCGCTCCAGAGGTTTTGAATTATACTGGGAGGCGCACTTTGTATCTAAAAAGTGTAGTAAAGCGTTATCAAGGATCCCTTGCAATGAACACTTTACACAGTTTATCGTATGGCTTTGATGTTCACACGAATACTCGTCCGAAATAATATAACGTTCTGTCGATAAACAACAGAAATGACGGCGATAGAGAGTATACCGTACCCTTTCAGTTCCTCCCTCTCCTCCTCTCGCCACTCCCTCCCTCTCTCAATCGATCTTCCCCGTGCGCGATTATCGATCGAGATCTGTCGGACTCGAGGCGCTCGCCCGGGCAGCCGCCCTCAGGAGAGAGAACATGACGGGTATGGTAGCTGATTATTGATTATTATTTTGATTATTTTTTTGGTAATTATAAAGTACAATTAATTGGATAATTAGGCATAATTAATCGATAATTGTTTGCAGTCGCGGAGTTGATGATGCAGCAGATGCAGCTGCAGCAGCAGCTGTCGGGTCGGCGGGAGGCGTACGAGCACCCGCCAGGCACGGCCGGCAATCATCTCAAGATTAGCGACCCTGATCATCTGACTAAGTGAGTTTCAGAGCTGAGAGATATGGGAGTGCATTTAGAATGGTTCAATAGAGGCTTCAATTCGTAGGAAACATTCGTATGGTATTGCTAAGACGGGATACTGTAGTCTGCTGTAGATTACTGTAGCACGGGGATATATTATCGATGCCCAAAACAGTATTGTAAGATCACATGGGGGATAAAAAAAGAATAGTAGTCAGTGGTGAGCGACCTCCTCGGATCCGAGGGGTACCCCGATTCCAGAAAAAATAAAGTGCCCGTAGCTGCTCAATTTTGGCCAAATTGAAAATTTCGCGGTCCCGCAATTCCTTGTCTCGTCGAACACTACACTATACACGAAAAGTTGGTCGAAAAATATTACATATGAAGCTCGTAGGAAATGCACATTAGCATATTTCGCAATAGCGGCACCCCGATCCGAGGGGGAGCGCTCATCACTGATAGTAGTAGTTTCCATAGAGATTCGGGATGGGGGGGGGGGGGGGGTAATTCAGTGAATGAGTAAATCAGTCGGCCATCTGTCACCGTATGACATTTGTTCTCGACATACTGTATATGGCTGTAGACTACTGTAACACTTGGGACATCATTTTTCGACGTAAACTGCAATAAGAGGAGTACTGTGGCAGGGGGGGGAGTAGTTTGGCACATTGAGGAGCGGGGCTTGATACTTTGCGGTTTCATGGTGAGGGTAAAGAGAGAGATTGTGGTGCGTCATTGTGCAGTAGCTACTAAGGGATAACTGAAATTACGAATGACGTTCTGTCGCTGGGAGACTGGTGGCTTGCGGTTGCAGGCTTGGGAGACATACTAATGCATACGGGCAACGATAATCTGCAATAAGGGGGGAAATATACCAGGAAACTAGCTGGCAACTGTAGATGGGAGGAAGTGTTTACGGACTTATGGAAAGTCACTGTGATCTTTGATCTTTGAACTCTAAATGTATTCCCGTGCTTTGCAGATTCATCGGCCTGTTGAATGGAGACAAGGATGAAGTGAGAACTTATTTTAATTTTTTTTTTCTCTTGTTTTCTGTCTTTTTCTTTCCCCCCCCTTCCATTTCCCCCTCTTTTTTCTGCCCATTTCTTTATTATATCGTCCATCCTTGACAGGTAGTACACATTTCCTTCTCTTTCTCTCTATCTCTCTCTCTCTCTCTCTCCTTCTCATGCGGTAAACATTATTCTTTTGAGAGAGTGAGAGGACATAAAATCAGGGGGAAAAATGACGCGCGTGAGGCGGAAATATTTGGAGTCACGTTGTGGAAGATGCATTTGTTGCGTATTACATAATTTTCTAAAACATTTATGTTTGGATTCCCTAAACGGAATTTCGAAAACCATCACCGTCTTCACCATCAGAAGTTCTGTGCGTTCTTTTTCTACTGCTGTCTATTCATTCCCCCTTTTCTCTCTCTTTGTAAAGAGAGGAATGAGAGGAGAGAGAGAGAGAGAATTAAGAGAGAAGGAGAGAGGGGAGAGAGAAACGAGTACGAAGGGAAGAAGAGAGAGGGAAAGAGAGAGAGAGAGAGTTTCTCTCTATCTCTCTCTAGCAAAGAGAATGTGGGGGAAGGGGAAGAGAGAGAGAGGGGGGGACCCTCCCTCTCCCCTTCTCTCTCTCTCTCTCTCTCTCTCTCTCTTTCTCTCTCTCTTCACCCTCTCCCCACCCCTCTACCAATCTATAGTTGATGCCGAGAGAGAGAGAGAGAGATGGAGGGAGAGAGAGAGAGAGAGAGGGATGGAGGGAGGGAGAGAGATACACAGAGAGAGAGGGAGAGAGAGAGAAGAGGGGAAGGGGTATGTTGTAGAGGGGGGATCAAAAAAGAGAATAATATGAAGGAAGAGATGAGGACCGGGCTACGGTAGCTTCAGGATCAACGTGGTGCTACCGTAGTAGCCCGAGATTGAAGGGAATTTACATTTATCGATTGGATTTTCATTGTTTTGTATGAATCATCAATGGAAACGGTGATCTGATGCAGAAATCAAAACTGAAATGGCCATTTTGAGTCCTATTTCAATCTTTTCTCGGGGTAGAGTCAAATCGCAAGACGGTCGTTCTCTCTGTTATACTTTTCTCTCTCTCCCATCCCCCCTCTCTCCCCTCTCTCTCTCTCTTTGTAAGAGAGAGAGAGAGAGATGGAAGGGAAGGGGGGTACCCCCTCCCCCTCCCCTCTGCGTCCCTCTCCTATCGAAGAGAGAGAGAGGAGAGAGAGAGTGTGGGGAAAGGAGAGACAGAGAGAGGGCGAGAGAGAGAGAGAGAGAGAGAGAGAGAGAGAGAGAGAAGGGGACACAGAGAGAGGGCTCTCTCTCTCTCTCCTCTCTCTCTCTCCCATCCACATTTCCCTTCTAACCAAGAGAGAGAGAGGGAGTGCTCCCCTTCTACCTCCTACTCCCCCTCCCCATTCCCTCCTTCCTTCTCTCTCTCCCTTATTCCCTTCGTATTACCTCCTATCTTACTGTAAACGACGCGAATTTCCGGTGATCGGGTTACGGTAGTTCACAGGGGTTACTATAGGTCTAACTATCGTACTTTCAGAGTCCCACACCGAACCCGTCGACGTCGAACTCCTTCGCCGATTTGTGAGTGAACATATTATTGATTTTTAGAAAGTTTATATTTCGAGAACCACTAAATGAGCGATAGCAATGTAAGTCAATGGAGAGGCGCGCTACCGTAGCGATAGTTTAGCTGGGGAGAGGCGAATGCTCTCCCCTCGTCACTCTGATATCGATTGATTTTCTAGCGCGGGGGTTCGCGGAAGGGGGAATGAACGGTATTCAGTCGACAGGGGTATGGGAGTGGAATCAGTAGGGGTCTATTGGAAGCCAAAAAAAGGAATCTTATCTTCACTATGTGGTTTGGTGTCGTAGAAAGGGGAATTGAAGCGCGTGAATGCGCTTTCGTTTTGATGGGTACACGTTGAAGGGATAAGAACGATGAATTAGCGCTATGATGGCTCTTGGTTTACAGCCTCCAGAAAGGGGACTAGAGTGAGAGAGCGGGCTAAAGTGAGAGGGCGCACTCCCAACCCCGTTATGGAGGTACGAGAGCTATGAATGACATGTAAGTATGTGTTGAGACACTGATTTGGCATGGTACTGAGAAAGAAAGGGAGAAATGAATGTATTTTCTAGCGGTTAAAACGAAGAAAAGGTTAGTCACAGAGTATATTTTGCACCATCGAGAGAGGAAACACAGAGAGAGGGGACCCTCTCTCTCTCTTCCCCACTCTCTCTCTCCTCTCTCTCTCTCTCTCTCTCTCTCTCTCTCTCTCCCATTCGATCTAGAGAGAGAAGGGAGGGGGCAGTGTCACGTAAGAGGAGGGGGAGAAGAAGGGAGAGAGAGGGGAGGGGAGGGAACCGGATTGGAAGGGAAGGGAGAGAAGAGAGAAGGGGGAGAGAGAGTACCCTCCCTTCTCCCCTTCTCTCTTCTCCCTTCCCCTTGTGATGGGAGAGGGGCCCCCCTCTCTCTAGTCAAGGAGAGAGAGAGAGAGAGAGAGAGAGAGAGAGAGAGAGAGCCCCTTCTCTCCCCTCCTCACGAGTATCAGTCCACACAGTCTCCCTCCCTCTCTCTTTTTCAATCTCTCTCTCTCGGCTATGGTTGGGGGTTGTGATCAGTAACATAGAGAGAGAAGAAGGGAGAGAGAGAGGTAAGTAGGGCAGAGGAGGGAGAAGGTCACACAGGGAGAGAGTGGGGAGAGGAGAGAGGTCAGAGAGGTCATACAAAAAGATAGAGAGAGAGGGGGATAAATCATCATCCCCCGGGCGTAGAACAGTAGTTCCTGGACGACAGGGGAACAATATTAGATTTTAAAAGTCGTTACTCGGTAGCCTGGGATTTTGGCCCCGTAGACTTATTTTACTGTGAGAAACACGAATCGCTTGCCGTGTATTTTTACACTTAAAAAAAGCAAGAAAAGCGTTGCCCGGACCACCCAGGATATCTCTAGGATTGGATGGGAAAATCAGGAAAAAAGACTTGTTGTTTTCATGCTTCACAAGGGGAGTAATTTAGCTGAATAATGTGTATCTTCAAAAAAATAATTAAATAATAATAAGAATATTAATGATAATTACAGTGACCACGTGCCGTCTCTCTCGATCACAGAGAAGATCCTGCTCATCTCTGACTTTGACGGAGGAGCAACTGAACAGCAACTGGCAGAGAAGTACAAAGTGGCGGTTGACAAGGTACGGTAGGATGGGCGATCGACAACTGACTGGGATACGATAGTTTGCTATTTTGACGTCATAGGATACGCGTTTAACTCGGAAATCGTGGCGTCCTTCCTGTCTGAGGACGCGCTTGATTTGCATGACGTGATTAGAAAGTAGAGAGGTTATCGAACACTTGAAACTAGAGACTCCCTGTTCACTTCTTCTCAATTTTCTCAGTTTCTCGTCTTTTAAAGTTTCCTACAGTATCCGTCGGACTACCGTAATCCCATCAATCACTCTGATTATCAATCAATAACTGCTTCTCCTCTTCAGGTCCCAGGCATCATTCGTCTTCGTGTGCCTCTCATCCGCGAGCAGACCCGCATCTTCATGGAGCGCCGCGTATCCAAGATTCGTGCGCTGCCGGTGAGTGTCGGCTACAGTAACCCCCAGTGATTCGTCGACCACACCACGTACCGTAACCAGTTTGAGACGGCGGCCACACGAATACCGTATTTGGCATCAGGACAATACATTTATCGATTTGCAGGTGCGCCGCACCAACTTTGTCGGCCTCAACATCATGATGTGGCGCTTCTTCAAGGACTGCAGGTGAGCAAACTTATACAATTGTAGGAATATTGAGATGGTCAAGTATCTATCTTCGTCATAGTATCGGAGATGATAATGTAGAAGTAGTGAAACACGAATACGCTATGTATGGGGTACATGCTGCCTTGTGCTAGAGGGGAAAATGCTATTCTACCTGACTAGCGATGAATCAGCAGCTGATAATTTGTGCGCGGTAATTTAGCGTTTCAGCACTTTCAGAAAATGTTTTCCGAATTCCTATCCTCAATTTCTCACTGGTACTTCGCCTTCAACAACATCACAAAAGAAATTATTAATATGCAGAGACCGCGGGATCGCCCTCACCGGTCGTCAGCTGAAGGAGCACGCGATGACCATCGCCAGTCAATTGGGTGAGCATACTGTACAATTGGATTACTGTAGAGACTAGGAATGTCCAGGATTACTGTTTCCATCGAGAAAGATGTACTTTCTATTAGTGATTTTGGACCGGACAGAGTCCCTTTCGGCGTACATGCTAGGATGGTTTTTGAAATATTTTTTTTCCGCCCCGCGATTCGGAGTTGTGTCGCGACTATATATATATATTTTTTTCCAAATTTTATAACCCTGATGTGTCTTTTGAGTAAAAATGTATAGGCTAAATAGTAATACTCAATTGCAGGCCTCTCCAACTTCAAGGGAAGCGAGGGCTGGCTGGACGCCTTCAAGAGACGACACAAAATCGATCTGAGAACCATGACTGGAGAGGTACGGGAGTGGGTACGGTAGGACATCGGTGTGATCGACATGGGCGCGATATCTGTACACATTAGTAACCGATAGGATACTAACCGCTCCAGTTATTAGTGCACTACTATTCGCTATTGCTAATGGCTACCGTAACCTGACCAATACCGAATTCCTCTCTTCAGGCGGTCAACTACGAGTCGGACCCGGACGGCAACATTGTGTGCACGTCGGCTGACGGAGCTGATGATGATGAGTGTACGTTTTATTGCTATTGATTACAAGAACAATTGGCTTACTGTAGTATTTTTATCGATTTTTTACATGTGATGCACCCCGCTGATTTGGCGTTTCGTCAGATTCTTATTATAAGATAGTACGGAAAGACTGTACTGGTTCCGCGGTAATACAAAGAGTAAATATTAGAACGTGTCGCAACGTACTGCGATATTCGAACTTGATCACTACAATAATCCTACAGTACTCCACCTCTAATACCCCGCTTGTTCAGGTTCGTACGACGAAGCTCCCTCCTCCATCCTCCGTGACTCCTCCTCCTCTCCTCTCGTAGGGGGCGGAGCTTCGGACAATCCGACCGACCAACTGCTGGCCAGTGTGACTGCTTTTGTGAACAAGGAGTCTCCCGTTGTCCTTCCACCGGCCATCGAGGGAGGAGAGAAATCGGGCAGTGATGGTGAGTACTCATTCCAACGATTTTTCTTTTTACCCCCATTGATAGTTTTCTCGTTGTTCGAGCCTTTGCGTTTAGCACACGGCAATAGCAAGCGAGTTATCGAAATAGGACTATCAGTTCAGAAGTAATAGCCAGGATAAAACCTGCATCTCACCGGTGAATTCCAATTTCCCAGTTGACTTCCGCTTGCTATGCAATCGATGAATGTTCATTTTTCAATAGTGTGAGTAATGATACCTTCGGCACGAAATGCTAGCTAGTACAGTAGATCGATTAGATATTGTTGATTATGTAGAAAATCGGTAATGCCCAGATCTTAGGAAGCGGTGCGGTAGATGGTTTGAGGATACTGTAGATCATAATCAATTCCCCTTCCAGGTCTCCATGGTTTCCAAGCCAATTACGACGATCCCCGCATGGCGGCAGATTATCGATTGGACGAAGCCTCACTCATCACTAATATCATCCGATCCACGGCTGTTTACGTCCCTAATCAGGAGGTAAGCATAACAGATGCTCCAATTAACAAAATCACTTCGTCATCAACGATTCTTTCGGCTTGATCAGTATTCGAATTCGTCTTTTGCTAGTGCCACGCACGAGTATGCCGATAGCAATGTGAAAATACGGTATTTGCTATCGCAAACTGATGTATTTCCAGGTCGCTCACGCCCTCGATGTGCTCCGTTCCTACATCGTCACTCACGATCCCTCGGCCATTGGATTCTTCGTCGACCTCCAAACGCGACTCGCCAGCACGATTGGCGCGCAGCAGATGGTGGAGAACTGCGCGGCGCTGGCGGAAGGGGCGGACTTTTCGGCCGGATCTTCGGGATTGAGCAGTGTCGGTCTGTTGAACGGAGTCGGAGGAATGAGCGACTCGGCGGATCAGAAGACGCCGCCTATGGTGAATGGAGAAGCGAATGAGGAGGTACGGTAGATGAGGGGAGGGATCGCGAACTGAAGGGGTCACGGTAGGGGAATTGGGACGTAGTTGGAATACTATACGTTTGATAATTTGAGTATTGTTTGTGATAAAAGGGTATTGTGTCGATATTGTGTATTTATTGATGTCTTTGCAGAACATGGATACGAGTTCGGGCGATGCGATAGAGGAGAAGGAGAACGAGGAGGTACGGTAGTTTTGGATACTTGGGATATTGCAGGGTGATGACTGGCTAATTCGCAAGCTAGAATCTGACGTTATTTTTGCGCATCATGCATCTCCTCTAGAATAGTGTAGGGATACTGTAGACTAATGATTACTTTGAATACGGTATTGTATGGATACTTAAATGGATATTTCAGGGAGAGAAGTCAGAAGCTGTCGTTGTTCCCTGTGAGAATGGCACGGCCAATTCAAGCCATGACTCGACGACTTCTGAAGATAGTAACGACGATTGAGCGAGATTATCGATTTCCCCCCTACCGTATTCCTATCGTCTTGCCTTGTACGATATCTGTGAATTTTGTATTCATTTCATGATCGTTGCTCTCCCTTTTTTCTTCCCTCTCCTCCCTCATCTAAAACGTGTCCTGGTGGATTCTTGTTGCGCTAGCATTACATGTGCTGCTCTGAACAGACACCGCCCTCCGTCCATCGATTATCCCAATGCATTGTTATTTTTCCCGCTTTGTGGAAATAGTTTGAAACAACTACCTACTCGTTTCGCAAGTTCACTCGCCGCACATTTTTGGTCGTTTTCCTTCAAAATTGACCTCCCACTCTTAAGTGTTTTTAGAACCAGCCAATTTTCTATGTCAGAGTAAGCCAAACTTCTCCTCCTCCTCTCACTATCATTATCGCTATGTCCCCTTACCTGTCATTGTCCCGGTTCATTCCTTCGTCCTACTGTATCCGATCCCTACCGTATCCCCATACTCCCCATAATCCGAATTTTGACCTACCTGAGGGATATCGATTGTTCACTCCACTCCACGTCAATCGATAGCACCCCTTCCTCATTTACATTCATACACATTTGGATCTCAAGCAAGCGCATAGCCTTTTTTCTGTTTTTCTGTATTAACCCCCTCCCCTCCAAATCAAAGTTCACTTAAATTATCCGTTATCGAAGATGATAAAGAGTTATGTTCAAATACTATTTTTTTTATATATTTGCTGAGCAAATTTACCACTCGTGAATACTGTAGGGAAGTAATTAAAACAGTTGTCGATTCGCACTATTTCACTGGAAAAGTACGGTAGCCGCGGTTCATGGCTGTTCTTGCATCCTGGGTTCTCCGCCGTTTTCCTTGTCCAGCGCTCATTTACCTTGTTTCTATTTTGATAGCAGATCATTCTGTTCGTACATTGATACGTTCCCTCTCTCTCTCCCTCCCTCTCTCTCTCTTAACACTCCTCTCTCGCCACTGATCTACCCATAGCCTGTCTCGCATCGATCGCTTCAGACGTGATCTTGTGAACGACGCGGCGCTTCCCTATCATCATCTCCTCTCTGTTCTCTTTCCCGCCTTTTCTACGAGCTTCTGCGATCGCGTTTCTGATTCCTCAGCCTAGACTTTTCGATTATTTTATCATCTCTTCCTCGATTTTGATTATTTGTCATTTATATATGCCTTTAAGGCTGCTTATCTCCCCCATTACCTTGTCGAAAAAGGCGCTTCCCCTAAAATTCAAGCCAAACTCGATGGTCGCTTCTCGTAATTTTGTAGTAGCGCACTATTGTCATCATTACTATATTGCTCCTTCAAACTGTTAGCATCGATTCTGGGTCCGTGTCTGCTCTTTCTCCTCTACATTTGGATAATTCTCCATCAATTTCTGTTGATTGCAGCTGTCCCGCAATCTCGGCCGTCGACCGACGCGTGTAGACGCGACGTCTGGATTGGACGCCCTCTGCCTCGCGTGGCGGAGAGAAGAGAAGGAGGCGTTGAATGGAAGGAACTATGAAGGATGAGGAGAGCGAGAGGAACGAGAAATGGGAGATGAGAATAGGAGGAAAGGATCGATGCAAGTAAAGAGAAGATGAAAAGGGAAGACACTTCCCTTGGGCTCAACAACCATCCGATGGGAGGAGGAGAAGGAGGGGAGGAGCAACGTCACGGTAAGGACACTCAAAATCTTTCATAATTTTAACTCTCTCAACAACCGGACGACTTGCAGTTTCACCGGACGCTCAAGTATCTCCGGATGCGTCTCGCCCTCCTCTACACAGGAGCCCCGGAACCATGAACTGGCCCGGTAAGTTATAATGATGAAATAGTTAGAGTGGAGTGGGTGGTTATTATAGCCCTTTCTTAGACCCTCGGCCGTCCAATCGATGGGAATCCATGGAAGACACGCTGAGAGGGACACTCGACGTAGCTGAATTCAAGTGCGTAACGCCGAGCCCCGAGGTAGGCGTGGTAGTTGCTCGGTTATCGATCAATAAACTGCTCCGAGACATACTTGGGCGGGGGTGTTGCTAGCGATGGTACCCTCCCGCTTATCGGCTCGGACCCTCCCGCTTTTGATCAAAATGTATGAAAATTCTACTAAAAGAAATCCATGAACATGGCAAGAACGGAAATCAGAGGAAGACAGTAAGCATACGCGTCTGGTTGATTTATTTTCTTACCGTATGATTATCCGTATTCTAGAGGCGATTTCATTATTTCCATCTCTTTTTTCGTCAAATTTTCGAAAAATATGTTATAAAATGGCTATGTGGAGTTAATTTCTTCCACTTTTTAGAATACCTTTGTTAATTTACGGCAAATGTGCTCATGCGATAAGTTTTGTCAATAGTTGCGTCAATTTCGCTACGCCATCGCTGGCGATTGCGTAGCGATGGACCCACCCGCAGCGAAAACTTCTCGCTCGATTTCGTCCAATTTTTTTGGCGACTTGTTCGCAATAAAGGATTAGTCTGTGGAAAGAATTGGCTAAATTGAACGTCGGCTAAAAGTTTGCTTACCGGGTTGGGTGGAAATGGGGGGGGGGGGTGTGAAGTACCGTATACTATGTCTAAAAGTACGGAATGTAAGGTGGTGGATTAGGGTTTTTAAAGTACCTACTAATGAGATCGTCTAAATCTGACAAGCCAACGGTCAAAGCTTTGGAGCCCCTGACATGATACTCCGCTATCTCTCGTCGACTTTTTTGTGGTGAGGGGAGAGATAGGAGAGAGACGCCAAACGCTTTGATCGGACACCGAAGCTTTGGTTGAAATTGTTTTGCATGAGTTTATTAACCAGCTGATGTTTGTCGTCGAAATTCCGTTCTCTTGGTGGCTCGTCCACAACATTTAGCGCAATTTTAACACCAATACAGTAAAATAATGCTTTGAATAAGTCGCCAAAAATATTTAAACTTTTTGTTCGAAATTTTTAGTGGTCCGACCCACACGCTTTTAGGCAAGGACCCTCCCGCTATTGTTTAAGTTTTGACCACCCAGCGATGATGCCCGCCAATGTATGTCTCCGAGACCTTGTCAACTGTAAACAGTGGTGATCGACCCCCTCGGATCCGAGGGGGTACCCCGATTCCAGAAAAATAAAGTGCCCGTAGCTTTTCAAATTTGGCCAAATTGAAAATTTCGCGGTCCCGCAATTCCTTTTCTCGTCGAACACTACACTATACAAGAAAAGATGGTCGAAAAAGATTACGAATGAAGCGCGTAGGAAATTAGCATATTTCACAATAGCGGCACCCCGATCCGAGGTGGAGCGCTCATCACTGTCTGTAAATAACCCGGGTGTCTTGCAGTTTCGCGGCCTCCACCCTACCGCCAGTCAGCCTTCCCTCAGGGTGGCTACATCTCCCGGTGAGTGATAAAGAAGAATAGCAGAAAAAAAGCAGAGCGGGAAAGAGATTTTGTTTTGTAGTTCGACTGCAGTATTATCGATTGGCTGAGGGATGAAAGTCAGCCGGACGATTCACTTGAGCAGAGCACCAGTATTGGTGTGGAGAGAGGGTAGAAGATGGATGAATAAAATAGACAAGAGATTTTTGTGAATGAAGAGGAATGAGGAGAGACAAGAAGAGCGATTCTATGGTGAGAATTAGCTGTGAAAGTGTGGAAAGAGTAGTCATAGTTTGGCGGCATTATGTTGCAGCTACTGTGGCTATCGTACAGTTGACATTGTTTCACTTGTGAAAGGTTCCCAGCTCGGGCAAACGGTTCCTTTCAATTTGTTATTTGAGTTGTAAGAAATATCAGAATAACCCTACGCGTACAGCATCTAGTGGTATGGACAGAATATTAAATTAACTATTTAAATAATTTTAATTTTTTGTATAAAAATATTGTCTTTGTAGTTCGTAAAAAACTGTTTAACGGCATTAGGAAAGATGATTATTTTTTCAATTATTTTAATACTTAATTTAAAAATCTTTTGAAATCCATCGATGACTAATCGCTGGACGTCAAATATGGTTTTAATCGACGTCACAATTGCAAGAACCCTCTTGGGCGCGCCCGGGTCGGAAAGTTTTCAGGGGGGAACATGCCGTAATTCAAACCCCGAAACCCAAATAGGAACAATTTCATCGATGTTTTTGTCTGCGGATGATCATTAGAAATCTAATTGCGAATTACAGTCTAATATCCAGCAATATTTTTTTATCTTGCTAATTCCTATAGGTCTGTCTGTCTGTTAATGTCTGTCTATAGCCTGTTAATGTCGTTCTAAAATTCTCTTTATGATTTCAGTCTCTCATCATATCGCGTCCGACACTCTTCTCTTCGAAGAGCGTTTCTTCAGCACGCTGATCGTCTCCGTCCACTACTATCCCACGGTGAGTTGATGATTGTACTTAGGAATCCACGAATTTTATAGAAATCCACGAAAAGGGTGTTTCAGGGGAAGACACCGTTTCGGAGAAAAATTGTTACTACCAAACGCTATTTAAATTTTATTCTTCAAAAAATGAAACGCTTTGTTTCTCCGAAATGTTTTTAATCGCTGGCCGAGTAGGCTGGAAGCTAGGCCAGGAACCTTGCCAAAATGCTAAACTCTCTTTCCTTCACGGGTCGACGGTTAGAGAAAACGACGGTGCTATTGTAATACGTCCTCGGAATAATTAGGAAATGATTAACAGATGTGCTGTAAGAATAAGTATTATTTGCAGATCTTCTATCTCGCTCCCTCTCGAACGATCGTCCCTCGTTCGTCTCTGCCACGTCTTCCGTTTCGTCTCTCTCCTCCCCTTTCCCTAATTTAGTCGCATGATAGCCCTAGAAGAGTTATTTATTGGTTTAAAATCGATTTGTTTGTCTCCTTTGCCTTCTCCGACTGTCATGCGTCCCTATTCCTGTCATATTGTCGCCGGGCCTTACAAGCGCTCAGTGCATGCTGACTTTGACCGATCCTGTGCTGCCCCCATACATGGGCTACGGTGTAGCCAGCAACAGAACCCTCCCGCGTTTTGCCTAAAACCCTCCCGATTTCGGTTCAAGCCGTCCCGATTTTTGATCATACCCTACCGCTTTTTGCTCAAGTTCACCAGGGTTTGTCGCTGACCCCCCCTACCAGCAACAACACTTGCCCATCTATGGCTGCCTCCCTTTCTCCCAACACCAATTGCCGCCTTCGATGAGCGTCTCTTCTCGTCATCTCTAAGATAAGTTCCTCTACTTTTCACACAGGAATCATTTGTGCGGGGAGGGACCGCAGTTTGAGGGACGTCGAGTACGCTGCGAAACTCACGTCCTACATTCTCCGTATCCAAGGTTTCCATTTAATTTATTGATTTAAAGCGCTACCCCGCGAAGCTCATACTCAATTTTTTTCCATGGTTATTACCAGGATTAATTTTCACAACTGAAAATCGCGAAACAAAAAAATGGGCGTGAGCTTCGCAAGACAGCGATTTTAGAGTATAAATTAAATGCTAACCTGGAGCGACGAGATGAGCTCCGTAGCGATCCTCGTGCTAGAGAATCCTCGGAAGGGACGAGATGCTGGATGTGGTGGGACACAAAAAAAGAAAGCTCAGCTAATTTTTGAGCGCGAAAAATTTGGGCATGAGCTTCGCGGGGAAGTGCGTTCAGAGCAAAATATAAAGCAAACCTCGACGAGTGATGATCAGGCGAGCTCCGCGGCGCAGTCGACGATCAAAGGACAGCCCTCGCGCCGGCTGGATAATACCTGGAAGAAGTATAGACACTTATCTTTCAGAGGACGAGAAGTGAGACGCATAGAAGCCGGGTATTGTTGGTGAGAGGGGAATGGGATTGGGCTCTCCAGGACAATTAGCATGCAATCACTGAGCGCTTGTAAGGCTCAGTGACAACAATATGGCAGGGATTGGGAAGCCCGACAGCCGGAGAATGATAACATCAAAACATGGCGAAGAACAATTTAGGAATTTCGATTTTTTAGTCAATCAAACATCATTCTCCGGCTATCATGGGGTGGGGTGGAGATGGACATGGCCATCCGCCTGCAGAGAAAGCGAGACGACCACACGACGAAACGAGTGCATGCAGCCCATCAGGAGACAACGGGAAGAAAAAGACCTGCAAATATTATTTATCATGATTCATCGAGGAAATTTCACAACAATACTCGTATTACTGAATTTATTGGACACGGCAGCGTCAAATAAATTCATCAGCACGGTTATGGAGAATGTTCACAGCCCCTCCCTCAAAAGAGTTTCAATGTACTCGACAACACAACCTTCTACGATTGTTTTGCCGATGAATCAGGAGAGAATCGAGAATTTTAGGGATGACACGTCACTAAGAAAATTTATGATTTTCAAATTTTCTGAAAAACTAATGCAAAGTTGTTTAGCGCCCTCTATCGAATATCGTATCCAGAATATTTTTTCTATTTTCGTTTTCACGTGAAACACAAACACGATTTTTCTCTCCAAAAGATCTAAGTTTGAAAAATAAACTCTATTCAAAAGAAAGATAAGGGTTGTGTTCATTAGCAACAAAAATACCACATCTACAAAAATATAATTACTTCATTCGATGCTCATGCTATTTTTTTTAATTTTAAGACCGACAACTAGCAGGGTGTGTTGAGGTTAAACTACGTTATGGTAGGTGCGCACTACGTTTTCAAAGTATGGTTCAGGGGGGCGTTCAGTTGCAGGGCACAGTTCGGTCCAGGGGGAGCTTTGCAGCCGACTCCAGGCTCGGTCCAGGGGGGAGCTCTGTAGCCGGCTCCAAATTCGGTCCAGGGGGAGCTCGGTAGCCGGCTCCAAGATCGGTCCAGGGGGAGCTTTGCAGCCGGCCGAAGGTTCGGTCCAGGGGAAGTTCGGTAGCAGGCTCCAAGTTCGGTCCAGGGGTTTTTAGCAGGCTCCAAGTTCGGTCCAGGGGGAGCTCGATAGCCGGTCCCAGGTGACATTGAAGCTCGACTTGTTGGGGAGTGTTAATCGCTACAAAGAGTACTGGCTTATTCCGTTGCAAAAGGCTCGTGAGGCTGAGAGCGATCGAAAAAAGTTGCCACTACGCCACTTCGTGGCTCCGTGGCAACTTTTTTCGATCGCTCTCAGCCTCACGAGCCTTTCACAACGGAAACGCAGGATACAGTGCGTTCAGAACTTTTAGAGCAATTTCGGAAACGTTTTCTATGATCCCCTACGCTCTCTGAATCATTTTGGAACTTTTTGAAATTTTCGATTTTTCACGTTAGAACGTGTTAGAACACGTTTCTGACATCGCAAAACACTTTTCCTGTGATCCCCTACGCTCTCTGAATCATTTTGGAACTTTTTGAAATTTTCGATTTTTCACGTTAGAACGTGTTAGAACACGTTCAAACACGTTTCTGACATCGCAAAACACTTTTCCTGTGATCCCCTACGCTCTCTGAATCATTTTGGAACTTTTTGAAATTTTCGATTTTTCACGTTAGAACGTGTTAGAACACGTTCAAACACGTTTCTGACATAGCAAAATACTTTTCCTATGATCCCCGACAATCCCTTCACCATTTGGGAAAATATCGAAAATTACGATTTTTCACGTTAAAACTCGGCAAAACAGGTGAAAACGTGTTTCACGGTACTCAAAACCGTGTTAGAGCAGTTTCTGGCACTTGCGAAAAATGCGGCAAAAGGTTTGCCCGCGGCGGGGATCGAACCTGGGGGTCTCGGATTCAAAGTTTGGCTCGTAACCCACTTGGCTATGGATTTCGTTAATTAAATTTTGTAAAATTTGAAAGGTATTCTGGTCGGGAATCATATGCAAAAGGAATTGGGAAGAGATCGCGATTTTGAAGCGAAATATAAGGAAAATGCGAAAAACGTGACCGCCGGACACACACACAGACAGACAGGCAGACAGACGTTCTGAAATAATAGTCTTTAGAAATTTTATTTATTTAAAATTTCTCTTGTTCCACGTTTTACGTACTCATCTAAAAATTGTTGAACAAAATTTCTGAACAACGTTTGTTAAACTGAAGCCAACAGTTTTCGAATTTAACATCGGAAAGGTGTTGAATTTGGTCCATCAATTCAAACCCCGATAATCTTTGTATATTCCAACAATTTGAAGATTAATAGATTGAAATAGAATGTGGAACGAGAGAAATTAAAAAAAAATATATATTCCTGTCTTAAAATATAAAAAAAAGTAACAATAAACAATTAGCAGATGAAATTTCGCTAAATCAACTCGAATATTCTTAATAGGCTATGCTGATCGATTTAAAACAGAAATAAAAATAGCCGGTTCCACTTTTCGATTAGTTGTTTTCACCAGCCATCACACTATTTTCGCCCTCTTTATATTACAACCAGTCCCGAAGCTCTTGGTTGGAATAACTGCTTATATAATTTTTCTATTTCTGTAGATAATGAACACAATCGCGAATCTGTATCTTTATTTTGAAGAGAGTTTTGGTTTCTTTCAAACTATTTGGAGAAAATAATCTTGTTTACGTTTCTCGTGAAAATGTCAACTTCTAAAAATATTCTGGAAACGCTATTCGATAGAGGGAATGTTGTACAACTTTGCAATAGTTTTTCAGAAAATTTAAAATCGTAAATTCTCCAGTAATATATATTTTCTATAGTACCATCCTCGAATTTCTTCTGATTCCTCTCATTATGGATAGCAGGATACTTACCAAAAAAGCATTGCCGATGGAGGGGAAGAACGTGATGCAAAAGTATATGGCGAAGATACGAATTAATGATGAGATATGATCTCCAGAAACTGAAATCAGAAAGTTTGTGGTAATCACACTAATAATCTCTAATGGAGAATCTAATATAAATGGGAATGATATTCACAGAAGGTTTTTATTGCTAAATCCCTGGCACTAGTGAGTGCAGCGTCAAAAAGATAACAAGTTTTTGGCGTTTTTTTGCAAACAACTTGATGATCTTGCGTCATAGCATTTTCATTATGCTTGCTAGTGGACATGAACAACTATTCACAATGCATTTTAGTTCAAAAAGATTTTCTGAATCAATATTTCCCTTTTTATCCAATGTGAATCTACATTTTTTTCATGAGTTATATCCTAGACCTCATTATGGTGCTCTCACACCATAATGAGGTCCGATAAAGATCAAAAAGGGTTGTACATTGGTTCGCAACAGATCAACAAATGAAGTGACTTAAACATTGCTCCTTGTGGTGAAGTTCGACGATGAACGCGTTGGTACAGTCAGACAGAGCGCAAAATTATGATCAACACATTTTAATTTCGTGCGTGACTAGCGAAAATGTGCAACGCTGGTAAGGCCCTCATGCCATGCCAGTCGATGGCCCCATAGCTCGACAATGTTAACCGGACAACTATAACTTCAGACTTAAACCATTCGTTACCTTGATTGGCGATGAGATTGAAGCAGAGTGTGAGCGTCTTTCTGATCGAAGAACGTCTGTCCCAACTGGAAACCCGACGGGGCACGATGGATGGCGGGACTGAAACGCAATCGATAAATGAGATAACTCACGTATTTTCCCTCAATCGCGACTCATTAACACAGCCCATTGCTTTACCGCGAAAGGAATTTCCGAAAAATTCCGATTTGCGCACTTCCCTTAGCTGCCACCTCTTTCTTCCCCATCATGTGTGAGCAATATCTGGCCATTTTCGCGTGCAGCAGTTGCATTGCAGCTCCTTAGCAGTGATGGTCACTTTCCCTAAAATCTGCGACCCGGGAGGTCGTGCAGGGATGGAAGCGAAAATATTTTTTTTTCTAGATAAATTTGATCCAAAATAGTGTGATGACTGATTTCGATTTTATCTCATTTATGAAATATTAAGATGTACGGAGATTAAAAGCGCCGATTCGGAACTACTTCAGAAAAATATGAGTTATCAGCCTGGAAAAATTTAGGAATACTCCTCTTCTATATCGAATTTCTAACCCATCATTACCCCAAATTTTCTCTGCTGATAAAGAGGGCTGAAGCCCATCCAAGCCGTGTGAATAGCGAAAAAAAGAGTGCAACATCATTCCACCTCCAAATACAAGTTCAGGGAGGGAGGAAATAAGGCGAAAGGGAACATTTTCCCTGCTTTTCTGGTTCTTCTAATGTTGCACACATTCTCTCGACCCTGACCATCTTTAGCCTATTCCAATCATGGCCATTTTCTTTACTTCACCCGGACTAGGAGCAAACACTCCCCTCACCCTATTTCACCCCCTCCCCCCCAGGGCGGAACCACTTCATCTGCATCACTACCGCTGAAGAGGCGAAAGTAACATCCGTCACATCCTTACGGATGTGAGTTCGCTGGTGATCCGCCCATGAGGACCAGGGCATGGTAATTCATAGACCCGTTGTGTGCACTCTAAAATCAAACCTTGCCCATCAAATCTTTGCTCGCGTTCTTTTTCGCAGTGGTGCTCACGTTATCACTGTCATAATTACGCAACAAGTACATCAACTAGAATAATAACGCAATAATAACGTAGGTGCGAAAACCGCTTAAATGAAGCACTAATAATAAATACTGCCAACTACAGAATTCCTTGTGTTCTCACTTTTTTATATTCAAGGATTATTAAAGCCTATAAACACTAAAAAAATTCTCGTGCGGTGGAGTGCTGCCGCTATCACAATCGAAAAATTGGCCAGAGATCTCCACGTTTGAGCATAAATTGAGGTCGTGCCTAGTCTAATTAGACACCAATAAAAAAGTTCGCAACTCCACAAGACCAACCTGCAGTGCTATCCATTGGCCGCCCGAGTAGACCAGAAGTCGTCGAGCGGTCAACTGCACGATCCGAGTAGGGAGAGGAACTGCACGTTACATACATTCCACTCGATTCATGCAACTTCTCCCGTTTGATTCACCATCGGCTCTTTTATGGCCTCTTCTCTCAACTACTGCCGTAATCATATTGGGAGTAGGCACGGACCGAAAAGGAAGAGGACGGTCGGAGTGAGAAGAATACGCGTGGCAAAGCTGTCATCGAAGGTAGTTCGACCATCGCTCTGAAATAATAAAAAATATCGTCTAAGAGGCGGAACGGAACATTTTTAAAAGCAAATCTTTATTTGCACGATATTATTTAGCCATATTCCTCGCACTTACCAATCGATAGATAGAAGGGGACATCATCTATTTACGCCAGTTGTGGCCGATAAGTCATCCCCAATTGACGAGTGAGCGACTTCAACTGGGGGCACGCCACATCTGCAAATATGTAAATTGTACAATCGATCGCTTGTATACTGCTTTCATTGTCGATGTTATATCATTTTAAGGGGTCAACACTCCCCTCACTTTACACGCTATCTCTAC
Source organism: Pristionchus fissidentatus (assembly GCA_036245785.1). Lineage (NCBI taxonomy): Eukaryota > Metazoa > Nematoda > Chromadorea > Rhabditida > Neodiplogasteridae > Pristionchus > Pristionchus fissidentatus. The sequence continues at coordinate 694,461 of BTSY01000003.1, read as the reverse complement.
CGCCGATTTGTGTGCTAATATTAAGTGAGGTGAGATTGGGCCCCTCAAGACGATATGGCATCGACAATGAATGCAGCATTAAAGCTCCCCCTTTCGGTTTAAGTTTCTCAAATGCTTCCACCAGACACACAATGTAGACCTCGCTTCATTCGGGCGCTACTTATTCAATCGATAGCATTCAAGAGAAGAGCAATGACGAACCCCGGGGAGAGTGAACAGACAACGAGACTCAAACGATTCCGGTAGACCTGACCGAGCCGAGTAAAGTTGAGCGACCTGAAGGAACCAATATGAAATATAAATATATTTTAAGAAATGTTCAACGCCAATGCTCACCGTTGAAGTTGAAATTAGCACGAATCTCTTCTTTTGCCCGTCTCAGTTGAAATTAGTCGTTGAGGGGGCTGAGGCGGAAGGATCGAGTGTGGTCTGAAATTGTTAGAATCACCATAAACAGTTTATTCATTTTGAAAATAATTATTTGCGAAGATTTATAACGGACCAAGGGTGGTGCACGGCGAGACGCGTAGATCGGGGCTGGCGGTGACAGTAGTAGAGAAAATACCGATCTGAATTAGAATATTACTTATTTTAACCCGAAGTAACCGCCAAAGTACAGTACTCCGCTCACTCACCGATCGATTGAATATCCTCCCTCATCGACAGCAGCCAGTGTGTGAGAGGGCAGGAGCAGTCGGCGGTCAACCACACCTAAAACCGGGAAAATTATTAAACTTCTGTAGGAAATCAAAACACGACTGAGAGTTTATACTCACCGAATGCGGTAGAAGTTGAAGGAGGAATGGAGGAAAGGAGTGGAGACGACGGGAGCCTTTGGAGGACGAGTAGAGAAGAGGAGGGAGGCACGAGCACAACATCTAAACAAAAAAATATTTGATCAAGTATACCGCCGACCAATCAATAAACCACACAGCAACAGCGCACCTTCTCAGCTTGTAGTTAGGGGCTCTTATCGACGGGCGAGCAGCAAGGTGCGGCCGATTCGCATCTAGCCGATCTGAAAGATATCGATATTGTGTGAGATTACGAATTTCAGAGAGCATTATCGATTGCAACGTACCCATGGAGAACCGTGCACGGTAGTTGGTCCCTGACGGAACGTCCTCGTTCCGCTGAATCACAATCCACAGTTGATTTCGGCGGTCACTAGTCTGCTTCTCATCAATTGGACGGTGATGGGGGACTGAGAAAGAGGAACACTATTCATTCGCTCCACGTTGTAGACGTCATCACCCACCGGGAGAGGAGTGGAGGCGAGTACGAGGCACGTGTGGAAGACGACGTGGTGCGCCCAGGCATACTTGATGAGCCCGCGAAACTGCAAATCGCCGGGTATTTGAAAATTGACAAGAGGTATTTTCGGTGATATTTAATTATCGAGCATCTGCCAACTAACCTCACCAACCCCGGGGTGATGATCCAAACGTGAATCCATTCTGTTTCTCCTTATCGAAGTCTTTCCCATCGAATGGAAAGAGACGGAGCTGAGAAATGGGAATTATAATAATAATTTGTTTCACTATTTCATCATGATTACTCACCGGTCCAGTTCAAGACTCTGATGTGAGTGGGGAAGAGGGGGAGGTGCGCCCAGAGATACTTGAGGAGCCCGCTAAACTGCAAATCACCGTGTCATTGAAATTTCACAAGGACTATGTTCAGCATTGCTGCTTATGGATCGGTCATCGCTCAATCGCCACACCAACCTCTTGTGGACGATCCGAACTTGAATTGAGCTGCATTTGGCGCCCTTCTCATCGATTGGATGGAGGCGAGTCTGAGAGGAGAATGATAACCATCTGTTCTACAATTTCATCATTATTACTCACCGATTCAGTTCACGATTCCGGGGCGTCCGAGGGGAACGAGGCGCAGCTGGAGGCACTCGAGGAGCCGGTGAAACTGCAACTCAACAGGCTACACATAATCAACATAATCATTGTTCTTACCGAGGCATCCCGTCTCCTCTCCTCCCGATTGGATGGCAGAGTCGGCGGAGGGAAGCATCTTCTCTCCGTTCCATCAGTGTCTTCTAAAGTGCTCTCATTCGGTTCTTCTCTTCACTTCCTCTTCTTCTCTCCTTCTTTCCTCTCGCATCGATCCCTTCCTCCTCTTCTTATCTCCTTCCATCCCTCGTTCCTCTCGCATCGATCCCTTCCTCCTCTTCTTATCTCCTTCCATCCCTCTTTCCTCTCGATTTCTTCCACGTCCTCCGCTGTTCCTTCCATTATCATCTTCACTCCATTCATCTCCTTCTTTCCTCTTCTCTCTTCTTCTCCTCTTCATTCCTCGCTCCTCCCAATTCGGCTCTCGAGTCGCTGCCAGTCATCTGAAAGTTTTTAACGGATTAGTATACGTGAGGAACAACAAAACAATGCATAGCTTTAATAGATTCGACCATATCCCACCGTGATTAAGTTAATAACCCCTCAAGCCCCATCCCCTCCCCATTCAGAATTAGGCGCAGATTTGTGCTAAAGTAGGCCACGCAAACTCGGTAGGTCACGCTACTGCCGAGCGCGATCCAGCGGATGTGCAGAATTCAATCAGAGACGCGTGCGCGGGATTGAGTAGTTCATATCTCTTGTCAGGCTTTTGGCCTTCTACACCGTCCCGACAATATCAGTCTCCGGCGAGGGAGACTGGTACCTCCGCCCCTCACTGATATGAGGAGATGTCCGCACGGCCTCTAATGCGCGACTAACTAGGAGACCGTAAGCGAGTTACTTAGTGGTCGGCGGCGCAACCCAGGCAGCAATGAGCGAACAAACTGATCTTTAAGCTTTGAAGACTTCCAAGCGGAGTCGGAATCGAGGGAGTCCAATCCAGACCTCGTGTCTACACGCGTCGGTCGATGAGCGAGATGGCGGGCTGCTATAATCAACAGAAATTGGCAAAGAATTAACTAAGTGAAAACGGGAAACTATGGGCACATGCCGAGTACGCGGTACATAAATGATGACAATAGGGCGCCCCATTCTCTAGTCGCGCGCTGGCGCTATTCAAGAATGACGAACGGTCAATTTCCAGCTTGTTTCGCGCAGACGAAACAAAAGAGCGACATCAGATGCCTCTAGAAGGGGCGGGAAAGAAATAAGAGGGAGAAGCTGACAAATAAGGAAGCGCGTTTGTTGATTGACAACAGCGTGTCTGGGGCGATCAATGAGAGACGCGATCGGTAGATCAGTGGCGAGAGAGAGAGCGCAGTTAATGAGAGAGGAGAGGGAGGCATCGAGCTGCAAACAGACGAATCAACGAAGAGAGCGGGAAATTTGAAAAAAAGAGAGACCACACAACGAGAGTGCGTATCACTCTGCTCCTACCGTAGTTTGTAACAAAAATCTGAATTGCATACTAACTAAATTACACGACCTACAGTAATCTATTTTAGAAAAATCTTCTATTTATTTATGAAACGTTACTGTTTGAACAATGGACTTCTTTAAACGTGCTTCCATTTATTATAATGGATAATAGAGTGGAATTAAAATATTTTTCCCAGAACTTTCTATCATCTTGGCCATATTAGTGAGAGGGGGTGGTGGGGAAGAAAGAGACGGATATTCTTGGCCGAATCAGATCTGAAGAGCGTAGATCAATTGTCGGTATACGCCTTCTCACGCTGAGACGAGGCTCTGCGAGTGGTCTTCGAGGCACGAGTTCTGTAAGGTTGATCTTTTACACATAATATTTGATCTTTGAAGGTTTTTCAAACCGGCTCACTAGAAACCATGCCCAATCTACTTGTCCATAGTTTGAGCGCCCAATTAATGAAAAAAATAGTCCAAACACCTGTTATAGAATCTAACACTTCTCTTTGATCTTTGATCTCTCTCACCGTTTATTGTCGGCACTCTTGTCGATCTTGTTGTCCGGGACGGGTTCGTCCATCGAGCAGGAAGATCCCGAGCTTTCCTCGAACTCTTCCGTCAAACTCCTGTAGCAAATTACGATTGGCGTCTTTTCGCAAAACGCACCACTACAGTACCCTGCTACAACACATTTCACAAAGTGTGTCTCGCGGGAGCGCCCTTGATCTTGTTGATGGTAAGTCGATCGTTCTTGAGCTGTCCCTGGGTCGCCGTCTGGTCCTTGATGATGTTCTGCAATTGATCCTTTATCTGACCGGACTATGGTTATGGTCAAGCGAGTACGGTAATGGTGGCAATTACGTGTAGCTCGCGGCCGATCACGCGCATGTCGGGGCGCTTCTCTGTCGCAACGTCCCTGCAATCGATAATTAGTGAACTACCGTAACACAAACTTTACCGTACCACATGCTGGCGACATTGGGAGGCGTGGAGGCCGGCATTTTCGGCATGTTACCCTTCCGAATTTGTGTGGCCAAATACTTGACGGGGTCATCAGGACACGGCTTCACTCTGATGTTGAAGATCTCAATAGAGAACAAAGATTGAGATCAGCTGATATTGAGAGGGAAAACATCAGACCAAAGCGACCCATTCAAAGACTATCCATCCCGTCGGTCCTCTAGGTCAATTAAGAAAAAGATCAAACATCAGACGGAAGTGCAAAGATCACACAGTCGACTACAGTATGATTCGCACCCGAATACAGTATACCTCGTGCCCGACTACAATATATTTCGTATAGACGTCCGATCGCTGCCAGTAGACGGGCTGCTTCTTGCGCGTCTCAGGAGCCATCCATCTGATAAGCAGTCAATAAACGATCGACCATACCGTATCTCGTCATCTACCGTAACCCTTTCTCACGTGACGGGAACCTGGGCATTGCTGCTGCTAGCAGCGGTCGCGCCATCTCCGTGGTTCTCACCCTGGTCGATCAGCTTCGAGAGCCCTGAGTACCGTAAGAATACAGTATCGGAGTACGGTAATGGTATGGTAAATCGATCCGTGGACTACTCCTCTTCTGGTGGCATGGATTAACGGGCTTATTTACTTTGCCCCACGTAACGGCTATAATCGTCCGCTAGGTAAAGATAGTACTGTATCGATCGATAGATTCTCAGAGGTACAGTAACCCGCCCCAAAGTCAGCAATCTTGATCCTGCCTGTGCTTGAGATGAGGCAGTTGCGAGCGGCCAGATCGCGATGGACGCACGATGCCACAAGACCCATGTACCGTTACGATAGGCACTACTGTAGTGTTTGGTGCAAGAAAAAAACACATTTATGAGAGACTATCTGACTCAGTCGAATTGATCTTGGCACAGCAGGAAAAATGAGTTGATGAGATAAACATGCCACATTGTAGTATGGCCGAGGTGGAGTTGAGTCATGATATGGAGAAAGTGCAAAAACGTTTCTACGCCTCAGGGCATGACGTCACATGAATTTCCGGTTTTTCAAAAACTTCATCGAATGGCTTAATGAGTGGTACCAATCGATTCCTCATGAAATTCTAAGACATTTTCGACTCCATGAAGTTTTCGCTAATTTTTGATCTAAGCCTGAAAAATTGAAAAATTGATTTCAAATAAATATATTTTTTAAATTAAATTATTTTTCTGTTGTTTGCCTGTGCAAGTGAGAAGATTTTATTTGTGATATTCAATGCTACAACACTGAAGGTTCAACTATGTGAAGGGTTGTTCATATTAGTTCCATCAAGCATGTTCAGTAGGCTGAAAATATATGAGTTCTTGGAATTATGGTGTACTTACAGTGACAAGGTAAAAAGTCCCAATGCTATCAAAACGATTCTGGAAGCTGCAACACCCAATGTAGGGTAACTACACAATAGTAGGTTACTAGGACTATCGTCGGCCTGACTCCCGAACCTGCCGGATAATGTTTGTAAATTACTCCGGGTTACTGTAAGTACACCATAATTCCCAGAACGCATGTATTTCAGCTTACTGCACATGCTTGATGGAACTCGTATGAACAACCCTTCACACAGTTGAACCTTCAGTGTTGTAGCATTGAATATCACAAATAAAATCTTCTCACTTGCACAGGCAAACAACAGAAAAATAATTTAATTAAAAAAATATATTTATTTGAAATCAATTTTTCAATTTTTCAGGCTTAGATCAAAAATTAGCGAAAACCTCATGGAGTCGAAAATGTCTTAGAATTTTATGAGGAATCGATTGGTACCACTCATTAAGCCATTCGATGAAGTTTTTGAAAAACCGGAAATTCATGTGACGTCATGCCCTGAGGCGTAGAAACGTTTTTGCACTTTCTCCATATCATGACTCAACTCCACCTCGGCCATACTACAATGTGGCATGTTTATCTCATCAACTCATTTTTCCTGCTGTGCCAAGATTAATTCGACTGAGTCAGATAGTCTCTCTTAGTGAGTAGAGATAGGATTTCTAATCTACTCGCTCATTGTTTGAGGCTGGCCCCAACCACTGCAGAAGTGCCCGATAGGTCATTGTTGGATACTGTAGGGGAGGGTATCGTACTTCGAAGAGGCACCATTTTCTCCATTTTCTCGTCCGCCTTCCTTTCATGCTTGATCAGATGAGAGAGGAGGTCGCCACCAGCGCAGAATTCCATTACCACAAGAACCGGAAGACGATCGCATGCGACGCCGTGGAACTGGAGAGAGATTACGGTAGCGCCCATCGATTGGTACAGTAATCCCAGCGGATTTCGATCGCTACAGAAACCGGCGACTTCTCGATAGATTGATCCATATAGATACCGTATACCTGAATGACGTGTTCGTGCGTATAGAAAGACATGATCTGCGCCTCGTGAATCATCGACTTACGCGCTTCCTGCAAAGAGTATCAATCAATAAACGGATGCAGTAATCCCGACTACAGTACCCCGCATCCACAGTAATCCTACCGTACCTTTGCTTCCTCAGACTCGGCGTCGGTGGCATTTACAGCGGTCAGCGAGATCTTGACCGCTACTTCCTTCGTCTCACCGCCAGCTCGTTTCCACAGACCTGATAAATGGCAGTATACGGTAAGCCAATTGGCGATAGTCCACTACCGTAACCCTTACTACCGTACCCTTGTAGACGGAACAGTAGTTTCCTGATCCTAGTTTGTCCTTTCCTTTTAGAGACCACTTTAGAGATCATGGAGGGGGTGACAATCATGGTCCAATATCGGGCTCGAACTGGATTTGGGCACTCACTGGAGTGTCATAGGTATATTAGTTGAAATCTGAAGTGAGACACAAGACTTTTCATAAAAATCAAGTGATTGTATTACAAATTTACAAACACTCGTCCGAAATATTAAAACGTTCCGCTGATAAACGGCAGAAACGAGGGCGAGAGAGCATGCAAAAGCGAGAGAAGCAGACAGTAACCACACCACAGGTAGTACTTGAAGTGGAACGGAGTATTTTAAATTTGTAATATGATACATTCGACAAGGTGAATATAAAAAAAGCCAAAAGTACTGATGTCATTACACGTTTTCGTGCTTTCCCCACTTCTTCTCTGCATAGTTCTTATCATCAACACCTCAAACGGAGAACCGCTCAATCCACAGGGGAATCTTCACTCCGATTCCCCTTCTTCAGGAAGATGATTATTGATGTGCTTAGGCTTGGGTAAGAGTGTGGTCTGAATAGTGCTGTCTGGCTGTATCAATGATAAAAAATGCCAGATGATTCCTTCATTTTCTCAAAATCAGTCATATCACTCTCAATACATTACCATTTCTTGATCTATTTGCTTTAATTGTGTAGTTGTTTTTATAGGGTCCTTCTAATTAGACCAATGACGGAACTTCGAGTGGAGAAGAGAAATGGCCTGGGCTCACATGCGATAAAAGGGATATTCAAAAGGTCTTTATAAGTATTACCCTCAATTCTCCCTTCCTTTGAATCTCAATGACGCCGTCGTTCTCTTCTCATTACTTATTTTCGAATCCATGCTCGTCAGGGTTCACACAGAGCCAAACCCTGATAATTTTGATTGCATTTATCGCATGAACGGTTTTCTATTGCGTAGCCTATGGCCATTAAACGAGAACTTAGATTAGCAAATATGAAGCTGTTTACTTTATCATCAATTATTACAGAAGGCATTTTGCGAATGAATCAAACGTTTGATTTTCCTCGATGCTCGAAGTTTCATTTCATTTTCGGTTCGAGTCGTGATCTCAGCAGAACTGGAAGGCTGCGGGGCTTATGCAAATTTCATCCGTCATTCAAATATCTCTGCATGGGGCAGGTGGTAGTGAGTTGGCCTCGCACTCCGGGCCACATAGGTTCGATTCCGGTACACCGCAGGAAGATGATTATCGATTGGCTTAGGCATGAAGGTGTGGTCAGACGTGCTGAATAGTGCTGTCTGATTGTATCAGTGACAAAAACTGCCAGATGATTCCTTTATTTTCTCAATCATGTCATCTTCAATAAATACCCATTTTACGATGTTTCGCTTCTGTTAATGGAATATGGAGAACCACAAGGCATCGCACGCTTTCTACCCTCGTTCCCTTTATTTCTTTGCTTTTCTCTGACTTCTTCTTAAAAAATACCAACTCTCACCGCCCCTTCAATGTAAAGTTGGATTCTGTAAAATATCTGATCTTTTTTCGACAGTTTTGACTTAAAACTTTCCTAAAAAAAAGAAAAAAAAACGATTTGCGACGCTCACATAGGGAATTCGATTCCCACTGCACCTCAGTTACACTTCATTACCCCTTCCCTCCTTCGATCGTTCCACTCTCTCCGTTACTACGTGGTAAATTCTGTTTTGCGTTAAAGCACCTTGAGTTGATTGGCTTTATCAGGGCGCTAGAATGGCCAGAATGGATTGAACGAGGGAAAGAGAGGCCATTTGTGCGCTGACTGAGTATCGGCAGCACAAATGAAAAAAAAATGTTTTTTTTGCACACGCAAAATTACACTTTCTAAATAAAGGCTTTTGGATTGAGAGAGTGTGTGGAATCGAGAGAATCTCTCTCACTTTCCACGTTCTCTCGCCATGACCCCTTGTTGTAGATTTGGAATCATGCGGTTTTGAAATCAGCCGACTAAATGATTTCGTGGAAAAGAGACAATATGGTCAGTGATGTAAGCAACTGCATTCGAAGGGTCACGAGTTCGATCCCCGCCGAGGCCAACCAAGCCTTCCATCCACACAGGTGCGGTAAATTGGTAGCAACATTGATTGCGAAAATTAACGTTCCCTAGATGTCTTGGGAAAGCTTATGCTACGTAATCCCACGTTGGAGCTGGCTTATCGGCTTCTCCATCTAGCGTGGTAGTTTGGTACTGTAAAATCGCATGACATGGAACACCGTTACCTTTTTCCATACCAAATTAAATTATTTATTCAAATATCATGTCCAAACGTATAATAATCTGCTATTTACATCTGATTACAATGACAGAGGGTATTATAAATTCACAAACACTCATCCACAATAATAAAAGGTTCCGCTCCTAAAACAACAGATACGGCTGCGAGAGAGCATAACAAAGCTAGGGACGCGCCGAGGTATGGACAAAGAGAAACCACTAGTAATCCACTACTTCGTTGTTGCACTCATTAAAAATTTAGAATGATACTCCTGAATGTATCATTTTAAATTTTTGATGAGTGCAACAACGAATCGGCGTAATTAGGGCGTGCTGTTCTTCTGAATCTGCTGCAGCGGTCACCATGCTTGGCAAGCCGATGCTTCACGAGAAATCGAAGTAGTTTCTCGATAGAGAGAGAGATGTCATTCAGTTCAAAGAAAACTGCATTTGGCCTCCGCACATCACATCTTGAAAAAGTTCATTTCAAACGTTTACAATGCATTAATGTTCTAAATTAAATGATAAATAAGAATATAATGAAATTTGTAAATAGTTAATATATGTTTTTGGCAAATATACATTTGCGAAGCTCTTTTTCACCAAGAGCATAAAGGGTGAAAACATTTGTGCCAAAAAAGTGGCTTTATTTCTATTGTGGTAAAACCCATTATTTCATCGAAGATGATACATAAAAGAGCGGGAGAAGTTGTTTTTAATAGACTTTGCTATGTTTCCCCCGATTCTTCTCTGTTTTATTCTTTTTGTAAGCTTCATAAGCGGAGCATCAATGAAACCACAAGGGAACTGCCATTCCGTGCTCACATCATCCGATTCTATCGTCCAAAACAAAACGGAAGAACTTAAGGAAGTCACTGCGGAAAGTGAGTTCATCAATTATTTCAATACACGTGCAGTAGATACGTATCGCAATCAGTTCCCTGAAACATCTACTTAGATTTTTTGTAATTGTTCTAGGTATATTGCCAACAAACATCTAACCAAACACATTATAATTTCTTACCTCCAGTGACTGCTGACTACAATAAATGCCTAAAGAGCTGCAGCAGCGGAACGGTATATGATTGGAGTTCAACTGCGTGCAAAAACTGCTGCAACAATCTTTATGGATTGCGATGCAATGACATCACATCGTTGTGTAATAATGGATCAGACTGAATAATGGATGACAAATTTGAATAAATAATTAACTGCAATTGTTTCTCATTCCCGCGAAGGAATGCAAGAGAGCATAACGAATGCTAACAAGTTTTTTTAATGAAAAAAATATACCCAAAGACTAGAGATTTACATTCGTGCCAATAAGAGTACGAAATGAGCAGCCACCACTTTATTTCACACACTGGTGGAAGAGAGAGAGTGTGCGAAATTAGGAGATCAGTTTTTCACCGTTCGCATTCTCGTATGCACAAATGGGATTCATTGGATGAGAAGAGTGAGCTTCCGTGCATGAATTGGGCTTTTCAATCTTCTGGTTAAGAACCGTCCGGGATAGAAATACATTTAATGCATTAATTGTTTTATTTTACTTATATTTTATGACTTTATTTTATCAATGCAAACACAAACCTTATTTTATATTTCCATTATTATGATCGTCGACATTCCAGAACAACACAATTTTTAAAAAATTCGATATTTCAAAAGGTTTCGCACGATAAAACAAATCATTAACATCCCCTCTCGTGTGCAGCCGCTTAGACTACATTCTGGCTGAGTCATTATGCTGTAGATTCGGAGCCGGCTTTAGCAAAACTCGCGATAAGCTATTTGTGTGCTGCAGCGGTCGCAGTACCTGGAGAAAAAACTGTCGTTTCACATTCATTCACTTTTCTGACAGAATGATTCTGTCGATCCATTCTATGTGATAGATTTATTCATATGTGATAGATTTATCTGTTGATCTGACAGATTAGTATGAAGGCGAAAAGGTTTTTGAACATAGATATATTCAATCTGCCTCGCTGACACGAATGCCTCATTACCGATTGGTTGTTGTCGATTTCAACGAGTTGATCGATGCAAAAAGAGAATATTGTATCTCCCCATTCCCTACTCCCGTTGTTCCAAATTTCACATGAAATATCGTACTTGTTGAAAATATCGGAACGTTTACCGGAAAACGTGAAAAATATTCACTTTTTGTAACTTTGCGAAGAAAATTATTCACGACTCGTGAATAGGCTCATATTTTTTGTCCACCTCGATTTACCGGAAACTACCCGGATATGCCCGGTGAAATGTCTAAAACAAAGGAGAAAATTCGATGCGAAACCAGACCAAGTTAGCGAATTGTCATCATTACCGTATACAGCCGGGAAATTCCAGTAATTGCCGGTTCTACCCTTTTCTTGCATTTGAATTTGTAGCTTTATTTTTCACATTTCACCGGACATGTCCGGGTGGATCCCGGCAAATCGATGCGGATTAATCGAATTAGCATAAAAGTAAATCATGATAATGCGTACTCGCAAAGATGCAAAAAGTGAATATTTTTCACGTTTTCCGGTAAACGTTCCGATATTTTCAGCAAGTACGATAAAAGCGAGGAACTTCTCTCAGTTCTTCTCTCACCATTTCAAGTTTTTTCCCAATGTAAAAGAATCTTTTCAAAAGATGTAGGGGACATTTTCCCCTTGGATTTGTTGCCGCGTTTGCTCCTTTTTCTGTGGGAAGTCCCGATGGAATTTCTCACAAAGCAGAAAGTCACACATACAGAGGGGGGGGGGAGAGTTCTCTTGTATGTCAGACACATGCAACAATATTGTTCCAAAAGCCATAAAATGACCTTCCAAATCATTGGGATAACAGATTCTAATTTCCGTTTCAATCATTCACTGGTTAGGTGCGGAAATTCTTCCATCAAAGTCGGAGGAATTCTACTTATGAAATCATCTTTCCTCGCGGAAGAATAGAATGATTACATTTTGCGCAACTGCTCAACTTTTTCATTTCACAATTATGATTCACAAACGAACTTTTGCTTCTAAATTCCGCATCTTATAAGCTTTCGGGGTGCACATTTTTGCCATCGGTTTCAATGCGTTGGCACGCGATTTTTCCACTCCTTATCTTCACGATTTCCGTGAGAGCCGATCGTCCATGTGGATTAACTAGCAGGCACGCTTATTCTGCCAATCGTTTCGCACGATATGTGAGTGAAACGTTCACCTAACCAATGACTATCCTTTAGTCTCCATCTTCGGCATACTCGAGTTGATATTCTGATAGATAATGGTATACCAATATAAAAGCGATAGTTATCCCTACCACGAAATTCAAGTGCCATGTGAAGCGTTGAAGGGCTGAGAAAAATATAAATTTCAAATTTATATTAATTTATCTACGCCCGAGACGCAACAGGATTTGAAAATTTACAAAAACAATCAGTGGAAGATATGGGGACTCTCCGAATTTCATTTGAGGCGACAGAGGTCTTTGACGACGGGATGATTTGTCAATCGGTTGTTGAATATTCGATGATTGGAGAAATTTGGAGCATAACACATAATTGATTCTTTAAAATTGAGATCATCGGTGGCAACGAAGTGCGAGTTGGAAAGTGGCCATGGCAAGTGATGCTTTACATAACAGCTACGAGGTTTAACGAAGAAACACAGACGATGACCTACGGATCGGGCCATTGCGGAGGTTAGTATAGGGATGTTAGCAACCACGTGCAATAAAAGAATAATAATTATTTCTTTATTTTAGTTGTAATAATAATTATAGTAGTGTAAATTTGCTTTGTTTTCTTTTCAACTATTTGGCTTGGATATCCTAGAAGTTTAATGGAAACAATATATTAGTTATTTTCAGGTACTGTAGTTAGCAATAGATGGATTCTCACCGCAGCACACTGCATAGAGTGAGAATTCGCGATGTGTTCATATTCCGAAAAATAATAAATTCAGAGAGCATGCGAATATCCTCGTTTATTCTGGAATAATTCATGGAAACCGGAGCGAGGGAGTACGCACCGAAAAGGTAATGAGTTAAACAATGAGTTGAAAATAAATGAAAAGTATAATTGAACAAAAAAATTTGCAGAGGTGATATCGCTGGTAAGCGATGTTATTACGCATCCCAACTACAATGAATCGGGTTGGAACGACATCGCCCTTCTTAAAGTTAATTATATTCTAAAACAATTATATTCTAAAATGTTTTGAAATTAGGAGCGCCACCATAATGTCGCAGTCTTCCCAAACACAATAGTAACTGATAAAAATAGTATAATTTTAATTAGATTAATAAATCCGTTATTTCTGATAAAATACAGCTGGAAGATCCTCTCACGTTCGACGATACTGTATCGCCTATCTGTCTGCCACCGAAACAGCAATGGATTCCTGTTGATGGACAGGCTGTGATAGTCGGATATGGTTACAAAAACGGCTAGTTGTTGTAATTTTTTTAAAGGACAAATTGTTTTCAAACGTTTTATTAACAATTTCAGACAGAGGAGAAAAAGCATCATCGTCAATCACAGTTGACTATCGTCTTCGCGATTCGACTGTCCCGCTGATAAGCCTGGACCAATGTAAGTATGCTCGTTGAAGTTATTTTGTTCTTCTAAAATATTTATTTCCCAATTCAGAATTCGAATTAACACCACTATGAGCCCAGAAGACGCAGCTAGTCTTACGCCGAATCATTTGTGCGCAGGATCGATGGGCCATGGAACAGCAGTGGTGAGATTATAGATGATATTGAGAAAAACAAAAGTGAAAAATCAGAAAAAAATTGTTTTTTTTTGAAGCGAACATGAAACAAGAAAAAATAAAAAAAATTATACAAGAGTTATTGTAAAGAATAATAATTTAGCCAGTTGCAGGGCGACAGTGGGGGGCCTCTCCTAATGAGGGCCGAAGACGGTAGATGGTTTCAGGCAAGTCTCACGATTAATTGTAAGGGAAATATACTTGATTCTCATACATGCATAGGGCTCCAGAATGCCCAGAATTGCGTCATTTGCCGAAGTTATCTCATTTAATAAAAATTTGTAAAAATATATATATAAATATATATAAATTACAGATCGGGATCACATCATGGGGCGGCAGCGACGAGATGCTTATACAACAAGATATTAGTCCGGGTGAGCGCAGACAAGCATATTTTGAAACGAATTTAAATCAAAAGTTTTTACTTATGCTTAGTGTGCTGATAAAAATATGTTTTTTTTTCGTTGAAAACAAATCCCTTTTTAAAATCTAATCCTCAGGTGTATTCACGAATGTAAAGGAGTACTGTGACTGGATCAATCAGACTACGAATGGGGAAGCATCCTGCGAGGAAGAATCCGTCAAACTTGAAGATTTTGATATTTCCTAAGCTTCAATAAATATATTTAAAAAAATTGTTGCTTCAATCAAAACGACAACTCGTAATAAACAATATGCTTATCATCTCCCAATTGAAATTTGGCAACTATTCACATAGAACTACTAAGAAATTATGGAGAAATAAGGAGAAAGCCCGAACCATTCTTTTTCTGATGGAAAGGTGACTAACAATAGGATGCATTCAACCTTTTCTGCCAATTCCACAGGATGAATCAAACCACTTGTCTCCTCTCTTCGACGGGTAAAATTGTTGCGCTGCTCCGTTTTCGATCAGTTTCAATGCTACAACTGGCAACAGTTCTCTTTTCCTTCCTGGCCTTCACATTCACCGTTGAGGCCGGCGGTCCGTGTGGATTGGCGACCAAAATGGGACCCGAATATCGACTCAAACGATACGTGAGTCGCATTCATTTCTTGACCAAACCAAAATTTTTGGATATTTATTTGCTTATTTTGAAGATGCCCGGTCCCGATCACCATGTTCGACAATGGCCGTGGCGCGTGCTATTGCACAGCACCTACAAGGAATCCAATGGCACTGTCCCTGATGCTTCTACTATGTTAAAGACGAAATATTGCGAAGGTTTGATAGTTGGAAAAGTTGATGGTTGATATTTGATTATATTTTCAGGAACAATCATCAGTAATAGCTGGATTCTCACTGCAGCTCATTGCGTACCGTAAGCATTTTTTTACATGAAGATAAAGAAATAAGAAGAATGAGACCACGGTATCTTCCTTGCGCAAGCTCGTTTCACGAGCTGAATGGTGTATGACATGAACACATTGCGCACTCTTGAAGAATTTTAAAAAAAATTAATTCAGGCCGTTTTCAACCACTCAAGTCTATTCAGGGATAAGTAATGGGATCTTTGCTGACGAGGCACATGAGGTTGTACTCCATTTTCAAAAAAAAATCATTTCATTTTTCAGATATACAAATCGCTCGTTGTTGCTACATTCCCGCACCCTAACAATAAATCCGCTGCAAACGATATTGCACTGATAAAGGTAGGCCACTGTATTTTGTGGAAGAGGAAGTATGATATCTGATAAAAAAATAATAGCTGGAAGAGCTGCTTGTCTTCGGCGAGACAGTTTCGCCAATATGCTTGCTCTCCAAAGAACAATTGATTCCTGATGATGGAACAGCAATTGTCTTCAGTTATTATTCGAATCAGGGTGAGGAATATAGATTTGGAGAATATTGAGATTTGGAGAATACCAGCGAGCAGCAATAACATAACCTCGTTTCTGCATTCTGGAGATTTGCATGTTCGCGACCGCGCAGTTCCGTTAATCCAGCCTGATCTGTGCAGGTAAGAAAAAATGATGTGACTAAATGCAAATCGTTGATACAGACAGCGAATCACCGCTGAATCTGATGCAAGCACCACATCCAGTCATATTTGTGCCGGTTCAGTACGCAATGGAACGGTTTGTATTTAGTGGCAATTAGACTTCGAGAAATAACGAAACAACAGGTTGCGTAAGAGGCAAATTACTCTCCGCTCTCTTCATTTCTCACAACTAGCCGGGATGTGTTGAGGTTAAATACACTACGCTCTATGCGTACACTACGCTCTATGTATAGTTCTGGGTGCAGGTTCGGTCCAGGGGGAGCTCGGTAGCCTGCTCCAGGTTCGGTCCAGGGGAAGCTCAGTAGCCTGCTCCATGCTTGGTCCAGGGGCAGCTCGGTAGCCTGCTTCAGGTTCGGTTCAGGGGGACCTTGGCAGCCTACTTCAGGCTCGGTTCAGGGGGAGCTCGGTAGCCGGCTTCAGGTTCGGATCAGGGAGGTGGACTCAGTAGCCGGATCCAAGTACAGTCCAGGGGGGAAGTTAGTATGCTGGGGAATGTTAATCTCTAGAAAGAGTACTGGCTTATTCCGTTGCAAAATGCTCGTGAGGCTGAGAGCGATCGAAAAAAGTTGCCACGGAGCCACGAAGTGGCGTAGTTCTCAACGGAAACGCAGGATACCGTGTGTTGATTTCCCTGACGTGTTCGAACACGTTTCCGACATCGCAAAACACTTTTCCTGTGATCCCCTACGCTCTGCGAATCAATTAGAAACATTTTGAAATTTTCAATTTTTCACGTTAAAACGTGTTAGAACACGTTCAGACACGTTTCTGACATTGCAAAACACTTTTCCTGTGATCTCCCACGCTCTGCGAATCAATTGGGAACTTTTCGAAATTTTCGATTTTTCAAGTTAAAACTCGGCAAAACAGGTGAAAACGTGTTTCACGGTACTCAAAAACGTGTTAGTACGGTTTCTGGCACTTGCGAAAAATGCGGCAAAAGGTTTGCCCGCGGCGGGGGTCGAACCTGGGGGTGCCGGATTGCTGGCGAAGCGCGTAACCCACTTGGCTATGAATTTGGTTAAATATTTTTTGTAAAATTTGAAAGGTATTCAGATTGGTTATCATATGCAAAAGGATCTGAGAAGATTGATTGAGTTTGAAGTGATTTAGAGCGAAAAAACGAAAAGTCCGTCAAGTGGTTAAAACTCGGCAAAACAGGTGAAAACGCGTTTCACGGTACTCAAAAACGTGCTAGAACGGTTTCTGGCACTTGCGAAAAATGCGGCAAAAGGTTTGCCCGCGGCGGGGGTCGAACCTGGGGGTCTCGGAATCACAGTCTGGCGCTTAACCCACTTGGCTATGGATTTGGCTTATTAAATTTTGTAAAATTTGAAAGCTATTCTGGTCAGTTATCATATGCAAAAGGATCTGGGAAGATTTATAAGGAAAATGCGAAAAAAATGTCTGTCACGCGTACGGAAAAAAAACAGACAGACATAACAGACAGACACAATGATTTCCTATAAGTGGAGGAATCTCTCACTGCTGGAGCGGTGCATTTGCCTCTTATGCAACCCGTTGTTTCGTTATTTCTCGAAGTCTAGTGACAATGAATAATTTGTTTCGTATAACAATATTTTGTTGACGAAATTAATAGATAAAATAATAAAACTTGTTTTGTATCACAGGAAAACAAAGGCAATCCTCTTCTAATGAAATCGAACGATGGCAGATGGTTTCAGGTAATGTTAATACATATTGTCGAGATATCAGAATCATTTATTCTTTATTCCGTCAGGGTAATAATGTAATTGGGGACAAGAGAGGGATGTCCGTCGACGTAGTCGAATAGGTGGTTTTGCTTTGGCAGCACGGGTATGGAGAGGAGGAAGGGGGATCAGAGCCAATTTTAAAGAAGGAGTACCACGAATCACCATTGCCTGATTTTCAATAAGCCACTACAGTATACCGGACACGAAAATGGAGCGCGCACACTCGTGTTAGGGGCAATTTATATGCTTTCCATTACGAAAACTATTATATTTTTGATGAAAACCTATATTATCCACAGGGGGAAACATTCTTATATTAACGAAAACTTCATTTTTCGTCGATTGCATGTATTTTTGGTCCTAACACGTGTTGCCTGTCGTTTATTGGTTCTTTTGTAGCCATTTGAGCGTCAATATATCGATTTAGAGATTACGGTAGATTTTCGGATGCGTTGAAATGTGATCGGGTGAGTGTCCCCCATAGCTAGGGGCCACAACGTGGTCAGCAGAATTCAATGAGAGGGGTGAGAATGGCAGTCGGCCGAGCATGCTACGATAGCTATAATTACATTATTAGGGGTATTTGAAACAGTTTTCCCTCTTTCTGAACGTCTTCAAGACGTCCCACCACCATGGGCCTGGGCGCGATCGATAAAGCTTCTCAAGAGCTACAAAACAAGCCCGAGCACGTCTCATAGCGTTTAGAATTCAGCTTGTGCTTCACCCCGCTCGACTATTCGCTATTGAGGGCCCGGTGGATTTGGGCGGAGACTGTGGGGGCTACCCATAGCACTGCGTTGGCAGTTTATGTGACCAAATATTCGTGGGAGGCCTTCTTTAAACAATGGATTCAGGAAAAAATGAGATGGGCTGAGACCATTGATAAAATATACAAATGTATAGATTGGCATCGCGTCTCATGGTGTAGGAGGAGGTGCGCAACAGCAAGGCGAGATCATGCCAGGTTGGATAGCTCTCATAACACAATTTCTTTGTTGAGCTAATCTTTTTACACAACAAAAATAACAGGTGTGTACACAAACGTGAAGGAGTACTGTGAGTGGATCAAGAAAACGACCAATGGGGAAGCATCCTGCGAAGAGGATAGGGCCGAACTAGATTAAGAAAGAATCTGAACAAAGTTCACATTAGAAAAAAAAACATAATTTCAACAATGCACGTATAAAGAGCATACACAGTTTGAGTGTAACGTTTGCATTGCATACTTTACAAATGAGTAAAAGTCGTAAAATTTCCCATCACATTGCGCTATGCTAGTTTGAGCATAAAAGAGTGGCATAAGAATTCCGATGTCGAATATTGTGATGGTTTCGGTTATCCTCTTATCTGTTAGCTTCTCTATCGTTTTTGCGGATCGAGATGCTATAATTTCCGTAGCACGTGCAAGGTCAGAGTCTTCCCTTTGAATACTGCTAAAAACCGATCCGACAACCAAACTCCACATTTATGATTGGTTTTCCTGAAACCGGTAGCTTGATATTGCACATCACCTATACCATTAGATTAAAGTAAAGGCCGACAGGCCTAATTTTCAATAATGTAAATAACTCACATGAAAATTTCATTGGAAAACTATGGCAGTTCCCCACAGAAATTTCTCCTTTTCTTGAGATCCTCTTTCGTTCCGGCGCAAGACCGAACTGTGATCGATACATACATCGGATGCGATAGCTGTCTGGCGCCAGGAGTTAGTCATATTTTAACACCCACGTTGCTAGACTCATCCCCGTTACAATTATATTTTTTGGATTACTCTGCACGACGAAACAATGAATAATAAGGTATTCTTTACTACTTTTACTTAGGGGATAGTAGAGCGCCATCAATTGCTTGTAGAGAATTTAGATCATTAAAGAAGTTTTTGCATACAGACTTGTGTCGCTGGTGAGGGAAGTTCCGGGATTAAGTCTGAATGCATTTGCCCTGATCACAGCTTGAGAGTGGTGACCTGGTGGAATGACGTCGAGATTAAGTGCTTGCGTATGTTTTCAAAATATTATTGCATTCAATATCTTTCTCTTAAACAATAATTATTAATCATTTGCTATAGCGACGCGTTTCCGGGGTGCTGGCGGCAAGGAATCGTCTCAAGAAGATCTGCCTATCACTCATCAGAAGGAAGCATGCGAGGCTTTTCTCAAGAAGAATAACCGTAAGTTGTTTTTTTGTTAAAAATCGACACAATCGAAACAGTGATGAAATGCAAATGCATTAAAGATCTTTCTAAGCGAAACCATAACATAAGCGAAACAATAATACTAGTAAGGCAAAGTAACGTTGTTACCGGGATCAAGCGATTATCTGCTGTCGGGACCCATGGATATATCTACGTCCCTGCTGTTATAGTTGTTTATGTCCCTATCGTCCGCAATCAAATTTGCTACCAATTGCATCGCCATCTGATGGAGAAGTAAACGATCAAAGATTGCAGATGGCAAAAACTTCACGTCATGCTTCCCCGGTTTCATCTCGTTGCACCCCGATAAACTCGGGCTTTACAACTGCGATTTCAAAGACAAAATAGGTACTTCAGTTTTGATATATCAATTTTTTGACCGATAACCGTAAATAATATTAAATTTCAGGCCGACTTTATCTCAAATACGCAGATGTTTGGGGAGAAGATCCTACTGAACCTCATGATTATTCAATGTTCAACTATGGCGGAAAACATTCGTTCGAGTTTGTCAACTTCACCTCAAATAGTAGGGTAAGTGGGATAAGAAAACGTATTTGAGCTCATTGAAGAGCAGAAGAATACTCCCACTTCACTACTAACCGACAAAAGTGAAAAGCCGGGTGCTTTTTGAAATAACTTACAAATAGATAATCATTCCTCCCTTTCAGCCCGATATTGAAGCTGGCCATTCAATAATCTCGCGGAAAGGAAGATTGTGGCAGTATGAGAAATTTATCTTAAGCAATCTCCTCATGGGATTGTATTGCATCATCGAAGAAGTATAATGGATTATGTGATAAAGCAAACATAATTGCTCGAATGGAGCCGATCTGAGTTTCTGTATTTGAGACTCGATTGCCCGATGTTCATTTGTCGCTGAACATTTGACCCTCCACAAGAAGTTACAGGAAAGTCTGAAGATGTTGTCTCCTGATGAGAGTGAATGTTAATTCAAGAGTGCATTCGACAGATAGTGAGAGATGATCTTTCGATTATACATTCTCTCTCACTACGTGACATTTCCAGAGTAAGGGAAGTTGGAGACTTCCCGCTCAGAGTATGTAGTGCCGTCTTCATCTTTCCCCAGTTCGGATTGCAGATGTGTGAAGAAGAGGGACAAAGAAGTACTTGTGGTTCTTCCCCATATGGAGCACTAACCAGATGCCCACAGGGTGTAGTGAGTGTTTACTCCTCGACAAAGAGGCTCTCTCGCTGAGACACTAGGGGGCAACTAAGCGAATTGAAAATGGGGACGATCAGAGGAATTTTGAAACCCCTTCTACTGACTTCAAGAGACCGTGCATAGTGATTTTCCAACATGACAGGCGCCAGAGTTGTCAGAACCAGATAGATGTGTGGAGAAACAAGAAGCGTCATACTCTCTTTTGCATTTGCTCATAATCGTCGGATGCCGTCTCGGAAGGAAAGATTGCGAGAACTACGAGAATTTTTTTCTGAAAGAGAGGAAGAGGAGCAAATAAAAGTAGAAGATGCTCTTTCAGTTTCCTTGGGTGGCAGAAGATATAAGGCGGGACACAGGAGTTCCTCGTATTGAGGCAAGTGACACCCCCTCTTTTCTCTTCTCCTTTCTCCATTCCATTGCCCAGTCTCATCGCTCCCAGCTCTTCATAAATATTTAAATGTTGCAGATTTCCTCACTTCGCCAGATAGTTTCCCCGCTTGTCGAGTCATGTTTACCTGCGCACTCGTGTATGCGGCTCTTCTTCGCGCTTCTGCCCTTGCGGCACCCACTGTCCTCATCTCATCCAGCCTAGAGAGGACAATTACACCGAGCCGGGAGACTACCTCGACTCCGAACCTCGAGGTCACCACCACTCCTATGCTCGTGAGGACCACGACACCCTTCTTAGAGACGACTACCACCCCTAAACTTGAAACTACTACGACTCCTAGCTTTGAAATCACGACTACTCCCATTCTCGTGAGGACAACTACTCCAAGCTTGGATATCACTACAACCCTCATTCTAGTTAGGACCACTACACCCATCTTAGATACCACTACTACTCCCAGGCTTGAGACTACTACGACGCCGAGATTCGAGCACACCACCACTCCTATGTTGGTGAGGACTACGACTCCCAGCGTGGATATCACTACCACTCCCACTTTAATTAGGACCACGACACCCATCTTAGAGACGACTACCACCCCCCAACTTGAAACTACAACGACTCCGAGCTTTCAAATCTCGACTACTCCCATTCTGGTTAGGACCACGACTCCCAGCTTGGAAACCACTACCACTCCGAAACTGGTGACCACCACTTTCCCAAGTATGGAGTTCACAACCACTCCCATCCTTGTGACGACCTCGACTTCCACTTTGGAGAAGCTCTTCGGTGAGTTCATCCGAATGACTTATTCCTTTTTTCACCGACGAAAAGGTCAGCGGATCTTTAGTTTACACATTGTCTCGCGAATCGACATGTTGAAAGATAATGTGAAATGGTCAGAGTTTTGACACGGACAATGAATGCAACAAAATGTGACCACTCTGATAACAATTATACTTTATATGACACGCTAAGATAATTCTTTCATTACAGGACGACTACCACAACACAAGGGAGATTTCGTAAAGAAGTATGATCAATCATTCATCGATGCGAAGGGAGATGTTGTAAAGAAGAGTGCGAATGATTATGTTCCGGATAAGAGAGACATCATTGAAGAGGTTCGTCAGCAATGGTAAAAATGAAACCGTATTGCTGTCAAGTTCTGGCACGAATATCTTTTCCGTAATACTTAGATATGTTCAGAAAAAGGTGATACAGATATGTATTAGTGGAAAAAAATGAAAGCGTTTGCATCCGAAATAGCCCATTTAGAAGTTCAACCCGTTTCTAGCACACCTCTCTATCTAGCCCTCGAATGAAGCGTGCCGTTTCGCTAGTGACACCCGGGCGAGAGAGAGGGGGTAGGGGAGGGGAGAGAGGAGAGGAGAGAATGCGTCTATTCCATTGGAGCCCATTTTTGTGATGTTCGTTCTCGAAAAAAATCGTACGCAATCTGTGTTTATCGATAATTCCTTTTCCCCCTCCACTGTAGTCAGATCCGGAGTGCCGCAAGGTTCTTGCCTAGGCCCCCTCCTATTTATCCTGTTCATCACTGATATTTCATCCCAATTCCCAAAATCTATTAGATACTCCGTTTATGCCGACGACCTTAAGCTTTATTCCGAAGCCCCTCTCTTTTCTGATGACTTACAATGCGCCCTCGATATCATTGCCAACTGGTCTACCCAATGGAATCTCGGATTATCTGAGACCAAATGCTCCATCATGCATTACGGCCTCCACAACCCACATAGGACTTTTTACATAAATAATGTTGCCCTTAAACCTTCCCTGACTGTAAAAGATCTAGGAGTAATTTTCACCCCTTCGCTCTCTTTCTCTAAGCACATAGAGAAGATTATTTCAAAAGCTCGTTCCAAACTGTATCTTCTGTTCAATTCATTCCGTAGTAATACAACTGATGTTTATTTAAAGTCATTTACTACTTATATCCTTCCTGGTCTCGAGACCTGCTCTGTCATTTGGAATCCAGTTCATGCCGTTGAAATAACTATGGAAATAGAAAAAGTCCAGCGCGATTTCACTAGAAAGTTGTATTATCGATGTTCCCTTCCCCACACCAACTACCGTAATCGTCTGCTTGCACTGAATCTAGTAACATTAGAAAGGCGTAGAGTTATCACAGATATCGTATTCCTGCATTCAACCCTGCATAGGAAGTATGAACTTGATTATTCCTCTCTTCTTACTCTCTCTCCTCTCACTCGTTTTATACGCAATTCCCATCCTTTCCGCATTTCACTTCCCTTCCTCCCTCACAATTCCCATTCCACATTTGCCTCTAGAACTATCACAATCTGGAACTCCCTCCCTTATAAATCAGTTTTCACCTCACATGATACTTTCCGCAAATTTCTCCGCTCTCAACCCATCTCATTTTTCCCTGAATCCATTATTAAAAATTGGCTCTGATCCCCCTCCCCCCCCCCTCTCCAATACCCTTGCTGCCAAAGCAAAACCACCGATTCGACAACGTCGACGGACATCCGTCTCTTGCTCCCCATTCACAGTTATAATTCTTGTACATGATTCTGACGGAATAAACAATGAATGAATGAATGAAAAATACAAAAACGAAAATGACTACGAAGTACTCGTCCTCTCAGAAGACGAGGCCGCATTGTACAAGGTTGGTGAACATTTCCCCCTCCCCAAGAGAGAGAAATTGGAAAAGCGAGATGCTTTTTTTTACACAAGTTCTCAATCCTCGCCCGTTCTGGAGAGGAAGGGGGTCAGAGAAATGTATTTCTATCTATCACGAGGCAAACTGCAAGTTCTTATCACTATTTTCCCACAGGAACTCGACATTCCCGTCTCTTTGTCTCTTCCCAATGTTGTCCGCTTCTCCGCATCGACTCACGCGACCGCCGCGGACGCGCCAGCTTCTACGGACCCGCTCACGGTCTGCAAGTTGGAGAAGCCATCGCAGACTGACATCTATGGGTTCTTCCACTGGAAGGGTAACATCCTGTACGTCATGAAGAACAGTATCGCGGATCGAGCGGGAATGAAGGTGGGAATGCCTTATTTAAGCAAAATAGTTAGTATAAGGGTAGAGAGTAGGGTGGCTAATAGCAGTACAGTACTGCAGTACACTTGAGTCTCATGTGCACTGCAGTACTTGATTTTGAAGAAGTCAAATGTATCGATACACTCGAAAAAGCGAGAGTGATGTACTGAAATGTACTGTGTACTGCAGTACACACTCTCCCACAACGAGTAGTGTACTAGCAGTACACTAGTACACTGGCAGTGCACGGGGCGCATGTACTGCAGTGTACAGTGCATTTCAGTACATCACTCTCGCTTTTTCAAGTGTATCGATACACAGGTGTACTACTCAGTGCACGTACTGAGAATGCACTGTGTATCGATACTGCACTGATTTCGCCACCCTAGTAGAGAGGGTAGCAGCAAAATCCGTTCCCGATACCTATCTTTACCATTTTGCGCAAGAACGTTCCGTTAAATTAATGAAATTTAAATAAAATGTAATTATGTTTTTTTTCCAAAATGACACCAATAATCATTTGATTAAGCAATAATATTGTAGCAAATATTATTTTTTTTCATACCATGTATTTGAGGCTGGGCAACAGATAGTTGGCATTGACAACTTCGAGTATCATTCGTCCACCACTCACATGGAATACCGGGAGATGCTTGGAGAGAAGTCGGTTGGCCTCATCCTCGCTCCAAAGAAACCGCTCAAATGGGACCCCCAAACCATCATCGTGGTTAGTTTATTTCAAATTTACAAACGCTCATTCAAAGTAATACAACATTCCGCTATAAAAGGCGGAAATGGCATGGGAGATAACATAACAAGGACACTTTTAGACGGCCATGCTGGTTCTCCTGATAATACAAGCCATCATAACCTGGAATCTTCTCAAGGGAGTGATGAGCACGGAGGGATTGAGAGCTGCGCTCTACAAGGTTTCAGCGCCCGCATCGGTAAGCACAGTCATTATTAAAATTTGATCTTCAAATTCTAATCTAAACTACGCACTCTCTCTGCATTCCTGATGGTATAGTGCCTAAAATTCAAGATACACGCCGTAAAGGCGCTAAGGGAACGGTTCCCCAAGGATTACTCTCTTAGAGAACGGTTCTCCAACCTCCTCCATCGACGCTCTTTCTCGTTTCCGCACTGATGAGAGAGCGTTGGATAGAGGAGGGCTGGAGAAACGTTTTCAAAGGAAGAAATCTAAATCTAATCTATGAATTTATAACTCTAATCTATCTAAGAAAGAAAAAAAGGAAACTTTGGAGGATCGTTCTTCTGGAAAAATTGATCTCCGTTGATGAACCCTTGATTCCCTCCTCTGACCAATACATTCAGATTTTCTTCGCTCTATTGATGATTCTGTTCGCAGCAGCGGGTCTCGTACGGAACCCGCGAAGAAATTTCCATATTGCTGCCCTGGGAGTAAGCACAACTTTAATTTCGTAAAAAATGTTAATTTCGTATGTCGACTAAACGTATCGATAATTTAAAAAAAAGTTATTCCATGGCCTTTTTGCGTTGTTTTTTTCTCCTCTAAATATGCATAACGTGATTGTCTTTTTTCAAATATAAATGTATTTACTTAATTTAAGTACGCCTCGATTGTCTTCGCGCCGTACTTTCGCGTTGACATCAATTACCTCTACCTCTCCTTCCTTATTCGAAGCGTCACGCTTGCGCTTGAAGCGTCGTGCATTGGCCAGTGAGTTTATAATTTTCTTAATTCTTCTTCTAAAGCAAATACATGCTTTTCTTGCCCCTCTATTAATAATAAAATTGTGAACGAGTTCCTCTGATGAATACATAATGAATGATGAATTACATTTATTTTGCAGGAGAGAAGAAAGACTGGCACCACTGCGTTTGGAGGCGAAAGAACTGATGAAGAAAATGGCCGAGAACGAAAAGAGGAAAGTGGGAGAGTTGAGAGTTCTTCCAGCCAATGCACAGTAACTTCCATTGATACATTAATTCGAACTCTTTTTCCCCTTACATCTTCTGAATCAACCAGCTTTATACTCTCGTTTGTCCACATCGATTCACTGTCCATTGATTCCCAACATTGTTCAGTTCATGTGTGTCGATTTTTTCTGTGAAGTCTCAAAATGCATAAATTGCTATCAACATAACACTATTATCGGATTTAAGTCTGTGCAGACACTAAGATGCCCGAGTTCGAAAAGAACGTGATCTACAGGGTGTTCAATAAGTATGGTGACAACTTTCATCTCCTGTAATTCGGCAAACAATGGGAGATATGCGATCTTGTTTCGCGTGCAGTATGTTCAGGGTTCAAGCAATTGGGTTGCATGGTAAATAGTATGTCTGATAAACCGATTTTCCTAAAACAGCCTCACACAGCTAATAATTTTGGCGAACTTTATTTTTTTTTCATGGCTTCCGCTGAACTTCATATCCATAAGATGATGTAACAGGCATATCATCACCCTATTACATGCTGCATAAGATCAAGATAATTTCGCGAATGATTTTACATCGATTCTTGTTAACCAATATCACTCAGCTTATTGCGATCGACTTTTTCCTGATTTTGCTTCTAATTCATTCTAACGTCCTCTCCTATAGAAATTTAGAAGAATCTAACATGGCCAAGTCAGATCATTAGTAATATGAGATGAATCATTCTGGCACATGGTTGTTTTTTACAGTTTGAACACATTTATCAAGAGTTCAATTGGGTCTTCATCCTCGATTGAGGATTTAAGGAAGTTCAGTTGAGAGCTCTGATGTGCATGGCGTTCCAGTTGCTGCTCCTTGCTTCACTCAGAAAGTCCGGTCCGATCGTTTTTCGAAATAAGTCGCTCCATCTTGTCGTTGGTCGTCCTCTTCGTCTTTTCCTTCGTGGGAACCATTCGATCACAGATCGGCTCCACTTCAAGCAATCATCATTAGCGATTTTGTGCACCCAAGACCATTTTCTCTTCATCGCAGTATCAACAAAGTCTCGCACCTTAGTAAGGTTACGTAGCCGATCATTCGAGACATGATCGAGCACAGTACAGCCAACAATCCACCTTTCCATTTTCCTTTGAGCCACCGATAATCGATTCATTTGTTTTTTGGTCAATGCCCATGTTTCACACCCATAAAGAACCGCCGGAAGAATGCATCCATTGAATAGACGCCGTTTATGTGAAATTGGGATGCCCTTATTTCCCAGAAAAGCCCTGTGTTTATGGAAGGCCCCGAATCCAGCTTGAATACGCCTGCTTATTTCACATGCGTCTTTCCCCGAGATTGCTATTGCGCTACCAAGGTAAACCGCGATATCAACCAGTTTCACCTCCTTCCCACCAACTTTCACCACCCTTGGTGTTACCTTAGAACTCATCCCGAAAGTTTTATCCCCATTTAGCAATAATCCGACTTTCCTCAACACCCTCTCCAATTCCTTCGCCATTGCTTGAATTTGCCGTTCATCATGGGATATGAGAACGGCGTCGTCGGCAAAGAGAAAATGCGAGAGGAATCTGCCATTTACATTAATCCTCTTTTTGTCCCAGTTTAATTCCCGCATTGCCATCTCCAGAACTGCAGTGAACAGTCTCGGTGATAAACAATCCCCCTGTCTTACACCTCGACCAACTTTTATTTCCACTTCCTTCCCATTTACCACGACCACATTTTTACTACCCTGAGAGATTCCCGCCAGAAATGAAACAACCTCGGAAGGAATACCCTCATACTCAACAGCTTTGTACACTGCTGCTGTGTAAACACTGTCGAAAGCTTTACTGATATCTACAAAGAGTAAATACATTGGAAGCCTGTAATCGACACAGTAAGCAATGACTGACTTGAGAGTATGAATGGCGTCCACCGTGGAATGTCCCCGTCTAAAACCCATTTGTTCCCACCCTTTATTAGTATCCAAAACTGGAGCATATCTCTTGTTGAGCAGACCAGTTAGTGCCTTCTGGAGTACAGGAAGCAAACTAATAGGCCTGTAGTTTTTAGTGAGAGATGTGTCACCAGTTTTCATGGTTGTTACACTCAAAAAACAATTTCTTATTTTTGCTCGAAAAACATGCATTTCACCAATTCTGAAGGATCGCTTTGGAATATTCGTGACAGATGCAGCGAAGGAATACCATCTACTGATGACTTACTGTATGGAGTATACACTCAGTGATTAAAATTGTGAAGATCGCGTATTACTGTCGAGCTATGCCTCTTTGAACACATCTGACATATGGGTGCGCCGCTAGTTGAATCTTCGTTTAGCAAATCATAAAATACTTGGCAGGCACTTTGGGTGAAAATCGTCCACGTATGAATGTAAAGAATGTTGGTGTGTCATTGGAAAAAAAATTCACTATTTGTCAGCACCTACTGGAGGACTTCAAAATTCAATTATCTCTCACCTCAAAAATAGAGTACATCGAGGCTGAAAACCAACAAAAAATCATCAAGCTATGCATCTCTATCGATCTTTCGAATTGAAGTGTGATATAGTCAGGGCATGATAAGAAACACTTAAGCAATATATGTCATAAATTAGAGAGCAATCGTTAAAACGTGCGGAAAGTTATGGGCATGCAATGTTTGTCACCATACTTTTTGAACACCCTGTATGACCTATGTATTTATATGTATTTATATTAGAGAGGGTGACGAAACGGCAACGGCCAAAATAACAACGGGCTATAACTCGGCTATTAGTGATCCGATCGATATGGGAATAGTATCATTTTACTCCTACCGTACCCCACTACAGTACCCACATATTGGTTCGGTGTGTCAGACAGCGGGTCAGATTCATGATTCAAAAGTTTACGGCACAAATCATGAATCTGACCCTCTGTCTGACACACCTAACACATATGTGGATATTGTAGTGGGGTACGGGAGTAGTACAATGGTACTACTCCCATATCGATCGGATCACTAATAACCGAGTTATAGCCCGTTGCCGTTTTGGCCGTTGCCGTTTTGTCACCATCCCTTATATTATCATGTAAACATCAACGTGATTGAAGTAGTTTGTGCCATCAGCGAAAAAAAACTATTATAAATCTAAGGTCTTGGTCGGGATCCAACCGACGACCTTCTGCGTGTAAAGCAGACGTGCGAAACACTTCACGGCAAGACCGGGTGGCAGTGCCCTTATCATTATCGGCGCAGTTTGTACTGGGGACTGAACGGCATGCTTTTCGAAACTCGTTATTACGCTCAATGCCTCGCAGCAGTGTGGCTCTGGTTCAGAAATCCTTCTAGGATTCTACTGTAGGATCCTACTAGGAGAAAAATGAGTAGGGTTCCACTGGGATCCTAATGGGAAACCACTAGGAAAATGCACAAAGACGTAAACATCCATGTTGACAAACAGGGAGTGTAAACAAGGAGTGTGTGTTTGCGTCTTTGTGCATTTTCCTAGTTCCCTGACCCCTGTCAGGAGGCTGTTTCCCGCGTTTTGGATTTCCATCTCTATCACTCCATCATTCACTCTGCTTTCTCAACACGCTCTCTCAATTTCATAATATCTATCGCATGGCATACATCATAAGTAGAGTGCACCACGGGGTAAATCATACAGTATCCTCCTCAGAGTCCAGCCGCTTCGCCTCACAGCTCGCGCGTTACGCGGTCGGCGTTGGATTGCTAAAGCCACTTTGATTGTAGTCATTCTGAGTACAATATTCTCACTTAAACGTTTCGTCCCTTCCCTTCTCTGTCTTTCACCATTTACTCATTGTATTCCCTTTCAATATCTATCCAGTTACAGTAATCCTCATTCTTGAAACGGATCAGCATGGACTCCATGATGAACGCCGCCTTCGGATTCGTCTGGGGATCAACTCCCGCACCTTCTTCTGACACCGACACCTCTTCTTCCACTGAAGCGGACGCCTTCGAACTAGTCGGTACGCTGCTATCTCGTTTCACACGATTTCACACCTCCAGAAAGGGGCCGTGAGTTAGACCCCCTATTTGTCCTTGCGCTACTGTAAACCCCCTCTGGGTAGAATCATAGACTTACAGTATGCACTCTATTAGGCGGACTCACTTCCGATAGTTTCTGGAGGATTGAAAGGCTATTCGACTATTTGCTATTTCGACAAGGAGTTTTCGATAACAATAAAGAGATACACATTGATGTACTAAAATAAATAAAGAGTTGGTTGAAAATCAACGCACTTTCAGATTCCCCTTCCTCTGATGTGGATTCCGACATAAACATGGACGATTCGGAAGTTATCGATGCCACTGAGAGACAACTGGGAAAGAAGGAAGAAGAGAAAACCGCGGAAACTGGTCTGTATGGGGAGGGAAAGGAATATTCTAATATCTAAATTAGACGCCTGATAGTACTGTATTTCCCCTCTGGATAAACGCATGGCCTCATCATAATCTTTCTTGCAGAAAGAGAAGTCGTCCCGGAGGCAGCAGCTATTGTGGCTGCAGCAGGTGCTGCCGCCGCATCTACCTCTGCAGCAGCTGCAGCAGGCGCAGCACCACTTGGGCTGCACGGGCTGCAGCTTCAATCGAGTGAATGCAGCAAGCTGTGGAAGGCGGCTAGAGAAAAGGTGGGGGCGAGATTCCCAGTATTGTGCGAATGAAACACTGACCTATTGGGAATGTTCGAAATGTAGGAAGGATTACACAAATTTTTTATTCGCGCACAAATTATTGAGAGAAAAAGTACGCTGATGTCCTTAAGTGTAACAAATTTTACAGTATTCTATTTCCAGGCGCTAAAGAGTAAGGAGCAGATGGAATCTGCTCTCAAAGACATCGACACTTTCATCCAAACTATCGACGACAATGAGGAAGAGGAGGAAGAAGAGGAAGAAGGAGAGGAGGAGGAGGAGGACTACAGCAAGGTGAGTGCACAATTGGAATCCCCTTTACTTTGAATAGCTCATTTAGCATCGCAGGCCAGGCGAGTCTGCCGTGCCGGTGTGAAACATTTTCTCATTTTCCCTGGTATTGCTCCCTCCTCTCAAATATGAACCCTCTCCGAAAGGAAAGTATGAAAACCACCGACAGTCGGCAGTTTGGAACACCTACCAAATACGAAACTTCATCTTTATCAGATCTACAACCCCCATTCGACTGGGTTAAATGTTGTATTGCTCTTTTTTTAGTCAAAACTACCGCCGCCCCGTCTGATCTCCGTTGGCGCGGTGACTACAGATGATGTCACCATCGATTGTTACGGTCCGGAGGAATATTTCGTCTTTGCAATTGAAAAGGTAGATTTTTAGACAGGTTTAGTTTAGAAATTATTTAGAAATAAATCAAAAAAAATATTGAGTTCACTGGGATGTGCTGTGGCGTTGAAAAGGCTCAGAAGCTTCGCATGTTTTCTCTCTCTCTCTCTAGAAATAGGCATCCAGAATGATTTCTCACGGATAAACAGAAGAAACGTTCAGAAACAACATAATCCAAAATCCGAAGAACAGGGTAATAAGCGAGAGAGAAACTATATTTTAAGCGCTGTCTTGCATCTGACTCCTTTTGGAAGTTTACTATCTCGTCTCATTATGTAATCTTCTTTGTAAATTAGGCGGCATTGCAGGGATCGCTTGCGGACCGAGCCGGACTGAGGCTGGGAGACAGGATCTTCGCCATTAACGGAGTCAGCACCAGTGGATTGACAATTTACGAGGTGTGTAATTTGAAATATCTTGTTTTTTTCTCAGTAGGAACTTCTCTACTATTTAATACCACCAGGAAGAGTTGGGACGCAAATATAATGAACCTCCTAATCTGCGCCTTTCCCTGAGCAGTGGCCGGACATTGACTAGTAATAGAGATTATGGATGATTACAATTATAAAACTGTATATTCATGAAATTGACATCATGTATTTATGCTTTTCTATATTTACCCGCCGGCGTGTCTTTTGGTTTTGATAGATCTCCCGCTATCATATGACGCTGTTTGCCTTAGGATCAACAAGTCGCTGGAACAGGTCAAAAATCGAATTCGCTCAAAAGTTGCTCCTAGGGGTAACTTTCGACGCTGAACACGCTGGTGCCATCGGTTTCGCAATATTGCGCGTCTGGGCGCCGGTATGGCGCCGCGCCCTTTCGGCGGAAAACGTGTTTATCGATTAAAACTCCGCTAAAACTCATCAAAATGGCGGAAAATCTCGCGATCTAAATCAGAATTTGAAGCTCTATCAAATGGCGGTATTGTCATATCTTGATGTTTTCTCGTTCTTGAGAAAAATCGATTTTTTGACCTAGCCCGCATCGCACGAGATCTCACCTGAAGTTGAAAGAGGATGTTCTCCTGATCATTTTGGTATATTGGATGTGGTGTTGTAGCCTGTGGAACATTGTTTTACATTGAATCTAAGATTTTTCACGCGCGCGGAATGCGTGTATACGCGCGGCATAAGCGTGGTCGATGTGGTAGTGGCCTAGAACTTCAATCCGAAGGTCATTGGTTCGATTCCCATCGGTTACCAAAGTTTTTTGCCGAATTTTTTTTCATCGAAATTTCACCCCCTTCCAATATTGGCACTTTTCATGGAATCTTGAAAAGGTGATTTTTCGATGAAAAAAAATTCGGCAAAAAACTTTGGTAACCGATGGGAATCGAACCAACGACCTTCGGATTGAAGTTCTAGGCCACTACCACATCGACCACGCTTATGCCGCGCGTATACACGCGTTCCGTGCGCGTGAAAAATCTTAGATTCAATGTAAAACAATGTTCCACAGGCTACAACACCACATCCAATATACCAAAATGATCAGGAGAACATCCTCTTTCAACTTCAGGTGAGATCTCGTGCGATGCTGGCTGGATCAAAAAATCTTTCTCAAGAAGATTTTTCTCAAGAACACGAATTTATCAAGATATGCCATTACCGCCATTTGATAGAGCTCCAAATTCTGATTTAGAGCGCGTGATTTTCCGCCATTTTGATAAGTTTTAGCGGAGTTTTAATCGATAAACAAGTTTTCCGCCGAAAGGGCGCGGCGCCATATCGGCGCCCAGACGCACCCTATTGCGAAATCGATGGCACCAGCGTGTTCAGCGTCGAAAGTTACCCCTAGGAGCAAATTTTAAGCGAATTCAATTTTTGACCTGTTCCAGACCTCTGTTGAGACCTTGTTGATCCTAACGCAAACAGCGTCATATCTTTCTTTAGCAGAAGAACGTTAACAATATTATTGACGTTAACGATAGCGATACGATATAATTCTATTTTTTCTGGGCGGGTCTTTGTGAATTTGCCATATGCGTTCCAGATCTGCGACCTCGCTGACTACGGAAGACGCCCCTATGAGGTACTCGTCCTATCGGAGGACGAAGCGGAATTATACAAGGTTGGTCACTCCCTCTATGTTGATTAACGTATGCACGTAGAAAACAATGCAACCATCCTACATCCGTGGATGAGGAGAGAAACGGTTTGCACTAAGATGTGTTAGGTTTATTTTAGATGTGCATGAAAATGCAAAATCAGGAGCGAGGTCTGAAGAAGAGTGGGGAACTAATGTGTCTTGTTATGTACCTGTTTGAGCACAAAAAAACTTTTTATTTATGATATTATTTTTCACTGAAATCAAATTTGCAAGGACAACGGTTCTCCAAGATTTGGTTTCTTAGAAAACGGTTCTGCAACCTCCCCATTCCACGCACTCTCTCACACCAAATGAGCTAGCGCACCGAAACAAGAGTATTGTGGAATGAGAAGACTGGAGAACTGTTTAAAAAACTATACTTTGAAGGGCTTTCTCCTTGCAAATTTGTTGTCTCGATGGCATTTGATCTAATTCGAATAAATTGTGTGTGTTTGCAGGAGTTGAACATCCCCGTCTCCCTCAATCTCCCAAACATTGTCCGCACTGCCTCTTCTATTGACGCGACCGCTGCGGACGAGAAGCTGGGAGAGAAATCGGCCATCTCACCCTGGAAACTGAAAAAATGGGACACCGTTTCGGTTTGTTCAGTTTTTTTGATTATCGCAGAGTAGAGTTCGCTAATGAAACATGTTCGATACATAAGTGAATTTTGATTAGACTGTTTCATCGCTAATGAAACACGAAATGATACATGGTAATGAGGGATTTTGTTCACGAGATCATTCTAGATTGATGAAAAATGGAGAGTGGTCTATTCTTCTTTCACAAATGCACAGAGAAGGGGAGAGAAAGAGAGACAATGACCGCTCGATACAAGGAAGAATGGGGATAAATGGTAGTGTTTCGTATCTCGTGAGACATCTCAATTACCATGATACTGTTTCATTAGCGTCTATAATTGAATCATCGTGTATCGAACATGTTTCATTTGCGAACCCTATCGCAGAGCACGAGTATGCAACAACAGGCACATTAACCACACGGGAATTAGGGGGCTGTAATACTTTATAAAATCAATCAAATCGGAATCAAATAAATCAATCAAATTGGGGCATTATAGACGAACGCAGATAAATAATTTCTCTCCTTCCCGTAATTCGGAAAAACTTTATTACATAAAATTCATTTTGCAAAACAGGTAATACATTTTCGTGTATTTTTTTTGGCCTAGGGGACAGATTTTCTCCCTCTCTCTCTGTCGTACTGGCCAACGTGATCTAGTTCTTAACGATAATATTGTAACGGTCAATATATATGTTTAAAAAACAATTTTGATATTTAATTTCCGAAAGATCAGAACTCCTTTCCAGGTTGTCATGATTATTGTCCTGATCATCCAAATCATAATAGTCTGGCATATGATGAACGAAGTGATGAACATGAGCACATTGGATGTCGCCTTCTGCGATTATTCTATCCCCGCATCGGTATTTAATCTTATTCGATATTAAAAATGGATCTTCAAATTGTAATCTAAACCCGCATTCTTTCGTTATTTATAATATGTATTCAATTTTGATAGACTCTAAAAGAAATTATTGATCTTCACCATTTCCCACCCAAATTCGTTCTATTCAGATTGCTCTCGCCCTATTAATGCATTTACACGCTTCAGTGAGCGTTGTGAGGAGGCCGCGAGTCATTTTCTGGAATACTATCGGCGGGGTGAGCATATTTCTACCTTTTTGCATACAATTAACAACAATTTGCTACATATTTATGGATAATCAAAATGAAGCCACAATAAACCATAATCATAATCAACCTTTTCACTATTCTTGTTATCGTTTTAACCTTGGTTATCGTTTTAATGCATTTTTCTCTTTCAGTTCGTATCGATTGGGCTCGCACTCTACTGCGGGGCCGGCGCCCATAACTGCTTCCCGTTCTATGTTATCCGAATCTTCACACTATTCTTTGAAATTGAGTGCTATTCTCAGTGAGTTTATTGAGCAAACTTTTTCATTCAAGTGTCCATCATCTTTTTCTTTCCACTATTTATGATCTTTCATGAGGTTCTCTGACGGAATGTATAAATCATAATTTCATATAATTTCCAGGAGAAAAGAAAGACTGGCTCCACTGCGTTCCGAGGCGAAAGAACTGATGAAGAAAATGGCCGAGAACGATAAGAAGAAAGCCGAAGAGTCAAAGTCTCTTCCTGCAAAAGCACAGTAACGATGAATTCAATAAATTTCGAGACAATTTCTTCGTTTTCTTTGTTTCCTCATCAACCCCTTTGTTGAATGCTTGTACAATATCCATCAATTTTCCATTTTTCGTGTACAATAAAGCATTTGGTTTCCTGATTTGACAATGAATTTCTGCACATAAGTATCATAAGCACGAATTATCGATTTAAATTGAATTATGGCAGAATAGAAAAACGTTTGTATCAGAGACCTCTGTGATATTTTTATTTAAATTTCGTTTGTGATTTAAATTGTTCGCATGGAAAGGAAAAAAAAGCAAAAGCAAGGTCTTGGCCGGGGTCGAACCGACGACCTTCTGCGTGTAAAGCAGACGTGATAACCACTACACCACAAGACCAGACGGGTGACGGTAGTTAATTCGTCATTGTGAGTTCCTGCGTCATTGTGAATAACGTTGTAAGCGACTGATTTAACTCGTCACAATCGTCACAACTCCTGTATATTTCTCTTGAAGTACAATCGGGACGATTTCGGCACACATACCTTTTCCGATTCTCTCTAGGGATTTCGGAATCGTCATTCATATCGTAATTGTTGAGCAATCATTCTATCATCTCTTTACCGTAACAGCTTGTGAACGAAATAAATATAGGTTGAATCGCAATAAATAGAGAACATCATGTTTCTCATCGACATCCTCGAGAAGATTCACCTTGGTTAGCCATTTCTTTGTAGCTATTTATGTCACTTAGCAATCGATAATGTCTTCCTCTCAATTATACTTTTCAGTTCTTGGTATTATCTTAAATGCGCTGCTCCTCTATCTCATTCGAACCAAGTCCAGCAAAGACATGGGAACTTACAAGAATTTGCTCGCCACTTTCGCTACCTACGAAATTTACCTCTGCTTCCTTCATGGATTTGTGAACCCGGTCAGCTTTCAACAGTAATTATCTTATAATGTTATGAACTTTGTACTCTCTCAGTTCCTCACTGTCTCACGCGTGAGATACCGTGGAGGCAGAGTGCACCACGGGGTAACTCATACAGTATCCTCCTAGGAGTCCAGCCGCTTCGCCTCACAGCTCGCGCGTTACGCGGTCGGCGTTGGATTGCTAAAGCCACTTTGATTGTAGTCATTCTGAGTACAATATTCTCACTTAAACGTTTCGTCCCTTCCCTTCTCTGTCTTTCACCATTTACTCATTGTATTCCCTTTCAATATCTATCCAGTTACAGTAATCCTCATTCTTGAAACGGATCAGCATGGATTCCATGATGAACACGGCCTTCGGATTCGTCTGGGGATCAACTCCCACACCTTCTTCTGACACCAACACCTCTTCTTCCACTGAAGCGGACGCCTTCGAACTAGTCGGTACGCTGCTATCTCGTTTCACACGATTTCACACCTCCAGAAAGGGGCCGTGAGTTAGACCCCCTATTTGTCCTTGCGCTACTGTAAACCCCCCTGGGTAGAATCATAGACTTACAGTATGCACTCTATTAGACGGACTCACTTCCGATAGTTTCGGGAGGATTGAAAGGCTATTCGACTATTTGCTATTTCGACAAGGAGTTTTCGATAACAATAAAGAGATACACATTGATGTACTAAAATAAATATAGAGTTGGTTGGAAATCAACGCACTTTCAGATTCCCCTCCCTCTGATGTGGATTCCGACATAAACATGGAAGATTCGGAAGTTATCATCGATGCCACTGAGAGACAACTGGGAGAGAAGGAAGAAGAGAAAACCGCGGAAACTGGTCTGTATGGGGAGGGAAAGGAATATTCTAAGTTCTAGATTAGATTCCTGATAGTACAGTATTTCCCCTCTGGATAAACGCATGGCCTCATCATAATCTTTCTTGCAGAAAGAGAAGTCGACCCGGAGGCAGCAGCTATTGTGACTGCAGCAGGTGCTGCCGCTGCATTTTCCTCTGCAGCAGCTGCAGCAGGCGCAGCATCACTTGGGCTGCACGGGCTGCATCTTCAATCGAGTGAATGCAACAGACTGTGGAAGGCGGCTAGAGACAAGGTGGGGGCGAGGTTCTAGGAGCGTGTGAAAGAAACACTGACCGATGGTGAAAATGTTCGAAGCGTAGGAAGAATTACATAAATATGTTATTTGCGCACACATTTTTGAGAAAAAATATACACTGATGCCAGATAATTCGTACGTTTAATACATTGTAATATTTCCAGGCGGAAAAGAGTAAAGAGCAGATGGAATCTGCTCTCAAAGACATCGACGCTTTCATCCAAACCATCGACGACAACGAGAAAGTGGAGGAGGAAGATGAAGAGGAAGAGGAAGATGAAGAGGAAGAGGACTACAGCGAGGCGAGTGCCAAATTGGAATCTCCTTTCCTGTGTATACTCCAGTCAGCATCACACACAACCCTTTGCGACTGGGTTAAATGTTGTATTGCTCTTTTTTTAGTCAAAACTGCCGCCGCCCCGTCTGATCTCCGTTGGCGCGGTGACTACAGATGATGTCACCATCGATTGTTACGGTCCGGAGGAACATTTCGTCTTTGCAATTGAAAAGGTAGATTTTTAGACAGGTTTAGTTTAGAAATTATTTAAAAATTAATCAAAAAAATATTGAGTTTACTGGGATGTGCTGTGGCGTTGAAAAGGCTCAGAAGCTTCGCATGTTTTCTCTCTCTCTAGAAATAGGCATCCAGAATGATTTCTCACGGATAAACAGAAGAAACATTCAGAAACAACATGATCCAAAATCCGAAAAAAAACAGGATAATAAGCGAGAGAGAAACTATATTTTAAGCGCTGTCTTGCATCTGACTCCTTTTGGAAGTTTACTATCTTGTCTCATTATTTAATCTTCTTTGTAAATTAGGCGGCATTGTAGGGATCGCTTGCGGACCGAGCCGGACTGAGGCTGGGAGACAGGATCTTCGCCATTAACGGAGTCAGCACCAGTGGATTGACAATTTACGAGGTGTGTAATTTGAAATATCTTGTTTTTTTCTCAGTAGGAACTTCTCTACTATTTAATACCACCAGGAAGAGTTGGGACGCAAAAATAATGAACCTGTTATTTTTATCCTCTGCGCCTTTCCCTACGCAGTGGCCGGGCATTGACTAGTGATGTATAATTGAGATTATGGGTGGTTACAATTATAAAATATGCTTTTCTATATTTACTCGGCGTGTCTTTGGTTTTTGATACGATCTCCCGCTATCATATCTTTCTTTAGCAGAAGAATGTTAACAATATTATTGACGTTAACGATAACGATGCGATATAATTCTATTTTTTCTGGGCGGGTCTTTGTGAATTTGCCATTTCCAGATCTGCGACCTCGCTGACTACGGAAGACGCCCTTATGAGGCACTAGTCCTATCGGAGGACGAAGCGGAATTATACAAGGTTGGTCACTCCCTCTATGTTGATTAACTTATGCACGTAGAAAACAATGCAACTATCCTACATCCCTGGACAAGGAGAGAAACGGTTTGCACTAAGATGTGTTGGGTTTATTTTAGATGTGCATGAAAATGCAAAAACACGAGCGAGGTCTGAAGAAGAGTGGGGAACTAATGTGTCTTGTTATGTATCTGTTTGAGCACAAAAAACTTTTTATTTATAATATTATTTTTCACTGAACTCAAATTTGCAAGGACAACGGTTCTCCAACATTTGGTTTCTTAGAAAACGGTTCTGCAACCTCCCCATTCCACGCACTCTCTCACACCAAATGAGCTAGCGCACCGAAACAAGAGTATTGTGGAATGAGAAGACTGGAGAACTGTTTAAAAAACTATACTTTGAAGGGCTTTCTCCTTGCAAATTTGTTGTCTCGATGGCATTTGATCTAATTCGAATAAATTGTGTGTGTGTGCAGGAGTTGAACATTCCCGTCTCCCTCAATCTCCCAAACATTGTCCGCACTGCCTCTTCTATTGACGCGACCGCTGCGGACGAGAAGCTGGGAGAGAAATCGGTCATCTCACCCTGGAAACTGATAAAATGGGACACCGTTTCGGTTTGTTCAGGTTTTTTTGATTATCGCAGAGCACTAGTATGCAACAACAGGCACATAAATCACACGGGAATTAGGGGGCTGTAATACTTTATAAAATCAATCAAATCGGAATCAAATAAATCAATCAAATTGGGGCATTATAGACGAACGCAGATAAATAATTTCTCTCTTTCCCGTATTTCGGAAAAACTTTATTACATATAATTCATTTTGCAAAACAGGTAATACATTTTCGTGTATTTTTTTTGGCCTAGGGGACAGATTTTCTCCCTCTCTCTCTGTCGTACTGGCCAACGTGATCTAGTTCTTAACGATAATATTGTAACGGTCAATATATATGTTTAAAAAACAATTTTGATATTTAATTTCCGAAAGATCAGAACTCCTTTCCAGGTTGTCATGATTATTGTCCTGATCATCCAAATCATAATAGTCTGGCATATGATGAACGAAGTGATGAACATGAGCACATTGGATGTCGCCTTCTGCGATTATTCTATCCCCGCATCGGTATTTAATCTTATTCGATATTAAAAATGGATCTTCAAATTGTAATCTAAACCCGCATTCTTTCGTTATTTATAATATGTATTCAATTTTGATAGACTCTAAGAGAAATTATTGATCTTCACCATTTCCCACCCAAATTCGTTCTATTCAGATTGCTCTCGCCCTATTAATGCATCTACACGCTTCAGTGAGCGTTGTGAGGAGGCCGCGAGTCATTTTCTGGAATACTATCGGCGGGGTGAGCATATTTCTACCTTTTTGCATACAATTAACAACAATTTGCTACATATTTATGGATAATCAAAATGAAGCCATAATAAACCATAATCATAATCAACCTTTTCACTATTCTTGTTATCGTTTTAACCTTGGTTATCGTTTTAATGCATTTTTCTCTTTCAGTTCGTATCGATTGGGCTCGCACTCTACTGCGGGGCCGGCGCCCATAACTGCTTCCCGTTCTATGTTATCCGAATCTTCACACTATTCTTTGAAATTGAGTGCTATTCTCAGTGAGTTTATTGAGCAAACTTTTTCATTCAAGTGTCCATCATCTTTTTCTTTCCACTATTTATGATCTTTCATGAGGTTCTCTGATGGAATGTATAAATCATAATTTCATATAATTTCCAGGAGAAAAGAAAGACTGGCTCCACTGCGTTCCGAGGCGAAAGAATTGATGAAGAAAATGGCCGAGAACGATAAGAAGAAAGCCGAAGAGTCAAAGTCTCTTCCTGCAAAAGCACAGTAACGATGAATTCAATAAATTTCGAGACAATTTCTTCGTTTTCTTTGTTTCCTCATCAACCCCTTTGTTGAATGCTTGTACAATATCCATCAATTTTCCATTTTTCGTGTACAATAAAGCATTTGGTTTCCTGATTTGACAATGAATTTCTGCACATAAGTATCATAAGCACGAATTATCGATTTAAATTGAATTATGGCAGAATAGAAAAACGTTTGTATCAGAGACCTCTGTGATATTTTTATTTAAATTTCGTTTGTGATTTAAATTGTTCGCATGGAAAGGAAAAAAAAGCAAAAGCAAGGTCTTGGCCGGGGTCGAACCGACGACCTTCTGCGTGTAAAGCAGACGTGATAACCACTACACCACAAGACCAGACGGGTGACGGTAGTTAATTCGTCATTGTGAGTTCCTGCGTCATTGTGAATAACGTTGTAAGCGACTGATTTAACTCGTCACAATCGTCACAACTCCTGTATATTTCTCTTGAAGTACAATCGGGACGATTTCGGCACACATACCTTTTCCGATTCTCTCTAGGGATTTCGGAATCGTCATTCATATCGTAATTGTTGAGCAATCATTCTATCATCTCTTTACCGTAACAGCTTGTGAACGAAATAAATATAGGTTGAATCGCAATAAATAGAGAACATCGTGTTTCTCATCGACATCCTCGAGAAGATTCACCTTGGTTAGCCATTTCTTTGTAGCTATTTATGTCACTTAGCAATCGATAATGTCTTCCTCTCAATTATACTTTTCAGTTCTTGGTATTATCTTAAATGCGCTGCTCCTCTATCTCATTCGAACCAAGTCCAGCAAAGACATGGGAACTTACAAGAATTTGCTCGCCACTTTCGCTACCTACGAAATTTACCTCTGCTTCCTTCATGGATTTGTGAACCCGGTCAGCTTTCAACAGTAATTATCTTATAATGTTATGAACTTTGTAAAATATTTAAATTTATATTTCAGAAACTTGTAATCGCCGATTCGATTTTTAGCGCGGTTTCGTATACTGTCTGCGAGAGTCGAGTAATTATATTTCGGAACCGATACATATTTTTTTATAGTATCTCACAGCTCATTTCTGCACTTCGTTTTCTATCCCGTTCTCGCTGTGTTTTGTCCATTTTCTCTATCGATACTGGGTGATTCGGCAGTGCGTTCTTTTCTCAAGGGAAATCAAACCATTCTTTGTTATGTCAGCCCCACGAGGACAGCGCTGTTTTCGAAACCGTCCTTTGTGTTCTTTGTCGGTACGATTGAAGCACTCGACGGATTCTCATGGTGAGAACTAAGAAAAATGCAGCACTTTAAATACCAAATGATTGATTATCCATGTACAAATAAAATCTTCTCCTCGCCGGTACATTTTCAGTGTGTATGTAGGAAAATAAAGCGATGAATAGGTCCAGTTATTAGATTCTCCCGCACTACTTTCTCAAAATGTTTTCAATAATTGTCTATATTAAGCTACATTCGATACATCTTTCTCACATCCGGCGAGGAGTCTTATGAATTGACAATCCTTCGCGAACAGTTCCGCCAGAAATATAATCACACCATCACCGATGGATGGCTCGTGGCGGAATATTGGGTATTAACAATTTTCGAAATTTGAGATTTCCGCATAGAGTGTGAAATGTACGTAACGTATTTGTTACATTCTCGTTTCTGTCAGTCGAGCGGTCCCTCCATTTTGCTCTGATGGAGAGGGCACTTCCCTAGTCCCCCCCGGACCCCTCGTCTTTCTACCAACGACTCGACAAGATCGGAATCCCACC
Organism: Pristionchus fissidentatus; assembly: GCA_036245785.1. Classification (NCBI taxonomy): domain Eukaryota; kingdom Metazoa; phylum Nematoda; class Chromadorea; order Rhabditida; family Neodiplogasteridae; genus Pristionchus; species Pristionchus fissidentatus. The sequence continues at coordinate 651,403 of BTSY01000003.1, read as the reverse complement.
GTGGATGGGTATGACCGTTTGATGTTGGCTAATTTTAAGCAGGCACCAGTTTCGCAAATTCTCTATTTGATTGATGATTCGAGCTTGGTGGACTCAAGTGGAAGAAAGATGCGCCATCCGTTCGTCAGGACTGTCTTCAGCCTCACGTACATTCCCCTTTCCTCCTACGTCCATGGTCCTAACAATAAGAGGTGTCGTATATTCCTCCAGCAACTTCAAAGAAGATGTACTGTTAATGGGAAGAAGACCGATCCTCTGCCCCGACCCCAGCCGAAATGATCCGTCCATACTGAGAAGAATAATCCTGACCCCTGAAACCACATCCTCACCTGATGTTATCGTCTGACGTGATAAATATTGTCAATTTGTTCGCACACACCGCGAAAAGGTTTTTTTCTGTTTTTGATTCTCGTATTTTGAGGAGCACGGCTCTCTCAACATCCGTTCGCTATTCTTTTTCATCACTGGCGCAATCAAAATGTGCGGGACGTTTATCTGCACTGCGACTATCGCTGTTATGACCTACAGCTGCATTGTGAAAGCAACTCTTAAATCTCCGGCGTTTCGTGCCGTTCAGTTGGCTTTCTTGAAGGCGATTAGTGTGCAGGTATTTTTTAATTTAAAAAATTTCAGAAAAGGTAATTTTGCAGTCCTTCATCCCCTTCATGTGCATTTACGTGCCGTACTTCTGCGCAATGACCTTCCCGATGCTGCGCATTCCTGACTATCGAACGTCAGATTTATCTTACACTATTGTTTATAATTAAAAATCGCCGTAACTGGGTACCTGGTGTAGGCGAGACCGCCTTCTCAGAATGAATTGTCGGAAAGAATCTCTTGTTTTGGTGGCCGGGGATAGATGGTTTTATTCTCTAGACCAGTTGTACTAAAAGTACCGTTATAGATCCGATCTCTTCCCTTTGCTTACCTCTTTCTACCCTGCATGGGACGCCGCCGCGATCATTCTGCTCATTCGAGAGTACAGACATGGAGTCTTTCGCGTGTTGCGACCTTCGCAGGCGCAATCCAGCCAAACAGGATTTACAACGGTTACGTACTGATAATCGCTAGAATCTAGTTGGCGACACTCCTCTACGAGACAAATTCCCTCTCTTTTGCACAGTCATTCTTCCACAGACGTTTAATATTTTTTCACATTAAAAAATCAAAGCAAAACCAAATATCCCGGAATTTATTGTAATTTTTCCTTTACGGAATATCTATCGTAAAAAATTTTTCTTGACATCGTTCTTTTAAATTTTCCTTTCCTCTGTATTATTTGCATTCATTCATTTACTTTGTATTAATTCACATTGCAGTAGTTTTTATTCAAAAAAATTAGGAGTGAAATTAGCAACACCAGTCAAGTACGTATTTTTTAAATTCACTTTTTTATAACATTAGATCCAGTTTATCCACACTTTTTATTGACTACAATGCTAAGAATGGGAGTATAAAATTCAAGCGAGATTCATCAAATGATTACAGTTGTATAGTCAAACTGGCTTACAGAAGCTTTGGGGCGCTGAACAATTGTGACAAATGCAGTTCGGAACTCTTTGATTAGCAGAATGATCGCCGCCGCATCACATAGCGGGTAGAGGGAAGTCAGTAGGGGAAACAATTCGGCCGTTCGATAGTCAGGCAGATTGAACAGTGGAAAGGTTATTGTACAGGAGTACGGTAAGTAGAGACACGTGAACGGAATCAGCGCCTGCGAATGGTATCTGTTAATTAAAATGAGTAGGCTCATTACTCCTTTATCGGGTATTTTTCTAACGACGTTCCTTCTATTGTATTTCTAAAAAAAATACTTGATTTCCTTTTTCGATGACATATCACCCCTTTAAAATGATTAGCACGTTTGATCGTATCCCCTTCACGTGTGGATAGATGCTTTGATTATTACATTAGATCTCTGCTCTATGTACTACATTGATTATGTTATTATGTGGCATATTACTGCATGACTGTGATTTTGCACTAGTCAACCAACCGAAAGATGTGAGCCGGAAAGTAACAGTACCTGAACGCAAACTGCTTTTAGGAAGGCGAGTTGAACTTTGCGAAAAGCTGCAGACTTGAGACGCGCTTTGACAATGCACTTGTAGGTAAGAACAGCAAGCGTGGCGGTAGCGATAAACGACGCGCCAATCTTCATGCATCCAGTAAGGAAGAACCAGATTGAGTTCATATTGAGCACTCCGTCTCTCTGAAATCATGTTTTGCAAAAAGTTAAATCAATCCGCATTTTAGCCCTTTGTATTTAGTCTTACCCAGAACAACATTGGACAGATATTCTTAAATTGAGGTTAGAACGCGTTATTGATTACCCAGTACTCGGCGACGAGCCATCCTCTGGTGATTGTGTGGTTGTATTCCAGTCGGAATTTCTCCCGAACGATATCCAACGCAGGCGATTCTTCACTATCACAGAAGAAAATGTATCTCATGAAGCTGAAGAAGGGTACGGGGGATAAGTAGGGAGATAATATTGCCACTGGCGCTTACCAAGTTGTCCCGTCGAGAAGTTCGCACGTCACGAGGAAAACGATGAACCCCGGCTTCGAGAAGAGCGCAATCTTTTCGGGGCTAAAAATTTGGTTCAAAATGTGAATACAGTACTTTGAATCAAACAACAGTCCCGGGCGTTGGACTATGAGAAAATGGCGGTCGGACTAATGGTCTGTTATGCGGCGAAATGGCCTAGGATGCTACTAGTCCGGCAGCCGGCTATTCCAGAGTAAAATTGCAAGCTTACTTTCGGATAACCCAGAAGCGGTAGACGAAATGCGTGATGCACAGCGTGATCGGAATGGAAAAGGACGCACAGAATTGCGCCGTGAAATACTGAAGGGCTATCATGTGTCGGGAAAAAACTCGTTTCTTGTACCATCGCTTTTCGTGCCTCACTTATAATTGGTATATATTTCGTGATTCTTATTATAATTTACACTGTTATGCCTCGTTTCACAGCACCTTACGAAATATTATTATTATCACCCACCCTACTTTCGGCGAACGTATACATAACCACGCTGAAGATGGTTTCGGCACATACTACTTTCTGAATAAACAAATGTAAATATAATTTCAAAATGAATATTGAATTTACCGGATTTAGAATAGCATGGAGAAAGCAGAGGTAAATTTCGAAAGTGGCAAACGAGGCGAGAAGCCGTTTGTATGTTCCCATATCATTGTTCGACCGAGTTCGGATGAGGAAGAGAAGAAAACCATTGAGAGAAATGCCGAGTACTATAATTAATAGGAGGTTTTTGTTAATTTAGGCGAACAAAAAAGATTAATCTTAAAAATTCATGTCATGAGTTCGTGTGAACTGCAAGTAAATTATTCATTTATCGCAATTACCTATTCAGCTAAATCAAATCATATATTATTAATTACAGATAACTTGATAAAGAGATAATTAATGATGTGTATTGAAATGATAAAGTATGATCCTATTTCCTCGAAGCAAAATTGTTGTATTCTTTAAAAGTGTACCATTATTGTTAGTATGGCACAAAGACATAAGGATAAGGATAAGGATAAGGATAAGGGCATAAGGAGTATTTTTATATATCGTACAAAAATTAGATAATAAAACATTGTCCTTACCGAGAAAAACCTTCTCTAAAATCTCAATAGGGAACATGGCTCTCGTCTAGATTAGGAAAAACGATTATAATAACTGCTATTACAACTGTTATTCTCTTCCGTCGCCGCTGAAAAGTTCACGGTCGAGGGAATAATTACAATTAATAAAGCCGGTATTAACAATGACGCAAGTGATCTCCGTTCCAACAAACGAGCCAATGGGCACGTCCCAATGGGCAGAGCGCAGCGTGATAAGTTAAAAAGTAAAAATGGAATGGCAGGATGGGAAACTGGGAATATCAAATTCCGTCAGAGTATGCGATACTCTGACGGAATAAACAATGAATGAACGAGTGAACTATTCAACCAGTAGTAGCGTGTAGGGAAGAAGTAAAGGAGGCGGGAAAGAAGACCCGTTTTGCATTTTCGAGCTAGGCTCGTGATAGAAAAAAAACCGTGCTCGTTCCGCTTTCTCTCGCAAGCTGGACTTCGAAAAAATAAGGGGTACAAATATTTTTGCCGCGTCGTAGCCAGAACTATGAATAGTCGTCAATTGCATCAGCTTTTTCTATTATCAGAATTATATATTTTTCGCTTTAGAAATTTCACTACCATCCGCCCCTAGTTCCAAATATTCTGACCTCATGCACTCCGCTACGTTACGCCGCCTACTCGCAGAATAGGTAACTTTAGATTTTTAAAAATAATTTTAAGCGAATACTAATATTATTCATTCCGCTTACAATAGCTCTTGCAGATTGTGCGATATAAGTAAACTGTATCCGAGTTTTTACCCTCATTGAAGAAAAATTGAAGAGAAAAATTTATATTGATTATCTCGAACAAAAGTATGCAATTGTATTAGATTTTACAGGAAAAAAACTCATACGCTAATATTTATAGAGCCTATCATGTGGTATATAACTAATCTTTGCACAAGCTCTCTAGATACAATGCAATAAACAAAACATAATGAACAACATTAGCGGCTCTCGGAGACCATGTTTAATATTTTATTAATATCTGTGTTTTTTTTGCGGGGCGCACCTGCAGAATCTATGGTGGATATCGACATGCAGAACATGATTATGTAGCGAAAAGACTCATATATTTAAAGAAAAATGAAATAATAGAATGATAGGCATTGTGATGTACAAAAAAGGAAACTCTTAGTGCAGGTAATGCCGCACTTCACATGATTCTGTTTCGACGATTATAGATATTATCTATTTCATCCAATGAACTACTGGTCATAATAACCATCGGAACGAAAGTCAGTCTCTTTATTCAGTAGAATAAGATGCAACGCAAATATTCTGTTTTTTCCACAACATATTTCAGAGGTATTGCTAATATAATTCGAAAGAAACAAGGCATCAAAGTTTCGGGCGAATACTTTTGATCGATGAATACTTAAGAAGAACGTTTTTTTCCAACTTTGATGAACCATTCACTCATTTTCCCATCTATTCATTTTCGTCAGTCTCTATTTTCCGATTTACCGTTGATATATTCTCTCTAACTAGGAATAGTGATGTCGGATGAAGAATCTACAAATGCCGTATGAATGCAAATGTTAAGACAGGTAATAGATAAGTATTTTAAGGTAGATGATGCAATGGCGAGCAATATTTTCATGACCTACTTCTAAACGGTATTTATTTGTTACCCAAGAAATAATGATTGGAAAAACATTGGGGTGAAAAGGAATATTTACATGGTTACAGTCATCTTGTGGGGACTACTTTGTTGTTCCTTGGTGTTTCTTAACGACTGAGTGGGGGTCTGGCTGATATGCGAGGGGAATCCGAGCATCTCGAAGAATCCGTAGCGATACTCCTTGATAAGTAGGATGATGGCGGCCGCGTCCCACGATGGATACATCGACGTGAGTAGTGGGAAGAGGTCAGCCGTATGATAGTCGGGTAACTTGAATAACAGTAAAGTAGTGGTGCAACTGTACGGCGCGTAGAGACAGAAGAAGGGGATGGCAGTCTGTAGTTTTTTTTATTTAACGAGCTCGGATTGCAGTAATAAATCGAAGGCAATAAGGAAGAACGTCGGAGTACCTGAACACAGACAGCTCGCAGAAAGATCATTTGAACTTTTCTAAAAGCGACAGATTGCTGCTTCGCTTTCTGGATGTGGTTGTAGGTCAAGAAGGCCATAGTCGCGGTGGCGAAAAATGAGCAGATTATCTTGATGGCACCGGTTATGTAGAACCACAGTGACCAGATGTTCAGCTCGCCATCTCTCTCAAATATTATTAATTACTTAGTTAAGAAAGCAATTTAACCATTTGCCCCATTCGATATACTGTATTGTCCTATCGAGAACTGATGCATTATTTTCGTGGTACTCCTTATTTAAAAGTGTAACTTACCCAGAATTCGGCGACCAACCACCCTCTGGTAATGGTATGATTGTACTCCAGACGGAACTTCTCCCGAACAATATCCAGTGCGGGCGATTCATCACTGTCGCAGAGGAAGATGTAGCGCATGTAGCTGAAGTTGGAGGACGAATTTGGAGGATTTTGAAGTTGGAGGATTTTGAGATCTTTCGAAGTTTTAGATAATTTTTAACGCCACATCACAATAGTCTTAATGAAAAAAAATCATGTTCTCAATTCTACTCACCAAGTCGATCCATCCCCGACCTCACACAGTACCAGGAAAGCGACAAACCACGACTTTGAGAAGAGCGCGATTTTTGTAGGGCTGAAAGGAAAGTACTGTGGAATACTGTAATTGTCTGATCAGGAACTGTCGAATAAGCCAGAAACGGTAGAAGAAATGAGTGAGACAGAGAGTAATCGGAATGGAGAAAGAAGCACAGAACTGCGCTGTCGTATACTGAAACATGAATTAGTATTTGTAAGAAAATACAAATTTTATTAACCCTGCTTTCAATGTACGAGTACGTGTACATAACCGAACTGAAGATCGCATCGGCGCAGACTAGTTTCTGCAATTTGAAGTAATTAATGCACTTGTGGCCAATTGTAATTGTGGCCTTGTGATCAGAGACTCATAGGACGACACCTAGAACCTTATTCAGGATGTTCTTGGAAACATTCTTTGATTATATAATTGGGTGCAGAAAGTAAATACCGGATTCAGAATAATATGGAGGAAGCAGAGATACAATTCGAAGGTGGAAAATGCCGCGAGTAGCCGTTTGTACGTGCCCATTTCCTTATTGGATCTCGTTCGGATGAGATGGAGCAGGATGATGTTCAAGACAATCCCGAGTACTGTAATAGTCAGTCATTTATTCGTAAATCAAGGAATATGTGTACAAGAAAAATGAGTATACAAATCTGGATTAATCATATAGGAGTAAGTTCTGTACACATTGCCAAAAACGAAAATCACCGTTGTATTCTGTTCTTGAAGTGTTCAACGAAAACTTACTTAGATTCACGCGCTCGACGTAGTCGACAGTATGCATGTGCATCTTTAAATGTAGAATGGCAGGCAATCAGCACTATATAATCGACCATTAGACCATTATAATTTGTTAGGAGTCAGCGAACTTTTCTTGCATGTCTTGTTTTTGGATATTTTCTATCTAACCATTAAAGTAAATTGGCACTTCGAATGCCAAAGAATGTAACCCAAAATGTCTCTGTAGGATATAGGCTCACCTCTTTGAGATCGAGGGACACTGAGAAAAGTTTTAAGCGAGCATGACAGTGATGAGAGAGCACGCAATCAACGAGACAGAAAATACAATGATGCAAATGTTATAATAGATCCGATGTGGTTCATAAATTATCACTTGCATTGATATAAGCTCTCTAGACTTAATGCACCAAACAAGACGTAATTAACGTCATGAGCGTCGCTCGGCCACAATGTTTAATATTTGATTAATATTATCGCGGCAGGGAGCACCTGCACAATCTATGGTGCTGCTCGGGATACAGACCATGAGTATTCTGATAATTTGTGTCCGGTGAAAAATCATACAACAATTCGTAGAGACAAAACCTCCCAATATTGTCATTGTAGATGAAGCAGCAGCCTTTTTTATTTCGAATGTTATTTTTTATCGAATGAACTACCGGCAATAACAACGATCGGAGAAATGCAATTGCATTTTTCGGTAAAACAAAACTTTACCATTTACATTTGGTTAAATATCACAGTATGGCAACTGTTTAATTTACCGAAGTCGCTCGCAATTTTGTGACAGTCATCACTTCGCTCTGTTGAATACTCGCACGTTTAAGACAGCCGAAAAGCCCCTCCCGATAGTCCCTGATGAAAAGAATGATTGCAGCCGCGTCCCAAGCTGGATAGAGGGAGGTGAGCAGAGGGAAAAGCTCCGATGTGTAACAGTCCGGAAGTCCTAGCAGTGGGAAAGTTATGGTACACGAGTATGGAATGTACAGGCAAAAGAAGGGAATGGATGCCTGCAAAAGTTTTCATAGAAGACGCGTGTTACACATTAATATATTTATGACTTTTCATCTTGTGTGTGTAGCTTTACTACTCATGAGCCCAATATTTGTTTCTTTTGTTCATAAAAAAAGTTCAAATTACCTGAACACAAACTGCTCTTAGAAAGAGGAGTTGAATGTTTCGAAATGCATCAGATCGCAATTGTGATTTTACTATGTGCTTGTATGTGAGTAGAGCCATAGTTGCAGTCGCTATGAACGATGCTCCAATTTTCATAATTCCAGTCAGGAAAAAGAAGAAAGAGCGAATATTGAGCATCCCATCTCGCTGAAAAATAGCAGCTGAATTTTCTTATGTTCACAGCTTTGTTACCCAGTACTCAGCCACAAGCCATCCTCTAGTAATGGTGTGATTGTACTCTAGTCGAAACTTCTCTCGAACGATATCCAATGCGAGCGATTCCTCGCTATCGCACAAGAAAATGTAGCGCATGTAGCTAAATTGTTTTAGAATGAAAATATCTTCTGAAATTACTAACCAAGTAGACCCATCGAGCAGCTCGCACAGGACCAATAACATTACAAACCAAGTTTTCGTGAATAAAACTATCTTGGAAGGACTGAAATACAGCTTCCTATTGCTAAAGCTCGTTTAGTACCGTCGAATCATCCAAAAACGGTAGAGAAAATGAGTAAGGCAGAATGAGAAGGGAATTGAAAACGAAGCACGGAACTGAGCAGTGTAATACAGAGAAAAGATTATAATTTAAAAAAATATATATAACTAACCGGACTTTCGCTGAATGTATACGTTACTACGCTGAAGATTGATTCGGCAAGGACGATTTTCTAAAAAAAATAAGACAATTTGTTTTATTTATTTATTTCTGATTACCGGATTTAAAATTCCGTGGAGTAAACAGAGATAAATTTCGAACGTTGCGAACGAAGCCAGAAGTCGCTTGTAAGTACCGATGTTCTTTTTCGATTTCGTACGTATTAGATACAGCAAAAGCAGGTTAAGCAAAACGCCGAGCGCTGTACGAATTTCCATTAAGCTCGAAGGTAATAGAACAATTTCCAAGATTCAATAGTTGTCTTTGGGAGAAACTCACCGAGGTAGATCTTCTCCACAATTTCTATTGTGAACATAACCAATTTTCGAATTAACCTGAAAAAGACAGTGTTGACGAATATCAATAGGGTTTGTACAGCGCGCATAAAATGATAACCATATGCTAATGAATCTGCTCTTAGGCAGTCTCGTTTTCCTTACTTTTTTATAGTAGACCAATGAATTCCCTTGCGAATGAGTCCAGTTAACAGGGAAGGAAAACGGGGAAGGAATAGTTTGGTTTTTTTTATATAAAGAAAAAAAGAGTATTCGTCATTATCATCCCTGGAACACGAGTGATAACTCTTTATGTGCCCTTTTGGCAAGAAAAAAAGAGTGCAGTAAGGGAAGATCTCATTCTCTGGGCCGTACATAGGAAAGCTGCTCAGTTCTCAAGGGATATATATTCAAGCGGGCGCCTCCCATCATAATAATCATCCCGTAAATTGTACTAACAATTCTATAGAAATAAAGCTCCTTCGAATCGGTTTTTACAAGAAGGCCATTAGAAGAAATCATAACGTGATAATAGATACAACTCATACGAGGCGCCTTTAGGCAGCACAAGTTGAGAAGCCTATAATATCATAATAGACCTCCTGAAGAGGCGAGTGATCTACCGAGTCTGTTACTCCAGATTAGAAGTCACCTGACCTGGGGCTATCGAAAAACGTGTTGAAAATGGGGGGTTAAAAAATTGATGTGCACGCAGATCCTCAAATTTCCCATGAAACGCGTGATATGTTAAAAAATTTTATACTATACCAACCTTGAATGAACCAATGATCAAACTATTTCGACTTTGAAGCAATCAAAATGATATTTATACAGACACAATTATAATCGAAATGCAAACATTTGCGAGGGAAAACGACTTGAATATAATATTTATGTTCCATATTTTAAAAAAAATTGCTTTTATGCGGTTTCCTTATACTTATAAGGCTTATTGGCTCAGATTACTTTGTTCTTTTACTCTGAGGGACTGGATCGTCGTCTCTCTTCGATCCCTTTTCTTTGCCCCCATCAACTGCAGAAGTCCCTGGCGGTACTCCTTGATGAGCAGAATGATTGCTGCTGCGTCCCAGGAAGGATAGAGTGAAGTTAGTAGGGGAAAGAGTTCAGCTGTGTAATAGTCTGGCAAGTTGAACAATGGGAAAGTGATAGTGCACCCATACGGCACGTAGAGGCAGAAGAAGGGAATGGACGCCTGTAATTTTTTAACATATCGAATTGCAAAAAAATTTTTAAACAATAAGTGACAAATCCATTACTTTAGACCATACATCACCGCATTTCGGAAACATTTTTCTGATGAGGCGATGCCTTTACTTTGTGTTTGCTAAGCAACCTATGCAAAATGGAAGAATGGACATTTTTTATAAGAAAAAATAATCGTGTACCTGAACGCAAACCGCTCTGAGGAAGACGAGTTGCACCTTGCGGAAAGCAGCGGATTGCAACTGTGCTTGCATGATGTGATGGTAGGTCAATAGGGCCATAGTTGCAGTTGCAATGAACGACCCACCCATCTTGATGCATCCGGTGATGAAGAACCAGATGGACCGGATGTTGAGGACGCCATCACGCTGAAATTTGGAGTGAACTGGGAAAATGTGCGTGGACGAAGTGGCAATTCGTGATAGTAAACACGTGAAAACATGATAACATTCAACGCACCCAGTCAGCCCCCTCATCGTTTTTTTTTTAAATATTGCATCTTGCAATGGTTACCCAATATTCCGCAACGAGCCATCCCTCGACTATAGTATGGTTGTACTGCAGTCGGAACTTCTCTCGAACAATACTCAATGCGGGCGATTCGTTGCTATCACAGAGGAAAATGTAGCGCATGTAGCTGAAATTCGATATACATTATGAATAAATATAGGTATACAAATACATAATAAAAGCAAATAAACTTACCAAGTTGCTCCATCTCCAACTTCACACATTACCAGAAGTAGGACAAACCAAGGTCTGGTGAACAAAGCTATTCGTGATGGACTGAAAACTTCCTCGATAAAGTAATATGAAAATCGATGGCCTACTGCCGAATGAGCCAGAAACGATAGAGGAAGTGAGTGAGGCAAAGTGTGATTGGGATAGAGAACGAAGCACAGAACTGAGCAGTGAGAAACTGTAATTCTCATAATTAATTATCGTTATCCGTAAGTGCTTACTCGGCTCTCAATATACGTGAACATTGTCGCGCTAAAAATAGTTTCTGCGCAGACGACTTTCTGAAATATATTTATGAAAGATTTAATTTTATTCAAATACACACAGGATTTAAAAGCGCATGAAGAAAACATAGGTAGATTTCGAAAGCCGAAAACGTCGCGAGAAGTCGCTTATACGTGCCCATATTCGCGTTAGATTTGGTTCGAATAAGATGAAGAAGAATCGCATTCAGTAGAATACCGAGAACTTCAAGAAAAAAACTTTGTAATATTGTATTAGTTCTCCTGGTTTTTTTTTCATAACAGACAATTTATTAACTAAAAAGACAAAAATAAAACATACCGATACTGATCTTCTCCAGTACGTCGAAAGTTTGCATTATCGTCCCTTTAATTGACCCACAGCAGCTGACAATCAATATCCTTTTCGTCAGGACCAGTAAATGAAATCGTCGTAGATAAATGTTAGTCTGTGTTAAGATTGACGGGAATCAATCTCGTGCTAGCTAGCCTGACAATGAACGAGCTTGGGAATCTGCAACACGAGTGCCAATTTGTAGGTGGTGGGAAAGATCGGTAGAAGAAATTGGGTAGACTAGAGTTCCACCAAATACCAAAGAATTTCGACGTATCAGCATCTCCTTTTCCCCAGTAATATTCTTCTGTTTCTTATCGTGGCACACATATTTCTCTTGAACAATTTTTGACTCTGAATTGGAAAAATTTGGAAAAAGTTCATTTGGAAAAAAAGGGGTTCACGAAGGTTATTGCGACAGCGAAAACTTCCATATTCGCCTGTGCTATATAGAATTCCTCTCTGGATTGGATTTCATTTTTTTTGTATTTTTCTTTAGTTGAACGTGAATTATGATAAGCATTTGTAGTGGTCGGGAAAAAGCCGGAAGCAGAGAACAAGATGTGTGGGGGCGGTCGGAAATATCGAGGTGCATTTATTAGCGGGTGTACATTGTTGTGGGAGCAAACGGAAATACTATCATCTCGTGTGTTTATAATGAGATGATATTCCTCAAGGTAGTTTACATTTCTGCAAGGTATTAGATAGTTGACTGTTTATTGTTAACAGAGAGGTTTGTTTTATTCAACGTAGAAAGTAGAAATCTTAGAGACATAATGGCATACAGCTAAAAAAATGCCGTCAAATATTGCGTTCTGCACATCTTCTGCGGGGACATTTTGTTAAATATATGTATAGTATATACATACATACGTATTTATCCAACTCATTTAATGCCATATTTAGGAACGATAATTATCAATTAATTTGTCCATTCGTAATTGCCAGACGTATATTACACATAATATCATAGATCCGTTCAATCAGACGAGTGTTGGAAGCGTGACATGATGAATGACAAATCAACAAAGGCCACACATAAGCTGGTAATTAGTGTGTTGTCATCGAGCGCGTGGCGCTACGAAGAAGACACACAAATGGATGTTAGTTCAAGGACAATTCGTGACCAACACCGATCACGCTTGCACAGCAACCTTATAGGATCTTTAATAACAATAAGAATGCAATTCGATATATCTCCTACGTCTCATAACTGCTTTATAATATTGATAACCATTTATAAAGTGAGTGTGGAGGCTGCTTTATTGTCCACACATTTTCTCATTTTTAATAAATTTATTTCTTATACAAGAGTAGATAGATGGTAATACAATGAAAATATTACGGGTGACGTGTTGCTCACATTGCAATAGTCATTGTGAAGGAACTTATGTAAAGTTCCTCCGCATTTATTAATCACTTAGAGGTAGTAAGATATTCATTGATTAGTTGGTGTGGTGTCGGTGTTGACTTATGGGACTAAATGTTGTTACATGGTTACAGTCATCGTGTGTGGGCTGCTCTGCTGTTCCTTCGTGTTTCTCAGTGACTGAGTGGGTGTTTGGGTAATGTGCGAGGGGGCTCCGAGCATCTGGAAGAATCCATATCGATACTCTTTGATGAGAAGAATGATGGCTGCAGCGTCCCATGAGGGATACATCGACGTCAACAGCGGGAACAGTTCTGCGGTACGATAGTCCGGCAATTTTAGAAGGGGGAATGTGATGGTGCAGCCATATGGAATGTAGAGGCAGAAGAAGGGAATGGCTGCCTGTAATGTACTTCGTTCTAATACTTTCTGATATCTGCTAGCGATACTAACATTTCTCATGCAAACATGAAGAGCAATGAAAGTCACAGTGAAGAAACAATTCGATTACCTGAACGCAAACAGCTCGCAGGAAGATCATCTGGACCTTTCTAAAGGCGTCCGATTGTAGTTGCGCTTTCTGGATATGGTTGTAGGTCAAGTAGGCCATCGTAGCTGTAGCGATGAAAGAGCCACCCATCTTGATGCATCCAGTGATGAAAAACCAGAGGGACCGGATGTTCAACTCGCCATCTCGCTGAAATGTGCTGATTACTTCTTAGTTAACGAAGCGAGTACCTTTTCTTAGAAAAAAATATTTAGAAATTAATCAAAATAGTAAATTACCCAGTACTCTGCTACCAGCCATCCCCTGGTAATGGTATGATTGTACTCCAGACGGAACTTCTCCCGAACAATATCCAGTGCGGGCGATTCATCACTGTCGCAGAGGAAGATGTAGCGCATGTAACTGAAGTACATGAATCAATGTTATGAAATAATGCCAATTAGTAAACTTGAGTTCCCTCAATTAGCATAATTAATGTTAATTAGTTCCATTTCTCCCAACCCACTCACCAAGTCGCTCCATCGCCAACCTCACACAACACCAAGAATACGACAAACCACGTTTTCGAGAAGAGGGCAATTTTGTTGGGACTGAAAAAGAATACTGTAGCTAACGATTTACGCCGATTACTAACTATCGAATGAGCCAGAATCGGTAGAGAAAATGAGTGAGACACAGCGTAATCGGGATAGAGAAGGATGCACAGAATTGCGCAGTCGTATACTGAAATATATAGTGTTTTGTTGTAAATAAGTGTACTCGAAATTCTCACCCTGCTTTCACCATACGTGTACATAACCGCACTGAATATTGCTTCGGCGCAGACGATTTTCTGCAATATCACTCTACTGCTGAGAATGTTGCGCTAATAATATCGGACACTCGTAGTCAGGCCCGTTATCGACGGGTGGTCTAGGGACACTATATTTTAAGAATTGGATCTAAGAAGATAAATACCGGATTGAGAATGATGTGGAGGAAGCAGAGGTACAATTCGAAGGATGAAAACGCCGCGAGGAGGCGTTTGTACGTGCCCATTTCCTTGTTGGATCTTGTTCGAATGAGATGGAGCAGAATGACGTTTAGAACTATGCCGAGTACTGCAACGGGATTTACTCAATTTAGAAATTTATGAATATATTAAAATGATTCGATGAAAGGAAGAAATATTTGTTAAAACAGTGCTTATGCTGAAATAGTTGCTGTGCATCACGCACTTTTGGTATTGGGCAAAATGCTATTTTCACATATGTATTTATTAAAAAAATGTTCAATAAAACGTGATATGGAAACTTGCTGAGGTTCACTCGTTCCACGTAGTCGATAGTAAGCATGTGCATCTTTGCTTGGCTCTCGAGTCTTCCCAATGAACTGTAACAGTCGATTTATACCACGCGTCTTATAAAGGCTACACGGCTGGTAATAAGCATTAAATAATAAGCTGACACTGATTCGTTTAACATTTAGGTGTTCGTAAGTGCGAGACAATCCTGGAGCAAATAAATATTCATGAAAATGCACGCAAAATCATTCTATGAAAGTAATTTGGTATCAATTCAGGGTTTAAAAAAAGTAGAGCATTTTCGGTGCACCACTTCAACGTGCATTCGAAAGAAATACGAGCCAAATGCTTTAGAAGGGTGAAAATATCAGATCAAAATAGCAACTATAAAGGCATTGGAGTGGAATTTGCACAGAAACTACTGCGCAGTAATATTTTTACAGTCGACTATGCAGATAAGTGTATGAAAGTTTTAGTTTACTTTAACAGTTCTCTCCCATCAGTCAAGACATGATGCCTGTGCGAAATGATGAGAGAGTACGTGCATTAACGGTTATCCTCTACCGCTTTTATACTACTGCACACCTTTTAAGAATGTGGGAACTTGAACAACCAGTCGGTTCACAAAGGATCGAGCGGTTCGAAAACATTACACTTCTTGGGAAAATCGGAGAAACTCATTAGTAAACTGAGTGCACGCTTGGTGATGGGAAAAAGCATGGATCACATGGTGGGAAAACACGATCCAGCACGAAGATACTGTCTCCATTTCGTAGTTTAAAATGGGCGATATCATTAAAAAAAGTAATTAAAACGAAGTTTGCGTTCCGTGCAATAAGTGGATCTATAATAGGCGCCAAAATTCGTGCGGGCACTGGTATCGCGTGCAAGTCTTCTATGGACGAAGTAATCTCATTTCTTCCGCCTAGCTGAAATGAGCCCGCTAATTTAATCGAATTCACCCAGTTCCTCTGATACATAAATCAAGCAAAGTACCGCAAGGAAAACGCGATTACCATCATATTATTCCTTTTATATTATCTCAGTAGGTTTTCAGATAAACAAGTGATGCAAACGTTTGTGAGCATAATTTTACATTCGTCACTATTTTTCATTCAAAATAATACATCCAATGATAACATTCAATTGTGCGGATCCTAACATAAAGGAGGCAATCTACGCGCTTTTCTGAAAATAAGAAGATGAAAAATAACTATTGCACACTACGTTTTACAAAGCATGAGTTAGAGATCGGTTTTGACAAACCACCTAACAAATCATCCGCAGAAAGTGTGAGAGAAGGGGCAAAATAGATTCTTGGGAGACTACCAGATAGATCAAAAGAAGTTAACGCACTCTGTTGAGAGTTCAAATTTCTACTTCTCAGGAATTCGTCTATAGTATGGGATATTCCGGATATCCCTACATATCTGCCGTCGTTCTTGATGGAATCACTTCATTTCCTCGTTAAGGCCGTAGATTGGACATTCAACGGCGGGAGGAATGTGCAGTACACATAATACCGAATCCATCAACATTATATGCTGCCACCGGCGGTATTTCCGCGTTGTATGTCGCTCGTTCACTTATTATCTTCTTAATATTGTAATTGACCGTTCACGTTCTGTTCACATTGTAGTTATTTCTGATATTGTCATCTCAATTTAGCAAATTCCTTTTTATTGCAGTTAATATATCATACACATCGTTACTTCGGAACATATTTTCTGCTGTAATTGAAATCTCATTCCATAGCCGTGTCTGATTGAAATCACTCGCAGTTTCCCACAGAAGTCGGTGCATTGTGGTAGATCGGGAGCGTGATGGTGGGAACATCACGGACACTTTACAATTCTTTCTCACGAACCTCTCGATCGCCGAACAAATCCTGTCTCCACCAAAAGCACGCCCACAGTTTTCTCACGATAAGCAGTAGTGCTGAGAAGAGCAATGCAGGAATACCGAATCCGATTATGGTATTTCGGAGATCAATTTTCAAACAGTGATTCGAAAATGGAAGGATAAAATGTGGATGGTATGAATATTCAAACTCGATTATTCGGTTTGCATGTTTTTTGATCACTACGATTTCTTTATGAAATGAGACAATATAAATCGCAATTGGATTTAAAAAGAATCGTTCACCGTGGCATAATTGCTGTCAGCTGTCGCTGACATCTTCACTTCTAATCGTACCATTCAGAAAAAAAACGCGTAGTCACTAGAAAAAAATTCCTATAGTATGATTCATAAAAGATAGAAATGAGAATTCCAAGAATAAATCAAAAGGAATGGCGCGGTGGTTAGCATTTGATGACCAACCATTTATAAAGCAATGAATGCCACTATTATATGAATTTTGGTGCACAGCTTCAAATGAGATACACACACTTCGTTCCTCTATTTCTGCTCTTCACTACCGCTGCGGCTTTGCAGTGGAATGAAACCAAGCACAGTTTCGATAATGGGGTAGATCTAATCATTCTTCTATTGCTTATTTTTGCCAATTGAAAATATTTTCCCCGCAGTATTTCTGTTATTTGTTGCCAGTCATGATGTGCTAGGCGATGAAATTCTGCCAGGCGACTGGAGAATCCTTCCAAGCTTACCCTCACCGTAATGGACGCAGTGTGGAATATATAATTTATGTGAAATCAATACACCATTTTAATAAGAACATCGGGTTACAAAGAAGCCAGAATATTTATATTTGCGCCAGTGGCCGCACATATATGGATTTGCCGATGTGGACACTTAACTGTTGTACGACAGTGTTCTTGACTGGAATCTTCGGGGCCTTATGACTTGCATCAATCCTGTTTGATTAGCAGAATGAGTGCCGAAGCGTCTCAAAATGGATAGATCGAGATGGGGGAAAATATCTGATCTACAATTGTGGACTGCGGTGGTGGGTGAAGAGCAGGGATTTCGGTTCGTTGTTGCGCGGATCCTATGATACAAGATATTTTGCTGGTACGGGTACAACTTCCAACATACGACCCGGATCCACTACATTTTTGCTGATAATCCTCCTTTAATGTTCGAAATGCTTTATTTATTTATTATGCATTCAATTGTTATTAATAAACATGAAGGGTGGAGTCGGAGTTGTCTGTTTAAATTGCTACCGTCATTGTGTGGGGGCTGCTCTGCTGTTCTTTCTTGATTTTCAATGACTGGGTGGGGGTGTGACTTATGTGCACGGGGACTCCCAGCATCTGGAAGAAACCATAGCGATATTCCTTGATGAGTAGAATAATAGCAGCTGCGTCCCACGACGGATACATCGACGTCAACAGCGGGAAGAGCTTTGCAGTATGAAAGTCGGGTAGGTTAAACAACGGCAAAGTGATGGTGCAAGCGTACGGAACGTACAGACAAAAGAAGGGAATGGCTGCCTGTAATGTATTGCATACATGATTTAACACGAAAAATTGAATACCTGAACACAGACAGCTCGAAGGAAGATCATCTGGACCTTTCTGAAGGCGTCCGATTGTAGTTGCGCTTTCTGGATGTGGTTGTAGGTCAAGTAGGCCATCGTAGCTGTAGCGATGAATGATCCTCCCATCTTGATGCATCCAGTGATGAAGAACCAGAGGGAACGGATGTTCAACTCGCCATATCGCTGAAATGTTGAGTGATGAGATAGGTAATTAAGTTACCAAAGTTGTAACTCACCCAGTATTCAGCGACTAGCCATCCCCTTGTAATGGTATGATTATATTCCAGGCGGAACTTCTCCCGAACAATATCCAGTGCGGGCGATTCATCACTATCGCAGAGGAAGATGTAGCGCATGTAACTGTAGTTGGAATAATTAGTTGATAATCATTGTTAATTAGTATATCTAAAAAATAACTAGTTATTCCCATTTCTCTCAACCCCCCCACTCACCAAGTCGCTCCATCGCCAACCTCGCACAGCACCAAGAATACGACAAACCACGTTTTCGAGAAGAGCGCGATTTTGTTGGGACTGCAGATGTGGATACTGTGTGTTACAATTAAAAATATTTTTTCTAACTATCGAATGAGCCAGAATCGGTAGAGAAAGTGTGTGAGGCACAAAGTGATCGGGATGGAGAAGGAGGCGCAGAATTGAGCTGTAGTATACTGCAATGTACATTTGCCTTTAACCTTCACATTACAAAAATATTATTAAGTTTCAAAAAGATATTTGAGAGTCTCACCCTGGTTTCACCGTAAGTGTACATAACCGCGCTGAAAATTGCGTCAGCACAAACGATTTTCTGGAAAATGAAGTAATTAGAGTAGATGTTGCACCAATAATATAGGAGACTTATAATAAGGTCCCCTTTTGACGGATATGTGTCAATTTGTCCAATTAAAAAAGTATTGCAGGACGAACCGGATTGAGAATGATGTGGAGGAAGCAGAGATACAATTCAAAGGATGAAAAAGCTGTCAGAAGCCGCTTGTACATTCCCATATCCTTGTCGGATCTCGTTCGGATGAGATGGAGCAGAATGATGTTTAGGATTATACCGAGTGCTGAAAAAGAAACTATGAGATATGAATACAAATAGTAAAGCATAGCACTCAGAAGTGGTCATAATATAGCAAGAACTTTAACCATAGTACTCGCTATAGTATCCTTCAACCCCTGAAATCGTCAGCAAAATTTGAAATAGCTTACCGAGATTTACTCGTTCGACGTAGTCGATAGTTAGCATGTGCATCGTTGCTTGGCTATCGGCTAATGTGGTCCGAATGAACTATAACAACCGATTGTGTAACCTTTATAATGCCACGCGAGTTTTATAAAGGTTACGCGGCGAGTGATATGCATTACACAATAAGCGTCAGGGTGACAATTAGTCGTTTAACAATTAGGTATTCATGCAGCTTGATTCAATCATAGACTAGAAAAACAGGCGGAAATGACACGTACGTTTTGTTTTTAAAATATTTGCCGATTTGTAATTGATGTCAATTTAAAGAGAAAGTAATACAGAAAAAAAATATTTTATAGTGCTTTTTGCGATATTACAAACCTACGACGGTGAAAGGCCATAGCCGAAACTCTGGCACTTTCAGGAATAATATTTGTATTCATAACTTGGTGAAAGGGTCACGACCGACGACGAAACGGGATATTGTTTGAACAAAACTCAGCCACAAAAGGCTAACAGTATCCCAGAAGTGTTCACCTACGGTTCTTCTTCACTGTTTTTATACCTAAGCCTTTCCTAAAGAGTGGGAACTTGAACGACCATACGCAATCAGTTCGCAAATGGTGGCAAAAGATCGAGGTAATCAAAAATATTACACATCTTGAGAAAATCTTGGCAACTAATTAGTAAACCGAGTGCACGCATGATAAACAGGTCTGCGGTACTGGGAGAATATCACGGATCGTTCGCATGGTGGGAAAATACGAGCGAGTACGGCAAACGCGTTATTGCAATCGCTGTTGCCCTTTTGTAGATAAGAAATAATTGATGTTTTTTGACAGAAATGATAGTTGCGTTACTTGACGCCTCACTTGATTGAAAACAAATAAATTATGCAATCCTAGCTGAATTGTGCACATAATCATACGCACTTATGCGTCCAATGCTACTAGTGCTCCACTTCTTCGGAATCCATCTCTAGTAGGTTAATATTCCGGGTATCCCTATATATCTGCCGTCGTTCTTGATGGAATCACTTAATTTTCCCGTTAAAGCCGTTGATTAACTATTCACCGGCGGTAAGAGGAATACATAAAACGGTACACATAAAACGAAATCCGTCAGCTTTACATATTGTCGAAGATGTTATTTATGCATTTTAAACTCCATTTTTACAGGCTAAATAGAAACAGTTATCTAAATTTTAACGCACTATAGCTATTTCTGATGTTTTCTTCAGAAATAGAAATTTTCCGTAGTTGCATTTTCGCCTGCATTGTGTCTCACTTACTTGTCACTTTGATTTGATCGTATCATTCTGTTGCAAAATATTGCGAAGAAACATAGTACTGCTATTACATTTATAAAATGATACGATCAAACAAAATGTCGAACTGGGGACTTCCTGTGTTTACCGAGACGAGAGAGCACGCAAAAGCGAGAGGGTCGCTATGGTAAACAACGGAAGTTCGTTATTCGGCTTTTTGGTATGATTGTATTATTTTACAAATGTAATAGAAAAAGTAGCTGTTAAATTTTTTTTGTACTGTTCTTTTGTACTGTACATATCTTTTACACCCAGCATTACAAATTCATCACTTTTCGGAGAAAGGAAAATAATGTTTTCGTTGATGCGCCCTTTACAAGAAGTAGCCGATGCAACCATTCCAACTTTAAATGTGACCACTTGAGCGAGATTCAAATGAGATTTGCTCACTTTTCCGTTCTCCTACTATTCTCTACATCCGCTGTGGCCCTGCAGTGTTACCAAGGTAGGTCAAATTATTGAACATGGATAACACTAGGAATGTCCAATACTCATATTGTATTTAACCTTTTGTTATCTGCAAGTTTATGAGTATACATCGTTACATGTGTATAAACATCAGTTTGAGAGTAAATTGTTGTGAACATCGACATGAGAAAGGAATCTACTGTAAGTTAACTTCCATATAATGTTTGCCATGCAAACTAATATGGAAAAGGAAAGTTATTTCTAAACGCGTATACAGTCCACCATTTCTCTATTACTCGTGCTGATAAGCGGATCTCCACCGCCAGAGACTGCATTCACCTATATCAGGCAGCATCCCGAACTGACTCTGTGTCCAAGCTGGGCTCGTTGTGTGTCGTCTTCGAGTAAGGACTTTAATGTTGAAAATACTAGCACAACTATGACAAATTCACAAATAGCTGTTTGAAATAATTAAACGTTCCGTTGCTATTTCGGATAGATGAGAGAGCATGACAATGAAAGAGACACGCCAAGTTATAGAAAGAGAGTACACACTACATTTCATGAGCGTATCATTATAAAATTGCAATAGCAGAAATTTATCCTTTTCAAACGTTTAATATATAGTGCAATGATAATTTTTATAAAAAGGAACACAGGCACAACAGCACCTACGTTCGTCGGCATTATGGTTGCGAATCCGCTTGCAACATCCTCAAGGGGCAAACGGAAATCACACAAATGGTATTTAAGGGGGCCGTTCTCCCAAATTCAAAATAAAAAAACTACTACATGAAAATGTGCGTTACATATTCATGTATATTCTGGAAAAAATATATTTGTGCAGATTCGTTTTTGCTATAATACGGGGATCTATCAATGATATCGATTTCAGGTTTCCGGAAAGTTCACGTTTTGTCAAAAGGCGGAAGGCACGTGCGCGTTTCAGGCATGACAAAAGAACGCTGCAACAGCATACATTTTAAAATTATATACGCTTGTATAAATAGTATACATATTCATGATAAAAATACGTATTTTAACGATAAACATATATTTTCTGATTACACAATTATAATTATTAATTAGATACAATTGCGATGAATATAATTATTTATGCACTTTAAACAAAGTTTCCAAAAATATTTTTTTTGAAGAGTATATCGGCATTGTTGGTCAGTTTATCACAGCTGTATGACAGTTCTATTGACGACTGGAATCTTCGGAGATCGGAAAATGTTGATCAATCCCATTCGATATTGCTTGATGAGCAAAATGATCGCGGCCGCGTCCCATGAAGGATAGAGAGAGGTAAGGAGAGGGAAGAGATCGGATCTATAACATTTTCTGTATTACTAATTAATTTATGGCATTTTTTTGATAAGCAATTGATATTTGATTTATAATTATAGTCTTAACGTAATCAAATTTATTGTATAACTGTAAATTATGTGGGAAATACCACGGACGTTCGGTAGTCAGGCATTTCCAGCAGTGGGAAAGTAATTGTGCAAAAGTACGGCATGTAAAGGCAGAAGAAGGGCACGAACGCCTGAGATTTGCGAACTCATTATGTCGAAATTGCACTGTATTTATAATTAATGAGGTCAGTAGAGCATGAAATTGAAATGCAACTCGACAGCTTTCATTATGAAGCTTAACAGGCAAATAATATGTCAGAAAAATATGCGAGTTAGAACGATGCAAGTATATAATTCCTCCCTCACAAAGTGCTACATCCAAGCCACAAGTCCGCCATTGTGTCCGGATTATCCTTTTTTTAAATTTATAATATTTGTATGTTAGCTTTACCTGTACAGAGACGGCCTTGAGAAACGACAGTTGCAGCTTGCGAAATGAGTCAGATTTCAATCGTGCACTGGTTATCGATCGGTAGGTCATAATTCCAATCGATACGGTCGCAATGAAAGATCCGCCCATCTTTATTATACCAGTGATGAAAAACCAAAGCGAACGAATGTTGAGAATACCGTCACGCTGAAAAAAAGACATTTTTATGAAATCATTATTTTTCCGAGTTACCCAATATTCAGCTACCAGCCATCCGTCCTGTATTGTACTATTGTACTGCAATCTAAACTTTTCTCGAACAATATCCAATGCGGGCGATTCGTCGCTATCGCAGAGAAAAACGTAACGAAGATAGCTGCAAAATTGTTTTAGAAAAGGAAATATATCCAGTCAAGACTCTATTCAACGGTAGATGTCCGGAAATTGCACGAAATGAATAGATCTTGATTTTGTTTTCAATTTGCATGTGCTAAGTAGTGCTTACCAAGTTGTGCCATCCAGAAGTTCGCAAATGGCGAGAAATATGAGGAATGACGGTCTCGAAAAGAGGACTATCTTAGTAGGGCTAAATAATTAAATTTTACAATTAGTTCAACACAAATTTTGCACTTCCGAATAACCCAGAAGCGATAGAGAAAATGCACGAAACTGAGCGAAATCGGCATAGAGAATGAAGCGCAAAAGTGAGCTGTGCAATACTAAAAGAATATTTATTCTTTCTTGTTTTAAAATAAATAAAAATACTCACTCTACTTTCGTAGTACGTGTACATGACCGCGCTGAAAATCGATTCGGTAGTGACAATTTTCTAAAATAATTTGAAGAGAAGTTATTGAGCGAGTGAATTACCGGATTCAGAATACCATGAAGGACGCATAAATATATCTCAAAAGTGGCAAATGACGCTAGCAGTCGCTGGTACGCTGCTCCAATATCTTTGCTCGGATTGGATCTTATGAGACAAAGAAGAAGCAGATTCAGACAAATACCGAGAACTGGAAAGCACAATATTTTTCCAGGTTAGAGCACCAAACAAAAACAAATTTCTAAAATTTGAAGAAACTACAGCTAGACTTACCGAGATGTATGCGCTCGATTGTTTCTAGAACGAACATAATCCAGGATGTAGCGAAGTGTGAACTAGATATGTGAGGTTTCTGCGCTCATGAGATGCGAGTGTAGAGTAGATGAGACGTTAGATAGGCGTTGAGTTGAGTAATCATTACTATTTTTCTCACGCTTGAAAAGTTCACGGCTTAACGAATTAGCAATTACGGCTATTTATGAGGCTCATCATACAAGAGATCAGACATCAAAAGAATATATGTGCAGGATATAGATACATTACTTACTTATCCGAAGAGGTTCTGTGACCAGGTGACATTTCATGACAATATTTGCAGTTACAGAATGCCATTTAAATTCCCTTGCGTCCACTTTAACGCAATTTACAAGTGGAGTGTTAGCACGAAATCGTTTATCGACTAATACAATAAAATCCGAATAACGGCAAATTTCAGTAACACTCAATTAAAAAACAACGAAACCAAACGAGGAACTAATCTAACTATATTAATGATCTAAATAAATCTAAATCAAAAATTCAAGATCTAAATCTCTGCTTGAATGCTATCCGACGCTCAGCCCGATTCGTCCTGAAATATGATTATTTACTAATTTAAATAACTATAAGTCAAGTGTGGAGCCAATGTGTCAGCAGGTTCCGGGCTACTCTCTGTATAAAAGGGTATTCCGGAACCATCTGGCTCATTTTTTTGAAAAAAAAAGGATCTTTTGACAGGCCATCTCCAACGCATCGCAGAAGCGCGCTTACAAGGTACGCGTGTACAAACGTTTCATCTCCAGTTTTGCATAGAAAATATATGAATTCAGATATATATATTTAACTAATTGACCTCTTTTTTTCTTGGTCTAGAGTTTTGTAAATAAAATTTCCGAATTAAATAATTTAAAATCAATATACCTCATCAGTGGTGCACTCTCCCTCTTCCTTCTCCTTTTTCACAATGCCCTTCTTTGAATCTTCCTCTTCTTTCTCTCCCTCTTCACTCTCGATGTCACTCATGAGAAAGTCGCCCAGCAGAGAGGAGTCGCTGAAATTTTGTCATGAATTTTGTTTATCACTTAAAAATATTGGAGAATATTTATAGATGGGCC
Organism: Pristionchus fissidentatus; assembly: GCA_036245785.1. Taxonomy (NCBI): domain Eukaryota; kingdom Metazoa; phylum Nematoda; class Chromadorea; order Rhabditida; family Neodiplogasteridae; genus Pristionchus; species Pristionchus fissidentatus. The sequence continues at coordinate 626,223 of BTSY01000003.1, read as the reverse complement.
TCAAAACAATTGATTTTCCCTGTGCTGTTTATTGTATTTTTAAAGCTGATGAAAATTGATCGGAATAGTATTTACTGTTTTAATTAAAATATTTTTTTAAACGCTCACCTCTCCATATCGCTGCAAATCTCTCCATCCTCCAGCTCCTCTTTGGCACGAACGGCCTTCTGGAAAGGTTCATCGATGAATAGGGAATGCTAATTGAACACTTGTTCCGTTAGCGTCGTTTAGAATGGCAGTGGTGTTCCAGAAGATATCGCACAGTGAATGTGAGTAATCAAGACACTGCCAGTGTTTACGTCACACTCCGCAACTTCTATTTTTACTTCTTGCTCTCTAATCCTTATCCTTCTTCTCATTCTTCTCCTACTTCTTCAATTCCATCCACTCACCATCTCCTCCTTGTATCTCTCGAGCAGTGCCTCAACCGCCAGTGCCTCGCTACTGTGGGAAACAGACGCGGCCGAGGATGCTGACGCAGGCGCCGGCCAAATATGAATATATTAATTAAATACATGAGTTTGCAACTCTGATTGAATCATCACTACGCAATTCCAGTGTTCGAAATATTCACAAAGCTAAGTAAAGAGAAGGAAAGGGTCACCTTCTTCGTGCGCTTGAACTTCATTGGCAGGCCGTGCTTCTGAAACAAATAGTCAATACTTGCCGTAAGAGACTAAATCCGTGTTTTACCGTAACCTCAGCGCGCATACCAGGGGCAAATTGACAATTATCTACAGTAATCTCGAAGACCTACCGTATGCAGATGTGATCGGAGGTGCGCGTAGTGGCGGTAGCTCTTGTCGCACTGCTCGCAGTCGAACAGCTTGCCTACGATTGGGTCATTATTAGGTAACAAAATAAAGCGTGCTAGTAAATTTTTACACTAGAAGTTTCTCATTTGCACCATTAGCGCATCAGCACAAGCAATACACATTTGCAATCGTTTCCATCCAAACTTTCTAGAATAACTTTGAAATCTCCACATAAATTGTATCATCACTAGGCAATCTATGAATCCAGCACTAACCATCATAATCCTGGTGCGATTTGGCGATGTGCTCAGAGAGCGAGTGGGCGCCCTGAGACGGGAAATAATTATGTATGTAGCTAAAATCAATAATATGAGATCAAAGATAAATTTTCAAATCAAAACCCACAGGTCAAAGATCACTCACCTGGTAGTACATCTTGCACAGCGGGCACTGCTTGCCGTAGTCGCGCTCATACATCTGCACCCTCGTCGACTCGGTGATGACGCCGTGCATCTGACAATGAGAATGAATAAGAGTTACGTCATCACTATGCAATCGCCTGTCGGCATCAAGTTATGAGAATATGAATACAAAGGAACTACCGCCCTAATTCCGTTTCCGCGCCTTTGAATCGCATTTTTTCCATGTTATCAGTCATTTTTTCTCAAAAAACAATCATTACGCGGTCCCGTACTCTCCTATCGTACCCTCCTATCGTACCATCTTCTGGTGGACGCGCAGTCCTTCCCACTTGAAGAAGCGCCGCTTGCACACGTCGCAGTCGAACTTGAAGCCGGCGTTGTGGCGGCGGAAGTGCTGAAAATCGATAATTTGCTGCCGTCAGGAAACTATTCTTACAGTAACCATTGTTGTGAGATATGATCAATCAATATTAGTAACCCACCGTAGATCGTCGATGACATCTCATCGTGACGTAAGAGCGGTAGCGCGCCTGGCAGATCTCACACTGGAATGTTTTGAAATTGAATATATGTATTTCATAGTGATCACGAAACTCGCTTTCAGGAGATTGTCCCCACTCTGAAGACTCCAATATACTGTTTACCTAGTCAAAACTCTTCACTATTCTTGGAAACATCATAATTTTGGCGTTTTCCCAACAAAAAACGCAGGTAAATATCAAAAAATGTATTGCTCGTTCTCCACTATAGTTCGTTCAATGAAACTCACAAATTGCATAACCATGACGCAATTGCAGATTGCCTAGTGATGACGCAATATCTCTCCCACCTCAAAGTGCTTGATCTCCTCGTGTCCCTCTGCAGTCATCATGTGGTCGGACAATCGACGGTTGCTGTCGAAACGAGCTTTGCACAGAGGGCACTCGAGTGTCTAAAAAGAGAGGGTGGAGATTGCGTAGTGATGACGACATCGCATCATTCCACAGCATATTCTAGTCTCCAGGTAGGGTGAAGTGCAAGATTCACACGCTACTTGTTCATGGCAACGGAAAAAGGCTTTGAGAAATGAATAAGAGTCCCAAGGACCGGTTCATCTTGGAAAGAACAGGAGCAATGATACCTTCTCTGGTTCCGGCTTGAGCTCGCGGACACGATCCGAGATCTGGCCGTGCGTCTAAACATTGCTTATTACCAAGGCCTTCGGCAATGTGTCTCTGGTAGTATAGTGGTTAGTATCCGCGCCTGTCACGTGCGAGACCCGGGTTCAATTCCCGGCCAGAGAGAATTTTAAAAAAAATTAGATATCATTATTGAAAAAAAATATTCAAAATGATTTGGAGGCATGGGGAATCGAACCCCAGACCTCGCGCATGCGACGAGCGCGCTCTACCCCTGAGCTATGCCCCCACACGTTCTCCACTCTCACAATGTGCCAGACGAGAGAATCGCGGTGCAGCTGAGAGAACGACACGCATAGACAAATAACCTCCAAATAAATGAGGGAGAAACTAAATTTTCCTGTTGTAGAATTTTAGTTTTTTTTTGTGAGGGGAATGCTGTTCTAATCGAATCCTATCCCGATTTCCTAATTCCGACGAAACCGCGTAATCTCTCCACTACGTTACACCACTCGACCAATCCTCTCGAAAGGCATGAAATTCTACAGGGCGTAAGGAAGAGAGGTAGATCAGTGAGAGAGTGCTTCTAATCGATAGAGCTAGATACGGGAGGGAATGAGAGGGTTCGCAGGTTGGCATTTTGCCACACGTAGCAGGGCAAACCCTGATTCCCACACGGAAATATTCAAAAGAAAAGGCGCCAGAACGCCGTGGAAAGGTTCATGCGCGGGGGGACATGAAGAGGTAATGATCGTTATTGTAAATGATAATTACTAATAAAATTACTAATAGACTCCGCTGGCGAATGGAATGTGAAAAATGTTTCACTCATCACATATCCATTTGTGATCCTCTCTGGTACCAATAACAGTGTGTAGCGAAAGGTAAGATGAAATCTATAACGATGCCGACCCGAACTCATTTTCGCACAGTTCCTCGCCCGACCCCTTTTTGGGGGCGTTCCCCACCTGTATCTGATGTGTAACGACTCCGGTCCACGAGGTGAATCGGATGCCGCACTGGTCGCAGCCAAACTTGAACTCATCCGAGCGGTCGTGCTGCAATCGCTATATTATCTTTTTAAAATTCAATTTAACATTTCCTTTTCTAAAATATCGAGTTCTAAAATATCTTTCAATTTCATTTTTTGCAATTTTTCATGTAAATAAATAAAAAGCTCACCTTCTTCCGATGTTTCCTGAGTATCTCAAGAGTGCGGAAAGACACGTCGCAGTCGTCACACCGGAAGTGACGAATGTCCGTTTCCTGACAAAGTATTACGTCATCTCTACGTCATCTCTAACCAGGCATTGAGCCATCACAACGCAATCTTCCACATGAGATTGTTGACAAAAGCACAAGTACAAATCGCCTATGTAGAAAAAGTTTAAAAAGCCAAGGATAGGCACTCCCTAATGATGACGTAATCTGGATAGAACTGACCCGATGCTCTGCGAGTATGTGCATGGAGAGACGGTGGGGGCTCTTGAAGGGCGCCTCGCACACGGGGCAATCGAAGGTATCCGAGTGAGACGAGGACGGATCGCGATCTGAAAAATTGAAACTACAATAAGCTATTACGTCATTGCTACGCAATTTTTTTTTGCATAGACTAATATACACGTGATTGCTTCATCACTATGTAATCCGAAGAGACCGCTCACCAGCCCAGTCCTCCGGCAGTCCCGAGTCGACGCCACCTCGCTTGTGATCCTGAAATGAAATAATGTCGTCAAATGTTGCGTCATCACTATGAAATGGCGTATAAATTGTGTAACACTTGAGCCTTCTCGAGTGCACAAAACTAGTGAAATGATATCGCTTTTGCACAGCCTCACAATGTTCAATTTGACGTCATTCCTATGCAACCTACAAAAAAATCAATAAACACACGATGCGCTGGTGCTTCTGAAGGCAGTCGTTGCTCTTGTAGGCGCGCGGGCACTCATCGCACTTGAAGTGTGCCAGCTGATGGTCCTGCGAAGACAAGTGAGGTAGAATATGGTACACCGATCTATTGATTTGATTAAGTATCCATATGCGTAAGTTTCCCTAGATGGATTCATTTTCAATAGGTTGTCTTTTCCTGATCCATTCCATCAAGAGTTATCATGCACTCACTACATTTTATCCCCAAGTTGCGTCATCCCTATGAAATCTCAACCATTGCGTCATTCTTATGCAATTTCACCTCACCCACCTTGTGGTCGTACTGTAGGTGGCGACTGAGCGCGCTCTTGCCCACAAAGCGCTGCGGGCACAGAGGGCATGGCTCGCCGTCGCCCGACTGAGGGATACGGTAGATCTGAATTACGCAAGATCTAGGATACGGTAGATATGTAAGACTCTATGTTTGCGGTACCGTAAGAATGATGCATTACAAAGCGGCAAGTAAGGATGTAAAAATTGCGTCATCACTACGTAATCTCTCTTTCACTCACCGATCGTTGGTCGTCGCTCTCAATGGCTATCAATCGCGGTTCCCTCTCCTTCTCTGGCTCGCGGTCCGCCTTGCGCATCCCATGACTGCGGAAGCGATGTGTCGACAGACCCTGTAGTGATACTTTAGAGGGGTAGGGTAGAAGTACGGTAGGGGTACGGTATTCTCCACACAAAACAGCTCAATCCTGAGCCGAAGAATCCATCATGACGTCAAGATAACTGTCCTCACCCTCATTCCCGATGGAGAATAAAGCATTAAGTATTATTACTATATATTAGAAAATGCTAACGTCTGTCTGTCTGTCTGTCTGTCTGTCTGTTTGTCCGTTTTTTTCCTTCCGTCCGGTCACACTTTTTTTCTCATTTTCCTTATATTTCGCTTCAAATTCGCTCTATCTTCTCAGAACCTTTTGCATATGACAGGTATCACCAGAGATTGCATGAAAACGTGACCTCGGGGAAAAACTTTCAAAAAAGTATTTCTGATTTCGATAAAAATTTATTATACCACTACCCTATGGACAAGAATTTCATCAATCGATGTCCCAGGTCTCAGAGCCGGCTTTTAGGAAATTCCCGGTTCTGAAGCCGGAATCGTTGTAACTTCCCTCAAAATGGTGCTAGAAAGTCGTGCTAGTGCTTAAAAAATGCAGAAAAATATGGCGAACATTTATTCTGTTGAACAAAATTTGTGAAATGAATATCTGAAAAAGTTATTTTGAAAAAAACATAAATTAAATATTTTCGAAATTGAAAAGTGCCTTCAAGTGGTCGAAGTGAACAAAGTTACTATTTTATTTTTAAAGAGCAAGTCATATTGTGTAAGAAAAAAAATTAAAACTGAAAGATTAGGTAGGCACCCGATACCGAAAAACCGCTTCGAATGTGCAAAAATAGAAATTTTCAGTATCCACTTTTGAAATAAACCGTGAAAAAACACCGAAAGCTGGTCTAAAGAATATTAAATAATTGTACTGAAAATTATTCGGGAGCCAAAAAATATTTGTTAGGTTCATTTTACCGAGAACCGGGAAATAGGAAAAAAACCGGTTTTCCGGCTGGCATTTACATATCTCTGCTCAATATTGTGATACAATGATGCAGTTGCGCTCAAAATGTTTCGATGTATATCCTGAACACCTTTCATGTTGATAGCTTCCTCATTAGACGGCTAATTTCACATGCAAAATTAATTAAAGCATACGGTATTCCAAGAATGTCACAAAAATATATAAATCTGTTTAATTTGTAATTCCTCTTTTTACATGTGAAACTAACCGTCTAATAAGAAAGCTATGAACAAGAAAGCTGTTCAGGATGTCCATCGAAACATTTTGAGCGCAACCGCATCATTGTAGGACAATATTCAGAAGAGATATGTAAATGCCGGCTGGGAAACCGGATTTTTCCTATTTTCCGGTTCTCGGTCAAATGAACCTAATAAATATTTTTTGGCTCCCGAATAATGTACAGTACAATTATTTAATATTCTTTAGACCAGCTTTCGGTGATTTTTCACGGTTTATTTCAAAATTGGAAACTGAAAATTTCTATTTTTGCACATTCGAAGCGGTTTTTCGGTATCGGGTGCCTACCTAATCTTTCAGTTTTAAATTTTTTTCTTACACAATATGACTTGCTCTTTAAAAATAAAATAGTAACTTTGTTCACTTCGACCACTTGAAGGCACTTTTTAATTTCGAAAATATTTAATTTATGTTTTTTTCAAAATAACTTTTTCAGATATTAATTTCACAAATTTTGTTCAACAGAATAAATGTTCGCCATATTTTTCTGCATTTTTTAAGCACTAGCACGACTTTCTAGCACCATTTTGTGGGAAGTTACAACGATTCCGGCTTCAGAACCGGGAATTTCCTAAAAGCCGGCTCTGAGACCTGGGACATCGATTGATGAAATTCTTGTCCCTAGGGTAGTGATATAATAAATTTTGATCGAAATCAGAAATACTTTTTTGAAAGTTTTTCCCGGACTCATGCAATCTCTGGTGATATCTGTTATATGATAACTGACCAGAATTGCTTTAAAATTTTACAAAATTTAAATCACCAAATCCATGGCCAAGTGGTTAAAGGGCGCGACATTCAAATCCGACCGACGCAGGTTCGACCCCCGCCGCGGGCAAACCTTTTGCCGCATTTTTCGCAAGTGCCGCAAGTGCTCCTGGCACGTTTCTAAGTACCGTGAAACACGTTTTCACCTGTTTTGCCGAGTTTTAACCGCGTGACGGAAGTTTTCGTGTTTTCGCTATAAATCGCTTCAAACTCAATCAATCTTCTCAGATCCTTTTGCATATGATAACCGACCAGAATACCTTTCAAATTTTACAAAATATAATTAACCAAATCCATAGCAAAGTGGGTTACGAGCCAAACTTTGAATCCGAGGCCCCCAGGTTCGACCCCCGCCGCGGGCAAACCTTTTGCCGCATTTTAGAAAAGTGCCAGAAACCGTCCTAACCCGTTTTTGAGTACCGTGAAACACGTTTTCACCTGTTTTGCCGAGTTTTAACATAAAAAATCGAAATTTTCGAACCTTCTCCAAACGCACCGGTGAGTGTCGGGGATCACAGGAAAAGTGTTTTGCGATGTCAGAAACGTGTCAGAACGTGTTCTAACACGTTTTAACGTGAAAAATCGAAAATTTCGAAAAGTTCCAAAATGATTCAGAAAGCGTAGTGGATCACTACAAAAGTGTTTTGCGATGTCGGAAACGTGTCTGAACATGTTCTAACGCGTTTTAACTTGAAAAATCGAAAATTTCGAAAAGTTCCAAAATGATTCAGAAAGCGTAGTGGATCACTACAAAAGTGTTTTGCGATGTCGGAAACGTGTCTGAACATGTTCTAACGCGTTTTAACTTGAAAAATCGAAAATTTCGAAAAGTTCCAAAATGATTCAGAAAGCGTAGGGGATCACTACAAAAGTGTTTTGCGATGTCGGAAACGTGTCTGAACGTGTTCTAACGCGTTTTAACGTGAAAAATCGAAAATTTCAAAAAGTTCCCAAATGATTCAGAGAGCGTAGGGGTTCGCAGGAAAAGTGTTTTGCGATGTTCGAAACGTGTCTGAACGTGTTCTAACATGTTTTAACGTGAAAAATCGAAAATTTTGAAAAGTTTCAAAAAGATTCAGAGGGCGTAGGGAATCACGGGAAACATCTCTGAAAGTGTTCTAAAAGTTCTGAAAACACTGTATCCTGCGTTTCCGTTGTGAAAGGCTCGTGAGGCAGAGAGCGATCGAAAAAAGTTGCCACGGAGCCACGAAGTGGCGTAGTGGCAATTTTTTTCGATCGCTCTCTGCCTCACGAGCCTTTACCACCGGAATAAGCCAGTACTCTTTGTAGCGATTAACATTCCCTAGCATACTGCGAGCTTTAATGTAGCCCGGAGCCGGCTTCCGAGCTCCCCCTGGACCGAACCTGGAGCCGGCTACAGGGCATCCCCTGGACCGTACCTGGAGCCACCTATCGAGCTCCCCCTGGACCGAACCCGCACCCAGAACTATGCATAGAGCGTAGTGTACGCATAGAGCGTAGTATACGCATAGAGCGTAGTGCATTTAACCTCACTACAACCCGCTAGTTATCAAGTATAGTTACAGTATCATTCTGTTATGATAAGACGGCCATCGTAAATATGCGATAAGTAGACCCATGTCTAGTGAGCGTCTTGCATAACATCCCCGTTGATTGCAGGTTTCATACATACAACGGTCAACAATTCCCCGCTTGATTCGATTTCGGTACGCTATGCACGGGCAACAATAAACTTAATCATGATGTCGATCAACCAAAAGCGGCTTCTGCCTTCCCCCTTCCCACCTACATGTCGGCAATTATAATAGTGCTGAATATTTATAATAATCAGTAATCAATAGCGTAACTACCGTACCTGTCTGGTGTGGAACTTCCTTCCGCACTCTCCACACTCAATCTTTGGTTGTGTCTCTCCATTGTCCCCTCCTCGACGAGGTCCCGTGGAAGAGAAGGACTCGTGATGGGGAGTGATGATGAGTGGTGGTCTGGAAGAAAGAACTTGAAATTCGGTTAGAATAGCTCTCTCTCTCTCTCTCTCTCTCTCTCTCTATTTCCCACACTCTCCGACCGATGGCGAAGGCAGTGTACGAAAGTCAGAGATTTCAAACTCTAGTGGTCTGAAAGTGAGCGAGTAGAGATTAAAGATCAGTGGAAAGGTTCCGCGATAAGACTGACAGAGATCAAAGACCAGCAGAATAAAAAATCCATCATATCACGTTGAGGTGTAGTTTTGTGCACTTTCCCCCAGAACACACACGGTAGCTCAAATTTCGTCGATCCGCATAATCGTGATCCGCTATTAGAGCTGTGCCACTTTTTCGCAGCTCCCCAAGGGAACGGAGAGATCATGAAAAAAAGAAAATTCAACCCACTTCCTCTCCACCTTCGCCTTCTTGTGGTGCGGGTCGACGAGCAGCGAAATCGGCGGTCTGCAATCAACAATTAATTAGTCCAATTAGCTAATTAAATATTCATGATTAATTAATAACAATCGATAATTCAATATGAAGCAGGCAAATCGTTTGATACGCCAGAGTATTTTCCGTTTCTCAGTCAATGCTCCTAGCTCACACTCACCTTTTGGCAGTCTTTGCAACACGTGCAGCAGCTGCAGCTCTTGCAGCCGCGGCCGCTGCTGCTCTCGCTACTGCAGCTGCGCCAGCAACAGTCGTACCCGCGTGATGCGGCGCAACTATGGCGACCGGCTTGGGCCTGAAAGACAACATTCAGATTTAAAGTGTTGCGTCAGCATTAGGCAACAACTGAAGATAATAAAGAGCGCTGAATATATGGGCCTGTCCAACCGTCTCATATTAATCTACCATTACCCCCTTTGATCCTTGTGTTTTTTTTGCAATTTTAATATAAATCAATTTTCTTGTTCCAAATAATTAAGCGTTGTTAGGCATGCAGGTTAGCGAAGTTCTTACCTGTTCGGCTCCGTTTTGACTGCGACCAGGGGCGGGACTGACTCGGCGATCGGTGCAGCAGGTGCAGCATCTGCAGCAGGCTCCTCGAACTTGACGACCGGCTCGATCTTCACGACCGGAAGCAGCTCGACAGCTGCTGTTGCAGCAGATTCCATTACGAATCTGCAGCATATGGCATTGAGAGAAAAGACCAAGCAACATGACACAACACAGTCTAACCTCCAGAAAGGGGAGACGGCAGAAAATGTACAAAAGTCAGAAAGGCACTCAACTACACACACGCAAGCGACCTGATTCCTTTCTGAGCGATAAATGACAGACTAATAACGATAAAGGACGTAATAGTCAAATCAAGAAGAAGAAAAAAGGAAGGAAGGCAACCGTTCCACGTGAGGTGGAAGAACGGAATGAGTCTTCAACAAAGCCGGCATGCTAATCATGCTAATAGCGACTCACCGAGACCACGAAATCATGTTAATCAGTCATGCAAATGGATTCCGCGCGCTAGGTAAATATGCAAAAAGAGTTCTCTCTGGCCGGGAATTGAACCCGGGTCTCGCACGTGACAGGCGCGGATACTAACCACTATACTACCAGAGACATGTGGGGATTAGCTGCTGCGGTGCACATACCTTTGCGGACGGTATGTTTGTCGAAGATCTATGGGGCATGTTTTTCACGTCGTCATCGGGAGTAATCACATACAATGTACAGGTGTGGATACCCTCCAGAAAGGAGTAGGAGCGAGAGAGTTTGCGAAAGTGAAATGGTAAAAAAGGTAAAGATGATAGGTCTTCTAGTCGCAAGGCGGTCTCGACCACCCCTAGCCAGAGTAGCAACGAAAACCTGCCATGAGATAATCAGCGGTCTGTTGAGAGGCTATCCTCGTGTTGTGCGCACGTGGTTCGGGAACCCATTTCGGGTGAAAGACACCAAGTAAGAATTGAATGCCCTCTCGCGTGGCTCTTTCTGATAAATTTGTGGCTCTTTTTGATAAAAAAAAGATAGCTGATGAATTTAACCAAATTAATCGCATCGATACTGTTGTGGAAAACCGCTATCGGTTGCCATGAATCATTCTTACAAGGGACAGAAAACTCTCGTCTATCGCATAGTAAGAGAGTAGATCGTGTGGGGGCATAGCTCAGGGGTAGAGCGCGCGCTTCGCATGCGCGAGGTCTGGGGTTCGATTCCCCATGCCTCCAAATAATTTTTAATGTTTTAAATTATTATAGCTAATTTTAAAAAAAAATCTCTCTGGCCAGAAATTGGACCCGAGTCTCCAAGCGCGTGATTTTAATCACACTATACTAGACATGCCTCCAAATTTTTGGAATATTTTTTATAATTGCAAAAAAAAGAATTATCTCTGGCCGGGAATTGAACCAGAGTCTCGCACGTGACACAGGCGCGGAAACTAAGTGGACGTGTGAGCGAGGACTGCTTCAGTCTCGAGAATGGAATCTTTATCGGTGGAGGGAGGAAAGAGTTATCTCCTGGCGGGTTCAATATCCTCACGTTTCTTTGGTGTGGACGAGCGATGTCTGAAGACTGGACAGCACTGAAAGAGTAATGATATCAGTTCAAGAAATATATTGTAGGTTAGTTAACATTTTAATTGAAAATGCAGATTCGCCGTGGGACGTTTCACGGGGAAATGTTTTCGTCTTATTATATTATAGTCTTATTAACTGTCAACACTCGAAAATCGAGTACCATTCGCTTCGTATAAGAAAAAGAAAATGGCCACAAAACTCAAAGAATTTCTAAAGATTTCAAAAACTAATAAAATAACATATTGGATAACAACAATATTTTTGCCAACACCTCATAATACTATCCTGGAATGAATGAGAAAGATGAGGAATAAAAGAATTATAAAGAGAACAAAATAAATGTAAGTTTATTCTTACCGCCGGACACAATTCTGGATTGAAGAGGAACTCTTGCGATCGCCAGCAGAGGAAACAATTGACTTGCGTGCAGAAATAAGGAGGGAGTCGGAAATATAAAATTGTAGTGCTTTTTAGTTTACGAAAATGTTCAGAGGTTTTCAGGGGTTTGTCATATTCTGTATGTGCAAAGGGAGTCAAAATCAATTTTCAGTATTTTTCCTCTATGTTTGACTGAATTACGAATTGACTCACACTGGAGGGCTGCCAGTCGTGTCCAGAGTCTCTTGTAGACCTGCAACTTCTCCCGTCATGTGGAAGCCTCCAGGAAGGGGTTAGAAAGAATTGAAAATCTCTGACCCCTTTTCTTTAGATTTTGATTTGACGCCGCAATGGTGCAATGCTATTTCGGGTATAAAGTTTGCATTATTTTAAAAGGTTCTGAGGCAAATTTACCAACCAGTTGATGTTCCAACGTTGTCGACCATAATCGTGCATAGAAGCGCGAGCATAAAGTAATTCATCGTAGTAGTAGTTATAAATCGGAGTCGACCACTCAGCAGCGAATACACGCTGAAGAATGAATCAAAAACGCGAAGGGACAAAGAATATTACGTGCATCGCCTTGCTAATCATAGATTTTGGATGACTAGCAGATGGAATGACTATTTAGTCGGATTCACTGTGCACACACTCGTCATTGGTAGAATCACGAGAAAAATAATTCCAAATTTCCAGAACGGGGAAGAACGAACAATTCGTTTTTCGACACACTCTCACTCCTGATCTTTCCCTTTTCACATCTTACCGGCCAATGATCTGGTGGAATTTAGGAACTTTGCAAAGAACTGGAATACATTCGAGAAACAAATATTATTTTTACAAGAACACAATCTTGCAATAGTCAAAGTACAGATATAGATACAAATTTATCCTGACATAAAATGAGCCAACAGGAAGTTCCAACTTCTTTTCATTTAATTTATTATCGTAACAAAAGCATAGAGCCGTTCTCACAACATATTTATGTCAGCTAAAGGTAAATCAAAATGCACTTCGACACGGTGCTTCATCTCCTCTCTCCTACTGTACTCTTCCATATTTTGTACCAATCGAGAGAAGGGAAGTGGGGCGTCGCCTTGGACGACTCGCTCAATTTCCTGTAATTATTTAATTGCTTCCTTTTCTTGTTAAAAATAGTAATATATTTGATCTGATTTTACATTTAGAAGGGGAGGAATGTATCCCCTTGAATATTTTTGCGCCACGTAATTTAGATTTGCTCGTTAGTGTCATAGTAAGAGAGTAGATCGTGTGGGGGCATAGCTCAGGGGTAGAGCGCGCGCTTCGCATGCGCGAGGTCTGGGGTTCGATTCCCCATGCCTCCAAATAATTTTTAATGTTTTAAATTATTATAGCTAATTTAAAAAAAAAATCTCTCTGGCCAGAAATTGGACCCGAGTCTCCAAGCGCGTGATTTTAATCACACTATACTAGACATGCCTCCAAATTTTTGGAATATTTTTTATAATTGCAAAAAAAAGAATTATCTCTGGCCGGGAATTGAACCAGAGTCTCGCACGTGACACAGGCGCGGAAACTAAGTGGACGTGTGAGCGAGGACTGCTTCAGTCTCGAGAATGGAATCTTTATCGGTGGAGGAAGGAAAGAGTTATCTCCTGGCGGGTTCAATATCCTCACGTTTCTTTGGTGTGGACGAGCGATGTCTGAAGACTGGACAGCACTGAAAGAGTAATGATATCAGTTCAAGAAATATATTGTAGGTTAGTTAACATTTTAATTGAAAATGCAGATTCGCCGTGGGACGTTTCACGGGGAAATGTTTTCGTCTTATTATATTATAGTCTTATTAACTGTCAACACTCGAAAATCGAGTACCATTCGCTTCGTATAAGAAAAAGAAAATGGCCACAAAACTCAAAGAATTTCTAAAGATTTCAAAAACTAATAAAATAACATATTGGATAACAACAATATTTTTGCCAACACCTCATAATACTATCCTGGAATGAATGAGAAAGATGAGGAATAAAAGAATTATAAAGAGAACAAAATAAATGTAAGTTTATTCTTACCGCCGGACACAATTCTGGATTGAAGAGGAACTCTTGCGATCGCCAGCAGAGGAAACAATTGACTTGCGTGCAGAAATAAGGAGGGAGTCGGAAATATAAAATTGTAGTGCTTTTTAGTTTACGAAAATGTTCAGAGGTTTTCAGGGGTTTGTCATATTCTGTATGTGCAAAGGGAGTCAAAATCAATTTTCAGTATTTTTCCTCTATGTTTGACTGAATTACGAATTGACTCACACTGGAGGGCTGCCAGTCGTGTCCAGAGTCTCTTGTAGACCTGCAACTTCTCCCGTCATGTGGAAGCCTCCAGGAAGGGGTTAGAAAGAATTGAAAATCTCTGACCCCTTTTCTTTAGATTTTGATTTGACGCCGCAATGGTGCAATGCTATTTCGGGTATAAAGTTTGCATTATTTTAAAAGGTTCTGAGGCAAATTTACCAACCAGTTGATGTTCCAACGTTGTCGACCATAATCGTGCATAGAAGCGCGAGCATAAAGTAATTCATCGTAGTAGTAGTTATAAATCGGAGTCGACCACTCAGCAGCGAATACACGCTGAAGAATGAATCAAAAACGCGAAGGGACAAAGAATATTACGTGCATCGCCTTGCTAATCATAGATTTTGGATGACTAGCAGATGGAATGACTATTTAGTCGGATTCACTGTGCACACACTCGTCATTGGTAGAATCACGAGAAAAATAATTCCAAATTTCCAGAACGGGGAAGAACGAACAATTCGTTTTTCGACACACTCTCACTCCTGATCTTTCCCTTTTCACATCTTACCGGCCAATGATCTGGTGGAATTTAGGAACTTTGCAAAGAACTGGAATACATTCGAGAAACAAATATTATTTTTACAAGAACACAATCTTGCAATAGTCAAAGTACAGATATAGATACAAATTTATCCTGACATAAAATGAGCCAACAGGAAGTTCCAACTTCTTTTCATTTAATTTATTATCGTAACAAAAGCATAGAGCCGTTCTCACAACATATTTATGTCAGCTAAAGGTAAATCAAAATGCACTTCGACACGGTGCTTCATCTCCTCTCTCCTACTGTACTCTTCCATATTTTGTACCAATCGAGAGAAGGGAAGTGGGGCGTCGCCTTGGACGACTCGTTCAATTTCCTGTAATTATTTAATTGCTTCCTTTTCTTGTTAAAAATAGTAATATATTTGATCTGATTTTACATTTAGAAGGGGAGGAATGTATCCCCTTGAATATTTTTGCGCCACGTAATTTAGATTTGCTCGTTAGTGTCTTATCATTTTGAGCGGACAATTTCTCACATGCTCTCTCAACCCGCCGAATTACGATTGTGAAGTGAAGAGACTGGAGTAGGGTTCCGCAACAGAGACGTTTCAAAAAAGAGACACTGATTGGATTAGTGTCTCCTATAATTGGTGTCTCCCAAGGAGACGTCTCTCGATGGTAATTTCGAGGGAGACATTTGGGGAGACGTCTCCTTTCCCATTGTTCTCACGATCGATTGAAGAACAATAACTTTATAGCGAAATTGAAGAGAATAGCGGTTGAACTCTAGTGATTTTGAGGCGCCTTTCCACCGCTCTTCTCTTTGGGAGAAGGGAAAAGTGGAAGGAGACGTCTCCTATTATTCGCTTTTCAATCAAAGGAGACACCAATTTTTGTGTGCAAAATCAAGGGAGACGTCTCCGTCTCCGGATTAAAAAGGAGACATTATTAATTCCTTTGTTCTGTGTCTCCCCAATTGTCTCACTTGCGGAACCCTAGACTGGAGACCCTAATTTTTCGACTGCACTGAATACAACATAGTGGTGTATTTATTAGCACTGTTCTATACGAGACTGCTCTATCAGAATGAACTGATCTTTGAGGGCAGGCGAGAGTTCATTTCATTCTGAACTGTCGGTATCGTCTAGACTTGTGAAACTAAATGTTCCATAATAATAATAACTTCGTCCCGTTAACTCACAGAATGGTCGATCGGCGGGAATATTTTCTCCGAGCATTGGCAATATTTGGTTTCCTCTCCATCTATCGTCATCTTTCCGAACAAATTCTTTCTCATTATTTGATCTATAATTGCTCTCCTCTGGGGGTTCTCGCAGACGTGCTCAATCGACCTTACGTCGAGCACGCACATAAACCTACAAAAAAAATCCATGAAAAACGCCCGAAATGAATAAAACACATATCCCGCGGCTAAACACAGAATTGAGGGTGGAAGGATTTGCAAAAGTAAGATCATTTGACGATTATAAAATCACTTGACGTTGCGCCTCCTTTACTTCCACCTTTTATGTACGCACATGTCAGTCCCCACTCTTTCTTACGGAATGCATAACAAATAAGTAATGTGTCATTACGTATATTATGTTTTCCGATTTGTTCCGGAAAAGGAAGAATGAAAGTATGATTTTCTTTTATTCGAAAGCTCTTTTTTATTGTTTTTATTATCCTAATTTGAATACTCACTCCTCTTTCGTCTTCTCATCCACACTTTCGTCGATAACGACGTTTTCATATGAAATCTTTCGGACGCGAGGATAAATATCATCCATGATATCGACGAAGAAACGGAAGAAATCATTATCAAGAATGACCTAAGAAAAACAATATTCAACTATTTATACCTTCATGATAATGGGAATAACACATAGAGAAAAGTTACTTTTTTGTTGTTTGTGCACGGCCCGTAAGACATGGGAGATTTAACACGAAGTGTTACATAGATAGACGACACTTGCAAATATGTCCGACCCCTCTTTTACAGACCATATACAGACCAAGACATTTATTCTCTTTGAGTAGTTGGGAAGCATTTTGTTTTACCTTTAGCTGACAAAACTATGTTGTGAGAACGGCTTTTGCTGCGATAATAAATGAAATGAAAATATGTTGGTCGAAAATATTAAAGTAGCTATACTGTTTAAAAAAAACTAATAGAAGAAAAATAAACCAACGATAAATGAAATTCAATGATTTAATTACTCACAGATTTGAGTGTAATGTCTTCCACCTGATACTTGAGAATGGCCAAATGAAGAGAGTCGTACAATTCGGGGGGTATCCGAGCCGGTTCAATGAAGAATGGTGTAAACAACGGATTCGTCGCCTTCAAAAGAGGACTATCAGCTAAATATCCAATCAGGATAACCCGGACTACTGGTTGTGAAAAAGAAGGGAGGCAGAGGTCATGAATTTTTGATACAACTGAATTGCGCGTATTCCCGTCTCACTCTCATCACTCCCCCTCGTCACAAATCTTCATTTTTAAATCCCTGTACGGCAGGGTCAATTTCTGATCTAAACGGGATTAACTTTTTCAACCATATCTCCGCTGGACATGCGATTTTTGGGAATCTCTTCAGGGTAAGGTCTCTCGAAGTTCTATGGTCAACACTTGTTCAATGAAACTTCTAGGTGTGTTCACTTGGAGTCATAGCTTAGGAAAATATTCTCGTTCAGTACTATTGGGATTAATCGAATAAGGGAAATTATAATTCGGAAATTGCTTCTTTCCTAGCAATAATAGTTGGCGCAATAATGATACCAGTGGTGAACACTAACTGGCTCCAATGATTTCCCGCGTGCTCTCTCACGGTACTTGATTAGGGTTCCGCAAGTGAGACAATTGGGGAGACACAGAACAAAGGAATTAATAATGTCTCCTTTTTAATCCGGAGACGGAGACGTCTCCCTTGATTTTGCATACAAAAATTGGTGTCTCCTTTGATTGAAAAGCGAATAATAGGAGACGTCTCCTTCCACTTTTCCCTTCTCCCAAAGAGAAGAGCGGTGGAAAGGCGCCTCAAAATCACTAGAGTTCAACCGCTATTCTCTTCAATTTCGCTATAAAGTTATTGTTCTTCAATGGATCGTGAGAACAATGGGAAAGGAGACGTCTCCCCAAATGTCTCCCTCGAAATTACCATCGAGAGACGTCTCCTTGGGAGACACCAATTATAGGAGACACTAATCCAATCAGTGTCTCTTTTTTGAAACGTCTCTGTTGCGGAACCCTATACTTGATTGCCAGCGGAACTTTTTTAAAAATATTTTGGATTACGGGCGTTGTAATACTCGTCATCAACCT
The DNA here is from genome assembly GCA_036245785.1 of Pristionchus fissidentatus. Lineage (NCBI taxonomy): Eukaryota > Metazoa > Nematoda > Chromadorea > Rhabditida > Neodiplogasteridae > Pristionchus > Pristionchus fissidentatus. Next base: position 608,421 of record BTSY01000003.1, on the reverse strand, counting down.
TGAATGATTATCATCTTTACTCTTATCGACGGTTCGACTTACCGGATTCTGGGCGATTTTCCGAACTTTGCTTCTGTACTTGAACTTTTGCACTCGTCCAATTCCGTGCGTGGTTATGGAATAAAAGAAGCCGCCCTGATTAGTTTGAATTGATATATATCATTTATTGAAATCTCTATATCTTTCGCACATCCATCGATTCAGACAAGACTTCTTTCTCAATGTGCACTCAATCAATCGATCAATCAATCAATCAATTATGTAGCATGTCAAAAGTTGGAACGAAATTATCACCTTCCAAAGCGAAAAAAAAGATAGAGAACCGTATCAGGTCCAGTTATTCTACCTAAAATGTTCCAAATGATCATGTTCCTATTACGTTCTTGTGATGACTACATTCAGAAACATCTTTGCAACAATGGATTCTCAACGTGGGTTTGTATCTATGTTAGGTGCAACACAAATGAATGTCACAAAGAGAAAAACTCACGAACGCCCATCATCCGAACCAACATACATTTTCCTGCGTGCATTTCTTATTTATAAGACACATTTCAGTTAATTTATCAAAAAATTTCGCTTTTCTCGAAAATACAGTACCAACTCGCTTACCCTAGGACGGGTTGAATCCGGAGCGAAATGAAATCCGATCGAGCCGTCGTTTAACTGATAAATATGCAATTTCGACTAACAATATTCAAGATTAATTGTCATTATTGCGTATTATTTATATTTCACTACCGATTATTGATGTTATGCATTTGAGGTGTCAAAATCATACAATACCTGGCTTATGCACAGCGAAGAAGAACTGATGAGTTTGTAGAGATAACGCAGCTCCTTAGGGTCCTAAAATATGATTTTATCAAAATTGCCTTTTAAAAAATCACTGTTAAATATCGACGGATTTATATTGTTTCTGTTAGTCGCATGCTATTCATGTTTAATAAGACGAGCGGATACTAATGAATAATCTTTTCCAATTATCAAAATTTCATTTTCAGTTAAAACGTGCCTGGAAAAACTCGTATAGGCGTCTGTTGACGCACTGCAAAGCATCCAACGTGCGCCTGAAAAAAAGTGTAGCGTAATCATCTTGCAATTTTTAAAATATTATAATTAATATTTAAAATTAAAATGCAATTTAATTAAGGTTTGCTCAAAACGCAGTTGAAAAAATAATATAACGCATATAAAAATATTCTATCGAGCAATGCTAAGCAATGCTAACAGAAGAGTCATTTAATTGCCGTTTCTTAAATATTAAACTGAAGTTAAATACTATTGTAAATAGTAAGTAATAAACGAAATGATAATTTAATTACTCTTCAAATTGCAGCTGTTTGCTGATTAGACGCAAGACTCCGCTCGGCATGCGACTAAGTTGATCCTGCAGGAGGCAATTATTAAAACAACACACAAAATAAGAAAATATTAATGACTTTACCGCCGTCACATTTCTGAAGAGACCTACGACCAAACTTACAGAGAAGGACAATATGTTTTCTGTCCATCTAGACCCCTTTACGGAGGTTTGAACTTATGCGCCAACCTCTCCAGTGTATGCGGGTGGCGGTCGCTTGTCGCAAGTCGTACACTGCCGTAAAATCGGTTTGCAGCCGCGATAGTGTCGCATTAGGTCGATCGCCATGACACAATCTGGATCTGCAAATAAAACTTGTGTACCGCGAAATGAGTATGAAAACATGTATATGATCGACATAACAATTTTATGACTGATAACAACTAATAACTGTACTGATAAAAATATTGTAAATCAAACAAATGATTTTAGTACTTTCGAATATTCTAGGTAAATATGTTCGACTCACAAAAACAATCTGCGAAGTCCTTGCACTCTGCCATGTGGTACAGTAGCTGCTTCGTAGGCGCGCAATACGAGAACCCGCAGTGGGCCTACAATTATAAAATTAATAAAAAAATTTTATAAAAATGAAAACCTATCAGTCATGATTATCTCCGTGACTGTTAATTTTCTGTAAGTGGTCTTCAGAAGGAATAAGTAGATTGAGCATAATATTCCAATTTGGTGTACAGTACCGGTCAAAAGTATGGCCCCAAATTTCAAATAGTCATAACTTTCTTCAAAGTTGAGATAGAACCCTACGGTTTGGAGCATTAAATTGCAAATGAATACAAGAATATTTCGCAATAGCCCATGATTACCCCCCTGCATGATTCCATTTTATGCATTCCGTTTGCAGAGGTGCGGTCGCAAATAAAATTCCATTCTCACATAGATTTTAGATACAGGCTCAAACACTCAGTGGGGATAGTATATCCATTGGCGTATACATTCCACTATACGAGTCATTTTTCACTTTTCGATTAAATCTGGTGGCATTATTTCCCGGCACCTCCGAAACAATCGGAAAATCGAATATCTCTTGTCTAAGTAGTGCTAGAGGTCCCAAATTTTGCAGAAACTATGAGAGTATAGTAGAGTACCTTCGTGCAAAATTTGGCTTCAAAATTTGGCAAAAATCGCATTGCGAAATTTTGAAAAATTTCGAAATGCGATTTTTGCACTACCAGAACTCTCCGCTACGTTCAGCTAAAAATCTGAATTTTTGCCATGCTGTGCAAGTACTATCAGGCACCACATCTACTAAGTTACGAAGCCTCGGAAATGTATTCACTGCTGCTGGAGTTGAAAAACCGTCGAGATTCGAAGTGTATGGAGCTTGGTAAATGCAGGTCGAGCAAATTCACTGTTCCTTCATAAGGTCAAGAACGGACGCAAATCGTGCTACTTGTTTCATATAACGTATATATTTTATAGAAGAGACTTTATTGAACTCGGAACCCTGTTTAATCTCAGTTTCAAAATTGCTGTTGGAGAAAAGTTACGATTTACACACCCCGATTTTCGATGGTATTTTAACTCCAGCAGCAGTGAATAAATTTCCTAGGCTTCGTAACTTAGTAGATGTGGTGCCTGATAGTACTTGCACAGCATGGCAAAAATTCAGATTTTTAGCTGAACGTAGCGGAGAGTTCTGGTAGTGCAAAAATCGCATTTCGAAATTTTTCAAAATTTCGCAATACGCGACCGATCGAAGCCAAATTTTGCACGAAGGTACTCTACTATACTCTCATAGTTTCTGCAAAATTTGGGACCACTAGCACTACTTAGACAAGAGATATTCGATTTTCCGATTGTTTCGGAGGTGCCGGGAAATAATGCCACCAGATTTAATCGAAAAGTGAAAAATGACTCGTATAGTGGAATGTATACGCCAATGGATATACTATCCCCACTGAGTGTTTGAGCCTGTATCTAAAATCTATGTGAGAATGGAATTTTATTTGTAACCGCACCTCTGCCAACGGAATGCCTATAATGGAATCATGCAGGGGGTAATCATGGGCTATTGCGAAATATTCTTGTATTCATTTGCAATTTAATGCTCCAAACCGTAGGGTGCTATCTCAACTTTGAAGAAAGTTATGACTATTTGAATTTTGGGGCCATACTTTTGACCGGTACTGTACGTCGTTTTTTCTTATTCTTTCGCGAAATGCCTCATATAAAATTGTACCCTCTGACACTTGTTGGCGTGCAGCAGTTGCAACATGCGGTCGCGTTTTGGGTTCGGCTTGAGTCGGAGGTCGGTTCGAATTCGCAAATTACGACGGGCTATCGAGTCGCCACTATTATCTTCCTGACATTGAGATTATAATATTATTTCTAAAAATTTTGTCGTTGCGAGTGACCTCATAGCCTTACGCAAAATCCCTTATTTTTTTAAAATGAAAGCAGTGTCATGTTTTCCCGTGTTTTATGTTTCATTGGTATAATGTCATCTTTATCATATAAATTTCCCCCATTCAAAATCATTGATTTTCTGGAAAAGAAAATAAAGATTGGTACCTTTTCCTCATTCCTTTCCTCGTTTGTATCTTCGTTCTCCTCTTCAAGTGGCACCACTCCGTTCAATTTAGGATCCTTTCCAGGATATGCCCGCTGTAATTTGAAATTAGTATTAATAATTGGTTAACTTCACACTCTCTTATCAACAGAACGCTTAGAGTACCTAAAGAACGGTTGAAGTTGTTCACGAAATTATTTTTTTCACCTTCAACCCCTCTCGCATAAATAACCCTTCTAATGTTAAATACATTATTAAAGGTTGGCTCTGACCCCCTCCCCACCCTCACTCCCTATACCATTGCTGATAAAGCACAAAAAAACCACCGATTCGACGACGTCGACGGACATCCGTCTAATGACCCCCATTCACAGTTATAAATTTTTGGATGACTCTGATGGAATAAACAACGAATGAATGAATAAATATTTTCATCGTTTTAGTAATTTACTTCTAGCTCTAATGTTCTCTTCCTGCATTTTGATTGACAAAGTGAGCACTTGGGAGTTGCAACATGACCGCTTTTGTAGTGAATGAAGAGCGACCGTGAGAGGACACAATTGTTATCTGAAAAGACACGAATCCTCACGGGATGTGTCGGACGAAAGATAAAGTGAAAGCCTTTCGTATTTCCACACAGCCTCTGTATCATAGTGCACAATAGAATGTGCGGGTAACTTTATAGCGAAGAAAGTATCTATTTGACGAGTATTTGAAATACGAAAATAGCAGTATAAGTGCGTATCCTAATACAAAAACTGCAGTACTGTACTGCTATTAGCCACCCTAGTAAGGACGAACATTTCCAAATCATGAAGATATAGCAAGAAAAAAGCCTTCACATCTGCATACAACGACAAGTGAATGTGTGGAAATAGATGAAAATCATTGTGAAATAGACAAGGGAGGAGAGAATGTGACGACGCCTAGACACAAGTGGGATGGACAATATCTGAAAATAATATGGGGAAAAAATGGATTCTGCATCTGGTTAGAACTCATGTGGCGTTGTATATAACGCCGTACTTGTAAGGATCGAACAATCAGTGGTACAGCAAAAAAAATTCGATTTCCTAAAAACTTCACCATCGGGGTTATTTGAGGTGCTGATCACGATAGGCTATCTCATTTCGCGTCATTTTGGCTCGTTGGCGCGGTATGGCGCGGCGCCATTTGGCGACTTTTGAGGTTTTACGAGAATATCTCAACGACCAACCGACCGATTCGGCTGAATTTTGTTTTACAGGGGTATCTTTTTGTGCTGATCATCACTGAGTGGTTTGATGGCGATATCTATTTCAGTTCTCGAGATATAGCAACTTCGTGGTAAGGCTCGGGCAGAAGAAATGAAATACACTATTGTCTTTGGATTTGCGTCTGTATATAGCTCTTAAAATTTCATGTGATAAAAATCCCCAGGTCGAGAGTTATTAATTTTCAAAGTATTTCGCACACTGGGCAAACGCGCGCTGAATGGAGAGTGAGTCTATGTTTCACGTCTAATTGATGGCCAGAGCGGTCCACAGCGATCCGAAGCCATTTATTGTGTGCTTTCGTGGTGCTGGTGGTGCAGCGAGTGCGTTCATGAATTTACGGATACGGCTCTCTCACCGGGAACTGATTGTATTCTGTTAGCTCTAAGATTCAATGACAAAAACAAACAAAACTTTATTATATTTTAAATATCTCTTTTTTAAAGCTCATTTTCTCATCACATGCAATCGATAAACACCGTAAAATGAACTTATAAGTTCGAAACAAGCAGAAATTCAACAAATTGTACAGGGTAAACATGATTACATGATTAACAACGTTGTGACCTATGCGGTAAACACGAGTGGATAAAAAACGATCAATAAAGATAGGCAAGGAGAGTAGATCGATATGAGCACGAATTCAGAAGACTTCATGACTTCAGAAGACGACGGTGTCAGAGGGACTGGAATGTGCACATTAGCTGAGAGAGATGGAGTAAATGGGAATATTCACCCCAGATATCAATTATTGAGCTCGTGGACGGGCGAGGTGTACGGTAGAGTACAGTACTGTAGATTCCTGAAATCAATAATTTGAGACTCTAAATGGCTGATATGCGATGGGGACTCAGATCGAGACGAAATGTGGTGGCAACTAACGTTCGGACACAAATTGATATAATCGATAATGGAAAATGAGTCATTGATCAAGACTTTATTGACTCACTTTGTCGAAAGAGTATTTTACCTGTAAGATATTGAACGGACGCAAATACTCACCGAGGTCGGAATCGTTATGAGCAGAGAACAACACGGGGTTACGGTATACACCGTTAGAATTCGGGTACTGTAGCAAAGCGATAAGATTACGGTAGGACCTGGAAATCGATAATTGGGGACCGGAAATGGCTTAAATACGGTGGTAAGTAAAAATTGAGACTATTTTAGAAGAAATAATACGTTAGCAAAACATGATATTTCATCCGACAAGGAATTGATTGGGGGCAGTCTTGAAAGTACTGATAAAGTGTTAGAGATGGAATCCTTCGGGATATCTCACCGAGGTTTTGCTCTAATTAAATGTTCAATAGATGTGGTAGGAGTATGGTAGTCTACTGGAGATTCCCGAAATCGATAAATTGAGATCCAAATGACTGAAATGAAGTGGAAACTCACAAGTGCAGCAATTTGGTGAAAATCAAAGAAGAAATGGGAAAATTCATCCGAAGTGATTGAGTGGAGACTGTAAAAAATATTGAATTGACGGAATGAATGGGACGACTCACCAATTTGAGGGGAGAAGGGATCTGTGATTGGCAGGGGTTATGGTAGTACTTGATGAGCGGGCAAGCTGTGACCGGTGAGGAAGCGAAAGGCGAACTGCTAGAAGGAAAGAACGAAGATCGTCGCCTGAATACGATAGTCATCGAATATTGACCCATTTAAAGTATACGATTGTAATACAAGTGCAACAAGTGAAATGCTCTCAATGCATGCAACCGGGACACTTGCGGTTACATCCCATCAACTTACAAAATGCAATAGGTGGCTACCATTCCGTATCTCTACCAATCGATAAGTACCGTATCGCCCCTCCCTCAATCGATAGCTACCGTACCTGGACAGTATTCGTAGATGAGTGCCGAGAGTGCGAGTGAATCAGGGGGACAGACGACATCCATGAGAGCGGGGAAGAGAGGAGATCTAAAGGGACAGAGAGAACGAGCGGCAGAGAATTCTGATAGTAGATGTGATTAATCGGCTGAAATGGAGAGAAATGTTAAGATAGTGTTTGATGGCAGTAAAGGGCATAGAACTTAGAATGTGTTCGAGCTGTGCAACTATTTATTTAGCCATTTAGGGTGTATTTAAGTGATTCCCGCCAGAATGTGATACTTCTACACTCTAAATATTCCAATTAAATGAGCAAAGTCTGCAAAGACCTATTGACCTATGAGAGATGGAATACACGGGACTACTCACCAATTTGTTGGAGATGAGAGGGAGTCACGGTAGTTTAACAATCGAAGAATAACTATCAGATTACAATAGGAGTACGGTGGGTCCGGAAATCAATAATTTGAGACTCTAAGAATTTGAAATGTGAACTCACATTTTGGGAAGTATTGAGGAAAGATTAGGTAGCCATGATGACGATATCCACGGGCGGGTTACGGTAGGAGTGCGATGGAACCTGGAATCGATATTTAAGACTATTCTTGCTTTAAAACAATGGTGGAAGCACATCTAGCGAGTTTGTGGATCAAGAAAATGAGGGAAAAAGTTAATGATTAGATACTCATTTCTAATGACGAGCTCCTCCACGATGAGCTCCTCCTCGTCCCCGAAATCGACCTCCCCAGTTTGAAGACGAAAACTAAAAACAGTGAATTAAAATTGGAATATCCTCACAATTCCAACGTTGAGGTTAATGTTGACGACTTTGCAGCCTGAATTGGAGACAAATCGAGAGAGGTCGGGGAGAGGGTCCTGCGCCTGGCGCTTCTCGAGTTTGCGCGGTTGATAATCTGCAATTTCCTCATTTTATAATCATTTTCGTAATTTTTAATTACATGGTATAATCTCTATAATTAGATTCATAATTTAAATATAGTTATCGTCCAGATGAGCTTTGACTGGCACTTGCACACCACCGTACATCATCTTCTTCTCTTCAATTGCTGCAATCAGCTTGGCTGCTTCCTGGAAACATGAGACATTTAATATTGCCGTATTTTGAACAAACGTACTTCCTGGGAAACTACGTAGAGGAGAGACTTGTTGCGGGGTCTGTACACTCTACTGCAATGGGCGAATTGCTTGACTTGTCTCTTGAGTTCTGCATAACTCATCTCCACCGGCACGTCGGTCAACTTCACTTCTGTAACAATTTTTGTAATCATTTGCCCTATCATAACTTGATTTATTCCTTTTTAAAAGATAACTTAATGCACAAACTCACTGGTTTTGTCGTTGTTGCCGTTTCTTTCGTCCATTCTCAAGTGCTGCTGATGCCCGCTTCCGTGGATTGTAGAAGTGATCTGTATAAGTAAAATTATTTCGATTGTATTCTATTAAGTCAAATAATGGTAACTAATGCCAGAAAACACCTAACCTGCAGAGTGAAATTGTTGTAAAATCAGGACCTCTAGGAACGTTCTATGCATTATCACGTGGTACCCAACCCTATTTGAAAATTTGCAAATGAGATCGTTCCAAATGTGGTGAATGCTCTCTATTGACTGATCAGATATTAGACCCCACGTTTTCTCGCGCTTCATATAAGGGATAACATGCTGAAATAACCAATGCGCCTTAGGTTGGATATCAGAGCGAGGGACAACTTCAAAGTATATTGTTTTTAGACAGGTAATCGATTCTTCCAGTTTGTCTATCTCCTCCTCAGATAGTATCTCTGCTTTAGTTAGAGAGACAATTGCAGACAGATATTTTAGCATTGCAATCAACTTTCCTATCATCACATCGTTGCTTACAGTTCCTAGTTTAAGCAGCACCTTTTCTGATAACACTTTTTTCATGGCATTTCCCGTGAATTGCTTAGTCGTTTGATCTCTCACCACATTGTGTTCTCTGAATATACTATTTACTTTGGATCTTCCTTCTCCCCCTACTCTATTTATTTCCGATAAGCTTGCTGCATTCTCAGAAGTTGCTCTAGCAGTCTCCAGTGTGCTCTCAAAGTACGGTATCATTCTAGCAATCTGTTCAAGATATGTTTCATTAGTATCGCTGCACTCTCTGCACACAAATCCATCTTCTCTCTCCTTTTCAATAGAGCATTTGGAGATTAACAACTCACAGAAGGGGTGACATTTTCTAGTACAACCGCAAGTGAATGTCTCCGTAATACTCATACCGGTCTCCTCATGTCGCTTGTCAATTAACAAGCACACTTTTGCATCGCACATCATAACAGTATCAATTGTGCTAGGTTGGATGCTACTCTTACTCACCGAATTATGAATTTCATGTACTATTCTAAGCGCATCTACCTCTACTTGATAATCAGCGTACAGTCTCTGAAATATGCCCAGAGGGATATGGAAAAGGGAAGGGGCAACGTCAATTAGAGGAACATTAGATATCGGTTGAGCAGTGACAGATAGCGTCCTTTGAGAGATTTTCGCCCTGTTCCCACCATTCGACATAAGATTGTCGAACAGAGCAGCATCTTTAGATATCGATTCTAAAGTTCGAAGTGAAAGAGAAAGCACACCCTTCGTTTTAGTGGTAGGAGTAGCTTTGCGAGCATCACAAAACAAACAGAAGAAAGTAGAACTCGCGCCAGAATGGCCGTACAACGCGCAAAGACCCTTCATATCAGCCGTCATTTTCCACTTAATATGAATATCACGTCCATCTATAACTATTGACGAGAACCCGTTGATCTGAGAGAAGATCAAAGGAAATGAAAGTGACATATTCATGTGATTGTCATCACCGGGGTATACAAGGAGCATGACAGCTAAGTAGACCGAATTTGGGTCTGAAACCTCACCGATCACTCCGATCAGCTTCGTTTCGTCACCTCCTTTGTCACATACCAAACCAATTCTAAGCGTGTCAATGCGAAGTGGTAGTTTACCACTTGACATCAATGCCCCTATCCTCATAGCCAAATATCCCCTCAAATTTGAGATGAACGAACACGGAACCTCTCCTTTCTCGTTCTCAAATTTCTTCATCGCACTCTCGCCACTAGAATTCAGTTTTTGCTCAGGAACAAACCATGTCTGCTTAGTGAATGGCTCCAATGCGACCAAGTTTTCCTTCCTATTATTGTCTGAGGCATAATTCGACGCAAGAACGTCAATGTTCTTTCGAAGCAAGTTACTTTTCAAGTGCTGTCTTTGTCTCCTAGACACTCCCAGCTGTGAGAACATAGCATAGTCCTCACCACCAGTCAAAGTACCTTGCTTCGCGCGCACATTCAAACGTCTACTAATCGATTCCATCATCGATACAACTTCCTCTTTATCTTCTGCTCTAACTATTCTCGTTAGGCATCTAAGAGCGAAACTCACTCTACCCTTCTTTCCAGATTCCGACAGCTTCGAAAATGGCACTTCACCTCTTACTTGCGTACAACAGCCTTTACCGCATTTCCCCGAGGGTTTATTAGACTTGAAATGCATTTCCAAAGCTACCTTATCGCAAAAGGACTGGAATTTTCTATCTTTGGCTTCAATAACTCTAGCCAATACTTCCAACTGTCTATCTTTAGCATCCAACAATGCGTCATATCGTACGCGCAATTCATCGACCGATCTATCGCATTCTCTCTGAGTAGTGCGCACGCGAGAATCGTCAACTAGCACATTCACTGCCATCTCTACTTCGTTAGAGTCTAGTCCGCTAGAATCGAAATCAAGATTTACCTCTGGTAATGCGGCTTCTACGTCAGAAGCAGCCACAGGAAGTAAGTCATCGATATCTGCGACTGTGGGCGCTAGAGAAGCATCGGTTGGGGATGCAACTACAGAGGTAGTTGCCACAACCTCTGCGACAACGCACTCTAATTGTTTACTGCGCAAATTGCGCATCTTCGTACTTATCGACAGTTTAGATGCTACAGGTTTCCGTTTTGAATTCCCCATTTCGCATACCTCACTCCCGCCAGTCGTTTACCGTAGTCGCATTCTTTGCGGGTTTCCTTGACTGTCCCTGTCACGATCCAACAGACTGCCTCGAAACAACAACTACTTGCGCTGCCCCGGCAAAACTTAGGTACCTGAAAAAACAAATAATCATGAACCCAATAGGCAAAACATTAGGGTGACGTGAAAGGATGATAGCAACAATAAGTACCCGAAAAGGAAATAAGAAAACTGTAATCACATGGGAATTAAAAGCTGACAATTGATGACTAACTGAGTCAAGCAATTAAAAGTGACCATAGAACTAGTAGTATTGGTTCGATTTCGAAACGCCCGCGGGAGACCCTGCGCAGTGCCCGTGAGAATGTAATAGAAACATAAACAAACTAAATAATATACGGAATTAACAGAATCATGGACAAATAAATAAGCTGTTCATTGAGTCTAACTCCTTAGTGAGTGCAAATGCCTTAGAGTCAACTCAATCGTGAGGGCACCGCGAAGGACCCTGCGCAGTATCCATTGGAATGTTTTAGGAACAACAAACATTAATAATTTAAATAATTAACAACATAATTCGCGAAAATAGGAAATTAAAGAATTGAAGAAATTCATCTACACCACGATTTGGCGACTTTTCGTATAATGCCGCTAAAATTACACCACCCAGCTTTTCGGACTGCTGTGCGGTCGTGGTGACCATAAAATAAGGATAGAGTATTCAAAACGCCTTCTATGTCGTGGCATTTGTTGATCTTGTCCTCTCTCTATGCTTCTCCTCTCACCGTACACACTCATACCGTAATTACAAACAGGCACATTCATTAACTTAAAAATGGCCTATTGTAGCACCGTGCCCATGGCTACGGTAGCTTTCACTGCGGGACCACCATCATACAAAGTTATTCAAATCCAGTCGCGATTGCTTGTATGAGTTGGTATTATGTAAGACATTGCTCGAAAGGCATACTGTTGCTCGGCTACCGTACCCATGGATACAGTATACCTTTCGAGCAATGTCGTACCGAATGTCACTTCACACAAGCAATAGCGTATCGTTTGGCACAAATTTGCAAAATAGAGGTCCCGCATTGAAAGTGAGCATTCGCGGTACGGTAGCTGTGGTATTGTATACCTTTCGAACAATTCCGCACCGAAAGCCAACTCATACAAACAATCGCGATGAGTCGCGAAAGCTACCGTAGCCATGGGCACGGTGCTACAATAGGCCATTTTTTAAGTTAATGAATGCGCCTGTTTGTAATTACGGTATGAGTGTGTACGGTGAGAGGAGAAGCATAGAGAGAAGATAAGATCAACAAATGCCACGACATAGAAGGCGTTTTGAATACTCTATCCTTATTTTATGGTCACCACGACCGCTCTGGCCATCAATTAGAGGTGAAACATAGACTCACTCTCCATTCAGCGCGCGTTTGCCCAGTGTGCGAAATACTTTGAAAATTCATAACTCTCGACCTGGGGATTTTATCACATGAAATTTTAAGAGCTATATACAGACGCAAATCCAAAGACAATAGTGTATTTCATTTCTTCTGCCCGAGCCTTACCACGAAGTTGCTATATCTCGAGAACTGAAATAGATATCGCCAAACAAACCACTCAGTGATGATCAGCACAAAAAGTTACCCCTGTAAAACAAAATTCAGCCGAATCGGTCGATTGGTCGTTGAGATATTCTCGTAAAACCTCAAAAGTCGCCAAATGGCGCCGCGCCATACCGCGCCAACGAGCCAAAATGACGAGAAATGAGATAGCCTATCGTGATCAGCACCTCAAATAACCCCGATGGTGAAGTTTCTAGGAAATTGAATTTTTTCGCTGTACCAGTCTCTGTTGGCATTTGTTCGATCCTTACAAATACGGCGTTATATTTTGAATCGGGAAAGAGCCGGGGCCTACTCTGCTAAAAAAACCTCTACGATCAGGACACCTAGTGAAAATGTTCACTTACATCTAAATGAACTTGAACTAAGTGAATTTACCTTCAAGTGAACACTTGGTGTCCTAATCCTATTGACTTTTTCTGAGTGTAGGCAAATTTACGCAGTTCTTTCAGGATTTTTATTCGTTTCTTTCATTTTCATTGCCCAGCGAAGTGATATTTTTATTTGAAAGAGTTTGTTTTGTCCGAGTTGATTTCTAAAAACGGCATATTTACAAAATATAGTTGAATTTTGAAAAATCTCATTTTTGTCTTATGCTGCGCTAATTTCTTCGGGGAAATTTCCCATCAAAGGGTGGAAAATTCGTGTAACTCAGCTCAAACTGAAATAAATCTCTCCAATCAAAAAAGAAAATGTTCCAAACGTGTTTTACCATCCCTGTATCAAGTTGGGAAGCTGAAGTTTGATTAGGAAAAAAACTATGCAAAGGTGGACAAACGGTTTTCCACTTTCCACCCATGAAATTTGCGCAGCATGACCCGACACTACTGTGTTTACCAGCAAAACACAGTAAATAGTGCCGGATCAAACCAGACGGAATATTACATTTTGAAAATATCCCACCAAGCTCAACTCATAAATTAAATGAAGAATTAGTGAAACTTGTATTTGAGTAACCATTATCAAACGGTCATACCCATCCACGGTGACCAGGCTGGCTATGACGATCTTGTCGAGTCGTTGGTGGAGATGGGATCCAGGGAACTAGGGAAGTTCCCACTCTATCACAGCAAAATGGAGAGGGACCTCGCGACGACTGACATAAACGAGAGTCAATATTTAGTATAATATTTTCTTTTAAATAAAAATAACTATATTTGCAGTATCACATCCCTTTATGCGGCGGTGCGACGCACACTGTTGATTTTTGAATGGGGATGAGATCTCGTGATCGTGTTTATATAACTTGTATTAACGAAAGCTAATTTCATTAAGCTAAATTCCATGTTTTTTTCAAATCCATAGCACTAATTCTTCGCATCTGAAAAGTCCGTTCACATGCTATTTTCAGACTTCCTTCCTGTCTGCACCAATCTATGTAGACGCCAAATGGGTCAGAAATATTAAGTAGAGTTGCTAATTGTAACTTATTGCCGTCTAAGCAGCGTATTGACCTCTGGTCACCACCGAGTGTACTGTAGGGCGTCCACGCAACGGTAAGAGCAATCCGTCGCTGTATAACAGCGTGGCTTTATTTTTCTCCAATATTTTAGCGTCTTTGGCTAATGAACAGTATATTATTTGCTCTCGTTCTCTATGTTATTTCATTGTCGGACTATTTTACTTCTTCTGTGATTTTTCAAAATATATACTTTCATTTTCCAGAATGGCTATTATGCTGAATCAACTGCGATTCGAGGAGATGCATCAATCTATCGAGGTGTGCATTTTTTGTTTGTTTTTCACATTCAGAATGATGAATAAAGGAAGAAAAACGAATTGTAGTCGTATCTACCCGTACAACATGGGATAATAAAAGATAAAAATATCTTACATCCTAGTTTTGTATGACAACAGCCCTCTTTTTTCGGGCTGTATATAAGACTGTATAGTTGTGTGTTCAGTTTACAATAAGATTATCACTTATAAATATTTCAAACGCTTCAGTACATTTGTTCCTTAAAATTGTCACTTTTCACAATCATCTCTCAGATTTCCGCACATCGCTGTCGATTCTCTTGGCACAATGTGGAGTACGAAATTTCCAATTCGCGTTTTATCAAGAGAACAGCGGGCTCCACGTCGGTCCCCATCTTTTGCGGAGAATACCCGAACCCGGCGCTGTAAGTTTTCGTGAACCATCTTATCAAATAATTATAGAAACGCCCAGTATTAATATCTTTTTTTTATTTTACTGGGAGTAGTTTCCTGGAAAGCTACAATTTTCTAGCCTTTCGTTTTCGGAAAATGATAAGAACAGAATGGTGTAGAGTACAGTTGCAAATGTATTCTATGATCCCTTTCTGGAGAATGGTGCGCATTGCAGTATGACTAATGTCGTTCGGCTGGGGAACCACGCCTTCTGCTTTGCGGGAGAGGATCTCTGGGCACTCAACCTGTTCACCCTCAATTGGAACACTGTGCCGATCAACCATGGAGGAAGAGGCGTGAGGCTTTACTATTATATTTTATTTTATGTAAATCGAAAATAAGTATATTCTTTATCAAAATGCAAAAAGCACTGTTCACCAACAGGAACGTTTTAGGTAATTACAGGTACTAGAATTTCGTCATTTTCAATGTTCCTGTGATTCTATATTTATAGTGTTAGCGTAAGCATAGTCTTGCAGGTACCCGATACAAATTGCTCCGATAGCTTGCGGATTATTGACGAGAGAGCTGGAATCATCGAGCTGTTCGAGTACTTCGAGCAATATACTGACTCCACACGATTCCGGATCGACATTGCGACTCTGGATAATGGGATGAATGTTGGTGTGTTGCCGCATTGGCACAACCCGGAGGGAGAAGAGACTTATCAAGAAGAAGAGGAGGAAATGGATCAACTTAATGACGATTGGAACTATCGGATGGAGGAGAGAAAGGAAATTATCCAGGAACTAAGGGAGCAAGAAGGCCAGAGGTGTGTTATGTTCAATTCAGTCCACGAATATCCTTGAAGTGGATAGAATCTGCACAAATTGCAGTTGATTTTAACTTATATAACTCATAGAACATTCCATTTGCACTGAAAAGCACTAGTATTCTTCAAAGGAAATCTCAATTTCAGCTCCTCCTTCTCTCGTCAATGCGGAGTTTGCTTCGTCCCTCATCCTCCTCTTCGCGCGGCTTTCACAGTCTGTGGCCATCTCTGCTGCCTCGCATGCGCCCTTCAAATGGTCGATGAAGATGCATACGAGGAACGATTGAGCTGTCCATTCTGTAGAGTGAGAACCGGATTTGTGAGGATATTCGAGGAGGGTCAGGAGGAAGAGAACGATGAAAATGTTGATAGTAGTTGTATGGAGGACGATAATGCTACTGCTCTAGTGGATTTCGTGGAACCCGATAACATCAGGCAGAAGGCGGCTTGGAATGGAAACGCCATTTTTCCGTACATTGTAATTTGTTGTCTGGTTGCGTATATTGTTTTCCTGACGTGAGTCATAATGTGTTGTGTTTGAATTATATGTTTTACAGCGTTTCACCATTATTGACATTATTGAATTTCCATTAGGAGAAACTGTCGTGCCTGATAAAGTAATATTGCAAATTTTCGTAGATACTGTTTAACATTCCACGATTGTGAAAACCAAATGGGTGGGACATTGAAAATTCGAAAAAGCATGATTTGGTGTGTTCTATGAAAAATCTAATACAATATTTACTTTTTGCTTGTTGTGGATTTTGCTTGTTATTTTTAATTGAAGGTTGTTGCGGTTCACTGCTTCTTGTGTAAATAATTTGTGAAGAAAAATTTCAAAACAATCATGATTAGCCAAATCTCAAGGATCTCTTTCTCTGTATCTTTATCTATCATAACTACGATTTATTTCCTAATGTAAACACATGAAGCACATAAAATGAAGCTGTAATGTACATAAATACACAAATACAAGCGCCAATTCGAATGGCTAATCATAGTCATCAGGAATGCCGAGGAAACTTCCAATAGACGGGAAGTGAAGGGCGGAGAATCCATTCGTTCCTCCCACTCCTGCTGCCGGCACCGCCCAGTGAGCGCCCCATTGCAACTACAAATGAATTTTTTGTAGAAAAATTGTAAAAAAAGTAAAATTTTAGTAAACATTGGGGATGGTGAGGTCTGCCTATCTAAGTGGGATCATTTCTTACCACCCAACTTCAATCGTCTACTCAGCAATTTTCTGCTTGTTTCAAATATGCTTCGCGTTTATAACAAGATCTAAGGCCGTTGCCCTACTCTATTGTGGTTCTCAATTCTTTTGCCGGAAATTTACTGAGAAGAATGTTTACATGAAATTAGAGAGTGGGTTATCGTTGATTGTTCACCTGCCCATTCAACCAATCGACACCGACTGATTCCGGTGCATAGTACCACTTGTTTGCAGTGTCTCTACTATGCGGATCATCGGGATTTGGCTCCCACAATCCGGGTTTGGTGAAGGGAGAACGAGAACGAGGACGATGTGCGAGTCCTTTCTGAAACAAAATATCGCCTTCTTTTATTCTTCCGATCATTACTGTTTGTGAAGAATTCGAACAAAAAAACGAAATCATAAATTCTGAGATTTCGACATCGTTGAAACTCACATCACTCCAATGCCCAGATTCCCTCCCGGAAAGGGAAACGTTCCTACCACTTTTACATGCTCTCTCGCACCCCTTTCTGGAGACTTAGAATCGAATCCTGATTTGCCCCTATTGCAACCTCCCCCCCTTCCCAAACGATACTTCCCATAGAGAGTCTTTATTTACTGTACATCGCTCGTGTAATCACACATTATTCCGTTGCGCCTTCGGGCGTCGATAAAATATATAATATATGAATCGTGTGAAGAACTCACAGCATCGGTCAATCCATCAAATGCGTTGAACGTATTGCCGTCATAAGTCTGATGCACCTGGATATTACTTTGAGGATTTGAACAAATTAAGTTTTAAAAAATTGCATTAATACCTGTCCAGCACCATAAGCAGCGTCCGATGGAAGCACAGGGAATGTCCGCGATTGGAGGGCTCTGTTTGACATTAGGAATAAAAATAGTTTAGGGTTGTCACATTCAAATTTCAAACACCCCTCTCGCCTAAGAGAATCTCAACAATTCATTTCATGATCCAACTTTTCGTAAGAATTATCTAAATTCAGTTATCGCATTTTCCAAGTTATTCGCTCGCACAATCACTCATGATGCCTTCTTTTTTTAAATTTCGAATTAAATGTTTTGCAGAGTTTCACCTCGTGGGAACATCTCCCTTCTTCTTGTCTGTGAATGGTTCGGGAGGAATGATAAGCAGTTCTTTATCGTCGCTGACAGCTCTAGGCGATGGATGGACGGAGGTAAGAGATGTGGAAGGCGCGTCCCTGATTAAGGGTATTTAAATACTAAAATATACATCAATCGACTAAGTTCTATTCTCAAAATAGGCGGTTCTGAAATACGATGCTTTTTTGCTCTCACAGTATTTGAATTTCATTTTACTTCCTCGAAGGCATACTTGGCTCTGGTTGTCTGTGGCACCGGAGGCGGCACGATTAATCCCTCACTGCTGCTAACTGACGCGGCGTCGCGGAGAAGCGGCTGCCGCTCCGGCTGCTGCAGCACAAATCCCTGTTGCGCGGTGCGCGCAGCATGTGCAGCTGCTTTGGGCGCGGCGCCAGCGACCGGCAGCGGGCTCGCGGGTTGTGGAAGTCCGAAAGGATTCGGGTTGCGAGCGGGGCCGGCTGCAAGAGTTGCGTCGTTCGTACGACCGGAGTCGTGTGAACTCACGCAGTACTTTGCCTTTCTCCGCCTTGGAGTAGAGGTACTGAGAGGCGTAGTGGTATTGTTCGTATCTGGAAATTTTAAACAAGTCCATTTGGAATAATAATGTAGAAAGTGAAAACATAAAGAGTTATTGAGCAATCAAAGTCACAGGATCTCTCACTTGGGACATCCGTGGTACCACAGTCGGCAGGTGTTCAGGAACATTGGCATTGGAGGAGGATTGCAGAAACTGAATTGTTTTAGTTTTAAAACCTGTCCATCTGACACCGGAATCGAATCAAACACTGATTATGAATCAGTCGACAGTCACTTCAGCCGCTTCCGGATTGTCCGGTTTGAAATACGAAAACAAATTGCCTATAGTTCACAGTCAATACTAAAACTGATGCAACCGCTTTAATTTGTAAACGGTAAAAATTTTGTTTATTAAAATAGGCTCACTTCTGTACTGTGGGATAGATGTAGTCACACTTGCATTCGGCCGTACAATGCGGGTGAATTCGCCGATCACAGTCCGGAGTACAGGGGAAACGTCTCTGAAAATAATACGTATAAGAGAGGTGTCACGAGAGATCGTATGTAAAATAGGCCTTTGCGGAACAATTTTCAAAAAAATATTTTCGATTTCGACTAAACTTTTATATTAGAGTACCCAGCCGACGAGAATTCGATTTATCCCGGTCCCAGGTCCAGAACCGGCTTTTAGGAAATTTCCGGCTCCAAAACCGGAATCATCATAACTCAGCTCAAAGGTGAGCTAGAATGCTGTGGTTGGGCTCAAAATGTTCATAAAAATTGGATAAACAAATTTGCTGTTGGAAACGAGTTTCGTACTCATTAACTAAAAAAGTTGAGACCGAAAAATTGAATTCCGGGTTTTTCAAAAAAATGATAGGTATCAAAAATGCGAGATGCCGCGCTTTTTTATTGCAGATTATAAAAGGGCTCTTGAAATAGTGTCCGGGAAAAATTTAAAACTGAACAAAAAGGGGGGATTTAAAGTCGAAAAATATTTTTGAAAGTGAAAAATCGTCAAAAGTCGAAAAATAAACTTTGCGAAAACCTACCAAAAAGTGGTTTTTCATGCACTTTGTAACACTATTTGCACAGTAAAAATTATATCCACGCATGTAAAGCTCATTTGGCCTTAAAAAATTCGAAAAATTATCAAAATTGGCTTAAAATCGTCGAAAACCTATATTAGAAAAAAATAACAACCTGCTCGGCAGTACGGTATAAACATGAATTCTGATTGCGTACCAACATAAATACACCACATATGATATTTCCCAAGCTCGTATATTCACGCATTTTTGCATAATTTTCAGTCTTTTAGACAATTTTCCAAGTTTTCCAAAATGTTGATCCGAAAAGTTATCTAAATGAGCTTTACATGGGTGAATATATTTTTTCTGTGCGTGTAGTGTTACAAAGTGCATGAAAAACAACTTTTTGGTAGGTTTTCGCAAAGTTTATTTTTCAACTTTTGACGATTTTTCACTTTCAAAAATATTTTTCGACTTTAAATCCCCCCTTTTTGTTCAGTTTTAAATTTTTCCCGGACACTATTTCAAGAGCTCTTTCATAATCTGCAATAAAAAAGCGCGGCATCTCGCATTTTTGATATCTATCATTTTTTTGAAAAACCCGGAATTCACTTTTTCGGTCCCAACTTTTTTAGTTAATGAGTACGAAACTCGTTTCCAACAGCAAATTTGTTTATCCAATTTTTATGAACATTTTGAGCCCAACCACAGCATTCTAGCTCACCTTTGAGCTGAGTTATGATGATTCCGGTGTTGGAGCCGGAAATTTCCTAAAAGCCGGTTCTGGACCTGGGACCGGGATAAATCGAATTCTCGTCGGCTGGGTACTCTAACATAAAAGTTTAGTCGAAATCGAAAATATTTTTTAGAAAATTGTTCCGAGCCACCTGCAATCTCTGATGAGACCTCTCATAAGAGAGGTATCACGAGAGATTGTAGGAAAAATCCCCATTTCGGAACAATTTTCAAAAATTATTTTTGATTTCGATCAAACTTTTATGTGAGAGTACCTAGGAGACAAGAATTCAAATAATCTTGGTCCCAGGTCTCAGAGCCGGCTTTTAGGAATTTGCCGGTTCTGTCGCCGGAATCGTCATAACTTCCTTCATTTTTAAGCTAGAAAGTCGTTGAAGATCTCAAAAAATGCAGAAAAATATGGCGCATAATATCTCTGTTGAGAGTGAAGTCCTATATGGCAAAGCCTGGATTTAATTAGAAAAATGTGTTTTCAGATATCTTTAAAAAATCATAGAGCATCTAATATTTTCGAAAGACAATAGTTTTATTGCATATTATGAAAGAGCACGTCAAGTACTGCTAGATAAAAATTTAAGAAAAAATAAAAATGGGATCACATACTCTCGAAAAATGGCGTCGAATGTGAAAAATCGGAAAATTTCGAAAAATCAGTTATTTCAAAATCATGTGTAATCCATTTTTCTGTGATTATTTAACCTTCATGAGTTCGAGAAAAATGATAACAGCTCATATGGCATGTATATAAACATGCCAAAATTGAAAAATGTCGGTCTCCTTTTGATATGCCAGATATGGACGAAATTTTCAAATTTAACTGGTTCAAATGCATGCCATGATTTTGAAATAACTGATTTTTCGAAATTTTCCGATTTTTCACATTCGACGCCATTTTTCGAGAGTATGTGATCCCATTTTTATTTTTTCTTAAATTTTTATCTAGCAGTACTTTACGTGCTCTTTCATAATATGCAATAAAACTATTGTCTTTCGAAAATATTAGATGCTCTATGATTTTTTAAAGATATCTGAAAACACATTTTTCTAATTAAATCCATGGCTTTGCCATATAGGACTTCACTCTCAACAGAGATATTATGCGCCATATTTTTCTGCATTTTTTGAGATCTTCAACGACTTTCTAGCTTAAAAATGAAGGAAGTTATGACGATTCCGGCGACAGAACCGGCAAATTCCTAAAAGCCGGCTCTGAGACCTGGGACCAAGATTATTTGAATTCTTGTCTCCTAGGTACTCTCACATAAAAGTTTGATCGAAATCAAAAATAATTTTTGAAAATTGTTCCGAGCCACCTGCAATCTCTGGTGAGACCTCTCATAAGGGAACAGGCCGCGCCA
Organism: Pristionchus fissidentatus; assembly: GCA_036245785.1. Taxonomy (NCBI): domain Eukaryota; kingdom Metazoa; phylum Nematoda; class Chromadorea; order Rhabditida; family Neodiplogasteridae; genus Pristionchus; species Pristionchus fissidentatus. The sequence continues at coordinate 586,900 of BTSY01000003.1, read as the reverse complement.
TATATTAAATATCAATTTACTTTCCTTTTTCTCAGCAGCTAACTTTAAATACGCTCATTTCTCTAACCACATTATCAACCAGCTATTTTGTCTAATACCAATGTTCTCAAATGATTAGTCTCCATACAGGTTCATTCTGCATTCGTGCATTTGATATTTCTTCTGCAAAATGGTTGTTCATGTGTATTTGCCACTCACCTTCAACAACTCCAATCGTTGTCCTTCAATGTGCTTCCGAGTTGTGACTGCTGAATCTACTTCCGCCGTGGCGGAGACCACCGAAATCTGTCAATGAGAACATTCCTAGCCTGTTTTCGTACGTTAAATTATTAGTTGAAACAATACAGAAATGGGCTATGGACCCTGTGAGTAAGAGAGAACCGAAATTCTCGCTTATGACTGATTCGCTGGGGAGCAGGGACAGTGTACGATGGTACTAACCTTCTTCGAGAATGGATCTGCTGGAGCACCTCGGGCTGCGCCACCACATGCGGATCGATAGGAGGGACAGAAGGATTTGACGACCTGGAAGCATCAATCGTCGACATTTAGATAGTTGACCTTCTCATAGACTTCTTTTCTCTGAATTGAAATATTTTGAGCATTGCGTATGATTTTCGCGGTAATTCTCAAGTATTTGAACAATATTTTAGTTTCATAATTTGTCTTTTCGCACTTCCACTTGAACAATTAAAAACGTGCAATCCATCAGTTCGATAACAATTAGAAATACCTCCTGATTGCCACTGCTGTTGTCTCCTACACAGAAGTACGCGAAATTGTCATGATACCTGGTAAAATAAAAGATACTTTCTGGCACATTACAAATCAAGCATTGATTCTTAGCATGGAAGAAATTTTTGAATGTATCTAATTAAATCACTTTTCGCAGTACTCCGATCGAACTCCCTTGTACAGCAGAAAACCATCGAATGTGAAGGAGGCTGTAATTTAATTTAAATTCGAACATTCTCACTTGCTGCATTAAGAATTAAAGGGGAGAACGCGAATATATCTACTCAATGTACAAAGAAGTTATGTCAATAATTGATTCATTTTACTCACATTCTTCTTCCCTGCTCGATCGCGATTCCTTAAGGGCTGAGTGAGCATCCCGGTGCGAGAACTGATCCTATCGATTCAAATTTTGTTTTCTAAAATGTATTTTTACCCAGAGAGGCCTTCGATCCATCGTATTTTCTGTGAGCAGACAAAAATATGAAATGACACTTAACACATAATTGCCTAGTGTTTCCACCCCAATAGTATTTCTGTTGAATCGTAGTTCGTTGCATGCATCTTCTTTCATGATACTTTTGCAATTATTATTAGTTGACGTTTCTATTTTCTCTTGATGTAATCAATTTTGAAAACCATTTCGTTGTGATTTTTTATAAGAATTATTGTAAAACAATATCTCACCACTCTCTCCTTCTTGGATTCGGCCTGTTGCTTGAATGCCTCTTCCACCTGCTCCTCCTTTTCCTCAACAGCCGTTTCAACCTGCGAATTATAATAAGTTATTATTCTAAACTTTTATCGCATTGCAAAATTAGAAGAAATACAACATATTTTCATCTCACTCACCCCCTCCTTCCCTTCTTGTTGGTGTAAATCACTGTCATCGAATGGATTACGACGATGACGAGCGACCGCACTGAATAATATAATAATTTACATATTTACATATTTATCATGTCATCAAGACAAATGCAAAATTTGAAATAAAAATATGTTTGCAAATTTTTTGTTTGTTTTAGACATGGAAGCGAACGATTGCTCAGATAGCCACCTCGACGGCTATCGATTCCAAATTCGCAATATATTTCAGCGGCTTTGCATTTACGCCATTTAATGATTTACGTTTCTTCGTTTATGAAGAAACACTTACCGAGCTATGAGTGTCAGTTGTTGTTTCACTTCTTCAGGAATCACTACATCAGCAGCAGTCGCGGTCGGCTCATCCAGAAGGCGACTACAAGAAGTTATGTAAATAATTTTAATTTAAATTAAATCTGTAATTTAACTTATCTAAGATGTTTGAAAGAAAAATCATGCGAATCTGCACCGAATAAATTCACATTGTTAATACGATCAATATCTGTGATCCTACAATGTACGGTTATGTCGCAACGGTGAAGTATTAATAATAGTAATATGCCATGTAAAATGTTATGTAAAATTTCGTTTCTATCACATCGTAGTAATCACGTACGTCTCTTGCTCACTACGGCGCAGAGACTCGAGCGACGGCACTGGCTTAATGGAAGAGGTAGCTGGAATGATATTGAGCACTTGTATGGAAGTAAATCCGCGATAGAAATACCATATTTTCTTCACAATTTTCAGTGTATAATCAACTTTGTAACCAGAACAATGACTCAATGAGTGGTTAACAAATGACTGTTTATCACCTCTGGTTGAAACACAGAAAGACAACGTCGGTTTGTGTGCGCACGCGAATGCGATACGATCGGAAAGACTTCGTTGTTCGGTCTCGGCTGAAAAAAAATACATTTCAGGGAAAAAAAACAGAATTTAAAAGAATGTTATTGTTGTGAAATAGATCATTAAAAAGGAAATAATAGAGAGAACTGATCAAACTATCACCATGTATGAATGTCGCAGCCGATAGTGCGATTATTACGAGACGTGTTGCCTGAAATTATAACATTTCCATAGTTTAAAGAAGGTGTCCCACGAACATTTGGTCAACCGAGTTCTCACTGTGGGGCAATGGAGGGCGAATACCCGATGAGACCTTCGAAAATCGCTTGTTTTAGTTTTTAGTTTGATGAAAGTTATGTTTAATAAACAGTCCAAAACGACCAGAATTCTTACAGTATCTCACATTGAACCTGCAATCTTTTCGCGGTGCGAGTTGGCATTTTGTGGAGAAAAAGTCAGAGAAAGGCAGAGAGATAAGGGGAAACGAGGAGGGTGCGCGGGGGAAACGCGCGCTGGTTTTGTGTTTCACCAACTACTGATGACAGAAATGAAACCTCGAACATCGGGGCGCATAAAAGGTTTCAATTATTTGTGCTGCGCCTTCTTTAAACGATGAAAATTATCTAAATCCGACAAAAATGGCTCACCGTGATATGCATGATGACTGGTAATGTGACTTACTGACACATTCAATCTGCAATTATTTTTGTTTTCGAATAAGGCTAACGGCGAGAAATAAATCCGAATGCAAGAAAACACGAAGATTAGTCTAGACATTCACAACAAAAGGTATTATCAGATGAACCCGTGTTTTACACGATTGATCTATGCGTCTTTCGAGCTTTGGATTGAAGGGGCGTACAAGGAAATACATCTTTAAAAGTGCGGTGGAGCAACAAAGAAAGGTTATCTTTTGACGGTCACATGAGATCAGAGAACTATGAGTGTGAATACAATGTTGAAAAGATCATCAACAAAAAAGTAGACAGAGTTCTGGGGGAATTGACGAATGGTAGTTAGTGTACTAGGAACAACAGATTCCTACAGAACCGTTGCATTTCCCTTTTGAATATGAAATTCATGTATCAAGAAACAAAAGTTACTCTATGAAAGTTAAATTTAATTTTTAAATGGTAAAATTCAGAATGTTCCAAAGAATGATCTTTGAATATAATTAATAAAAATAGTATTTGAAGAAACTGATTTTTTGATAAAATATTTGAACATCATCACTTTGTCGAAGAGATCAAAGGAACATGAATGTTGTGATAAGTGGAATGACAATGAAAAAGATATAACCTTGACAACTTAATGAGTTCCCGTGTGGTCGCAATGATCGCTTCCCCTACCCACACCCAGCCAATATATACCCCTTTCATTGATCCTACTATTTTTATTCCGATTATTTCAATGCATTCGCATTATAGTCGCATCACCTTGTGCCTAAGTATATTTCAAATATTCTGGAAGATATTGGTGTGCTCAAGCAATTTAAATTTCACTCGTGATATGAGATTTCAAATTCGAATAATTACATGGTAATTAGTAAGTTATTTCTAGGGGCGCAAAAACTGTGCGCATTTTAATATTTATTCAAATTTAATAAAAAAATCAATTATTTTTGGAAAACTTAAAGTTACATTTCTCTAGAACCGTTAGTTCAATGTTCCTTTTTCAAAATGTTGTATTTCAGAAGACACAAATCCATCCAATGGTCGCAATCAAGCGTGCATAAATTTAGATTTTTTTTTTGAAATGCTAGACATCCCTCATTTTATCATGTGATATTTTCAATCCGGCCATGTTAAATGAAAGTAAAAGAAATAAAAAAAAATCGAAAATTGGTAATTGGACTCGGCCATCAAACATTAAATATTATAGTTTGAAGAAACCAATGGCACAGAAACAAGAGCTTGGTTTTGGTCGCAACTCTATTCAACAAAGACCTGCACTCGAAAATCAAAGAAACATAGTTACTTTGGCCTCATTAAATTATGCCAATTAGAAAATTGATCAAAGTGAAACGGAAATTGGTTGAACTCACAAATTTCTACCATAATATGTGAATATTCTCTGCGAATTTCCGTAAATTTAGTGGTTCTCGTCCGTCGTTTATTCTTTCATCAACGCGACATCAATTTATTTCTCCTCAGAACCTGCTGATAATTCCTCTTATTGTATTTTTATGTTCCCTTGTTTATTCACATGTTCTATGCTAATGATCTTGTAATTCCGATTTACGTATACTATATTTATCTACGCCATGTGATGCAGCGATTAAACTAGATTGTATGGAGGGATGCGTGACCAGCGGTTTGGAAAGTACGATTGTGAAATACTGACGAGTGAGTGGCCTTTTGTAGGAATCTTTGAAAATTTGGATAACATTTGACAGTGTGATAACAACATTTTGACAGATGGTTGTGAAAACCGGTAATTTCTCGCTACGAATTCTAAGACCTCCTCTAATCTTCTAATTTCTACATTAGGATAACAAATCGGGAGTACTCGAATGTACAGAAATGAGTTTATAATAATTCTGCTACTTCTAGTCACCGATAACAATAAATTACGATGCTTCTAATCATAATCATCAGGAATTCCGAGGAATGTGCCGATGGACGGGAAGTGAAGGGCGGAGAATCCATTCGTTCCTCCTACTCCGGCCGCAGGAACGGCCCAGTGAGCACCCCATGTCATCTACAAAAAGGTTTATTAATGTATTGATTAGTGCACCTTTAAGATCGTCCCTATTTAGAAAAATGCAATTATACATAGAAAGTTTACCTGTCCATTCAACCAATCGACACCGACTGATTCGGGTGCATAGTACCACTTGTTGGCGTGATCTCTGTTATGGGGATCGTCGGGATTCGCCTCCCACAATCCCGGTTTAGTGAAGGGAGAACGAGAGCGAGGACGGTGAGCGATTCCTTTCTGAAATAAGCATATTGATGGAAGGTACACTGCTGCAATGATTGCAAATCCGCATTGCCTTTATGTCGTGCAAAAGAAAAAGAATTCAGGGATATGAATATTTGCCTCTTTTTCGTTTCGGGGATGTGCTGGGCACTAATTGGATCGTACAGAACCACGAAAATGTATATCGTGGCTGAAACTCACCTCATCCCAAAGCCCATTAAAAGAGTGCGAAACATTATATAAACATTTACATACCCTCCTCCCCAACCAATTTCTTGACATTTTGGAACATTCGAACTCACGGAGTCAGTTAATCCGTCAAATGCAGTGAATGGATTACCGCCGGCCCCTTGTTGGACCTGAATTGTATTTAAAACACTCAGAAACTCGTCCCAAGGGTCACCAAGTCTCAGCAACTCGTCCCAAGGGTCACCAAGTCTCAGCAACTCGTTATCTGTTGAATTACTCGTAAGCGAAATGTTTCTTATTTCAAGTGACTGTTCATTTGATTTCCAGATCCTAGTAGCTTTAACTCAGTGTAGTGTGGGCATTTTAAATATCTATTTGAAGAAATATTGTCATAATCAGTACCTGTCCTGCACCGTAGGCTGCGTCAGATGGGAGCACAGGGTACGTCCTTGACTGGAGGGCTCTGCGGGAAAATTGTTTTGAACAACATGCATTACGTCTCAAGATAACACAAGAACGTCGGAACAAAAATGTCTGGCATACTAATCTTTTTGGCGTCCCTGATTTCCAATCTCAGTTTCTGATATATTTCATTGTTTTTCCTGTTCAATTTTTCAGTACGGTTATTTTTATTATTACAAGCTAGTGATATTGTTATACTTTTCTCCGCTTCTTCTCGTAGTTGAGTGCAAGGAGTTCACCTTGTAGGTGCATCTCCTTTTTTCTTGCTTGTAAATGGCTCGGGAGGAATGACCAGCAACTCGTAATCGTCGCTGAGAGGACGAGGAGATGGATGAACGGAAGTATGGGATGTTGGAGGTGCGTCCCTGGATTATCGATTCATTATCAATCAATTGCTTTATACAATTAGTTAATTATTATTTCCCGTAGATCATGTCTTTATACAGCCATGCCCATTTTCCGTTCTAGGTGTACACTTACTTTGCTCGTGTAATCTGCGGTACTGGAGGCGGGACGACGAATCCCTCGCTGCTGCTGACTGAAGCGGCGTCGCGGAGACGCGGCTCCGACTCTTGCAGCATGAATACCTGCTGTGCGGTGCGCGCAGCACGTGCAACTGCTTTGGGCGCTGCGCCGGCGACCGGCAGTGGGCTCGCGGGTTGAGGAATTCCGAAAGGATTCGGGTTGCGAGCGGGGCCGGCTGCAAAGATTGAATCGGTTGGGTCGCAAGTGTCGGCGAACTCACGCAGTACTTTGCCCTTCTCCGCCTTGGAGTAGATGTACTGCGAGGCGTAGTGGTAGCGCTCGTACCTGGAAGATATATTTGTAATTTCAGTTATTTTATTGCTTGAGAGGGAAGTGAACGATAAGGTGTGTTAATTGGACTCACTTGGGACATCCGTGGTACCACAGTCGACACGTGTTAAGGAACATTGGCATTGGAGGAGGATTGCAGAAACTGAATTAGTGCTTTATTTATGAAGAGAGAGCGCAAGAACTGCTGATTTCGTCCCCAAGAACCTAAAATTGCGAAGCATATCCGAATCGTATAGTCTTATTTTTACAACAGTATTATTTTCAATTCGTGAAACTTTTTTTGTGTCTTTGCCTCCGAAAACTCCCGCACAATACGACCGTCGTTCTCTCATTCCATTTGCGAAAAATAACCAGAAAAAATTAAGATTCTGATGAAAAAGAAGACTCAATTTACCTTCAAAAATATCACTAAATTATGAAGAAAGTTTACTTCTGGACTGTGGGATAGATGTAGTCACACTTGCATTCAGCCGTGCAATGCGGATGAATGCGCCGATCACAGTCCGGAGTACAGGGAAAACGTCTCTGAATACATTTTGTTTTCCCTCTCCGCCATTCATCGCGAATTTCGGATGTGTTTCCCTAGAAAATCAAAGATGTGTGTAGTGGATACATTCAAATATTGTCATTACTGCCTTATTCTTTATAAATAATATAATCTTTAATATTTCTTCGTGTGCTTAATCACATTTATTACACGACAAGTGGCTGGTAGTGCTATGTTTGCTAATGGCTAACGTCGAAATGCACACAGAAAAAAATCTGTCATTTCTCATTCTGTCACTTTTTCGACAGAATGATTCTGTCGATCGATTCTATCACATATGACAGATGTATCTGTCGGTCTGATAGATTAATCTGTCGATGCAAAGCTTTTTGAAAATCGACAGAATCAATCTGTCACTCTGATCAGATTTCATATTGATCGGTCGGTTCTTGCTAATTTGAATGAGTGGATCGGTGCAAATGAGGATTATTGTCTCTTCTCATTCCCTACTCTCTAGCTCGTATTGTTCCAAATTTCAGAGGGTATAAAATGATCAGGGAACACTTCACTCTGATCGCATCAACTTCTTCCCAATGGAAAAGAGGAAGGGGGCACTTGCCCCACGGACAAAGTCCTCCCTCTATGAGAAGCCCCAACCGAACTTCTGCCAAAGCAGAAGAAACCACAGACCCGAGGGGATTTGGGGAGGTGGGGTACACCTCATTTCTACAGTAACCACAGTTTCTACAGCACAGTAAACTCCATCTGCACTTGAATGACAGAATGAATCTGTCATTTTTGCACCCACCGAAAATTGACAGAATGATTCTGTCAAATGCGACAGAATGGCGAGTGACAGAATGAATCTGTCGAAAAAGTGACAGATTAATCTGTGAGAGCAGATCTGACAGAATATTCTGTCAGTGCAATCTGCCATATATGACAGATTTTTTTCTGTGTGTGGTTCAAATAGAGTGCTAATCTTTGCCGTTGGACAGATTAAACATTCATTTTAATACATCTATTATATTGTATTCACCTTCAACAACTCCAATCGTTGTCCCTCGATTTGTTGTCGGTGTGTGACCGCTGTGTCGACTTCTGCAGTGGTGGAGACCACAGAAACCTGCATATCGTAACTCTTTTTTATATAATTATTATATTATTTATAACTTGTGTTATCTATGAATGCGAGCTCTATTTTCTAAACCACGTTGCACAACATAGCTGCTGAGTTCTTATCCCGGAGAATAGTGAAGTTGGTGTTGAGATTCAGCAAGAGGAGTATTTTACTATTTACTGACCTTCTTCGAGAAGGGATCAGCGGGTGCTCCTCCGGCAGCTCCACCACATGCGGATCGATAAGAGGGACAGAAGGATTTAGCCACCTGAAAGGAAAAAGAATTTTGAAAAAGATGATTGCCAAAGAAAGAGTCGTACACAAATAACAATACCTCCTGATTACCGCTACCGCTATCTCCCACGCAGAAGTACGCGTAGTTGTCATGATATCTGGTGAAAATATAGTTTACATCTCTGAGAAAATACAAACCAAGAATGGATTTCTCCTAAATCCCTCACTTCTCGCAGTACTCCGACTTGTCCCCCTTGTACAGGAGAAAGCCGTCGGAAGTGAACGAAGCTGAAACTTATTTTTGTGTTTTCTTTTGTAATCTCAATTATTTTTATTTGAATTTTGGTGAATAGATCTCTTCAAAGCCAAAAATAATCGATTCATCTTGCTTACATTCCTCTTCCTTGCTCGATCTTGATTCCTTAAGTGCCGCGTGCGCGTCCCGATGCGAGAACTGATGTTTAGTCAGTCCATTACAATATTTTTTTAAATATATTTTTTCTGTTATCTCGAAAGTCGTTGCTACACTTTTCGCGGTAGAAATATATTTTCAATTATCCCTTCAACTTTATTTCTTAAACACATTTCTACTCCTTTACAGGTCTCTTATCTTTTCTAATCTGTTATCCCTTCTTCTCTTAGCCTAACTCAGCTCGGGTCGTCGAATCGCAAAGACATCTACCCAATCTCCGACATTTCGCCGTTTTTATATTGTCGCCTACCAGTTCGAAGCTACTGATTTTATATTCGCACAAATTTGTTTGTTTCGATAAAGATAAGAGTTTGAATGAAACATTGAATAAGATCTCACAGATTTATCTTTCTTGGATTCGGCCTGCTCTTTGAATGCCTCTTCCACCTGCTCCTCCTTTTCTTCAACAGCCGTTTCTACCTGTGAATGATAATATTCATATAATTGAATTTATATTATACACGAATTTCCCTACCTTTTTTACCTCCACTATGCCTACTGTAATAGGCTAAGCACCCGAGTAGCGCATAGTGATACATTTGCCGTTCTCCCTTTCGAGAACTTGAATTTAGCTTTAAATAAAATGTTTAACGAAATTGAAATAACAAATGCTCACTCCTTCTTTCTCTTCCTGTTGGTGTAAATCACTGTCATCGAATGGATTTCGACGATGACGAGCGACCGCACTGAATAATATTATTATGAATGTATATTTATATAAAATTATAAAATTCAAGGCACAATTCGGAAAAATGACAAAAAAAAGATTCTTGTGAATCAGGAAAGCCAACTAATGTAATTGACATTAAATTAGCCAACGAGTTGATTATTTTCGAGATTTTTCCACTTACTGGTTTGATTGCAATGAAATGAACTAACTGAGCGATGAGGGCCAGCTGCCTTCTCACTTCCTCAGGAATCACTGCAGCTACAGCTGTCGCAGTCGGATCATCGAGAAGTCGGCTGTAAAATGTTTAAAAAAAAAATGTTTTCAAGAATTTTGTGCAAAATCGCATTTCCATCATCACTACGCAATAATCCCTTACGTTTCCTTCTCGCTGCGACGCAGAGACTCGGACGACGGCACTGGTGTAAATGCCGAAGGAGCTGGAACATGTTCTCATTATCGATTTTTTCCTGATCAAAATTGAAAATATGCTGTGTTTGTCATTTCGAAGAACGTTAGTATGTTTAATATTTGAATGACGAATGACTAGTTTATTAATTAGTAACTACTCATTACCTTTTGTTGAAACACAGAAGGAGAGAGTCGGTTTGTGGGCGCATGCAAATGCGATGCGATCGGAGAGACTTCGTTGTTCGTTATCGGCTGAAAAAAATACATTTCGTCTTAGGAAAAGAGATTCCTCTATTAACAGAATTCAATCTGTCTAAATCGGTGTATCGTAGAGAAAGTCCTAGACAGAACACATCAAAGATCACCATGTGTGAAGGTCGTAGCCGATATCGCAATAATTACGATTTGGATGAACTGAAAATAGTTTTCATTCAATATAATGGGTTTTCTAAAGATTTTTGAACATTTTTCGATGGCCTCACCGAGCAATACATGATGTCGGGTACTATGAATTACTGGCACATTCAATCTGAAAAGGTTTCTATTTTTAAGAAGAAAATATCTCGCATCGAAAGACTAGAGAGTGCATGCACAATAATCGATAAATCAATCAGGAAATGGAACTATCAGCGACGCGCGCGCTTAGAAGGTTGATGAATGCGTCTTTAGCGCTTTAGATTGAATAGGGTGTGCAAAGAAATACGTCTTCAAAAGTGCGCTGTGGCGTAACAAAGAAAGGTTACCTTTTGATGGTCACATGAGATCGGGGAACTTTGGGTGAGACAGAGAGGTCAATGTTAAAAAGAGAACACCGCCTAAAATAAGAATAGGCACTTTCATAAATGGCATCAGCAACTCGATTACTCACAAACGAAAAAAACTTTACTCACTTTGTTTACATGCGCGAATGCAAGAAATTTGCTGTCTTATATTCGCGCTGGGTGTTAGAGGGGGGAAAATGGATCAGTGTTTTGGTCAATTGTAATTACTTATTTGTCCAATAGATCATTTTTGTTCTGAGTGATAGAGCCGCGAAGTAATTAGAGAGCAGATACAGCCCAAAAAATATATTCGTACTGGATAATTGAATTAACATTTTAAACTTTAAATTCTTCGAAAATTCGAGACATATTTGTTTTATAGTATTTTAAAATGTTAAAATATTATTAGCTAATACAATTGCTGCATGGACGAATATCCGCATCAATTAGTCCAAGAGATCAAAGTAGCAAAAAGGTTGTGATGGAGTGGAGAAAGACAATGAAAATACATAACCTTGATAACTTGATAGCATGTGAGGGAGGTCAGCTTGGCACCTTGCAAACTTGTCCTGGTTTATTTTCCTTGTGGATATCGTGCGCCGAGATATCATCCTACTTTTGTGCACATTTATCATGTATTTTCATTTTTGTAGCATGCACTTTCCAAATCCATTCAATGATTTCGGGTTCTCATCCGATATAGTTTATGTATAATATATTTATCTACTACAGGTGATGCAACGAGAAAACAAGATGGTGTCAATGAATGAAGAGAAGGGCGATTTTGACGCCAAGAGTGTCCAGAAATGTTAACAAAGTGAGTTGCGGTTTGTAAGGACATTTCTATGAATGTGGTTGTGTAAATAAAATTTGACAGAAGGTAGCGTAGAACCCGGAACATTCTCGTTACTACTCCTGAGAACTATCTTCTAATTTCTAAACTAGTGCAATAAGTCAGAAAGACTCCAATGTACAGAAATATATGTGTTATGCTGCTATTTCTAAGTGCACATGGACACAAAAATATCCCCCAACATGCACGAAACGCTTTGCATGTTATACATGGCGTATTGCATGTTCGGGCATGTTCGAACTGGGGGGTATTTTCTGCATTCGGCAGCAACGCTTCTAGTCATAATCATCAGGAATTCCGAGGAAAGTTCCAATCGATGGGAAGTGAAGGGCGGAGAATCCATTCGTTCCTCCGACTCCAGCTGCAGGTACTGCCCAATGACCGCCCCATGTCGCCTGCAATCATAAATTGATCGATCAACATTAATAAATCTGGTAGGATTGATTGCTCAGGTCAGTCGAAGATCTTTCCACTCTTGGGTTTCGATGGATGTCATATTGTGATAGTGATCGTAATATTTTCTTTGTCATGTTTGCTTTACGATTAAATTCCACGATGACTGTTCCCAACTTCATTTCCCTATTGATTTCTCGAACATTAAGCGTATGCATATTTTGTAATACTTTTTAATAAAAAAAGTTATAAAATATAAATCGGAATGTTTCCAAAAAAATTGCAACTTGACTGCGTACCTGTCCGTTCAGCCAATCCACTCCAACGGACTCAGGATGGTAGAAGTACTTGTTGGCGTGATCTCTGTTATGGGGATCGTCGGGATTCGCCTCCCACAATCCCGGTTTGGTGAAGGGAGAACGAGAGCGAGGTCGGTGAGCGATTCCTCTCTAAATATATTTTTTTATGTTTCACCTATTACGTATCGGTCAAAGCACAATCATTGAGCCGACCAAAGGCAACGAAAATAAAATCTCAATATCTCTTGAAAGAACACTGTCGAAACTCACAGAGTCAGTCAGTCCGTCAAATGCAGTGAACGGGTTGCCTCCTGCGCCTTGTTGGACCTGCAATTACTCTACTGTCTACTATTAATTTTGGCAATTTGATTCTCTACAATCGATATGAGTTTGGGTCTAAGAAGAGCAAATGTGATGATTTTTGTCCTCCCCTATTGAAATCCTAGTTTGAATGGTAATATTATGTTAGTACCTGCCCGGCACCGTACGCAGCATCTGAAGGTAGCACGGGAAACGTTCGCGATTGTAGAGCTCTATAGATTTTAAAATATTCTTTATTAAGCTACAGTTAGCGATTTTCCGATAAACTGAATGCGCGAAACAAAATGTTACGAAATTCGAATTATTACCTAGTTGGCGCATTTTCCTTCTGCTTGCTTGTGAAGGGTTCGGGAGGAATGACCAATTGTTCCTTTGCATCACTTGGAGAACGAGCGAACGCTCTTGTCGGGGAAATTGAGGTGGAAGGGGCGTCCCTGAGTATTGATTGGTTGGAATGATCAGCTACAGTATCCATGGTGTTGTAGATGATTAAGATCGAGCGCTTACTTGGCACGTCTGATCTGCGGCACTGGTGGCGGGACGACGAATCCCTCGCTGCTGCTGACTGAAGCGGCATCGCGGAGACGCGGCTCCGACTCTTGCAGCATGAATCCCTGCTGTGCGGTGCGCGCAGCTCGCGCCACTGCAGGAGCGGCGCCTGCGACCGGCAGTGCGCTCGCAGGCTGAGGCAGACCGAAGGGATTCGGATTGCGAGAAGGACCAGCTGCAATGGTCGGGAGGTATTTCACATGACTGATTTTATATTTTTCTGATTAATTACAACTTTCGTGATCCCAGGAATAATCTCTTCTGGGCGTTGAAACAATTTTTTATTTAAAAAAACACTCACGAAGAACTTTGCCCTTTTCCGCCTTGGAGTAGATGTACTGCGAGGCGTAGTGGTAACGCTCGTATCTAGAATTTTTGAAATATGACTGGTTGAGACGGTTACAAAATCGGCTCTGCTCAGATAGTGTGTGGCAAAAGACGAGTGCCAGAAAGAAGGGGAAATGAATATTTAATCTCACTTGGGACAGCCGTGGTACCACAGACGGCACGTGTTGAGGAACATCGGAATCGGAGGAGGATTGCAGAAGCTCAATTTTTTTTTGTTTAATTTCGGAAGATGAAAGCATGGAGGTATTGTATATTGGGCCCACGGCAAGCTCATATTTCGCCCGCGAAACTTATCCAACTCGTTGTTGTCTTGACAACAGTATTATTAGCAGCTGTTGAGAAGTGAAACTAAATCTTCTATCAATTGGAACCGTCTAAGGGGCGTTTACATATTGATTTTTGAATGGTTTTTAACTATTAGAAAGATCATTAACATGCATTGAGAAAACACACTTCTGTACTGTAGGATAGATGTAGTCACACTTGCATTCAGCCGTGCAATGCGGGTGAATTCTTCGATCACAGTCCGGAGTACAGGGGAAACGTCTCTGAAAAATACTGTGTTAGTTTCATAGATTATGATTGTGTGTGCCATTACGTCTCTAATTTTTTTGTTTCCATATTTTTTGGTTAACTTTCACGCCCATCTGGAAAGAGTTTTGTGATGAGGCAAAGTAATAAGTGGTGCTCCACTAGTAGAGTAAACGTTCCTCAAAATTCACTTCTCAGAATAGTAAATCTAGAGAGAACCCCTACGTCTGCACACGTCTTGTGCTTTCTGTATTTTCCACTGGAGCGTAACGGTCATGCATATAGAAGGTTTGACCATTTTCTATAGACAATCGTCAAAAGCTAACAGATTATGTAGTACGATGTATTTGTATACTATTTATATAAATACCTTCAACAGCTCCAATCGCTGCCCTTCAATCTGTTGTCGACGTCCGACTTCATCTGCTTCAGCAGTAGCGGAGACCACCGACACCTGCCCATTTCATTCCCATCTACTGTTTTATATCATGGCTTTGTATTTTGCACGTTACGATTAATCTTCTAGTAGAATTCATTGACTTCATTCTGTAATAAGCGGAAGTAGACACATTTCGGAGGTTTGGATCAGTACAGAAAGCGGGAAGCATCAATCTTCCCTTAATCTTGAGAGAAGATGTTGCGTTCTACCTCAGCAGGAGACAAAATCTCAAAAGTGAAGAAAGTAGGAGACTTCACGCTCTCTATATTCTCTGTATAGTAATTGTTGTACTTAAGATGTAGTAAGCATCAAGTATCCAAAACGGCGAAAAGCACTAACCTTCTTCGAGAATGGGTCAGCTGGAGCCGATCCCGCAGCGCCGCCACAAGCAGATCGATAAGATGGGCAGAAGGACTTGATCACCTAACGAATTTTTTTTTTCGCAGATTTCATGTCATATTAGAAACTTTTTCTTTTCCTCTTCTGTAATCTTAATGATTTCAACAACAAAAACTAATAACGCAAACACACTTCCTGGTTTCCGCTACTGTTATCTCCCACGCAGAAGTACGCGTAGTTGTCGTGGTACCTGACATTGTCGTCTTCTATTTGCATTAGCATAAGATCAGAATGAAATTATAAATTAGTTAAATTTTCTCACTTCTCGCAGTACTCCGACCGGTCACCCTTGTACAACAGGAATCCATCGGAGGTGAAGGAGGCTGCAATCAGTAGTTACATTAACAAGCATGATATTTTTAATATTTACATATTTTTTTCGCGTCACTTTCTCTCCGCTTTAACAATTAATAACTCCGTATTTTTCTCGATTTAAAGCCAATTTCAATATAAAATAAATTAGTTTCACTCACTCTCCTCCTCTCTGCTCGCTCTCGATTCCTTCAACACAGAGTGCGAATTTCTTTGAGAGAGCTGAAAATTTAAAATGATTTTTGTAATTATGGAACTAAGACATTTTTTCTTGATTTTATTGTTGAAACTAATGCATCCCTAGCTGAAACTCGAATGATCGCATTTTTCGTTCCAAGAATATCTCGTGACAATGAAACATAAAACCGATGGTTGAGCACAATCTCACCCCTCTCTCTGGCTTTGCTTCCGCCTTTGCTTCTACCTTCTCTTTAAGAACTTCGTCCGCCTGCTCCTGCTCCTCTTCGACTGCACTTTCCACCTTCAAAATAAATATGATATTGAAAACAGACTATTTTTGAAAAGGCACGAATTATAAATTCAAAAGCAATCTGACGTCTTGAGACCTTTTTTTACTTTTTTTTATATTTTTAAATGCAAATCTTTTTTTTTCATTTTGTTTCTATTTTAATTTTTTTCTTACTTCCTCCTTCTCCTCTTTCTGATGCAGATCACTGTCGTCAAAAGGATTGCGACGATGACGAGCAACCGCTCTGGAACAGCACAGCATAGAGACTCACTTACTCTCCCCTGACCCTTTTATGATCCTTTTGGTGTTGCGTGATAAAGAATGCGAGAGCGAGCTATTCCATCAACTAGAGGGAGAGTGGAAAAGTGTATGATAAGAGAACATTGGCATACATAGTCATATACAGAATGATTCCAAAAAAATATAACGAGCCTCCGAAAAGAGCGCTTGTTTGATTTTTAGCGCGACAAAAATCGACTCTTGATTGATCGATATTTTTATCAAAAAAACAGGCTGTAACGTATTGGTCACCGGTAATGTTTGAGTATTGTATTTCATATGATCTACAACCTTCATAATCTGTTGTCTCAGTTGTATTGTGCGAAATAGAGAAAAAAACGAACTCAGCGATGTCGGCCAGTTGTCTTCTCACTTCCTCAGGAATCACTGCAGCTGCAGCAGTCGCGGTCGGCTCATCGAACAGACGACTGTATATTTTGAATTTGTATTTATAATTTGGCCCTGCTTGTATGTAAGTCTAAGCACGTAAGTACGAGAAGTTAAGTACGAAAATAAATCTTTTGAAATGTCAGCTTTTTAACAATTCGATACGGCCTGTGGCGGAAAATATAGTTTAGAGAGAAAGATAACTGTTCGGCCGGGTCTATGAATCAATCCGGCAGTTCATGGGTGCAATAACATTCGTAGCGAACTCTGCCATTGATTCACGTCAATTCGGTAAATGCCGGAGAAAGCGTATTAAATTTGTGTGTGTCACAAGAACAATTACGTCATAACTATGCAACAGTCACTCACGCTTCTTGCTCGCTGTGGCGCAGCGACGAGGATAACGGCACTGAAGCGGTGGGGGCTAAAATGGGATTTGAAAATCAAATCGAAACTCTTAAATTTCAACACAGTTCTTTTGGCAACCAACGGCTAGAAGTATGTGCAATTACTGAAATAAGATTCGCCAACATTTACAAACATGTAAGCTAAAATTAGACGACAAATTAGACGAGCATTTAGTGAAAAAAATACCAAACCATTTAATTAAAACTATCACTGCAAGATTAATTAAACAAAAACTTAGTGAACACGAATAACCTCTCGTTGAAACACAGAAGGACAAAGTCGGTTTGTGCGCGCACGCAAAAGCGATGCGTTCGGAGAGACTTCTCTGCTCATTTTGGGCTGAAAATGCAATCTCGATATAAATCTTTTCGGAATCATCATAGTATTGTGCTGAAAAGTACTACCTATGTTGCCATGCTTCAAATCAGTTTTTGACAGAGCTCGATTACTGAATCGGGCATTGAATCGGGCTTGTTACTGTCGTGAGGTTCAAAATGAGTTCGATCAATAAGAGGAGGCGAGTAGACAATTGAATGACGAACCGTGTGTGAAGGTCGTTAAGGTCGCTAACAAGGCGATTGCTGTGAGACGCGTGAACTGCGAAATGTGAAATGAATAAGTGATGTATGAGTCAGAAACTATCTAGATGGATAAATTTCATTTTAAATACATTTATGAGATGCTTAATTAATAAATCGTACTTTGAGATTCATGATGTAAATTATTATTTCTCGCAGTTACTGGCTCATCGACCTGGAAAGAAATAATACGAACCGAAATAACAAAAAAAGAGCACAATTTTGTTTTTTTTTAATTATAAGAGAGGGAGTATGATGCTAGGGTGGGAGCCAGAAGCGGAAGATTTACAAAACATTGCACGCTTCAACTGGTTGGCTTAGCGAGGTAACTCGCAAACAAATCAATCTATTAGTGAGGGGAGCTATGATAGTGATACGCGTGTCGTGCAAGGTTGATCAATGTAATGACTGTCTGCATTTGGCCAAAAGGGGCGTTCAAAATGTGCATCTTCAAAAGTGCAGTGCAGTAACATTAAAGAAACGGGTGATGCTAACGAACGGATCGACTAGGGAAACGAAACGTTCGATATCGAGTAAAAAAGGTAGCGGTTGCGAGTGAGAAGACAATGAAATGAAGATAACCTTGGCAGTTTGATAAAGAGAATAATGAGTGTGCTGAGCCTCGCAGCACACAAACTTGCCAGTTTTTGTCAAGCGTCGAGTTTTTGGTAAGAGTTTTGGTGAGGTGAGACGTGTATTCGTGATCAACAAAAAAAGGCTGCTGCAGTGGAGATAAAGAATGAAAAGGCGCGAAACAAAATCAGCGCGCATTTTCTACGAATTCTCAGACTCGTAGCCTATTTCGAAAGACTGATATAGATGATCACAATGAGATAAGCTTGCAGCCTAACCATCGACCCGCACGACACTGATAAACGTTTCTGATTTCCGGTTCTACATTTTCTGTTGCATCATTTTTATATGAGTGCCCATAATGCGGCGTTGTTGCAGAATGGTGTTCATCAACAGCCGCCGTACCAATTGCCCACAAAAAGCCCTCCAATTCGACCTCGAACTCTATTGTTAGAGCGGTCGAATCCTTTCATTCTCGACCCCCACCTCGGGGTCGAATTCACTCGCATCTGGCGGTCGTTTCTAGACCGACGAGAGATAGGGAAAAACAAAGCATAAGACGAGAGAGTAAACGACCTCCAAAAAAACCTCCTCCAGACATGGTTTTTTTGGTGGTCGTTTTCTCTCTTCTATCAACCACGCTCTCTCGCCATCTCTGGCTCGACTGAGTTCGCGGTCGTTTCATTCTCACGATCACGATCTTTTCCTCTCACTTTGCATCGCTAATTCAATTATCACCCATTGTCCCCTCCCCCTGTCCTCCCTTCATTTTCACTCTTCTCTCCCGCGACACACGGTCGCCCTCTCTATTTCTACCGAATTATTGACGTTCTACACGGCAAATCGTTCTCGGAGGACAAAAATGGAGCTCAAGGTGATACTATCGAGATTAATACATTGTGCAACAGATGACTATGCGTTCGAAGTGATACGATACCCTCATTACAATTCAAACGTTCCTGTCAAAATTGGAATCAACACATTTTACGGTGAAATGATCAGAATCTATAGAAATTGCAGTGAACTCAACGATTTCATAACACATTCCGAATCTCTGATTTCCTATTTTTTGACTTTGCAATATCCGAGAAAAATAATTCATTCATGTGTGATTAGAGTACTCAGAAGCAATCCAGTGATAGAGATCAAGTATGGATTATCAAATTCAGAAATTTGCATTAGATTATTGAGGTGTAGTTGATCTTTGATCTCCGAAAGTTGATCTTTGAATAGAGTGAGAGAACCAGAGGGTCTGCCCGAACCGACAAATGTGACACTCTGCCCTCTCCCCACCACTGATCTACCAGTGCCCTCTCTTCCCCTCCTCTCTCTCCCTGTCTGTCTCTCTCTCTTCTCAATCAATTGACCTCTTGCGTCTAGTCACGTCCCGTACTCTCTTCCCTTCCTTCCTCTCTCATTCCATACTCATCTTGCCATTTCCGAGAGTCGACTGGCCAATAGGAAACTACCTAGCAATTTGGATGACTATACTTCTATAGTTATTTCGGAAACTAGTTTGAGGACTTAGTATATTTCGTTGCGCGTTTTTACGTTTTGCTTTTTCGAAATTATTCTTTACTAAAAATGTCCCTGGGGCTTTTCTACTGACGAGGCCCGCCCCCAGGGAGACGGTCAGTGTCTAGACCGAGGGCCGAAACACTGATCGTCATTTCTTTAGGCCTATCTTTGATTTCCTTTATTGTTGACTAGTTCAATAGATTTCCAAAACCGTTTCACATAATATTTGATCTATTCCAGAAGGGCACTGGCCCGAGACGCTAGTTTGATGGCTCTATACGGAGGAGGATCGGCCCATGTCCCAAGGAGGTGTACTGTACGGGTGCGAGGTACGGAGGAGGTATGATGTTCTTGACTACACTTTTCTTACGTCATCGCGGAATGTGAAACGGTTAGTTCTTTTTGTACTTTTCTTTTCATTTTTTAAACAAACCGCTGTCATGATTCTATTCTTATTTCTGCTCGTGATCTATTTTTATTCAGGCTCAAGTCCGGCGTGCCCACCTACTACTGCTAAAACCTCGACGATGTGAAGCCCATTCTACGTCAAAAGTTCACATTCCGACCGCTCGATAAACATATTGCTCTGTAAAATGATTTTGAAAGACAATGAAAAGGTGGAGGTCGTTTCGAGAAATGGGCAATTGGTACGGCGGCAGATCTTTCTTTTTCTTTTATTTTTCTCGAATTTGCTGACCTTCAATGATCTCGCAATCTCGATAACTCGGCTGATCGCGGCTATAAATATCCATGACCACACCCCTGCTTGCTCGCATCTATCCAGCTTATCCCGACGACGCGAGGGATGGGATTTCGCTCATTTTATCGTTTTGATACCCAACGAATCCCAAACTTCCAGAAGCAGGATATACCCACGAACAATATAATTATGCGACGGGGAAGAAAATAAATGTAATATTGCGTCCTGCAGTGAATTTAAATTGGGGAAAACGTCGTGGCCCTCATTTCTCATACACCGAGGAAAATATTTTATATGCAATATATTCGTTCTCACACTCTCGTACAAATTCTGGTACGAAATGTCGACACTCTCCACATCCCAAGAGACGTTCCTCGTTCTTCGACCGCAGCTGTGAGAAATGAAATAAGCTATTTCATCTCCTATCCCGAGAGATAAAGTGAACAAGAGCGAGCTACCGCGCCTTGATCCTCGAACCACGCGCGGCGTTTCCAAGAGTGAAAGTGATAGTGAGACGAGGAGGGAGGGGATGGCATTGCTCAATCCCATCAATCCGGCTTGCGGCTGTGGTCGATCCCCCTTGCGCCGTCACAATTATCGATCGATCTCGATGCGACTTCTCTGCCTTCTGTTCGTAGTAGCTACTGTAGCCCTCGCAGCGCCGCATCACGAAAATGACCCGGATTGCTCCGACTGGGACGCCAGTTGCTATGGATGGGTTGGTTTCTCATGAATTGTCCGTATATAACGCAACACTTCAGGTGGCCCAAAACCACTCATCATCATGCGAAACTGACACACTGGTGAAGAAGACCTGCCCGCGCTCATGCCACATCTGCGGACCGCAAGATGTCGAGCCAAGTAAGGTTTACTGTTAGCTTTATTATAATTTTTTTCACCTAGATGATTCTTTCTAGTTTTGAATTTTCTATTGCTAAAGTGCGAAATTTCTATCGAACTTGAGTAGGGTTGATATCATAGATGGCGTAAAATCAGAGATTTCATTAGGAATCCAGAAAAAAAGTTATTCTATTGAGGATTCGATTTGGCCAATCTGCCCAAGGAGCTCGTCTCGATCGCGTTTCTCGTTGGAAAATGGCGGTCTGAATTCGGCGGAAAGGTGAAGGAGACTGTGGAAAATGAGGAGTGTGTGGAGAAAAACAATTAGTTGGTACTTTTTCAAAGCCTAATCATGTGCCGTTCGAGCCGCCTTGAAATGTGCAGTACACACAGACAGCGAAAGAAATAGACCGATGAAACTCATTTCAATCTACACAGAGCGGGAAGTCTCCAACTTTCCTTACTCTGGAGACATTGTCTCCAGCTGAGAGAGCATGCAAAATCGAGAGATCACCTCTCATTATCTCTAGCCCGCTCTCCCCATTTTGCATGCTCTCTCAGCTGGAGACAATGTCTCTAGAGTAAGGAAAGTTGGAGACTTCCCGCTCTGAGTATACAAGGTTTCTAAAATTAAGTTGTTTAAATGTTGTTTGATATGGACTAATCAATCATCAGATATAAAAATCATTTTAAATTAATTATCCAACTCACTCCTATAATCAATCGTTTGATAATTTTTAAGACTGAAATTGGAGAACGCACTGAAAAAGCAACGCGTCGATTCAGTTGATTAGCCAGTGAAGCATATCCCATTCCCACTCGTTTTCAAATCACATTTTCACCCTTCAGCGAAATATCGCTTACCCACGCTGTGGTCTCTAAATATAATACTCTGAAAGTAAATTTAAACTCCGAATGTCTTTCAGGCCTTCTTCCCCACAATTCCTCGTTTCACGTACGGCGAGCAACTGGAATTCTCGATCTCTGATCAGGTCGAGGGCAAGGTTCCTTCGCTCAACTACACGTAACTTTTTCTTTATATATATTTCTTCTTTACACAGCCCGGTCAAATCAACAGACAGGACAAAGATAACTTTAAAAAAATTTTCACATTAGCAAGAAGCTGCTTTCAATTTGGCAATAGGACCTCATAGTCGTGCCTGACTATGTGAATAGTGTAGGATTTTTAGCTCAACATTCTTTCAAAGTGCAAATTTCCAGAAAGGGTTCTGGGAAGAGACAGCGCATGAGTCACACCTTCACTTTCATTCACTCTTCTGCTCACAATTAATTGATGTTTGCAATCATGTGATGTTCGTCCCTGACTATTCCTGGTCTAACTGGGGATCGTTAGATCGTCCCGCGTGATTCATCTCTCCTGTTTTGCTGCAGCCACACTTACCTTCGTCTCCGCGGAATTATTTTATTATGATGCGAATTTACGATCTCATGACCTCTGCCACACGAACCCCCTAATGAATTTCTTGTTTTCCCATGCCGTGAATCTTCTTCCTCTTGTGAATTTTACATAGATCATAAAGAGTTCAATAGAACACCTGCGAACATACACAATAGAGCGGTAGTAGTGTGCAATATGAGAGTTCGCCTAGCGAAAATTACCTTAATTTTTCACTTTAAAAATGTAATATGTAATTATCGCATATTTGCAGTGCGTTCGCATGGGATCCTAATGATCTGGTCGAGTTGCATTCTGAGAATGGCTATCTCATTGTGAACAATCGCAGTGAGGAGACGCCCGTAGTAGAGATGAATACGGCTATGAGCAATGGTGAGACTTTTTTTATATCAATCAATAAATATACAGGTTAAGTAAATTATTTTCACACCGCTAAAAAGATACACAACAACATTACATTAGAAAAACAAATTAAAATAATGACACATCTGTGACTAGTGAAACATATTCACGATATGAACAGCAACACATGATGCCAAATCTGTAGATTAGACCAGGGGTAAGGGAGTAGGTGGAAGTGATTGATTCTTACACACACTATCTATTTCGTCTTGGATTAGAATTGGGAATATTAAAAGGGTATTCGAATGACGCAATAACGCTTACGTTTTTCTTTTACCACTAAAAGATTTTACATAAATGTTTTAAAAAGATGTTATGTTATATTAGGTACACATAGAAGATAAGGGAGAACTCAGTTTGCAGTTTAAATATTTTTTCTGCAGGTTTCATGACAATCGAGGAGGGTGAAATCGGCGCGAACCAAATTCACTTCCGGTTGCTTCGAATTGGTCGTATCTCCTTCTCTCACGACAGTGCAGTTCGAGTGGTGAGTAGTGACGCAAAAAAAATTGAATTACGTCATAGGAGACGTTCGTGCACTGTACTTTAAACAATGTTGTACGTCAGAATGACCGATTTGCGTCTGTATAAATTGTTTTCTAGTTGTAAAAGAATCTGATAATTTTGTGATGCCAGGGGATCCCGTCGCAATTTCACACCTCCCCCTCCCCTCTAAAGTACGTTGGGCAATGACCTAATTTTGTAATTATGTTCACACACTGTGCTCTGAACATCGAGACACAATCGGAACAACGTGCTGCAAATGACCGACCTTGGCGCATTTCTCTTGCATGCGGTAGCTGTGCCAAAGCCATTCAAGTTTATAGCTCGGATCCGTCCAAAGATGTGGGTCGCGCCAAAACCTAAAAAATTGAATTTTAAAAATTTATCATCAAAATAGAGTGATCATTCTCTTCACACACAAAGAAACGCTGTACGCGTTATCACAGAATCTCACCATTTGCACTCGAAAAGGTTGAATGGCGTGCATTCGCGCATTAAAAGTAGTCGTAAGAGTGCACTAAGTGAACAAGGAACTGTGAGAATGTTGCACTCTGATGAGCATCGTTCATTGAGTGATTAGAAATAGGACGTCATAGCGCATCGTTTTTTTAAAGGTCAGATGAGGAAAATCTAAAATCTTTAAATCGATCTTTAATCGTTAGCTATACATATATCAAATTTAACGTATTTGAAAATCATATATGCCTAATAAGTTCTCGGAGTAAATGCGATGTTATCTAAACTGAAGCAATGATGCTGAATTTTTGACCTTTTGAAAGTTCATACTTCATTGATGACGTCATCACGGTCCCAATCAATAGTCCGCTCATTGTAGATGTTCCGTGAGTGGACCCTACTCGACCCGTATCGATTGGAGGCACGACTCATGATGACGACTACCGTAACCAAGAAGCTCATGGAGCACACCGCAGTCATTTACAAGAAAGTGTACCCGTAAATGCCATTGATTGCATAACCATTATGCAGCATACTTCTGAGCTTCCATAAACAAAACATATATTTTAATTGAAAAAACAATCACTTTTGGAATATTGTAATCGTGTATTTTTCGTATCAGATGGAGGTTAGCTCTACTACAATACTTCTTTACTGTAAATTCGCCTTATTTCCCTTCATTTATGAACTACTGTGACAGTTATTTCCCCCTCAACACGCGGTATCAATGGTATTTGTTATGTCGCGTAGTGCTTTAGCTTTCGATTGAATCTGTATAATTAAATTATTGTTAAAATAATAAATAATAATAAAATACAATGAAAATTAAAAAAGTCAATGAAATAAAGATTACGGTAGCTTTGAAAATTAAAAAAATATATTCCCGCGAATACAGTAACATTGGGCCTGATCAGGAACATCGATAAGTATTGATCTTTTGACCTTTCCTATACTCGAATTAAATTATCACGTTGTTTCTAACTTATTTTAATCCGTTTCATTATTTTTCTTCTTCATTTCGTTCGTTTCGTCAAGTACGGGACGGTCGCTTCGCATACTGTGAGTGACCCTGCTCATTTCCCAGTTTATTTGAGCTTCCCGAAGTTTCCAAGCTTCCCTCGTTCTCTCTCACTAAACGCTTCCCCCACGTGGCCACTCTTGTTGTTGAGCTCTTCAAACTGCTTTCCTCCTCTCTCTAGCCGTCTTCTACTACTTATGCATGGGAAGTTTCCGAAATCGATACGAGCGAGGCGTTTCCTGTTAGTCCTCTTTTTCTCGGGTCTTTTTTTCTATTTTACTGGCGTTCCCTCATGCCTTCATCGGGATTCTTGAATATCACGGACCTATGTCCAAATACTGCGTTCTCCCACTCAATTAGGTCTTCGAAGACCCAACTTTGCAATTTTGCGCTATCCTAGCGTAATTGCCCACCTCGTCGAACGTTCCAAGTGGCCACTAGCGCCCCGCAATGTCTGTCACCACAACATTTTCACACCGATCACTGCTCGCTTTCTTATCCCCCTCTCTCTCCCCACTCTCTTACCTTTCTCTCAATCTTGAAACGTTATCCACGTGGTTCACTGCTCTCTCGCTCTCTTCTCTAATCTTTTATCGCCTTCTCGTTCCTCCCCCTCTCTCTCGCTCTCATTCGAGTCTAATTGATAAGCGCCTATCTATCTCACTCGTGTTATCACTCCCTATCTACTCATTCCTATATCAAGATCACCCCATTGAAAGACTAATCCATTTGTAGTTTCTGTTAGCTATTCGTTTCCACAAACAGTTTATTTCGTACAAATTTGCTCTGCTATATTCTATATGTTATTTATTCTATTTTATTTAACTCCAGATGCTCCGAGGACTGGTTATCTCCGCGCGCGCCGCTTCGTCGACCGCGTCTCGCGGCGCCGCAGCCGCGGCCGCCAAGAAGGCGCCCGCCGCTGCCCTCTCCAAGTCAGAAGAGGTAAGGGTGGGATGGAATAAAAGAACCTAAAGGAACCTCTTCAGCGCATTTATCTCCCCTCAAATGTACATGCTTTTTTACAGTCTGATGTGTTTGGTACAAGATGTTCAACTGAAATGTCTTGTGGTTGCCTATGCATTTCCGAACTGTAGAGCCTACGGATGGGTCCTAATTGAATTCAATGTTCATATTTTCGGGCTTACTTTAACCTTGCCATTCCGGATTGGATGCTTGCACTGCAAAGACGTCCTCTAAAACATATGGTCATACACCAGCTGCTCACATACACCAAGCTAGTAAAAGAACATGCCGCTCGATTCCTCCAGAAAAGAGTCAGGGACAATAGTGGGAGAAAAAAGACCCTTTCCCTTTCACTCCTTCACTGGCTCCTGACATCTTTCTGGAAATGTTGAACCATGCACTAGCCGCCCCTGCAGCAGGTGGCCCCTCACACGCAACAGTTGCTCGTATAGACAAAGAAACGTACATAGTAGCACTACACATCATTTTGCAGATATACCTTATATAGCAGAAATTCTAAATCATAGGTCAAATGGGGTTTTCGCAAGTTCGCAATTAGCATAGGACGGGGGATGTAGACAGAATCTTTCATGTGTCTGTCATGCACTCTCTCGCTGCGTTAATCCGGTTTATATGCAAAGTGCAGAAGTGCCTATCTTCGCACGCGAAGACCTATTTGACCCATGTTCTAAATATTCTTCGATATCGAATTTAGAGTGGGCTTCTAAGTTGTTCCAACTAGTTCCACCTACCGGCGTTTTCCAACAAAAAAAGTATATCCCTTCTGTGCACTTTGCCGCTCCATTAGGTGCATTCGGGGTTTTGGTTTCACGATGTGCATCTATTCATCGAGAGGGTCTCATGAGAATTACGTTCTTCTGACGGTATCATGTATCAACATCAACTTCTGCGTTAATGAATAATTCAATTTATTATGACTTCTCAATTACCCAATAGTGCAGAAGTTTACGCGTAGAGCCAGTTTATTAACTAGGCTGATATATTTGTGTTCATCTGTATTTTTTAACACATGAAGTGCTTGGAGACGAGACTCATTGTTCAGCCATCAACTCATACGCGGGCAGCGTATTATATAAATATTTGGAAGAGTGCGCCCACTCCGGTTTCATTCGGTTGCATAGTGCCCCAGCACCATATTTCTGAAAATGCAGAGTGCCCCCGGGTGGCCGTGCCCACGTATGCATCAACTCCCCTTGTTGCAGGTCTTCGAGCGCGAGTACAAGTTCGGTTGCCACAACTACAAGCCGGTTCCCGTCGCTCTCACCAGAGGAAAGGGTACGGTAATATAGAAACGTATCGATCCAAAGTTATCATAAATTCGTGTCTTTCCGACAAAATCTGTACGCTACATGCGTATTCTAAACTCCGCAATCGGAAAAGATCGGTTAGCTCTTGGAAATCAGTGAAACAAAGTGGGCGGTGCGCTACTTCGAAATTGCCGTTATTTCATCACTAGCACCATCGTATCTTGCAGTGAAAAATCGAGATCAAACGACTACTTCGATTTTCATGAGCGGGCTAGGAGATGCACACACATTTGCTACATAGTGTAGCCGTGAAGCATTGATGTGCCTGCTTGGCATTGCTTATTTGAGTAATGTGCTTCGGCACATTGTATGCTCTCAGAGAAAAATGTTTTCACAGATTTAGGAAAATGGCATATCGAAAAGTGAACTTGTCCATATTTTTATTTAAATATTTTTCACTGTTTGCATTTTTGTCCGGATCTTGACAAGTTCGCCGAGCGATCAAATTTCCTCATTCTCTGCACGCCTCGTGACAAAGTGCCCTGTGATAGCGAAAGTTACGCGGCAATTCTTGTTTTTCGGAGGTGGAAAAAGTGTAAAATGTGACACGCCGCCACGTGGTCATTGTACGAAAGTTCTAGATCAAGAAATGGAATGGGGAAATTTGGCCTCTCTAACCGTCTGCGCTCTCCTCTTCTCTCGCCCGCATCGCTGTCAGTTTATCAGTGTGTGTGCGAAAAAGATAGTTGGAGAGATTAGAGCGGTGGTATCTTTCGAACTCTCTGGGTTGGGAATACTCCCTTCTCTCTCTCCCTTTTCTCTATCTCGGTGACATTGACTAGCTCCGTCATGTCAATGTGGTGCAACACAGCTCACTGTTCGAGAGCGAGATTAATAGGTGGGCTGAGAGATGAGAGGAGAAGAAGTGGGAGAAGTTTTAATTGCGAAACGATTCGACAAACACATTGGGCAACTCGAGACCAATCGCAGAGGGATAAACGTATTTACAACTTGCGAGACAACCCGAGTATTGAGATTCCAAAAGCTGGTGAACTGGGTGTCTAGTTATCTTATTATAACTAGAAAGGAAATGCGTAACTATTTAAATCAATGTCATGCAACTTCAAACTAACAGGCGTGAAACATTAAACTTGCATTCTTTCCAACCGGACTCTGTTTAAACAATACACGAAAAGGTTGTAATGATAATAATTGAAGAAAATATTAAGGAGTGTTCGTGTGGGATGTGGAGGGCAAGCGGTACTACGACTTCCTCTCGGCCTACTCTGCCGTCAACCAGGGACACTGCCATCCCAGACTCGTACAGGTGAGATAAGGGTTACGGTAGTAGAGGAAGAAGATTATGGTAATCATGTAGCTGGACAGGAATGGTTACTGCAGATGAGCGCAAACCTGTGAGATTGCGGTTGCACACATGAGGCTTAGCTCGTGTTCCGTTGTAGATGAGATTCATCGGTCATGTTTTCTTTTTTGGGAAACTCACCTCCATGTAACTGTTGCGATTTTCGTGAATAGTTAAGTAGAAACACCATTAGTGACAAAATTGCTGGCCTGTGGGGTTGTGGTTTCGCACATTCTGTTTACGCTGTAACATGTGGTCGGCGGATTCGTCGCGTATGTGGCTTTCCTGCTTAATAATAATGCACGTTATTTGGAAATATTATAGCTATTTTTCATTAATCGATAATCAATCAATAATGTGTGATTGTTGCAGACGATGAAGGAGCAGGCGGAGGTGCTCACTCTCACCTCTCGCGCCTTCTACAACGACGTCCTGGGAGAGTACGAAGAGTACATCACCGGCCTCTTCAAGTACGACAAGGTCCTCCCCATGAACTCGGGTACGGTTTCTTTTATTAATTGGGTACTGTAGAATCATTGATTGTTTGGTCACACCAATCTTGTCCACTGACCAACATTATGTTGGCAATTTACCGTCTTTTCAAATGTAAGAACTTATGTTGATGAATTTCAGGTGTGGAGGCGTGTGAGTCGGCGGTAAAGCTAGCGCGTCGCTGGGCCTATGATGTCAAGGGCGTGCCCGAGAACAAGGCAAAGGTACGGTAGGGGAACGGGGGGGGGGCAGTCGTACGGGCTGGGCTGTATGGCGGCGTTAGATGGATCAGTCCTATTCTTCCGTAGACGTGTGGGGAGACGGGACTAAATATGACAGAAAAGGTATCTATGGCAGCTTAGCTTCACCCGAAAAAAAATTTGCAGCTTCAATGGTCCATTTTTAGCACACAATCATAACAGATTTATGTATACTTTTCGTTGCCTGGATACGATCACTAATTACAGTAACCTTACCCTCTGTTGCAGATTGTGTTCGCGAAGGACAACTTCTGGGGCCGATCGATCGCCGCCATATCCGCCTCCACCGACCCTGATTCATACAAGGGTAAGGTAGCGGCATATTATTGATTGGCGGTTACAGTAGTCTAATTATTATTGATTACAGTGCAAATTAAAATCGACATTGATTGTAGGCTTCGGTCCCTTCGTGCCCGGCTTCGAGTGCGTTGACTACAACAACCTGGCCGCGCTCGAGGTACGGTAGCCGATCGATGATCAAAATGAGTACAGTATTCCTCCCGCAGCTACCGTAATCCATTTCTTTCCTCTCAGGAGGCGATCAAGGACCCCAACACTGCCGCTTTCATGGTGGAGCCGATCCAGGGCGAGGCCGGAGTCGTCGTGCCCGATGAGGGATACCTGAAGGTACAGTACGCGTGCGAATACCGTAATCTACCATAACCGAGGAGCTTACAACACACGTTCTGGTTGATGCAATGTAGTGTCCGAATTTTTCATAGTTCAGTGGGGATGCGGTTAATCAAGTTGAGCTGACGCAATCGCGGTGTCTGGTTGCAGGGTGTCGGGGCGCTGTGCAAGAAGTACAACGTGCTCTTCATCACGGACGAGGTCCAGACGGGACTCGGCAGAACCGGAAAGTGAGTAACCTTTGATTGACGCCCGAGTGGTGTCTCCTCCTCGACGCATTTGGAGTGTCATAGTAATTTCGATCCGATTGTAACAATGTGGCACTGAGTTATTGCTTTGGCGTCAATGCAGGAAGTGAGAAAGAGGAGAAATCCGGTTTGCAACCAGCGAGAGATTGTGCAACTAGGAACAAGAGACTACTGTGTGTTCTTTATGTGTTCCGCCAGTTTTCAAAATTTAGATGTATTTGAGACTTAATCTCTTTCAAAAATGAACAAATTTTATTTTTTTTATTTTAGAAAGATACATTTTTATAAATATTTCCAGACTGCTCGCTCACTACCACGACGGCGTGCGCCCGGACCTGGTCGTGCTAGGCAAGGCACTCTCCGGTGGCATGTACCCGGTACGGTATTGATTGACTATGGTATCTTCAAAATATGGAAGTAACGCGGTGTATTTTTTTGTCCCAAGGTAATCGGAAATTTCATGCCGTAGAGAGTTGATTATGTGTTTCACGCGTAACACTTGACGGGCCTATCTGGAGTTGATGAAACAGACAACCCGAGAAATCTAATCATATAATTTTCGACAATCATTTTCGTAATGATGTGGTTATTGTTTGGCTATTCTTGGATTAATGAATATTTTCATATTTCGAATCATATTTTCTCCTTTATTTTCTTGTTTTTTTTTTATTTTCCTGCAAGACCATGGTGACTCCACGTTTAATGAATGACATTTGTTGCATCAAACTAGTCCATTAAGGCATTCAATTTCGATTAAATCGTAATAAACGAGTATTGTCGGAAGCAATGCTAGTTCCATCATGCAATATTTTCGATCGATAATGGCTACAGTAACCCTGTATCTCGCTCAGGTCTCTGCCGTTCTCTGCGACGACCACATCATGAACAACATCAAGCCGGGCCAGCACGGATCGACGTACGGCGGCAACCCGATGGCCGCACGACTGGCAATGACTGCACTCGATGTGAGCGATTGAGTAGTGATGATGAAAGATGAGGATGTAGAGTGATTACTTCACTCGGCGTGTGACAGGGTTGAGTAGGAATGACGAAACGTAAAAGCACACTGTATTTGTGACAATGGAGTAGGTGTGGGGTAGTTTCAATCAGAGATATTGCTTAATGATGATGCAATATTCATTTTCTCGGTTCAGATCCTGCAGTCGGAGCGTCTGTCGGAGAACGCTGCCGAGCAGGGCGAGCGTCTCATGGCCAAGCTGCGCACTCTGCCCAAGGACGTGGTGGGCACGGTGCGCGGACGCGGACTTCTGTGCGCCATCGTCATCAACGAGGGTACGGTAGTTGTGGTGTATGGGGTGCGGAACTTATGAGTAGATCTTTTTCATTTATTGAATATCAGTTAAGTAGAAAATATTGATATGTTTTTCTTGGTCATATGAAGCCGTCATTTATGTGCTTCGTGTACAACATTTACGGGCCCGGCCCCCCCGGGGGAAGGGCATTTATTTCGACCCATTTTACCACTTCAAACAACAATTATAATCGCTAGCAGTATTTATACCATGATTGTGTAGCTTCCGGTTGTTGTATGTCATTTAGTCAAGGTAATATTATATCTCGAATTACAGTAATTAATCGATAATCGTTTCCTTTATAGAATTCGACGCGTGGAAGGTGTGCTTGCGACTGAAGGAGCGTGGACTGCTGGCCAAGAACACGCACGGTGACATCATCCGATTCGCGCCGCCCCTCTGCATCAACCAGGCACAGGTACGGTAGGCAAGAAGAGGGTTACGGTTGGTATACGGGATACGGTAGGCAGATCGGATTAACCAGTTAGGTTACTTTAGGAAATGCATCAGCATTAAGGAAGCGAATTTCGGTAGCAGAGTATTTTTCCTTTATCAGATTGACGAGGCCGCCGACATTATCATCTCCACCATCCAGGAGTTTGCCGCCGGCAAGCAATAGAGTCGATTATCGATTATCGATCGATCACCTCTCTCCATCTCTCCAAACGAGCTTTTATCGATTGTCTCCCTGACCTCTGATCAATAACACTTGTATGCTCCCTCCCTATCCATCCCCCACCCCGACGTATAAACATGAAAATGTAGAGCTATTATTAACTGGTATCCAGTGGTAGATTATCCCCCCTCTCCTCTCATTGAATGGTACTGTTTTTGAAATGTGAATACGAGATACTGTGCAGTTAGGATCGATTGCGATGACCATTGTATGGTGTTAGGACCGCAGATTTACCTTCACTAGATTGTAGCTACATCTTTGACGCCTCCAGTGGGAGACAAGAATATTGCTTTTTACTTTTGTTTGTCCCTTCTTCCAAAATTTTGATTGAAATAAAGAATATCCCAGCCAATTTGCTACTTCGTGTCCACACGAAGGATAGTTCTGTGTGACAAATATTTTAGTTACTCGAATGTTCCGTGTGAAGAACTTTCCGAAAGGGAAAACACACTACACGGCTTGTTATAAGAAGGGCGGATTTTTTTCCAAATATTTTACCCAACATGACGATTCTCTTCTTCATATTTGACTCTTTACCAGTGATTATCTGATTGCACGATCGTATCAGCATAAGTTATGAATAATTACAGCAATATTTCGATTGTTGTCGTTATGCTCGTGCAACATTGCTAACTCTCATTTATCGATCGGGAGCGTTGTACAGATACCGTAACCCATCGTAATACCGTATCGCGATACTGTAATCTACTGTCCGCGCTCTTCTTATCCGGACTTCTTAGCCTTGGCGTATTTCATATCGTACAGATTGGTCAGCATGACGGTCTGCAAAAGAACAAAAAGTATGTACAATAAATAATCTCGGAAGAATCACGTACCCATTTTTGTCAATTTTATTTGTTTGCCAAATATTTGATTGCCGTTTTTCCTCAGCTATCTGCTCATTTCAATATGTTTGAAGAGCAGCGTGAAAAGGTTAGAGAATGTGATGAAATCACTGTCAATTTGTTTAGGTTGGGTGAACACATTGATTACTATTTTAAATATTAAAATACTTTAAAATATTACATTAAGCGGTCCGAGAGCGCAGTTGTACTGAGGCTCGGTGGACACCTTCTTGGACTCGTTGATAATCTGAAAAATTGAATTTAGTACATAATTTAGTGAATAATCGCGATGCTCACAATCAGTCAAGTTTTGCTGATGTGTGGCATCGCACGCTACAAATTTTCGAAATTAGAGAAATTTTTGATCTGCTCCTGTCTTCAGTGAAAGTCAAATTGAAAGTGTGCGGAATGTTAGAGATTTGTCAGATTATTTACCAAAATGCAAATTATAATTTAAAATTTTGATAAAAATTACCTGCTGCACGAGCTTCTTGGTCAACGCGGCGGTAGCGATCGTGTAAACCTATATTATTTAATTTTTTTATGTAATTAAATTAAATTAATATTTATTGCACCAGATGATTATGAAAAATGTTGTAGAAGAAATCCAGGAATGAACGGTAATTGACAAAACTACTGTATCTGACCTCTCTGTGGAACTACAATACTTGTTTTTTCTTCAATTGAATAAATAATCATTCCAAAAATACCTGATTCTTCATATTCGCCGTCGGCTGCTTCTTCTTCTTCATCTCCTTCATCTTCTTGATGATCTGTAACAAGACATAACTATGGTTAAATGTTTGCCCCAATATTTAGAAAACAGTGTAACCACGATCTGCTTCATCGCTTCATCGTCACAAAATTTTTAAAAATTCAAATCGACGAAGTCCGCTACGACATGGCACACATTCTATATTCCGTAGTATGCTGGTAAATATAGTCAATAATAATGTCTAACCTTGTTGTAGGGACCGTTGAGCACCTTCTTGAACGCGCCGCCCAACTTCGCCATGCCTTCTTCCAACTTCGTTCCCGTTCCCTGAATGACGATTTTTTGTAAATAATTTGTGGAGACATCTTCAGCAAGTTGAACTCGATCTAACATGAACTATATATTGGGGGCAGTGAGAAATATTGTAATAACTCTTTTTACTCTAATCTGAACTGTCGGGAAAAGAAGTAACATTTTGTTGATTTCAACATCTCTTTAAATTCAAAATTGGGATATACTTTGATGCAGCTCTGGAAGGTGGTGAGCATGCCCAGCGCGGAAATATACTTGGTCGCCGGCACCAGAGTCATCACATTCTTCATTAAGTCTGCAAGAGATTTGTTGCGCCATCATTGGGCAATTAATCGATGTAAAGAAACGACAGCTTACGTGTAGCAATGTCTTCGAAGCTTTTCTGCTCGGTGAGAAGGGTAGCGACCATATCCGTTGCCTGTGTGATTTAATGCTTCAGAAAGGGCCCATAAAAGAGTGAGTGGGTAAAAGTGAGAGAGTTTTCTAGGGGGTTTTATTGCACTGTGGATACAGTAGCGCCGGAAAGTATTTGCCCACTATTATTTTCCGATGTAATTTTTGAACCGTGCAAGCAATCGGGTTGAAAATTTTATTGAAGAGAGTAAATCTATCGGGGAATAAGGTGCTTGTAATGACATATCAAGGAAATTGAAAGGTGTTGCATAATGATGACGCAACTGAACATCACTTATTTGAAAAATTATATATCTCAGGAACGTTTTTCCACACTGGCCAAAATATTTGAGTGTTGAGTACTTACCAAGGACTGCTCAGAAAAAAAGTTTCAAGTTGCTGCGATTTTCTCCTTTCCAGCAGCCTTGCTGCAATATATGTTCTGCAAACTCATAACTCGGCTCCCAGATAAGCTAGAGACTCGTTCTAGTGTTCAAATTGATTATTGTGATGAGCCCAGACATGTCTGAAAGTTTGGTGCAGATTGCTCTTCATTTGCCTTCAGGCCACAAAAAATCGATTTTTTACATACCCCAACGTTGACCGTGTACATCTCCAAGGATGAATTTTCTAAAAATATGGTTCCTGTGCAGGAGAGACTCAAAACTATCAAAGAATCGATGCCCAACTTTTTGTAGCAGCAGCATTTTTTTCTTGCATGTTGCGATCGCATCCCTGTCGAAAGTTTCACATCTCTCTTTGCATACGCTCGCCCCGCCCCCTAGAATCTCCCGCTTTCGAAACCAGGGCGCGTCAGCGATGCGATCGCAACATGCAGGGAAAAAAATGCTGCTGCTACAAAAAGTTGGGCATCGATTCTTTGATGGTTTTGGGTCTTTCCTGCACAGGAACCATATTTTTAGAAAATTCACCTTTGGAGATGTACACGGTCAAAGCTGGGGTAAGTAAAAAATCTATTTTTTGTGCCCTGAAGGCAAATGATGAGCATCAAACTTTCAGTGATGTCTGGGCTCATGACAACAATCATTTTGAGCACTAGAACGAGTCTCTAGCTTATCTGGAAGCCGAGTTATGAGTTTGCAGCTCATATATTGCTGCAAGGCTGCTGGAAAGGAGAAAAATCGCAGCAACTTGAAACTTTTTTCTGAGCAGTCCTTGGTAAGTACTCAACATTCAAATATTTTGGCCAGTGTGGAAAAACGTTCCAGAGAGATATAATTTTTCAAATAAGTAATGTTCAGTTGCGTCATCATTATGCAACACCTTTCAATTTCCTTGATATGGCATTACAAGCACCTTATTCCCCAATAGATTTGCACTCTTCAATAAAATTTTCAACCCGATTGCTTGCATGGTTCAAAAATTACGTCGGAAAATAAAAGTGGGCAAATACTTTCCGGCGCTACTGTATATGTCTGAGAAAAATATAGTGGTAAGATTCTTCATATTCCGTTCGCCTCATCATTTGGTTTACTTTGGAACAACTTGTTTATTGCATTCATTGCATTCATTGCATCATTGCATCATTGCATGCATTCAAATACAAAGTGTTGATCGGAACTCTGATACTTACCGTCGGTAGGTTGTTGCCCAGGTAGGTCGTCACCAGCTTCGTCACCTTTTTGTCGAAGTCTTCCTGATTATAGAGTATAGTCAATTTTACTGTTTTAAACGATTTGAACTCGGGTGTACCAGCCCTCCCCCTTGATGTTTAGGGGTGTCACCTGTGTAACTAATGTACTGGACTGGAATAGTGTGGACTGTAGAGAAATACAATTGAAGAGTAACTATAGAAGCAGATTATTGTGTCAAACACATGATTCGGTTGCATACCTTCTTCGATGCCGCAAAGCAAACGACGATTGTAACAGCGAGAACGGCGAACAATCTCATTCTGAAATATTTTGTTTTCGAGAAAATAGCCATGAGATAATTCTATTGCCATTAAAATTGCGAGAAAGAAAAATACAAGAAAAATATAAATAGACGTGTAAAGTAAACGATATGGTTGTACTGGATACAGTAAGATTGGAAGGTTGAACGGAACACTTGTGCTGTCCTCCTATTTATATCACTACAAGTTTTTCTCGATCCGCCGTAATTGGACGAGATCATGGGAGATTTCGACAGATTCCGCCCTTCAAAACCTTCAAAGTTCGTCAGATTACGAGAATTTCGCGGCCGTTTCACGCACCATTCGGATCAAAACGGTGTCGAATTACGTGTTTTCATGTTCCTAATTTTCTAGAAAAATGGACAACCTCTGATTATTTTGTCTTTCTCGAATTTACATATCTTTTATAATTATTACAGACGATAATTTACTGCGCCACAATTATACTGTTCACTTGTCACGAGTTGAATGTGGAAAACGATTTCACATCCAATGCATAAAAATTTAAGTAGCCAAAAAAGGTCGCCACATTTTCCTGCGGAAATTGAAAAAATTAACTTCATCTTTTGACTGCTGTGTCCAGTGTGGCCGAGGTAAGACTCCCGAAGAAAGTGTGAAAAGTCATCGATGAATAAACTATTTATATAATTATCGATAAGGCGAGGTCATAACTTAGCACACCCTCTGACCATTGTATCACGCAAGCGTGCGAAACGGAGAGACCAATCCGCGATCTATCCCATAACCATCGAATCGAAAGGATAAAAGATCGCAGAGTTCTTGCGAAGCGAAAAGAGGTCGGTATTTGTGAGATTGTTGCCTAATTATCAAATTCACATCTCATTATTTATCCAGGTCGAACAGTACTGGGGGTTTTACAAAAAAAAACACAAAGTAAAATGAGGAATCAATTACTCGTGTTTTCCGTCGTAAAATCTTCTCTCCACGGTAGGCGGGGACTGGATGGGCTAAATTATATTGCTCCACAACATGAGATGCTGCAGCAATTCAATCATTTTTTTGGTAAACGACTTCTGAGCAGTCGAGTCTGAAATGTAAGAAAGAAATCTCTTTATTTCACACACAGTTGTCAGTGGATAAGAGAATATGCGAAATAAACAGATAAATGCACCACATTTCGAATTCTAGTTACCATCACTCACATCCCTTTGATTCAGCACTATATTTTAATATTCTAATGAGCTCTCTCTCAGTATTCGACGCCAGCTTGAAATCTCGTATCAAAGGAAAGGTTCAAGAGAGGGTTCAAATTCTCGCGCCATATTATGAACGCCCACCCCGGTTCGCACAATTTTGTCCGATCAAATTGTGCAAAATTGGGTGACAAAAATGAAATTTTCTCTATGTATGACGTTCCACTGTATTCAAACAGGGCGGACTTCAGCACTAGTTGCATCGCAGTTTATATCTACCGATATTATCTCAACAATTATACTGTATGAGCCTCACGTTTTAAACTTACAGGAATACTTTCATTGTTTACTACTCGACCGCTTCATGATCATTTCTGGAGGAGTGGAATCATAAATATAGTTGGGGAAGGAAGGGACGCAACAGTTCTAATGATTGAATTTGTTTTGTGCAGGAGTAGTGAGGACTGAGCGCTACAATCCTAAATCTGTTTCGCTGTTCCGCCCCAAATTATCATCGGATGACGCAGATAGTGGGATCATGGTCTCTTCACATGATAGTGTGCGCAGAATGAGGAGTGTCGGTTGCTCGAACAACCGCGCAACATCTTGCGGGGGGATTGTGCGAAAATACGACGAAACAAAATAGCAACCGGCGAGCGACCAAAGGATCGCGAAATCGTTCCGAAGAACGCACGTTAGCTGATATCACTCCTTTTTTGATCCGATTATTGGCCAATCGAACAGCCGTTCCAATGCGGTAATTGTCATGCTCACCACTTCGCACCTACTCATTGAAATCGGAATGTTTCAACATCGTGATAATGCATTCTTCATGAGTTATAAGTCAAATAAACAATCATTTATGTAAAATAGCTTCATTGATTAATCAAAGCCATATGAAACGTTATTAAAAGAATGCTGTGACAATACAGACAGAGATGATGATGACAAATTAATCGTTTTAATTTTATTATAATTATTGTAGTTGCAGTATTCACAGTGTGAATTTCACACTGCGTTCTACAAATATAGATGCCCCTCGGATCTCTTGGCTTGAGAGATCCAAGAGAGAATAATCCTCTGGATACTCTCATTCACGCGTTATTCTACATTGTCCTCTATTGATTACACTGCGATAGCGAGGGAACGAAAAAAGATTTTAAACGGTATTTCCAATTCGTTAGAATGGCTAATGTTTCGATCGCATCTTGTGTCTACCGTCTTGTTTTAATTTTTTTTAGGTTTACAATATAGCACGATACCAAACCTACAGAAAGGGGAAAGATGAGAGAATCCAAAGAAGTGAGAGAGTCTCAAAATTACACGCTCTCTCACTCCAATAAACTTTCTGTAGGATTGTCCGTCCTGAGGAAATGATATGAAATGGTCTTCTGTAAAAGGGGGTACGAACTGGATGCGATGTCTTCAATGCTATTCTGCTTCACAAGCATCCCGTTGATGAGTGTTGTTGCCTGAAATATGTTTTATTTTTATAATCAATCACTAATCGCAATGAAAAAATCTTAGTCAGAAAAGCGAAGAAAAGAAAAGAGTCAAAAAAGATTAGAACATTTCACAGTTCAGTAAAGCCTCCAGAAAGGTGAGGAGGAGACGGAATGTGCTCAAGTGAGGGAGTCGCTCTCCTTGTTTCCTATATCCTCGTCTTTAATCCCTTTCTGGAGCGCAAAATAAGGCAACTAACCGCCGGCAGATTGGCGCCCAAGTAGGTCGTGAGGATCTTCTTCATTTTGTTGTCGAACGTCGTCTTCTTCGTGGCTGCCGAACAGAGCACAAACAGGACAGGAAGAGCAGCCAGCAGCCTCATTTCCGACCATCAATTCACATAATTGTTTACTTGAAAACAAATTTGCTAAGAATTTCGCGTGCAATTAGCCTAGCCCTAGGTGCACGTTCCGCCCGCCCAGGACTATCTGGGGTTCACTTAATATATACTATAGTGATAGTTAGAATGCTGAATCATAGCCATACGAGTACATGAAGGGTTGGATCAGATTTTTATCGGGTCAGACGCGTTTCGGGTACTAGGCCCATCGTCAGTGACAAATTACCTAGAGTTGACTGATGATCTCACTCCCTTATCCCTCCTCTCTTTATCTCTCTAGCTTGACCCCACTCTCTCCTCACTCACCACTCTCTCCTCTCTCTCTCCCCTCACACACTTGTATTATCATCATCCTCAATCTACCTTCTTTTTCTCTCTTACCGATTCTGTATCCTCACGTTTTCTCACTTCTGTTTCTTCCCCAATGTATGTCCATTCTAGGTAATGTGTCACTGATGATGGGCCTAGTGCCCGAAACGCGTCTGACCCGATAAAAATCTGATCCAACCCTTCATGTACTCGTATGGCTATGATTCAGCATTCTAACTAGTTGATTCCCTCATGAAGATAACAAAGTATTCCCTCTTCAATATAGTGATAGTGGCAGATACGATATTGTTCGATATTGAAATGCAGGGGTTAGAAGAGTAATGACTTTAAACCAATGCCACGAAACTTCCATGGAAGAATGAGAGATGTTACAGGACTGAAGCATTTTATACGAACGTTCGCTGCATCCACTCTAGTTGGTCAGAGAATCTGTTTCGAACTGCGATGCACAGTGTAGGCGGACACAGATCTCTTCCGATCTTTAAAAAAATGTGTATCACACACCAGTAGGACTAGCGTCGAACACTTTGCAACATCAATTTTACCACGATGGAGGAGATGCAGGGCTCTTTGATCCTTCCTCTTCATCCACTCTTCGTATAGTGATCAAGGACATGCGCTTGTCGCAGAGCTAACGTGAAGTACAGTGATCGCGCGGTTCTCACAATACCACCATGAGAATTTTGGATTTTAAGCAACAGAGATCACGAGCAAAATTCTGATCGGCAACAAAGAACCAGATCGCTGAGATTTAACATGGCCGAACTTCAGGGTGAAACTCTCGAAGAAAACTCCAGAAAGGGGTTAGCAACGAGAGAGTGAGCGAAAGTAAGAGACTCCCTATCGGTAAACAACACAAAAAGATAAATATCAAGGTGGATTCGATACATATTTAGTGCAAGAATTGCACCCCCGATATTGTAAGTCAATCCACTTTAACAATCGTGCTGTTCACGTTCTTTTCGAAAAAGTTACGAAACAATTTTTTTAAAAATCAATTTATACTATTGCTCATAGATGGGCAGCCAAAATCCAACTTTTGTGCAGGCGGTCGTCCGATCAAAATTTGGCCTGCAGGCTGTCGTCATATGACCCCCAAAGGACCCCTTTTTGAGGTGTTTACCAATGAAAAAAGTGATTTTTTTTTCGGATTGTGCTTGCAGGCGGTAGTCGTACCCCCCTGCAGGCGGTAGTCAAGGTACACTATGCCCACCTATGCTATTGCTCTTGAGTTGCCATTCTCTCACCCCTTGTCCCTCCTCATCTGTTCTTTCCAGTTGATCGCATTCTGACAGGTGTCGACCGCTTTGTTGAGAAAGCGACAGAGATTGAGAATTTCTCTGCGCTCTCTCCTTTTTCACACTCTCTCGCCCACTCTAACCTGCGATATTGGATGGGGAAGAGGGACCAATCTGATTCTCCTTGGCTGCGCACCGTCTTCTCAACCAGCACTTCCGGTTTCCGGTCTCAATAAAGCCCTCAGGGCACGTCGCCCCCTGCCCACTCCGACTAACTGACGTTCTAACGAGAGGTCGACTAGCCGACTACCGTAACCTCAAGTCAAAAAAGTCAACAATATCCTCGCCAGAGTATCCCCCTCAGTTCGAAAAGGACGGTATACCATTACATGTGGTGTTATTACATGTTCCATTGACTGCCGTAATCCCGTAGCTACCGTATCCGCATGACGCCGAACGCGATTTGTGTGAGCGCGTGAACCGAATCGATCGATAATCCAAACAGATTTGTTCGCTTCGCTCGCACAGATCGATCGGTGAGTGGTGTATGGTAGTTCCCGCGGTTCGTGGGCTTGAGATACACATTCCCAAGCACGCTTTGAATTACCTGCCTCATTAGTCTGCTCTATCCGCTCTTATCGATTTCTTCGGGAATAATATCTAGCGAAGATTAAACTACGGTATATTCTCTTTGTTTAACCAACTCTCTTATAATGGTCGACTTTATCAATGGATAATCTACGAAAGCGCAAAAAAAACACATGCAGTAAGCAATTTGGAAAAAAAATCAAGGCAACTTTTCGTCCATTTGGAATGTCTTGGAGATGTACAAAACTCGGCAAAAATAGCAGATTTGAGAAATTCAAGGTGACATCCAAATCACAATCTATTAAAACAATAACAATCGTTGCTATGCGAGACCAGAAACAAGAGACCAGGTCAACAATCAACATCACTCTTCAAGGACCTCACAAAATCTCACAAAAAGTTTATCTGGGATCGATAATCTATTGTGAAGAGCATCTACAGTAGTAGGGGATAAAGTGTAGCAAGGGAGATATTCTAGGAACCCATGGGAGATCGGGTGCGATACCTGGGGAGGTTACAGTATCCGTTTGCCCGAAAATAAATCGATAATCTAGGCTGTCGCAGCAGCTGCCTTCTTCTCCTTCCAAGATTTGCCGTCGAGAGGGACGATCTCTAGCCAGTCATCGCAAATCGCCAGATTGGTCTGTAATAAATAATTGTAATAATAATTCGATTATTGTTATTATCACTTCATAATATTATATAAACTAAACCACTTTCGAAGCTTTCGGTATTAATTTATAATTTGTTTGTCAGACATCGAAAGGTAGAGTGTATCGCGTAAGAACCAACTAATACACGAATTGTAACGAGGATGCAGTGTGGATCTATATCCCCTTATGGGAAATGCAATCTTTTTAAAACAACTTTATCTCCACAATCCAAAATATAATAAAAAATGATACTAAATATTATTTTTAATACCGATGAGGACACCACTTTACATTTTTTTCAACTTTTAAAATTATTGTCCCACGTCGTGACACATGACTACGCACATAACTACTACTTCAAAACGTATTGATCACTGATAACGACAATTCACCAGGATTCACAATTAACAGACTCAGTGCTCGTAATTTCCTGAGTTATAAATATTATTAATAACGCATCGCACCCTTTACTATTCGCAATATTGTACCACTCAGTTTCCCTATTTGATCAACAACGCACTGCTACTTTCATTGGATATTGATCGTATTTAAGTGCTCAACAATAGCAACAATAATATTTTAAAAATCTCACCGGATCTCTCACAATTCCACTCATGGCCGTCAGTGCCCTCGGCGTCTCCTCCACTCCATTCTCCGACGGAATCAGCGTGAAGCCGTTGGCGAGGTACGCGTCGATCTCACTCACCTGAAAATCAGTTATTTTAAAATTTTATTTAATTAATTAAAATTAATAATTAACTTGTATGATATTATCGCTGGAAATTTACAAAAATATGTCTTTATAAATTACTGCATTGCGGTAAGGCACTCCATTATCATTACTATGTTTGCGAGGACATTTTCCACTTACCGTGTCCACATACTCTCCCTCGGGCGTGAATCGCTGGAAGCGGCCACTCTTGTCCATGATGATCATGTGGTCGTCGTGTCTGCAGGCATGATTATGTGTTTCAGCGACAAACTCGGCAATATTGCAAATAACGTCATTACATTACTCGTGCAAGTTCAGAACAGCAATGCTACATAATTATTCAAGTAGCCTACCACTGTTGTCGCAACTCTAACATGCCGTATCCTCTGCTCTACAACACGCCCATTCTCCGCTACCGTACCTCTTTATCGATCGAGGGAAGAAGACCTTGCCGGGCTCCTTTCCGGCCTCGGAGAAGACGCGCTTCTCCACGGCATCCTCGCCCTCTGCGACAGAAATCAGACGGAGCGTCTGTCTGAAAAAAATAAAAGTTACAGAAATCCACAAGTTGTTACAGTATTTCAAGCATATCAACCACACCAAAATTCAGATAATACCACGTCGGTTATCATACACCCAAGGTAAATTCGTCGATTATGATCGCCGATTATTGATTTATCGATTTTTTTCGACCCACTTGGAGAACATGTTCTTCGGCAGCTGCACCGTGCTCGCCAGCAGCGTATCATCGTCCACCAGACCGAGCGTGTCGTAGAACTCGCCTGCAGCAGTCAATCGATAATTAGGGTAATTAATGAAAACTACCTAGTAATTATTGCTAAAATCAATTGGGACAACATCACGCGCCCATCTAACAATCAATATTTCGCCAGGATCAAGAGACCAGCTTGTTTTAATTTTTAATAAAATCATCTCGTGATTTGAGTTACGGTACAAATATAAAATGCAATCAATGTAAAATAAACCTTTGATAGAGATGACCTCGTCCCATCCGAGGGGCGCGTCCACAGATGTACTGGAAGAACGATATTAAAAGCAGTCGGTTTTTTTCACAACAAAGACGATCGAGTCCGAATTAGAAATTGCGACAACGCCGTCTTTAAAAGGAGTTCACGCTGAAAACCCTAAATAATATAAAAATAATCTACCCCGCACTCACGTGTAGATGGTGCTGTTCTCGCTGGTCGGCTGCTTCGTGATATAGATGTCGCCGCGAGAGTTCACCACCATCGACTGCAATTACGGTAGATATTTTGACCGTAATTTCCCAAAAAATTAGATAGGTTCAAGCTGGAATCACGCCGGAGATTACGATAGTTTAGTGAGTTGGAATGATATCAAATACCCATCATCATGGTTTGACAGTTTCGGTATTAGACGAGGTAGTAACATCAAAGCGAGGAAACGACGATTCCTGACCACTCAATAACGTACGCGTGCAATGCGAAAATAGCAAGTCGAATTTTTCTTCTTCAATTTGTACTCAACACCATTTCTCTTCGAAGGTATGCCCATATGCCAAAAAGTAAAGTTGCATGGAACATCTGGTAGGGCATGTTTTCGATTTTTTGATAGTCTACCGGGCAGGTTCCTACATTTCTAGGTTGTTTTCAGAGACTCTGTCGGGCAGGTTTCGTTTTTAGGGGTCATTTTGATCAAGCATTTATTTTTCGCGCCCGCCTTCGGCGGGCAGGTTATCTCGAAATCTACCCACTTTTTGACCTATGGGTATGCCCAGAAAACAAAAGTACCACAGATTAATATTTTTTAAAAATTAATTCAGATTAGCTAAATTACTACTTAGCAACAACTCTCACCAGCAACAATCCATCGATAATGGACATGTGCTTCTCCGTGCCGTCCAATTCAAGCAGGAAGAAGGCCGTCTGGCCGTCCTTGCACTCGGCGCACGTGTAGATTATCTACAAAATATTCATTGATTTTTGATATTGATTAAGTATGAACGTGGTAGCCGATCTGAATGTAATCACATATTGATATACGTCTATATTTCAACGGTT
This sequence comes from Pristionchus fissidentatus, assembly GCA_036245785.1. NCBI lineage: Eukaryota > Metazoa > Nematoda > Chromadorea > Rhabditida > Neodiplogasteridae > Pristionchus > Pristionchus fissidentatus. The sequence continues at coordinate 541,962 of BTSY01000003.1, read as the reverse complement.
CAACACCAATTTTTTGTGTTACGTGCCAAAATCCGCAGAGGCCGATAAAGAGTAGGACTATTTTCTATATTTACTATTATTCACGAAAGCAAATTCAGTAGCTCATTTATATGCAAGCAACATAATTTTCACTCGCGACTCACTAGTAACGATACGAGAAATATGAGATAATTGCTTTCCATAATCTTCACCTCTGCGACTAAATAAACCACTACGTCCTCGGATAAATTTTGAACGGCTCGACAATAAAATAATACCATGTACCGTATCTTCCTTGGTTTTCAAATCAATAATCTCCTCTTACCGTATCCTCGTGGTAGATCACTTGGCAGAAAGCTGCCATCGTCTTGGGAAAGGGGTTCTTGCGCTTGTGCAGCACGCGCTTCGTCTTGGCGTCGAACTTGAACAGGCCGCCCTTGGCTGCCACCCAAATGTGACCTGCAGCGAAAGCGATCGATAATTGGAATAAGTCAATCGCAAATCTAATCATGATGCACCAGCCTGAGAATCCGAACGGAAAAGAGAAGCATATCATTCGGAAGAATACAACGAAAGTCGTGGCATAAAACACATATAGGTCGCTACTTCCCCACTAGCATAGAACAGAGCATGTATTTAAACGGTGGTCTTTATGTGCCTGGCATGCACTCTCTCGCGATGTAAATCGGGTTTCAAAGTGTAGAAGTGGGTATCCTCGCTATCGAGAACTCTTATGAGATATGCAACCAGATTTTTTCTCTTTAACAGGTAACCGTTTCCCAAGATATATTCGGGCAACGCTTGGTCGGGAATGAATAAAAAGAAAAAAATACTCACCGTCCTTGTCATAGCAGACGTTGTAGGGCACGCTGGCGCCCTGAGGCGTCAGGTGGATGAGCATTTCAGCGAATCGCTGGTAGTCACACGTGTCCGACGCCGGTTCGGTCATGACTCCTGAGTAAAACTGGGGATTACGCGTGAATGAGGGAGCTAGTCAAAGGAATTATGCAAAATATACGGCCAGTGATAACACATGGAATCAACAAATGGTGCTGGTTCGTGCATGGAGAGGAGCACGGTATATATGTGACGCAGAATTAGTTGAGTATGAGGGTAGCGAGCAGTTTTATCAATGAAAGTAAGAATGATGGCTCGATCGAGTAGTTGGTTTGTTGCTTTTCAGAGCTCAAAGGCGAGTAGAGCTGGCTGTTCCAACAGTACCAAAGCGCCCAGACCCTACCAGAGCTTGTCAACTCGAAAACATAAGATAATATTCAACGATAAGATAAGAAAGTAGCAAAATAAAAAATATAGGGAAAATCGCCGGGCACTTGGCAAAATGCCAAGTCCAAATTTTGAACCTTACCGTATGCCAAAACTCGTGTCGAGAGTGAACACCACGCAAATTTTCAATTTGAGTAGTGACTGTTATCGGGCCATTTAAGGATTATGTCAAGGCCACCCTTCTTTCCTGAATGCAAAATGTTTCAATGTTTTTCCATCCAATATTAACTTTTCTCCTTTGTTTGCACAACCGTCAGTGATTTCAACCAATATAAGCCTTTCTGGAGGCGGCCATTGTGTTTACATTAGTTCCGCCTCGTCGCAGATGGTCAGGGCTCCTCTTTAATCTCCTCCCCCCCTCTCCCTTCCTGATCAATATCGAGTGGGGGCGGGAGGTCGGTCAGATCAATGACCTAATCTCCGCGCGGCCCAGCGGGGGTTCATATTCCCCGTTGCGAGTGTTTACACCTACAATTCTGCAGATAGAGCGCCAAATATAGGCGTGATAAAATGTTGTCATCACTTTGCCTGCAATAATCACATGAAGTTCTCATCACATTCGTCTGCCACTTTCATTGCTCTTCTCTACTTTCGCTTTGTTTGTCTCAACTGTCAAGAGTATTCACTTCACTTTCGTTCTTTTTTCATCCGATCTCATCGTATATCACATGATTCTAAATTGACATACTTATGCAAATTTCGTGTTCAATTCAAAAGCGACTGCATGGCGCAGTCGGTAGTGTGTTTGCATCGGACTCCGGTGCACGCAGGTTCGATTCCCGTACCCCGCAGGAAGATGATTACCCATTGGCTTACATGGGAATGACCTGAACTCACATTTCCCGATCTTTTCAAAATTTTTATGGTAGATTCAGCATAAAATTCTAACCATAAAACTATTTTCAAAAGTTGCGGAATGTTTTTTTGAAATTTCGTCATCCATAACAAAATTAATAAATAATTAATGAATAAGCAAAATTAGAAACCCAAAATGGATATCTCGATTGAGATATACAGTCTACGACTTTTGAAGTCGAATGCTGCCGTAAAATGTTTAAATAATTTATTTTTATATTTTTCGAAAATTATGAAAATTAAAAACTATTATTTAAAAAAAACATTCCGCAACTTTTGAAAATAGTTTCATGGTTAGAATTGTATGCTGAATCTACCATAAAATTTTTATAAAGATCGGGAAATGTGAGTTCAGGTCATTCCCATGTTAGGCATGAAGGTGTGGTCAGACGTGCTGAATAGTGCTGTCTGATTGTATCAGTGACAAAAACTGCCAGATGATTCCTTTATTTTCTGAGTCATATCAACCTCAGTACTCTTTATTGTTCTCTTTGATTACATCATGCTTTTACTTTGATGGATAGTGTATGCAACATTTGCATACTTCCAACCCTACAGAGAGGAAGGATGAGCGAGAGTGCGCGTAAGTGAGAGAACACATCTCAAACTCCTCCTCACTCCTGACCCCTTTCTGGATTCTTGACTGGACAGTGGAATCAATCAGAAGGCTACTCATTCAACTACCCATTTCTGATCAACTCACCTCCAGAACAATATCCAGAGCGAGATAGCGTCCGAAAGTGAGAGAGTTAAATAGGATAATCTTCACTATCTCGTTATACATGTTGTGCACTATCTCGTTATACAGCTCACGTGTCGGAATGACACATCTATTCCACGTTTTCGTTTCCAGAAAAAAAGTGGCGCCAACATGAGTCAGCCAGCACACAATGAATCACACCACCCGCGAAATCGGCGATTCAACCTTTTGTTATCACCAATTCACAGCATTCAGAGTGCTTTCATGTGCGAAATATAGCCTTGAACCAACTTTATCGCATCTCCGTGCGCCCGAGCTTCTTTCTATTTCATATTGAATCTCCATGTTGCTTCATATTTCGAAATCGCTTGTGAAATGTCTCGATATTCAGCACTGGCCACTCCTCCATCTTTGATTCTAACATGTTATCATATCATTCCGCAGCTCGGTCACACCTCCAGAAAGGAGCCAGTGTTCAGAGATTTTTTTGACCCTCCTATTTTTACAAACGCTCGTTCTTAACCCTTTTGTGGAGATTGATTGGGCTGAGAGAGTGCATGATCATCCTACCATGATTAATGTAATTGATGTAGGGCAATAGAATTTTCTGGCATACATATTTCATCCCTCAAACCGTATTACATATATCCCTATCTATACAATATTGTGTTACAGTATCCCTTCTACAGTATGTCCGTCTACGGGCACACTCCGGGCGAGACACTCGAGTGCATGAGTCTCGCCATTGAACTGAAGAAGGAGGAAAGTATCGATCCAAATACTGGAGATGTCGTGCTCAGGTGCGGTTATACAGTATTCATTTTAGGATACATTAGGTGAGGAATATTAATATGACGCCGTTAATTCCCACAGAATGATAACAGCACTGCATCTTGTCGGCTCGAAAATAAAAACTTTCATGATTTTTCGATTGTTGCTTTCAATAGAATATCGTGGTGCTACCGTAACCATCCCTGCTCCTTCAGGGTCGGCTTCAAACTCGGAGGAGGCATCGACCAGGACCCCGCCCGGGCGCCCTTCCAGTACCCTGACAATGTGCGTGCTGATAAAATCGATGCATGCACTGTACATTACAGTGTAAACGATCAGGAGCGCCTGATCAGAGAACTGAAATCCATCCCTTGAAGCATATTCCAATCATATTGTAGTTTCCGAAACCTTTGCCACATTTTAGCACAGCCCATTGAAAAGCTTGTAAATGTACATTCTTAATCATTCATTGCCACCGTCAGAAATTTTTCTGAAAGTTTGCGTGGCTTTTGAAAGTTTCGCTTTTGTTGTTATTGTTCAGAACTAAAGTTGTAAACGAATTGGGCAATTTCATAGGGATGAAACCCAATTCGTGAAACATAATTCATTTGAAATTTCGAATGTTATTTGAACTTTTTTAATGAACGAAATGCAAGGAAAATAACTGATCTTTGCAGGGAATCTACGTGACGTACATCGAGCCCGATTCACCCGCCGATCGATCCGGACTGCGGAGGCACGACAAGATACTCAGGGTGAGTACGGTAGATGACGATTACGGTATCGTGAAAAACACCCAGAGAAGTGGCACGGAAGTTGTCCACTTTAAAGTTACTCATTGCAACCTCTGCGAAATATGTCACTGAAAACGGGCAAATCGCTCTGTTTCAGGTGAACGGCAACGACTTCACTATGGTCACGCACGATCGGGCGGTCAAATTCATCAAACGCGACGACATCCTTAATATGCTCGTGCATCGATGGGGACTCCCCGATGTACGGTAGGCATACGATATCGAAGGGTACTGTAGACTTACCGTACCTAACGAATACCGTAGTCTAGCTTTGTGCATACGGTAGAATTACACCATTGACCCAACCTCACATTGACCTACAGCCTTTCCATAATTACATCGACAATTTTGACAGCAGCATTGCTCCCGTAAAAATACAAATTGCTCAGAATCCCATCACCCCCATTACTTCATTTGAACGACCTTGCCATGCAACAAAAACCGTGCTCAGATTATTGATTGATTGATTGTCGATAAAACATTTATTGTGTGCTGTGTGTTCCATACATAACTGAACTGGTGACAACGACATTTGTTCTGTTTTCGTTATATAATTAGCCAGAACCTTGCCGTAGTGTAAACTGATTCTGAAAAACAGAGTTGCCAGGTACAAACGATGCGAAAGTGCTTTGATCGACAGGAGGTGATTGACACAAACTGGAATCGTTGCCAGACTTTCAGACAAAAGGCAATGTCGCAGTGCGCATCACAGGGAGAGCCGCAGCATTTCAGCACCTCCTAAATAGGGACATCTGCGTTTGCACGGTTGAAGTGCAGGGTTTTCAAATCCGGGCGCCCTAACAGTAAACAAAAACAAAGGGGCGGAGTGTTTTCCTCGTCTCCTCCTTCTTGCCTCCAGTCGGATATTGTATAGCTCTCTTGCCCGCCAATGTCCGCGCTTGAAACACCGTGAAGAGCATGTAACAATGCCCTTGGAATGCGTATCTCTCTTTTCTTCATCTTTTTCTGTATGTTCAAACCTTTTTTTTCTCTCTTCTATGCGTCAGCTAGTGTAAACCCTTCTCGCGTCTCCCACTTTCCTCTTCAAATCGTTTAGTTTCTGACCAATTCGCAAAAACGTCTCCCAAGATTTGAGAAACTAGAATTATTCGAAGTGCATTTTTTTTATTTTGCCTTTTTCTATGTTATCCATTCTCTAATGCTCACGCGATGTTTTCCCAATTATTTCAATTGACAAATTTTGTTTTTATTTCCAGCCTTTCCGTTCTACACTCGGAAGTTCAAAATCTACAAATACGAGTAATCGTTTCATTCTTTCATCTATACAACTGCTTGAATCCGTACTCTGCAGGAATCACATTGGACTCTCGATCATTTTCAAACAATATTGGCTGAAATAAAACAAAGTGATCATCTACGGAGGATGTTCGGGTGGCGGTGAGTTTATCGAATATGATTTAAAAGAACCCGGACCTTCGTTACACATATTATTTAGCGCGCAGATCATTGGAGATAATGTCTATTGAAAATTGTGAGCAAAAATTAAAAAAAAAACTAATTCTCTAGTTTGTCTGTTCAAATAAACACTTCTTCACCGTTACAAATACATAGTTATATCCAGATATCAGACAAGGGCACGCGCTCTAGATTATGGATGAACATGTAAGGTGTCACTGTTTAAGCAACAAAACCGTTAGCATAAACTTCCTTCGAACACTAGTAGCTCAAAACATTCTGATGCAGAGTCAAACCTACAGATAGTAGTCAGGACAACGAAAGAGTGAACAAAATTGAGAAGGAATTTGACATTTTCGCAGACTCTTCCGTCCGTGATGTCCGTGATACGTCCGTGATACTGGGCTTTTCAATCATGTGGTCCGCCTCCCTCCATTTTAAGCTCTCATGTGCATCAAACAAATTCATTGCAGGTTGACACAATGATCGTGAAATGAAGGCGACTCGCCGGAGAACAAATCCAATTGGAGATAATGAAAAACTGTAGCATTAAATACCTTGATTGCATAACAGTTTTTAGTCCTCAGCAGTTTTCACATAGCGTTTGAAATGGTATTTTCACTAAGAGCTTCGGTAGTCTTTTCGCCTTCTTGCGAATGGTAATTGATCTAATTCCGTAATGGTTCCGGATTTTGCTTATTGGCATTTGGCTCTCGAAAGTATTTCACATGCTCTGTCTCTGTGGACCAGAGATCATCTCTTATTCATCGCTTCTGCTTATCTATCTTGATCGGTTATTTCTCCCTCTGTCCTCTCTTCTCTCTCATTTCACCCACACAATTCGCTAGTATATAAGCCCCGCTATCCTATGATAAAGTATCTTCCACTGAATCATCGAATTGCACTCAAGTGGTGCATCGTCCATTTCCCTCCGGCGCTTCCGCTAGCGCTGGAGGGTCGACCCGAGTCGTCATCTGTGCCTAGTCTTCTTCGTAGTCTTCTCTGCCTGGAATCGCCTACCGTCTCCCAAAACCAGCCGATCGTCTACGAAATCGCCAACTGCCCTGTACCCCTCCCCTGTGCACCGTCGATCACTCGGATCACAGACGGGAAGTCACTCGAGGGACAATCGAGGGATCCATCGAGGAGCACGTGCAACGGAGACTTCGCCCCGTGGAGGGACGTCATCTGACGGATTTTATTCTGAAGGAAGGACGAGAGGAAGACGGACAATCGGGAGGACGAAGGACAGTCGCCATCGAGGAGGTCGAGGACGTCGTCGAGCCAGCAACGTAGAGGAATCCGTCCGTGCCACGTCGTGCCAGTCACTCATCACCGTTGAGCAGTGCCATGCCTTGGACACTCGAATAGTCGACCAGTCAAGATCACGATTTTATTGTAAAGTATTTCGCCCGCTCGTTCTTTTTTCGCCCCTTTGAGTGTCTCTGTTGACCTCTCGAAAGTATTTCACATGCTCATTTCCAGTTACTCACATGCTGAAACAATGTTCTGATTGAGAACTAGTGATCGACACTTATAAAGGCTCTTATAAAAAGAGTGCTACAGTATTGTTCTGTCCAAGTCATGCAAACTCCTTAACCCTCTCCTACTGCATTCTTACTATCCTAATCGTATGATTGCCTGAACCTCCCTTATTTTCTTTCTCTAAGGTGGCGACAATTACCTAGTCTTGTCTCTACAGACTTTCCGATCTATACTCGGATGCCTCCAACATCTTCAAATTGTGTGCATACTGTTTGAGATGAATAAAAATTTCTTTCGGATCCGAACTCTCAACCCCATTCTTCGAGTGACATACAATGCTTACTTTCGCTCTATCGTTTCACCTAATCGTGCGAGAATAATTTGATAATGGAGATTATTACAGATCGTGCACTAGAAGTATTCCGATTGTATGAACCAGAGATAAAAATTATAGCTTATTCATTCAACTCATTCTTTCTCGGAATTATCACGAACGAACGCACATCCAAATGAAAATAATCAAATGAAAATAAACCTGAGGCAGACAGTGGTGCGCACCTTTTGCGAAATATGCCAGTTCCACGTTCAAGTTACTGAGGTAAAATGTTTTGTATGTCCCTGTAACGAGAAAGTAGGTAATATGTGAGAACAAATTAGCATCCTCGAAATCGCCAGTGAAACACCCAGCTTCTTGCAGAGAGTGATTTCGTCAACATGAATATGATGCCCACTAGAACCTCCAAATACTCCAGAAGCACTTGAAACACCGCCAGACGTTAATTAGAGATTTTGACAAGACTAATTAAGGGTAATAAGCTGTTATAAATTTGGCGTTGTTTAGATTCGTTTGTTTACACATCGTTGACTATAGTGCGAAATGTGAGGCCATGATCTTCATTTCACACGTCTCATCCACTGACCGGTTAAAGGAGTGCGCGAATTTAAGAGATTGTGCTGTTATCTCGCATTTTGCCTTGGAGAACATTTTTGGAAAATACACTCAATTTGTGCTGATTGCCACTCGGGATTAGGCACAAACTTTTATGTTTTGAAAGCTCAGTTTATCGACCTGTACCAATCTATCTTCTGTCACGATGAGCTCAAAGACATGAAATGTTTTATTCGTTAAAAATGATTTGCACTTTTTGTTAGCCTATAGAACGTCAGCAGCTTATTGACACTGAAAAAAGGCAATCTAAATGCGCAATACCCTTTTTCCTCTTTATTATTTTTCTTGCTCGTCTCGCTCTCTAATATAAAAGTATGCAGTCTCACTCCCATCCATCATCCAACAATGTCTTCTTTTCTTTCTCTCGTCGTCCCTACAGTCCTTGCGACTATGTTTCTGTCCCAATATGCAACTGGACTGAAATGTTTTCATGGAGTTCGAGCCAACACCCTCCATCCCTTCCTCAACTACCCCGGTGAACCGAAATTGGTGACATGTCCAGCGGAAGCAACCTGCTGCAAAGTAGTACTGTAAGTATTCTCATTTCCATTTGAATTCGAATTTTATCTTTTAACGATCAATACTAGAAATCAAATATCATATTATTTTATACTTGCAGGTTCAACTTGGCATATAACTACACCTGCGGCACCGACTGTCCTTCATTCAATGGAAGGAAGGAAGTCAAAGTGCCTGGAACCAACCCGTACCTTCCCTATGACTTCTCGGCGCATTGCACAGAAGCTCATGAATCGTGGAGATATTCTGGATTCTGCTGTGGACCTAAGAAATAATGTGGATAGAGTTCTTATTTTTTAGCAACATTGATATTTTTAGTTTTTTTTCTTCTTTCTGTATACAAGCAGTTCCTTTAATTCATTGCATCTTGATAAATACGGAAAATTGTTTTACTTTATGCAGCTTTTTACGTTTCAATTAATGATTCCAAAGTCTAAGTAGAATTGCTCGCACGGTAGAAAGGATTGGGGGACAATGAGTACTTTTTGTTATTGTTGTAAGCGATTATCAAAATTCGTGCGTGGCAAACGAATTGCTTTGACATTGAGATGTTTAATAGTTTATCAGAACATGAATAATTGCTCGAATACAATGATTTCAACAAAAAAAAATAATCCGTATAAGAATCATTGGTACCGTTAATATAATGCTCGGGATATATTACACATTTTGAATTTACTAGAGTGAAATGAAGCTCGGAGAAAGCAGGGGTTCTTGGGACGGTGCCAAGATCAATGCTTTCTGGGTACGATTTTGACTGGAACTTCAGCAGGAGTCAGAGTGAGAGTGCCGATCAGCTTCAACTTATCAACCTGCAATTTTTCTCTAGGTTTCGCAAGTTAATTTGTCATTAATACTGGAGAAATGCTTCTTCATTGATGTGGGAACTTGCCATGTCTTGTGCACATTGTACAGTTCATGAACGAAGGGGAACATAGTGCTCCGCTCTCACCTTGTTTCCGTTGACAATATCGAACTTTCTTAGGAGATGAGCAAGTGCAATTTTCTCCTCCATCATGGCGAGTCTGCAACCATTTCATGATATTCAAAGAACTTTTGAAATTCGCTTCTTTCCGTTTTAATAATCTATGTGTTTTATTTAAAATGAGTAACAAATCAAGACTAAAAGAAGCCGGTAAGGAAATATGAAATACGAGATTTGAAACACAACCATCGCAGAAGAATTGTGGGCGATTTTTAAAAATCGTTTCTCCTTCCTGATCGTACCTCATTCCAATGCAGATTCGTGGTCCGGCTCCGAATGGAATGTAGGCATGAGGAGGAACACGACGGTCTGCGTCAAGCCATCTGAAATCAGAATGAATGTCAACCGCATGATGCAATTGCTTCATTGTAATACTTCGATATTTGCTCGTCTAGTAAAAAAATAGAATATATGGGTTTGGACTGGCGGTTACAAAGAATTTTGCACAGAGGTAAGGCTGGAAATTGATAACCTCTCCGGTAAAAAATCGTTCACATCATCTCCCCAAATGGTCGAGTCGAAGTGCAGTCCGTAAGTGTCAACCTAGAGAATATATCATATTAATTGTATTCTTGAATATTGATAATTTATCTAAGTTTCCCTTATGAAACGTGTTCAGTCAATTACTCACCTGCACGTTTGTGCCTTGTTCGATGGTAAGTCCGCACACGTCCGTTTCCTTCATGCACTGTCGGGAATTTGCACTGAAAATAGTCTTTAATCTTTAATGTTTAATCATTATTCTCCAAGGTGCGATTTTGGGTGGGATGTTGATTTATCTTGACGTTATGATCGATTCTTCGGCTCTGGATCGAGCACTTTTGTGGTGGAGGAATCAGGCAGTTTTCGTGTCACAATCACAACTTACGGATGATTACAAATAGATTAACCTTCGTACAAAACAATATCTCAGGGAGCATAAGTTATCAGAATGGCGTGGGGCTCTGTTTAAATTATGATAAAAAAATACTCAGAAATAAGTTATGAAGCCGAACTTACAATGCGCCGAGAGGGAAGAATCTGAGGGTCTCCTTACAAACTGCTTCGACGTAGTTGAGATTCTGCAGGTCCTCGTACGAAATGGACTGAAAATGATCATTTTTAAAAAAGCTTACACAGAATGAAATTGTTTTATGACATTCCCTCATACGGTGGAATATAAGAATAACAATGCTATTAAAATTCGATCCTCACCTCCTCACAGCAAATTTCGTCAATCTCCTCCTGACATCTTTTGAGAATTTCGGGATGAGTAGCAAGCATCCAAGAAGTGTATCCGAGAGCATTGGCGGTAGTGTCAAAACCTGCAATCTCATTTTTCTTTTCAGAAATGAATCGAACATTTTTCCTCAAAATATTAATAAAAAACGTTACCTGCTAGCAGGAAGATAACAGCTTGCGCGACCACCTCGTCAACGGTCAGATTCTTCGAGACCTACATATTAGTATATTTATGCTTTTATTTCGTTTTCAGAAAGCGCTACTAGAATAGACTCCAGTTGATCTCACCACTGCTAGAACAATCGACAACTGTACATACATAAAAGTTTGCAAACCTGAGCCTCGCTAAGCTTGAACTCCGTCTTCTCTCCGGTCGCCATTTCAGCTGCAAAATCGAGGAAAAGATCGATAAAATCGGCAGTCGGGGTAGGATCGGAGTTGTTCGACTCCTGCTGAACAACAGTTGTCATAAATATCTCGAGTTTATTAAAAAAATATTTTTTCAAATAAAAAAAAACACTCATCGAATTTAAATGTATTATACGTTATGAATGCACTGAAAGGAAATAGAACATAATATTGATAGAGCAATATGAATCATTTTGTCTGCTCCACTGCCTCAGTGCGTAATTAAAATATAACAATATTCGCTTACCCTAAGCTTAATTCGATCTCGAACTGCCTTATCCATTTCCGCCATCAAGTTATCCTCGTCGGTCGTAAAAGAAGAGTTAATCTGAAACATATATTTCGTGGCTACATACCGTCAAGTTTATCGGAAACGTACCTTCTGCATCGCCCATCGAGAAATGTTGCTGAGTCCAGGAATGGCGAGGTTGAAATGAACCAGTGGCAAGTCGAAATTGCGAAGGAACAGCTGTAAAAATGTTTTTTTTCTCATCAAAGTACCCGGAGAAATTGTGAATGGTTCGCCAAATGTCTTCCGATCTCATATCTTGAACTCACCGTCTATCTCTTTCACGTCAGAGTCTCTCTTACGACTCCGATTTGCCCTGCCCCGCTGCACCCCCTTAATCCTGCCCCCTCCCCCCCAAACAACCGAATCGTCTAGAGACGACACGACCTCTGCCAACTACTATAACGACGATCAACGACACATATACGAAGCTAACAACCCTCTGGCGGATTACATAACTTTAATTGTAATTGTAATTGTAAAGATTGAGAAACAGTCTGAACACTAGCGAGAGTTGAGAGATATAGTTTAGTGAAACTCAATATATTTTCCAAAATAAAGGGTTTTTTCGGTGCGTGTTTCTAAAAATAGCTAAATGTGCGCCGAGCGCTTTGATGTTAGATGTCAACGGGAAGATGTTTGAAGAGCGATGTAGTCTGTTGTCTAGAGAGCGCAAAAAGCCGTTTGTTTATCTTGTTCACTCATAATTCGTTGCGTGCACGCTGAGAGAACGCTCTGGACACAACTGCGCAGACGTTTTACAGCGCGCATCCCGTTTTACCTCATTTCCATACATTTTGGATCATCAATCCAGAAAAGCCCTAATTAAAATTGATTTTAGCTAATATTTTTTTTGTTGAAATATTACAATTTAAAAGAAATCTAACCGATTGTGCGACGGCAACTCTCGGATTCTGGAATATCATCGATTCCTTCTGTCCCATCACAAGTCGACCGATCGTATCCATTGTGTATTCGCAGTAGAATCTGATAAACGTATTTTTTACTACTCGGTTTTGCGCATAAATAAATATATGATCATAAATAAATGACGGAATAAATAATGAATGAATGAATCATAGGTGTTTAAAAAACACAAAACTCGCCTATCATCTTGTACAAACATATTGTTTTTTTCTTTTCAATGGAAACCGGACAGCTTCTCTCTAAACTCAATGGATTCTCCTAACGCTGTTTGAATGATCATTGATTTTCTCTCTTTGACCTTTCTTCTCACCTAAGGAGGGAAATACAGGGCAACAACTCACTGATGAATATTGAATGTATCCCCTCCAGCATGTCTCTCCTCCATTACTTTAACCATATTAATAACTGAATCTTCAACGACGGGGCGAATTTTCTTGAGGGATGAGACGGAAAAGGATGGAGCGGAGAGTGTTCTGAATTGATCACTATGTCCGTAAGATTAAAGTGTGTCCGTAAGATTTAACTTCGTCACGGAGAAATGAATGTGAAGCAAGTGAAATGAACTGTAAAAAGAATTTGACAGTAGTTTCAGGCAGAACTTTATGATTTTCAGTGGATATTAAAATGGGTTTCATGTGTCTTAAACGCAAGTAGCGCCTATATTCCAAATTGGTCTAAGATTTCCGCCTCGTCCCAATATCCGACCCGCATACCGTAGTCGCTTCCATCGTCCGCCTCTCGACTGGAAGAGATTGACTCTCACGTCCTTTTCGAGATCAGGTCCGAGCACGACACGCTGTAATTATATAAACGTTTCACAAGGAAAAAATAAATTGCTGCAGACTATGAAAATCGTAAAGCTCTTCTAAATCATTCTTTGATTACCTTTCTCTACCAGTAACGACTCACGGAATAGTCTGATTTCCGATGACCGGAAATAAAAAAAAACTTACCTTTCTAGAGTGGAAGTAGTCAAACTGCTTGACGAATATTTCGTGCACCATGTTGAGATCCGAGGTGACCAAAGTGTTCTGTACGCCCTCCTTGATACCGTACATCTTTCCGTACTCCTGCGAATTTTAGTTATGTTTCACGGTCAGAGTAGTGCAAGCGACGTTTTCACTAAGCAATAAGTGAATAAATAAATAAGGAAAAAAGAAAATACTATTGGGATTCGATTGCATTAATTCGAAATTTACAATGCAGAACTCACGATTCCCCAGTCGCGATAAACCAGCACTCTCGGGTATTCTTTCTGCATTAGATCTTTACTGCTCCCGAACACCTGTAATTAACGCTGTTTAAATATATGTTCTTCAGTAAATAGACACATACTTATAAAAGAACGAGTTCCTCTCTCATTGAGGAAAATGGAAAATTACGCTTTTTCCATTTCACGGAATGGAGTGGGAGAAAAAGCGAACCATTGATTTCGGAGGCACATTCACAACTCCCCGTCGTTGCCAGTACGTAGAAGAGCGGAAGTAATAACTAAATTTATATTTAAATTTCTATTTAAATTCATTTTAAAAAATGTTTAAGAATAACTCACAAATAGACGCCACTGAAGACGGCAGTGAGCAAGATTATGAGTGAGATCATCTTAAAATTACACGGATTGATTTCCTCATAGTCAGAGGGAAATAAGTCTACGACTCTAGGCTTATGGGCTGCCGTGCGACGACTTTCAAAGTCTAACCGACTCGATCCCCAGCGCCTATTAGACTTTGAGGTCGTCGCTGGCCAGCGTAGACTTATTGATTCATAAACTTAATTCCCTGCGAGTCGTTAATGCCAGAAAGAGCAATAAGACCAATGCGACCAAAACTTGTCCGTGACATCTCCCGGTGCGGTACTTATACGAACGCTCTGTGGGCGGGACTGTTAGCTTGCTACTCAAAAGAGAGGGAAAGGGAGGTAGACATGAGGTAAGAGACTAGAGGAACCAATAGACAATTGGGTGAACAGAGTGTAGAACTCATGGGGAAGAACAAGAGCGACACGCGAGGTACACACTGTTTCATCGCAGCCCTTCGAACGATAAAATGAGCCATTTAAAATATAAATTCGATTCGGTATCATCTTTCGGTGATTTAAAACTATTTGTAGCTAGTTCAGATTGAAATCTGATGTATCCCACGATACGTTTATTAATCTTTTTCTATTATATTAGCAAAAATGGCATCAGTCTAGCCATTTCTTGTAGTTCGCTAGACCGTTCGCTTCCTAATTAGGCCATGATCGAATTAGTGATTCACATACAAACTACGAACTTCAATTATTGCTCTTGAACCTCTTCGTGTCTGGTCACTGCTTCAATGCGTACATGTGTTTGTTCATCATTTGATGGTCTTATGCAACCGTCACAGAGGACTCAGGTGCAAGTGAGTGAGTAAAAATCAAGCAAACTTTTCAATTTCCCGATTTCTTATTTATTTGGAGTGATTGTGATTGTGAAATTGTGCATCTGTTCTTTTCCTATTCGGTTGTTTAACAAACTGTACAATTCTTGTAGGCTAAACAGCATCTTTTCTGCTCCCCTTCATCAACGCTCAAATGCAACACGGTTAGCGCAGTACAAACTACAACCTCCATTGCGCCAATACCGAATGTCTACCTCCCATATTTTCATACTGAGCAGTAAATCTTTCGATGAACGAACCTAATTTAAGCTGAATGAAAAAAAGAGTATTACAAACTACAAATTCGTTTCACCACGTCTGGAGTATAAGCTCGAATGTCTGAGGCAAAAGTTAACTAAGCCGGGCAGTAAACCTGGATAATACTATCCGCGAGTCCTCGTTTCTCGCATTATGGAGACCCTCTTTCTCTTGTTCAGTTTGTGAACGAATTCCAAAAAAAAAATTCCTCCAATTCGTCCTCCTTCGAAAGAGCACGTATAAGCGAGTTAGCGCCATACAAATCTCGTCCGACTGTCTAGTCGCGGTAATTCTCTCCCATACGGAGATTTAGTTCATTCTTTCTCCACTGTGTTACTTTCTTCGAATAGAACTCTACTGCAATTCTTCCTTCAGTGGAAAAAAACACGTATGAAAAATCGCAGAGTACAAACTACGATAGTTGTTCTAACTACTTCCCTTCCTATTGTTTGCTTATCTATTCTCTTCACGTTCTCTCTTCATATGTGCACAGTTCGTCTTTTACTCTCCTTCGCACACTAGAAACACACTGTGGAATAGAATACGTACATGGTAAAATGAATGATAGCGATTGAAAAATGGTGCACACGAGATCGACGAAACGCTTGTGTGGTAAATTTACCTAAGAAAAAAAATTATTTCCCCCCGAAACTTAATCCACGAAAATACTCCCGAAGGGGAAATACGTGTAGCTGCCATTTAACATGACGTAATTGCCATTTAACATGACGTAATTTATCGAGAAGTATCATATAATAGTACCGGAGATCCCTCATAAAATTTGATTCCGTATGCGAGATACCGGTTGGCTGGAAGGTCTATGTAATCGATACGTTAAAATGTGACTAGAAAATTGTAAACATATAACAAATAAAAGTAATTAATGAAATAGTAATTGATCTTGGAAAGTTTCTGATAAGGTTCTATTGCTTTCTGGGTACGATTCGCACTGGAACTTCTGCGGGAGTCAACGTGAGAGTGCCTACCAGCTTCAGTTCTGACACCTGCAAATTCATTCATTGATTCATCATTGACATTGCCTTGTGAAATTCACGAATTCTTATAAATTGAATGCATTGGCTGACAAAAAATGTGTTCGTTCTTCTTGGGCTTGCATGCTTGGCTAAATGGTTCAATTGAAATCTTTAAAATGTCTCTTACCGTGTTCGCATTAACAATGTCGAACTTCCTAAGGAGATGCGCGAGGGCGATTTTCTCTTCCATCATGGCGAGTCTGAATATGGATTGTAAAGTTAACGGTTTTCTCGAAAAATATTTTCTACACCTATTTTGTTCACTGTAAGCTGGTATAACCAACACGCAATGCAGCAAATAAGTTCTACGTTCAACGTAATTGTTTTCGACGCATTGAGACTTTCTTACCTCATTCCAATGCAAATTCGAGGGCCTGCTCCGAATGGAATGTAAGCATGAGGAGGCACACGACGATCAGAGTCAAGCCATCTTGAATTTACGAATATATTAACGGTGATATTTTATTCTTTTTTTTGTTCAATTTGAGTACGCGGATGAAGTATGTTTCAATCAACTGATAAAATTATTGCATTGCGGCGACTGTGATTTGTTGTCGATTCCTTCGTTCAAAAAGAGCAATACCCAAAAGACGATAAACAACACAAACAGCAAACGGAAACAGTGGTGACTCGAATGATAGCGTATGTATGTGCGCGTAGGATCTGTTTGCACTTGAGAATGTTCACAATTAATAACCTTTGGAGGAGAGCGACGATCTACGTCAAGCCATCTAGAATATACAACTAATAAATTTCGCTGAATGTGCGATAAATAAAATTTTAATATGAGGGGAATAAGTTTCAATCAATTGGAGAATCACTCGATGTGCCCCTCTTTCAAAAAGAGCAATACCCAAAAGACGATAAACAACACAAACAGCAAACGGAAACAGTAGTGACTGGAATGATAGCGTTTGTATGTGCGCGTAGAAAGAGGATCTGTTTGCACTTCAGAATGTTCACAATTAATCACCTTTCTGGGATGAATTCGTTCACGTCATCACCCCATATTTCAGCGTCAAAGTGCAGGCCGTACGTGTCTACCTGGAGAAACGAAGTTACTTTAGTAGGTTGTAATTTCGTAATTTCAATTATGTGGAAAAAAGTTATTTGCATGTTACTATGTTTCTCAGCTAGAAACGATTATCATGTTTTGCAGATAAGCATCTATAAAGCACCAACCTGCACGTTGGTGCCTTGTTCAATAGTGAGTCCGCACACGTCCGTTTCCTTCATGCACTGACGAGAGTTCGCACTGAACAGTCAAAATTCAGCTGATTGAAACTGGGGAAATCCTCCTTTGTTGTAAAGAGACTTTCTATTTTCAATAGGAAATGTAATCAAATGTAATCAGTGTTGTAAAGAAATTCGCGAGAAACATGACTAACAATGCTCCGAGAGGGAAGAATCTGAGCGTTTCCTTGCAAACTGCCTCGATGTAGTTGAGATTCTGCAGGTCCTCGTACGAAATGGACTGAAATTTGTTTTTATTTATTATTTTTTTATTATTTATTATTTTCGTTTTGAATATTATTTTACATTACGAGATGGGATTTCATAAATAAAAACCCGAAATCGATGAGGAAGCCCGTTTTCATATGGGAGGATCAAGTGTAAATAAGCACAAAAAAATGAATTAATGTCATCCAATAACTTTCTTCAAATCAGTTACTATTTAAAATGCTAACAAATAGATCCTAGTCGCTCACCTCCTCACAGCAAATTTCATCAATCTCCTCCTGACATCTCTTGAGAATTTTTGGATGAGTGGCGAGCATCCAAGAAGTGTATCCGAGAGCATTGGCGGTAGTGTCAAAACCTGCAATCTCATTTTTCTTTTCAGAAATGAATCGAACATTTTTCCTCAAAATATTAATAAAAAACGTTACCTGGTCGTATCGAAACCTTCAAATCAGCTCTTTTTTGTGTAGAAGTATTCACGTTCTTCACAGATCCTTTATGTGTGTGTAAAAATCGCAAAATAGCGTTCGGGTCGCCTCGGAGGCGCGGCACTTTCCTAGACCAATGCCAGGCCCCGCCCCCTTCCCTTCCAGAGGAGGGGAGGGGAGGAGATGACCTCCCGCCCAACCCAAGGGAGGGGCTATAGGCATTCAAAATAGCCGAGCAATCACCTTCCAATCGGCGATGGCTTCGCTGCTTTGTTGCAGTACACGCCGCACATCATTGATGCGAGCGAGCACTATGTCTAGGGAACGCGCGCTTTACTCGAGACGGGTTTGACAGGCGAGAGACACATCAGAGAGGGGAGGGGCGGTAAAGAGGGAGCTGCGCAAACTCCACCCTCTCATGAGCGCGCTCTCCCCGCCTGTCAACCCCGTCTCGGGTAAAGCGCGCGTTCCCTACCCGTTTCCCTGCCCGCTAAGAGGCAGTTCAGCGCGTACTGGAACTCTTCGGCGCAGCCATGCCCGATTGAATGCCGATTGCTTGGCTATTTTGGACTGCCTCTCGCCCTTCCCCATGAATGGGCGGGAGGTCGGCTCCACCCTCTCTCGAGGGGGTGGAGCACAGGGGCGGGGCCTGGCATGGACCTAGGAAAATTCCGGAGGCGCCACTTCTTCTACTTCACTGCTCCCCGGTCATCGCTAAATTGTCCATGTGTTCCGATCGGCTATGTCATATCTATGCCATGTCGGCTGGTGTGTACTCGCGCATTTATTGTTGCGATAAAGATATCTTAAATATAATACTCTAAATTACCGGCCAGAAGGAAGATAACAGCTTGAGCGACGACCTCGTCGACAGTCAAATTCTTCGAGACCTAAAAATAGTATTTTCATATTCTAGATTTTTATATTTTGCGTTGAGCTCACAAATTCTCTCATTTTGTTTCTCCCGCATTCAATTTATCCATTAAAAAGCAAGTAGACTACGAGAAAAAAGCGAAACAATGAAAGAAACTGCGGAGATTAATCATTTCTCACATTCTTGCACGTCGAAGCAGTCTTAAGCTACTCGTTGTTTCGTTGTTTTACGAAGTCGGAGGCAAACGCCAACAGCAAACCAAAGTTCTCACGTGTGATTCGCTGAGTTTGAACTCCTTCTTCTCGTTGGCCGCCATTTCAGCTGCGAAGTCGAGGAAGAGATCAATAAAATCGGCGGTTGGAGAGTCTTCAGATACATTCGACTCCTGCGAATCAAGAGATTTAAACAATCCACACGTTTTGCACGTTATAACATGCTGGGATATTTCAAGAAACGGATTGTGCTTTCTGACATTAGTATACGACCAATGCCATAAATCATAGATCCATTTCAACTTTCACACACCCTCTGCTTTATTCGATCGCGCACCGCCTTATCCATTTCTGCCATGAGCTTGTCGTTGTCGGAATTAAGCGAAGAACCAATCTGAAATGAATTTCATATTTCAGAAAATGGAATGGAATGTCAAATTGTAAATTTCAAAAACCGGGAGCGCACATTCTTGATGAACCACTGCGACATTTTGTTGATGAGCGGGATGGCGTTGTTGAAATGGACCATAGGCCGGTCAAAGTCTCGCAGAAAGAGCTGAAACGTGCAATTTTAAAATTTTAAATTAAAAAATCGATATATCATTTCGAAGTCACCAAATTTTCGTACACGATAAATTGAGCCTTGTACTTTCATCAGGCTTTACAACCTTACTCTAAGTTAGACAATCTAGAGATCTTCCATGAATTGCAAAGACACTAACCGATTGTGCGACGGCAACTCTCGGATTCTGGAATATCATCGATTCCTTCTGTCCCATCACAAGTCGACCGATCGTATCCATTGTGTATTCGCAGTAGAATCTGAAGAATAGAAAACTGAACAAAGAATTAAAGTACGTTATTCACGCCTAGACTCTTTTGAAATTGGGAAAACTAAGGAAGCATTTCGTGTAAATTTACATTTGCACAAATTGAAAAAAATAATTAAAAAGTGCAAAAAAAAGATTGTTTGCATGGAACGGAAAAGCGCTTTCTAGTTTACTTGAAATTCATTGAATTATCTTTATAAAAAATTCGATTGAATTGAAAACGAATCTCATTGTAAGTGGGAAACAGTATTGAATTTACGTCTCAATTACATCAATTCATCGATCGAGAAATATGCCAACACTCACTGATGAATATTGAATGCATCGCCTCCAGCGTGTCTTTCCTCCATTACTCTGACCATGTTGAGTACGGAATCTTCGACGACGGGACGGATTTTCTTGAGAGAAGAGATGGAGAAGGAGGGGGCGGAGATCGCACTATATTTGTACTGATTACTTAATTAATTATTCCTGCTAAGCTCTTCAAAATGAAACATCCAAGTTCATAAGCACTCGAGGCAAGTTCAGATATTATTCAATGGCAATACAACAAGGTTGTTGTGCACATTTTAGCGATCACGTTCCTTCTACTCCCTTGCTAACAATAAATTGTTATATCAATAAAAAAAAATTCAATACCGTAGTCGCTTCCACCGTCCGCCTCTCGACGCGAAGAGATGGACTCTCGAATCCTTTTCGAGGTCGGGACCGAGCACCGAGCCCTGCATTCAGTAATAAGGCATTATTCTCATAAATCAGTTGAAAACATCTACTGAGCGTAATTTGAATTAGGAGGAAGACCTTCTTCAATCGTATTGATGTAGGATCGAACTTGCACATTTTAAAGGGGTAATTGAAACCTAGAACCCCCTACCTTTCTTGAATGGAAGAAGTCGAATTGCTTCACGAATATCTCATGAACCATGTTGAGATCCGAGGTGACCAAAGTGTTGCGTACACCTTCCTTGATTCCGTATGTCTTGCCGTACTCCTGAAAAAAACGCGAAATTTTCATCTACATGAAATTTTTGGGGAAAATGCTTTGATATTTTGTAGTCCGATTTTATGATAGGGTCACAATGAGAAATACGCACTCTTCCCCAGTCGCGGTACACTAGTATTCTCGGATTGTGTTTCTTCATCACTTCCTTGCTGCTGCCAAACACCTGTAATGTTCAGATGGGACTAGAGTGTTGAAAGTAAATGACTTTTTGACAAAGTGTCTTATTAAAAAGTCGCTTTCCACCAATCAAGTGATTGATGACTTTTTAACAATGGGTGTTTCAACTTTTTAATTAGCATCAGACAGTCATTTTGAATCAAAAAGTTGACTCATTTCGACCCGCGTAAGCCATGGAGAGTGGTGGCAAGAAGATTAGAAAGAAATGAGCGACAGTTTATGCCAATTATTCTCAATTATTGTCAATATATACAAATTATATCTCAATCCTATTAATCAAGTTGTTTATGAGTCGGTAATTTTATTGAAAGAATCTCAGGCTGACTATCTTGAGTTTTTAACAAAAAATGACTTTTTGAGAACGGCCTGCACAACCGCTTTTTAAAAATGACTTTTTGAAATGAATTCTAAATGACTTTTTGATTTTGCTCAAAATGTCATTTTCGACACTCTAGATGGGACTAGTTATTCGAAAAATTGAACGAAATTTACGCATCTGTGTCGTGCCGAAGCTTTGGTTTTGTAAAGAAAAATATCCAAGCATCCTATGAACCTCTATATAACAATACAAAGTTTCAACCACGTAATTTGATCGGTATGCGTACCATGGACTGTGGAGGCACATGGACGACTCCCCTGCGCTGCCAGTATGTGGAAGAGCGGTAGTAGTAACTGAGTAGCAATTATTTTACTAAATTTTAAAAGTTGAAATTTATTTAAATAAAAAAATGTTTTAATATTAAGAGTACAAAGGATACTCACAAGTAGACAGCGCTCACAACTCCTGTCAATAAAAGAATGAGTGAAATCATCTGAAAAAGACTGGAAAATTCGAAGAATCGAATACGTGGTTCTTAAAGGGACCTGGCACTGCTAATGAAGTGAATTTTAGATTAAAGAGAATTCTATTCCGATTCGAAATCAAAAAAACCGCATATTTTTACGATTTTTTAAAAATTATTTATGATTTTTCAAAGATCCCATTTTCTGCTAGGATGCCCGGCACTACTGTGTTTAGCCGCTAGCCGCTAAACACAGTAGTGCTGGGGCATTCCAGTCAAAAATGGGATCTTTGAAAATTCATAACTAATTTTTAAAAAAATCGTAAAAATATGCGGGTTTTTTGCGTTCGAATCGGAATAACATTTTCTTTTATCTGAAATTCAATTTATTTGCAGTGCCAGGTTCCTTTAAGCAATTTACAATAGTAATGCAAGTATACAATGGCCACTATAGATAGCAGCTAAATAATTGGCTCACTCCGCCAAGTCAGTGTGTCCTGTTCATTTTTCGAAGGTCTAATTATACCAGTGTTTTGTGGGCGGAACTGTGAGTTTGTAAGTCAATAAAAATCAGAATAAGATCAGGTGAGGAATCAAAAGGACCAATGCGGAGAATTGGGGGAGCAGAGGGCGTACAACCCGTGTGAATGTACAAGAGCGACACTCGAGGTACACACTGTATCCCCCCACTCCTATGTGACCGCGCGATGAGATGATCACTAGATCATGAATAGACGTTGAAAGGTATCCGCATAAGAGGGAAATCAACCTCTGTTTTTTATGCACGGAAAATGAAGAGTGTGGGGGATACATTTCCCTCTTATGCGGGTAATTGTTGTCCTTTCAAAGCTTAATCGCGACCTTTCGCAGAGGAAGAGCGAGAACAGTTATAAACCCACATTTCTAACACAGCCGAGGAAGGGATGCGTGTTAAAAGGAGAAGCAACTAATATTTATAGATTAATACAACTGTAAATAACAAGCGATATCCGTGAGTATTTGCAAAAAGATATTTGTAGAAACAAACACGCCTTGCCTTCCTCCTTTTCACTCGCTGTAAGCGTTGACCTGCGTCTCTCATCCTCTTTTAATTTTTTTTGTTGAAAATTTCAATAAGAGAACCCTGGTTGTGACGTAGATAAGAGGGAAATTTCTTGATATGTGTGGGAATGAGAGCGACACTCGAGGTGCACACTGTACATTGGTTCGCCGATGAGGTGAATCACTTCGATCGCTGTGTTGTACAGGCGGGAGAAGGGTAGGTTATCGAAATCTGTCTCTATAAAGATTTCATACCTCGAGAAAGAAGTCGATAAGTGATGTATCTCCTGGCGCATAATCACTTTTAAGTAAAATGGAAAAAAAAACAACACATTAAAATGGAGTTAAAAAAATAAAATGGAGAGTATATAACACATACAGTCAGTTATCGGTCTTTAAGGTTGGCTGAGAACGTTCTTACTTTCTTCCAATACGATGTTGTCGTAATAGTCCGCAAACAGTACTGTTCTGTAGGTTTTTTTTGTTGAACCGCATTTTGATAGTACTAATTTGTTTAACAGGACAATTCATTGCAACCTCATGTATGTATCAAATGGCACCTATACTTATTTTATTTGTACTATCTATATGATGGGCACATGCATCACTATCTATGGGCCCACGCTAGATCTATTATTAATTTCTTGCGTTAGTGACTAATAAAAGTCATGGTAAAGAAAGTTAGACAAGTAGTGTTCGTCAAAAGATTATTTTAATATTTAAATAATTTTAATTGCCGTCTGTTATCACGACGCAAGTGGAGTAGTCAGATGAGGGTGGAATACGATAGCGACACTCGAGGTACACAGTGCTCCACTGATTCATAACTATCATTCCAATTTTGGTCACTGATCATTTTGTAATTACGTTCCTCCCAACCAAACGCAACAACAATGTGCGCTACTCCTGTTTTGAAATTCACGGTGCGCGCACGATTTTTCAGTTTGCGATAGAACGCACGTTCGTGGAACGTGCGCCGAACGTGCGTGGTGTACTTCGGTAAGAAACCTCGTCAATTGTGCATCGGGCGCACAAGAGGCGCACGTGCGCTCTACTAGCGCCCCCAGTGCAAACGACGAAATTTCTTACAGAATTCAGGATGTACGCACAACGCACGTCGTGTGCACGTTCGACGCACGTGCAACGCACCTTGTGCACATCGTGCATGCACGCACCACGCATCTGCGGCGCCCGGGGGTTTCACGGGCGCATTTCGTGCGCGCACCGTGCATTTCAAAACAGGAGTACATTGTCCATTATTGGCGGTAGGTGAAATATCACGCCTCTCACGAGAGGATCGAGCTAAATGCGGCATTTCTAGGGAATGGGGCCAAAAAGTGAAAATGAGTTTTTCTTGGGTTTGGCACTTTCTAGGCACGCCTGATCGACTCCCGAAGTCGCGGAGCCCGAATATCATTTTGGGGCTCGGTACACCGGGTCGGGTCCTCGGGCACCCAACTTTGACCCACTTTTTCTCGGTTGTGGGTGGCTTGTGTGAAAAATCATACGAGAAGTACTTAGGCTAATTTTTCATGCTCTATCGATCTTTGTGGTTCACTTATCCTCAAATCGCATTTGTAACGTGCTACACTCAAGTTCGAAGAACTCAAAAGTGTAGGAAAAAAGCAGCTGAATTTTTGATATGTAATATAGCACAATGAGATCTTTCGAATAAGCAGTTTACGCTCACCATAGCCGAAACCTGGTGATAGTTGTGCCATTTCTACATTTCTGTATGATTTGAAGTTGAAAAACAACGTGCGAAAGACCGCTAGCCTCTCATTCTCAGCGAAGAATGACAGTAAAATCGGTGAAACTCTCTCATTCTTCTCAAAATGGGCTGAGAAATGTGGTGTAAAACAAGTTCAAATCATCTCATGGTCCCAAGACGGCCATAACTCTCACCAGGTTTCGGCTATGGTGAGCGTAAACTACTCATTCGAAAGATCTCATTGTGCTCTATTACATATCAAAAATTCAGCTGCTTTTTTTCCTACACTTTTGAGTTCTTCGAACTTGAGTGTAGCACGTTACAAATGCGATTTGAGGATAAGTGAACCACATAGATCGATAGAGCATGAAAAATGAGCCCAAGTACTTCGTATGATTTTTCACATAAACCACCCACAACCGAGAAAAAGTGGGTCAAAGTTGGGTGCCCGAGGACCCGACCCGGTGTACCGAGCCCCAAAATGATATTCGGGCTCCGAGACTTCGGAGGCGATCAGGCGTGCCTAGAAAGTGCCAAAACCAAGAGAAACTCATTTTCATTTTTTGGCCCCATTCCCATCCCTAGCTCGATCCTCTCGTGAGAGGCGTGATATGGCGCAGAACAATGTAGTCACGAGAAGAGGATGTTCTTTGCTTTCTCAGAACTAGACATCGAAAGGCATGTTTTACCTCGTCACTACCGTTACTATAGTTTTCGTCCAGTCCATTTCACTTCAGTTATTATTAGCATCGCGTTGTGTCTCAATTTGTGTTTTCTATCGCGCAGGACACACAGAAACTAAAATTGATTCTGATGGGCACATGCATTACTATCTATGAGCCCACGCTCGGTGTTATACTATAAAAACATTATTTTTATTTGTTTAATTTGGTATTTAGAATTTTGCAAGTGATGCACTCCGCAATTCGCTAAATATTCCGTTTGTGCATTCAGAAATATTTTCACTCGAAATTTGTCATGTATTGCACAAAATATTTATCGATATTTTAATAATTTCCACAAAATCAGAAATCGTAATAGCATGTGTGAATATTGTGTGTTCAAAACCTCTAACCATGTGCTGCACAAAGAGGCAATACTGCACAAACCGGGTCACAACTGGTTCATAATATGTGTCAAATCGGTACAGAAATGGATCTTGACACATTATGAAAGTGAAGCATTATTACTTTCTGGGAACAATCCGAACTGGTACTTCGGCGGGGGTCAACGTGAGACTGCCCAACAACGTCAGCTCCGAAATCTGCAGTTTGAACTTTCGGTATGCAATCCCTACTTCTTTCTGGTCTCACCTTTTCCGGATTGAGGATATCGAACTTTCTAAGGATGTGTGCGAGGGCGATCTTCTCCTCCATCATTGCCAGTCTGCAATAACGAGTTTGTAAGTTTAGATTAAATTTTAATGAGCAATTTTGATTAAATTAATATTAACCGTTCGCTCTTCTAATCCGTATGTGAATAATTGCCCTTTAACCTCATTCCAATGCAAATTCGTGGTCCGGCTCCGAATGGAATGTAGGCATGAGGAGGAACGCGACGATCAGAATCAAGCCATCTATAATTGATACATTTATATTAATTGTTATTTAATGTTAAATATTCGAGAATTTATATATTTATTTAAATATGTTTTCCAAAAAAAACAAGCGATAACAAATTTGCTTCCATTCCATGAGATATTAAATTGAAAGATGTGATTCGATATTATTACGGTTTATTTGGAATATTTGGAATAACCTTTCGGGTACGAATTCTTTCACGTCGTCTCCTCAGATTGCAGGATCGAAGTGCAAGCCGTAAGTGTCGACCTGGTTATTTAGCAGAATAGATCGACACTTTAAAAAGATTTAAAAATTCAACTGTGCAATCCCTAAATGCGACAAAAATTCTATGATTATTGGTCATTCATTTCTTTATCGCAGATATCTTTCTTTAAGCCTTGTATATTTCCTACCTGAACATTCGTTCCATTCTCGATAATCAATCCACACACGTCAGTATACCTCATGCACTGACGAGAATTCGCGCTGAAATTATTTTTCGATTTGTTTACTTAACCACTTTACATAGTAAATGGGCACTAAAACAATTTAGTTGATTAGAGTTTGGCTTGTTCCTCGGTGATGCAGAAGGAAAGCGCAGAAAGAGGTATAATATTTCGTCGATAACTGTTCTGGAATGTAAATTACAATGCGCCGAGAGGGAAAAATCTGAGTGTCTCCTTGCAAACTGCTTCAACGTAGTTGAGATTCTGCAGATACTCGTAGGAAATGGACTGAAATTTGATTTTCTTGGTTCAGTTTTTTCTTCATTAACTTTAAAGGCACCGTCAAATTCCCGCAATTTCAAAGGTCTCGCCACGCTTTGCGCCTCGTGGGAAAAAAGCAAAAGAATTACGATTCGCATTGCACTACGTGGGCACGACAGTAAGTCAAGAGCTATATCTCTGCACCGCCTCAGCTAATGGAACGTAGAACGTAGACTAGCTCTTTGAGAGTATGGCTAGCGGAAAGTGGACCACATGAGCCAAAATTGTTGTCTTTACTGTCTTTTCAAAGATGAGGATAAAATGATTCTCCCCGTCAATCGAAGCGATTGAAGAATGTCGATCGCTTCTAATAGGTTTCAATCGCACATGCACCGAAAAAGATTTAATGTTTTTTAATGCTTATTCATTAGGCAATATAAAATGCCACTCTATTTCACGTCCTCCTCACAGGATGAAGTATCGCATCGAAGCGGCCTCAAGTAAACGTGTAAGATCAATGTGTTGATTTATTGTGAATACTCCATCATGTTGATTATCACATTATTATGAATACTCACCTCATCACAACAAACTTCATCAATCTCCTCTCGACATCTCTTCAGAATCTCGGGATGAGTGGCCAGCATCCAGGAAGTGTATCCGAGAGCATTGGCCGTGGTATCGAAACCTATAAATACAATACAATAAAATATTTATCACGTCAGACAGTAACGTCATTCTCATTTCTGTCAGTCGTCGCGAGCGGTCCCTCTCTATTTTGCTCTTTTGAGAAAAGAGGGATATTGAAACCAATAAATTATTAGCTATAATTGCAAGTCCGTTTTTGTTCTCGTATTTGTAAAACGTTTTTCACTAAATTCCGGAAAGCGAATTCGAATTTGTGAAATTTGAGAATTTTAAAATGTAGATATACTTACCGGCTAGTAAGAAAATTACAGCTTGTGCGACGACCTCGTCTACCGATAGATTCTTAGAAACCTAGCAAAATGATTCTTTTCAAAAATCAAATAAACATTTACGATTAATTATTGCGAACCTGAGACTCGCTCATTTTGAACTCTGTCTTCTCGCTAGCCGCCATTTCACTTGCGAAATCGAGGAACAAATCTATGAAATCAGCGGTTTCTGCGCACACAGAGTTGTCAACTTCCTGCAATTGGCATGCATCATTCTCTATAATCGACTTTAGAGGTGAGACATCAAATATCAGCGAGAATATTAAAAACATTTTCTAGGTGAGAGTTAGTATGTTAGATGTTCTCTTCTGTTCGAATTGGAACCACGTAGCCTACAAAGTTGAACAATTATAAGTCAATTAGTTTTTGCAGGAGGTCTAACATTCAGACAACAAGCACTAACCCTCTTCTTGATCCTCTCACGAACCGCCTTATCCATCTCGGCCATAAGCTCGTCTTCGGCAGCTGAGAGGGAAGAACCGAACTGAAGATAATAAACAGTTTTAAACAATCGGAATTGAATTGTGAAGAGAGTGTATGTTTTAAAATCACATTGTGTCCTGATCCAAGTGACTTCCCCCTGTGTTTCTCAAGTTCCCATTCTGTAGTATCTCGTCATGGGAGTGTACGTGTCTCCAAAATGCCAAAAAGAGTAATGGAGGAGAAAGTGAATAATAGTGAGAGGACTCCTCTTAATCATTTTTTTTGTGTTGCGGATGAGTAGTTGATTTGATCAATTCTCTAGATGTTATTTAGAACCGAAAAAAAAGAGTTTTCACGTTCTGTGCGGAAGTGCGAGTTAGGATTATCGTCGGAGGGGATTTTTTGGAAAGCAACATATAACATAAAATTCAATTTTGTGTGCCCACCTTCTTGGCGCTCCACATCGTCACTTTATTGATGATAGGGGCCGCGAGATTGAGATGTATCAAAGGCTGGTCAAAGTTGCGCAGGAACAACTGGAATATTTTTTCTTCATTTGCATAGGAGTTGTGGTCAGCATATTCATATTTATGTTACGCACACGAGCAGAATTAGCCGATATTTGTTAATGAAAAAGTACTTGGCGAGGATGGACGTTGTGTAAAATGAGTAGAGAACAAACCGATTGCGCGACGGCAACTCTCGGATTCTGGAATATCATCGATTCCTTCTGTCCCATCACAAGTCGACCGATCGTATCCATTGTGTATTCGCAGTAGAATCTGAATAAAAACAAAATGTCTTCTTCCTAAAGTGAACAAAACTGCTTAAAGGGGCCTGCAGCCTCCAAAAACAGATTTTTCATTTTCATAATTTTTTATTCAACTTTTCTCACTATCATCTAATGGAGAATGCAGAAAAAATTAAATTTTTAATTTTTTTTACAATTAGTTATTTTAATTTGAAATTAGACTCTGGAACGGTGCGTCGCCTATTTCCGAAAAGACAGAAAGCTGTTTAATTTGCTCTGATGACTTCATATTTTTGCAAAAACAGGATTCAAGAGATTTTGACCACTCCCGGACTGAATCAACACAATCACATTCCATCAAAATAGCTGGTTTTGGAGATAGTAATTGTGGTGTAGTCGCTACCGTAACTCGCTGTACTGAAAAAGCGAAACTTTGAAAAATCATAACTAATTTTAAAAAATCGCAAAAATATGCGGTTTTTAGCATTCTTCCGGGAACAGGATTTTCTTGTATTTAAAAATAACTTATTTTTTGACTGCCTGGTCCCTTTAAAGGGATCTGACATCGAAAACAATTTTTTTTTATTTTAAAATTTAGACAATTCTAAGAATAACTGTGAAAACCGCATACTTTTACGATTTAAAAAAAATAAGTTGTGAATTTTCAAAGATAGCAAAATTTAGGTATACGGTAGCTCTTGCATCCGCGATCTTACGCTGTTTAGCGGCTGTAGAATCTCAAAAGGGATGATGCCGTAATATTTTTGCGTTTCTTTCTTCTGATTCGTCCTCACGGATACTCGCCATAATTGAATCAATTGCAAAAGCACTCACTTTCACTTTGCTAACGCCTTTTTAACATTTTGCAGCCGCTAAGCAGCGTATGTTTTGTGGATGCAAGAGCTAGAGTACCTTTGAAACAAGATTTTTTGAAAATTCATAATTAATTTTTAAAAAATCGTAAAAATATGTGGTTTGCGCAGCTTTTCTTAGAATTTTCAGCTCTTTTAAATAAAAATAGAATTAGAAGAATATAAAATTATGATTTTTTGGCTGCAAACTCCCTTTAAAAAAAAAGAAAAAAATCTCCAAAATTGCTCCGAAAATTGAGAAAAATTTTCTCAAATTTATTCTTGCAATGAATAATAAATAGTTTCCGCAATATGACTTTGACGATAGTCCTAACATGATCTGTAGATTCTCAATCCATTGCCGGAATGAAATATGTCATCATTGTTGATAGAATATATTCCTTCACTGTCGCTTCGCCCATTGATTCGCCCATTGAGGTTGTGAATAGGGAACAATCTTACTGATGAATATTTAATGTATCTCCTCCAGCATGTCTCTCCTCCATTACTCTGACCATATTGACAACGGAATCTTCAACGACGGGACGAATTTTCTTGAGAGAAGAAACGGAGAAGTAGGGAGCGGAGAGGGTGCTAAGAATATTAATAACTGTATATCAATGATACAGTAAAAATTACAACTTTAGGACTTTAAAACTCGAGCAATGATTGTAGATTTAAAATAAAAAAAATAGTATTGAATTAATTGTTTTTCAAAAGAAATCGATCTTATTTCCGCCCACATCATTAGTAATTCCATGTCTCGCGGTGATAAAATTGTTCGTTAATGATGTTATGACGTGGAATAACCCATCTAACAAGAATATATTTTCAATCAATAACATTAAGAAGATACCGTAGTCGCTTCCATCGGTCGCCTCTCGCCTGGAAAAGATGGACACTCGGATCCTTTTCGAGGTCAGGGCCGAGAACTACGCGCTGAAATGACTTTTTTGTTGAGAGTTTTAAAAGTTGTGGAACTTTTTAATTTCAACTGTGTTTGATGTCGCCGAAATTTCGGCACGAGAATTTGCCAAAATCTTATAATCACGCACCTTTCTGGAGTGGAAGTAGTCAAATTGTTTGACGAATATCTCATGGACAAAGTTGAGATCCGAGGTGAGCAGAGTGTTTTGTATTCCCTCCTTGATACCGAACGTCTTACCGTACTCCTGCGAGTTACAAATAATTGGGCATTCTAGATGTTACTGCAACAATTCCTTTCGAAGGTGTCTTATATTTGAAATACAAATAATATGTGCTAATTCTGATCATTCGATAATAAAGAGAACGTGAAATTTACCCTGCCCCAGTCACGATACACGAGCACCCGTGGGTAGTCCTTCTTCAATAAATCCTTGCTGCTTCCGAACACCTGTCATGATCAGATACTGGTAAGGCATGACCCCATCCCTTCAGAATGGCGTCAGATGAGACAGCGCGCAAGAGAGGTTCTATTCCGTTTACACGCTCTTTCACCTTGATTTAGTTTTATAACAAATATACCATGGATCGTGGAGGTACATTGATCACTCCCCGACGCTGCCAGTAAGTCGACGAGCGGTAGTAGTAACTGTATTTTTTCGTGAAATTAAAAAAAAATGAAATCTCGTCTACTCAAGCGGAACGAAACGCATACCGAGTATGCAATTTTAGCATAACAATAAAATTACCCACAAATAGAAAGCGCCGAGTACACCGGAGACAAAAAGAACCAGCGAAATCATCTGGAAAACATACTAAATAATATTTATATTAACCACAAAATATGAAAAATCACTCAAACCAATATCGATGTGATTCTTATAGCAATGTTTTTGTTGGGCGGGTCTGTTAGCTTGGCAATCGCTCCGCATGATTCCAAACATACGGAAAAGGATCAGGGTGAGAGAGTGTGCAAAAGTAAAAAAGTCCTTCTCAATTTTGCGAAAACTCTCATTCCGAAGCCCTTTCTGCAGAGTGGCCCGTGGAATGATGTTGTGGAATAGATAAGGGGAACGGAATAGAGTGAGAGGCCAATCGAACCAATGCGGATTAGGGGAAGAGGGGGAGCTCGTGGGAAAGTATGATAGCGACACTTCAGGTGCACACTGTCTGCTTTCAATTCATTCCCTTTATAGTACTCGCAAGACCATAGCTCATTTGCAGCAGACTTCTTCGTCGAAATGCGATTTGTCTCTCACGATTGCTCTTGCGTGCCTTGCTTTCAAAAGAAATTTGGAGCCCAATTCAGCACACAACTTGTTCTCGATGTTGTGTTGTTCCGTTCCTCGTAACTCATTCGCACACCGTCTGCACAAATTAGAGCTTACTTGACTGTGGCACAATGCGTCAGAAGAGCGATTGTATGGCTTGAAAATGTGATGTTCAAAAGATCGAAGTCGTGAATCACGTGATATGTTGGAGTGAGAAAGGGTGCGCAGAGTCTCTGTGATACTCTGATTCCAGGCAAGAAATCCAAATTGGAGTAGTTGCAAAGACTATTGATACGGTGGCTAATTAATAATTTATATGATGCATGTCTTTGACTGTATATTTGTTTTTTTTTTCAAATATTCTTCATCCGATAAATTCGAGTAACATCACAGTAGCACAAGTAGCACATGATAATCTTGAGATAAATCACATAGGTATAGAAACACAGGTGCCGCTAGCTAGCTAAAATATCATACATTAGCTACACTCGAAGACTACAGTGAGCGCTATTATGACAAGCAGTTTGGTCAAAATGAGTTTGGCATCGAGCCAAAATATTCCTGGCCTAATGCCAAGTATTCCTGGTATCTTGCCAATGTGAGAATGTGCGAGCGTGCTCTACGTGCTGCGTGAAGACTTGCGTGAGGATGATCGGTTGACGATCGGTTTAGCTGGCGTTCTAAAAATATAGCAATTATTACCTATATACAAAAATATTTACATATCCATTAATTGTTAGACAAAAAAAGTGTAATTGATTACAATCCCCGGCTGAGCAGCTGCAGCAATAGGGAGTCGAGCTCCCACAGGTCGAATAACTGGATCTTCTGATGACTCTCGAGAATCTCCAGTCCAACATCCTGAATGAAACATAAGTTGAATTCCCTTTTTGACTAAATAAAAAAACGCGTCGAAATTTTCCCTATATTACAGAACATAGCTAGGGTGGAAAACAAACTCACGACAATACTGCACATCAACAAGATTACAGCTCCCGTTCGCTCCGCGATTTTCTCCTCGTCAAAGCCAATACTGCAAACTAACCATTGTATATCCAGGCAGTTTTTTTGTTGAAAATAATAGTTATTACACCTATTATTTAAAATAATAGTTATTACAATCACGATTATGCTTTCTAGAGATAGACACACACAATTAGTACAATGCATTCATTACACATTCTACCATACATAAATGTTAAACCTCCGGTAATGATTGTGGAGGCACGTGAAAAGGGCGTCAATCTGTACTTGCATGCACTCTTTCGCCGTCGGTGAGAAGTCAGCGACACCTGGAACATTCGATTCTATTTCACTTTAAACCTAGCAAAATAAGCCATCTATCGATCCATATTAATGAACCGTGGAATCATCTACCGCTACATGCTAGCTAGTCCTAAAGCCGATCTGATTCTTTCAATTTGATGCCTGAAGTCAACACGCAGAAAAAAACGCTTCCCCAGACTACAAGATAGTATATATCATGATGACGTAATACATGCAGGTTCTGGGAGAAACATGTATTTCCGCATCCATCTTTCTCTCATAAGTTCGAGCACTATTTTGCCAAAAGAGAGCGATTCTTCGCTACATGTCGGGTACGTGCAAAAGCGGCATGCTAAATCAAAATCGTTGCATACTGCATGCCATACATGTCGATTTCCAAGAGACGAGCGCCTTGAATGCGACAAATTCCGTGAAGGAGAGTTGGATTTCAGCCATCGGTCCGACGATTTGAGCCATCACGCGAGTGAGAAGAGGACGATACAGACTGAAATTCAATATTTCATTAATTACTTTATTGGGAGTCCATTCATGTAAAAATGGCTAAAATGGCGAAAAAAAAGAATCAAGAGTTTGGCTAGCCTCTTCTTCAAGTCTCCCTTGATGAATCCTCGCTCGTCGCCCCATCCTACAGTCGAATCCTCAGCGATGCCAACGTACCCGCCGTTGAACATGATGAAACTCAAAATTTACAAATTCACTTCATAGTAATTGAAAATAGGCGTGTACTCTATGTCCTACGCACAAATCGTTTTACCCAGAACATGCTAATCCGGCTTCGAAAGTGGCAATATTTTGTTGACGCGTCCTTTCATCCATTCTCATGTCAATATTGACACATTACAGCCAGATCATACAATAAAGAGAGCGCCTCACCGATCCGGTAGTCCGAGCTGCACCGTTACATAACAGGGATCGAGGATGCTCTGATAGAGAAGCGCCCGGCAAAGGAAGGCTTTCTAGAAACGGAACGATTATCAAATATTCAATTTTCACTGATATTTGTTTGAATTTTTTTCTAAAGAAAATATTTATATTATTCTTTTTGAATGGAAACTTATAGGTATATGCGGCCTTTGAGAGGAATTTCCTTTGAGTGTATTAACTTTTTCAGGTTGTTTTAAATATTTTTTCTCAGATTATATTGAAATCGAACTGCGCTGTACCTTATCGTGAATGGAGGCTAGTTGATTGTATCCTGGAAGGGCTTTGATCCACTCGTGAACAAGCAGAATCATCGATCGAGAATCCTGTGATAAACCTTTATTAATAATTTGCATATTTATGTTTTTCAAATAGTTATTTTTTTGCGACAAATCGATCACAAATGTTGGCATTTCTCATCCGCAACATACCCTTTTATAACATATACGAAAAATAACATACCCAGAGTGAAACATTCCACTTATTTTCGATTTGAAATGCTGATTTCCCCCCATTTTTTCTATGAGACGTACCTTTTGAATGCCAAGGAATGTTAGCTCGAAGAGGTCTGAGTTGGTGAAGGGCTGTAAATGAATTCAATTCATTCATTCATTTTTTTCCGTCAGAGAATTGCGTACAAGAAAGTGAACAGTGAATAAAACATCAATAACACTAATGTAATGTATTTAAAAATGATATTGTATTTTGGGACAGTGCACTGTAGATATACAAAGAGATAACTACAAATAAAAGTGGGCGTTTAATAGATATTCCTCACAATGTCATTGGGAGATTCGTGGGCGATCATAGCTGCCACAGTGTGAGATGCAGAGAAGAGAACTCTTCTAAACAGAATATAAATATATCTATTTAAATTCATTTTTTAACTATTTTGTAGCCATTTTTATCTAATGTCCCACCTCCGATCGTTGTAGCGTCGTTCTTCTTTCAACAATTCCTCGAGAATATCGAAAGAGCCTCTGAAAAAGAAACAAAATCATTGGGCGTAATGACATTTTAATGCCAACGCTAATTGTAAATCTAAGATGTTGGCGTTAAATTGGGCTTCTTCATTGACACTGACCCGTTGGTAGAGAATGCTGAGGACGGAATCGGTGACATAGCGGGGTCGGATGTGTCTGTAAATTCAAACTGCATTATACAAATTGAGATTAATATCATTCCATATTTCTTGTACAATGTTTGTGTGATGCCCCACTGGAAAAAAGATCGTTGAAGCTTGGCCATTTCGAACAGCCTAGTCGGTCGACTGATATTTTTTCTTCTTTCTTTTTTAAAATATATTCACTTCTGCGGCTATTCTGTTGTAATATTGTTCGTGGGTTACAGTTCTACAAATCAAAGTGCGGTTAGAGCCCCACCAGTCGCGCCCGTCGAACTAGCGTACGAAGAGGCGTAGTGCGGTTGCTGCTGTAGGATCGGATCTTCGATTTCCTACAAAATATTGGTTAAATAACAATTTGTTTTATAGGTTTAGTTCGGACCACGGGACGTTATTGAGTAAATTCGATCGCACTGTTATATTATAAGCTCGGCCTTACAAAGTGGGATCTCCAGTCCGAGACGGGTGGGAAGTAACTCACCGTGCGATTCATTGCATTAGTGATGATGTTGGAGGGGGCGCTAGATGGAATCTGGAGTAAAATAGTAGTTGTTATATGCTACAATTTGAAAATAAATAAATAATTTATTTGTGTGACTACTATGCAAGTTCTGTTGCGAGTTTGTTCTACGTTTTTCAACTTCGAAAACTACAAACATCGGAAAACACAGATATCATATGACAATAAAAAAGGAATATGTTTCATTGTCACCATAAACGCCAAAGTAAGATCGGTGTCGTAAAGTAATAATTTCTCCTGCTCTCTAGTTAAATGATAAAGCAACAGTGTTACTGTTAAGATTGTAATTCCACTAATAATTATATTCGAAATAATATTTGAAGATAATATATTTCAAACCTGGTGGTTACGCGGTTGATTGTGTCCCGTCTGCAGAGCGTATCCTTTGAACGCCGTGAAGTTGATTTTCCGCCGTCCAACATTGCAATCTCGTCGCGGCTGCACGGCTGCAAAAGGGGCGGGGCTTGGTGAGCGCTGGTCGTAACATGGGAGGAGAAATATGGTGTATTTATCGGTGGATGAAGTTAGAATAGGCATGATGTATTTTGAATATGAATGCCACAGTGGGGTGTATTGATGATAATGGAAAGATATTGATAGCTAGGGACAAAAGTTTGTCTCACCCTTTCGCTCCATTCCATTCGTTATGCATTTCGTATAGCGACAGGCGCGGCAAATGACTCGCATAGCTGGAATTTACAAATGTCTGTATGAACTTAAATTATGAACAGCTGCTATTGTTCTACTAAATACATAGTTCAATGTTTTGTAAGCCCACTCACAAAAGTTTACTCTGCAGTTATGGGCTTGTGCGCAGGCAAACTTTCGGTCGAGCGTGACAGTCCGCCTACAAACAATAAATGGATAATAGAAAAGTAGTACATTATTTATTTATAATTAATTAGTTATGTGAAATTATAATAAGAACCGGAAAAACGCAGCACAAGCACTGCATGAGGGCGCGTTGAAATGGAATCCGTTAGAGGGCGCATCTGGAAAATGTGTGCAAATAAACTTGAATATGGGTAGATATTTTCTGATGAAGGAAGAACAGACATCATTTATTAGTGAATGTTTTAGCCAATAAAAAAATACACTTGAAGCATACCACAGATTGAGCATATCTTAATTGGGGCATTTTCCTCGTAATTAGCGAGCCACGGCGGTGGAGAAGTACCGGAAGTTGTTGGAGGAATGTATTTTCCTGCAATAATGGAATGCAACTTGTTTCAGCTAAATCATTCTTGTTTCTCTAAGTGTTATGTAGGTATGCATATGACGTTACTGGAAATACAGAAGTAGCTGATAAATTATCGGTGGGTGTTGCATGTGAGCAAGGCGAAACTTAAAGCGCCTTCCAAAAATGTTCTAGCTCGATATATTGAAAAGATAGCCTTCACTGGAATGCAGTTCGCTCTATTTTTGATTGTTCTTCTTCATTGATACAGAGTGCATCAATGGAAATATGGGGTGTTCTTATTACTTTTTTCTTCAACCTTGTGGCCAATAACATGTGAGGGGATATCGCTACTACGATGCTGGCACGATGCTATTACGATCGATCTCTGATGCATAAAAGGGGATACTTCAAAAATGATAGTAAACCGTCTAACTAACCGTGTCCATGACACCTTCGGATCTTCGTTCTACGTTCTTATATACTAGTCTACGGTGTGACGAGAGGAATCAAGAAACTATCACTATAGACCACTGGCCGGTCAACTCAACATCGAGTGGTTTGTAATAACAGTGAAATATCTAACGCATTGACCCGCTGTATGTAGGTCTGGAATCACGTGGCTGGTCTAGAATAAGGAATTACCAATACAATTACCTCTGTGCGCCGCAATATAGATAGTACACACTAACACCACTACAGTGGTGGCACCACCTTACAATGT
The DNA here is from genome assembly GCA_036245785.1 of Pristionchus fissidentatus. NCBI lineage: Eukaryota > Metazoa > Nematoda > Chromadorea > Rhabditida > Neodiplogasteridae > Pristionchus > Pristionchus fissidentatus. The sequence continues at coordinate 503,949 of BTSY01000003.1, read as the reverse complement.
GGTGACCGAGCTCTGGTGATTAACAGAAGGGCAGTGACATTTTGACCCCGCACGCAAAACATTGCTAGTAAATAGGAAATACGCATCTCATTGGGTGTCATAAATTATCATGTTTTGCACGATGGTAAATAATGAGATTGAACGCTCCAATGATTCTTTCAATGGGTGAATAGTGCAAAGACGGTTGCCTTTTTTTCTGGACGAGAAATAGTGCAAATTGACGTTTTCTTCACTACTCTGGTAGATGGTTCAATATTGTGTGAATCCACTGGCAGTATTGCCTTTCGTGCCTTTTCTCGTCATTCACAATGCTCATTTGTCGCACAAGGATCGTAAAAGAAATACGAAAATTGCTATACTACAATGTTGGCACCGCGCTACACTCTTTAGCGGTGACCTATGGTCCACCTGAGCATAGAGACTGAGTTCGATCTGAACAATGACTGGTCTTCATGGATTGACGTCAACTACGCCGCGGGCACTACAGACTCTAGCAACGCGGGTCCATCGGAGATCATCACTTGTTCCCTCCTCTCTCTGTGCACGTGCGGAAGGGGGCACGACAACAGTGCACCATCGTGGTCTGATCGAATAAGGAAGTTGGGAGGGGGGGGCGCGAAATGCCGACGCCTTAGAGGGTGTCACGAGTGCAGGAGGGGAACCCGGAAGATCAACACGCATTTTCTGTACATCTTTCCGAGAATATTCCCATCCAACGTTCTAAAAATATCATGCTAACAAGTTGATTTCTTGGTCTTTTTGCAGTGCAAATTTACGACTACTATGCGGTTCTCGAACGATCGAATGAGGAAGTGGAAAAAAGACCTTGGAGGGTGCCACTAGTGCAGGGCGGAGCACCCGGAAGATCAACAGTTCTCGTTGCACGTTTTTGGATTTTTTTTCCGATATTATCGCACTCCGGCACCCCCTAAATACAGTACAAAATTGCATAGATAGCCTCCTGTCTAATATTGCAGGGAGTGGAACAATCAGGCATCTTTATGGCACAGCCGTTTGGACATTTTGAATAAAAATAACAACTTCCTTTAAAAATTAACTAAATCGTATGTGTGCGATTTGTGACTTGTTGTGGAATTCGGCGCTGTCATCAAAAGCGACTCCCGCATGACTTGATGTCTTTATTATGGTGTGGCTACACGTTTTCTGCATACTATGAAGCTCACAAGCAACTTGACACTTTGAACCCACTCGTATCGCATCATGAAGAAAGCATGTGTTGGGAAAGTGTTTTTAAAAATCAATGATAGTATAGATTTTTTGTTACGCACTTTATTTTCGCTAGGTGGACTCTAATCAGAGCGCGAAGTCTCGAACTTTCCCTACTCAAGAGATGCTCTCTCCAGTAGAGAGAGCATGCAAAATTGAGAGATGGAGACATCAAGTCTCCCATTATTAGGAGATATTGGAAGAACACTCCTAAGTAAGCTGGAGACTTCGCGCTCTGAGGAACGAGTCCGTCTCAATACAAATAGCACGTACATAAAGCACGAAAATACTATAAATCGTTTTCACTCGATACTCTCCATTATGTTTTATGTTTGGCAAGACGGATTTAACAGAATTAAGATCGAACTCTCTTGACTAGATGAGCATCCTTTTACGAACTAGCATAATGGTCTCTTCTTGGATCTAATATCGGATCTGCGCTCCTTATGCTTTTGCAAAATCCTACTTTGCGCACACTCGATTTATGATGACAACGAGGAAAACTTTGCCCCCATCATGCAGAAAGCGCGTGGAGAGAGGCAATTGGTAGTGAGGATCTCTGCTCGGGGCGAATATTAAGACGACTGATAAAAGATCGAACCGAACTGAGACACGCATTGTGCGACGATAGAAAAAGGCACAGAAGCGGCGTGGAACTGCACAGATTGAGATGATCTTTGATGGATCGGGCGAACTTTGACCGATCACATATTACATTTATAAAATGATACGATCAAACAAAATGTTGAACTGGGACTTCATGTGTTTACCGAGACGAGAGAGCACGCAAAAGCGAGAGGGTCGCCAATGTTCCTGTATGTTAAACAATGGAAGTTCGTTATTTGGATTTTTGGTATGATCGTATCATTTTATAAATGTTTTAATATAATCATGAGATTCACTCGAGGAGTGGAGTGAACTTGAGTGGACTTGAGAAGGCCCATTACAGTTCGTTGCAAGCAAGTGCTATATAAGTATCAACACGCATTGAGCTATATCAATTTATGTGGCAGCATTTCGAAATAGTCGATTTAATCCCGTGCCATAGGCGGATTATGGCTGAGAGGAGTGCGATTTCTTTAAAGCAAACAATTTTTATTGTTGAGATATTTTTGTATGGTTGATCAGAATAAAGCAGAAATTCGCGAAAGGAGAAATCGATAAACAAAATACGAAAATTTCAATATTGCGATACGTCGAAAACAATTGACAGTGAAAAGTGCATGCGTGCCTGCCCTTGTTTTCTTTTCGAGACACCCCTATTAGAACACATTCCGGCGAAATGATAAGAAAGGTGCGCATTAGGATCGGCGGGTAGCAGAAGTGTTAGAACAACGAAAATGTTACTGCACGCATGAAATCAGAGCGTTTTTATTAATAACAAATTGAATATTACAAAAATCTTAAACATCTTCCTACATGGACTATTGAGCTCGGGCCACACATCCGTATCACAGTCGCACGCTCAATCACCGCCAATAAATATCGCGAGCGCAGTGTCACCATACAATTGACAGTTTGACAACAATGGGGAGATGTGGAAAAAAGGGTGGTAAAGAACATTAGTGGAAATGACTACTTCACTTACCCGTGCTGAAAAACTCAAGTGATTGCAATGAAAAAAATTCAAAATAGCATTTTCTGACTCTGAGGTAGGTCAAAGGGAGGGAAAGGAGTTAATGGGAGGCAAAAAAGACACTCACCCTCCTCCTCATAGTCTGCAGTGTCGTAGAATATCTCTGTCATTGCGTAGTCTACTATGAATCGCTGTGCGAGGTACGACTGAAGACTGACAAGACTGGGGAGAGAGGGGGGACACAGATAAGGTTGATAGGTGGAAGAGAGAGGGAGGGAAGAGAATCGAAAGATAGGGGTAAGGAGTGGGCAGAGTGAGATGTTAACTATTATGTCATCGTGTTTTCGGCATCCGCAAGAGTGCGACAGGGAGGATGGTGGCGGGAGAAGGAAACAGGTATCGATCGCGTACGATCACGTGGGTACGGTAGTGGCTGACGGGACACCGGAAGCGCGCCAACAGCGGGAGTGCGCCAACAACGAAAGTGCGTCTCATCACCCCACCCTATTGACGTCGGTGCAAGAAAGTCGGGGTGAGATCCTGATAATACTCCATCCTCCTTCGGAAATTTAAATTAATAAGGATGCCTAGAAGAAATAATTGTATGCGGTTGACCTCATAATTCATGTCGATCTTTCCGTATGAAAGTGAGAGTGGTGCACATCATGCCACTTTTGTGTTTCACGCCCGAGTTATGAAATGTTAGTGGAGAGCGGATGAATACATCGGAGAGAGCTTTTCAAAATACGTTATTACGTAATTAATCAGCCCTTGAATCTTCCAGAATGGGGCCAGGAATTAGTGAGCGTTTGAAAGAAAGAGTCCCTTTCATTTCAAATCCCATTGTGGATGTTTGGAACTAAGTTTGATCTCTTGATCTACACGCTCGTTATTTTCATTCAATTTGTTCTCTAACACACACCCTGCCGTCTCTTGGTTTCCCCTTATCTATAGCGTTTCTCTAGCATCTCTCACCTCCTCATTGTCTCTCTCTCTCCTACTCACGACCTCTGCACTTTTCCGCCTGCCCGTCACATTTCTCTTATCAATTCTTATCAGTCGCCGATTGTGAGCACATTGAGATTGAGGTTTTGACGTTGAAAAATAGGATTTGTGAGCTCAATGAAACGATCGATAAAATCAATGCCCCATCACCTTCTTGCTCCATTCACAGTTAACTCTCTTGTATGCGATATTTTGACGGTATAATGGTCCATCTTGTCTGGTAACATAGAGAACAAGCGGGCCTACGCCGCCTCGTCGGATGACGTGACCGCAGCAGCTGCAGCACATAATCAGTTTTGCGGCAGTTAGGATGGCTGCTGCAGCGCAATAAGACAGAAAGAATTAAAGAAGGTTTCCCACGAATATTTGGTCAACTGAGTTCTCACTGTGGGGCAATGGGGATCGAATACCCAATGAGAGCCTCGAAAATCGCATGTTTCAGTTTTTAGTTTGAAGAAAGTTATGTTTAATAAACAGTCCAAAACTACCAGAATTCTTACAGTATCTCACATTGAACCTGCAATCTTTTCGCGGTGGGAGTTGGCATTTTGTGGAGAAGAGGTCAGAGAAAGGTAGAAAGATAAGGGGAAACGAGGAGGGTGCGCGAGGGAAACTCGCGCTGGATTTGTGTTTCACCAACTTCTGATAACCGAAATGAAACCTCGAAAATCGGGTGAAAGAAAAGGTCGGAATCATTCGTGGAACACCTTCTTTAAGTAAATGCGGCAAGCGGAGCGGCAGCACCCGAAAAAGAAGCGTATTCGAATCAGTGCGAGTGCGAGAGCATGAAAAATCGAGAGGAACAGTCACACTTCCACGCACTCTTTCACGCCAGATACATTTCCTGACGTTTGCAATTATGCGTTTCGGGGACAGCATCACGTCAACATGTCCTACGATAGCTGAAGTAAACGGTATATATAAGTGTGTCATTTTTTTGAAATGGTAATTGAATAAATGGGGATGAAATTATTTTTTAATGAAAATGGAATAAGGCTGAAATTATTTGTTTAGGAAGTTGAATAAGGCTGAAACTATCTATAATGAATTTTGAGCAAGGTTGAAAAACTCGTTGTTTCCCGTGGAGAAATCGACTAAATATTCATTCACTTTATTTTTTTTGTTTATCAGAACTCTAATAAAACGAATTTTGGTTTCTCATACTACAGGGATAAACGAGATAAGAAATTGCAGAAATTCAAATCTGGGCGTTTTTTCCATTGTCACCACACGAGATATAAACATCTAGCAAACTCAACTAACAATAAATAGCTTTATCGTAATTGTCAGCTCTTCACATCTATTCTCTTAGAAGGCACGTGCTTGTTATGTCTTGGCTTTTCTTGGCATAAAGCGAAGCGCAGCAGTTGTGGCAATTTGCTTCGCGCCAGTCACCTTTCTCCGCAATCGCACTACATTGCTCGAAACAGTTTTGCACGTCAGCATTCACTGAAATTAAAAATGATAACAATTTTAAACCTTAAATTCAAATGACTATAGCAATATTCAGTAAAAGTATAGAAAATTTGTAGTACACTGCCAAATCACATATATAAATCTACAGGCCGGTCAACCCTAAACAAATGGGGTTGGATTGAGAGATCGTGTAAATTCAGGAGAGACTCTAACTTAGTATAATCCCCCGGTCCCTTTCTGAATAGGATGGTATCATGTAAGGTGGATCACGTGCTTTCATTCCTAATCACTTTTGTATTGTAATTATGATAATTATTCAACGCACTTTTCTCGTCGACTTCTCCTTGCGCGAATGGAGGGAGTTCTTGAGCTTTTACTTGTGGTTTAGGCGATGCCCCGCTTGCGCAGTTGGTTGTAAGGATAAGGAAGAGAAGAATAGGGTAAATCATGGTAAGGAGTGATGAAGATATACAATTCCGCACTTTTATCCAGCAGTTTCAATGGAATTATGTGCTATGCCACAAAGGCGAAATCACATAACGTAGCAAATGTGTTCTGCCTTTTGAGCTTTCTTTGTCGAAAAAGGTTTGAAATGATATACGAGAAAACATAGCTCCGATTACACGCAGTTCACATTACACATCTAGATTAGAGTGTCGAAAACGACATTTTGAGCAAAATCAAAAAGTCATTTAGAATTCATTTCAAACAGTCATTTTTTAACAAGCGGTCGTACAGGCCGTTCTTAAAAAGTCATTATTTGTTAAAAACTCAATTACTCGAATCGGTCTGTTCCTAATGCCCCCACTCTCCTTGCCACCACTCTCCATAGCCAACGCTGGTCGAAGTGAATCAACTTTTTATTTCAAAATGACTGTCTGATGCTAATCTAAAAGTTGAAACACCCATTGTCAAAAAGTCATCAATCAATTGATTGGTGGAAAGCGACTTTTCTTGGGAGGTGTAAAAAAAATGCTTGGGAGGTGTAAACGCTCACTTTCCTAAAATGAGGCGAGCGCTCGTTTATAAACGAACTAGTTCGGGTTCGTTTACATCACTGTGGATGACCGTAACTACGCGTGTTTTTGAGACCACCACACAGAGAAGCACCACACTATTCCACACTCTATATTATATGAGCAAACGAGAGAATGAGGATGCTGGAACCCATTTACATACTATTTTTAAAAATAAACTCACAATTTATTCACTGACTCCGTTCTCGCGCTTGGAATCCCCTTTGAATTTGTCATCACCTGCAATTTTGCTTTAATTTCTGGCCTCTTGAAACTACTTCTAACGTTGTCTTTAGTGTTTGTCAACGACCATAGATGAAACACTCATTTCCTCCGACCGGTCGAAAAGTGTGTGAAATTAAGAATAAATCGATGTACAAGTGATGAAAAATTGTCTAAGTTGCCCGATGCTTCTGTACTACAGTGCGAAACGGAAATCCACGTTTTCATCATTTCGCACACTCTCTTCACCGGTCGGAAATTGAGAAAATGTGTGAAAAGAAGAGATTTTTTCCTCAGTTTGCGCTCTATTCCGCACCAGAGGATGGCCCTTCTTTGCGAGACTTGACTTGCTGCCCTTTCTTCGTATTTTCTCCGATTATATTCCTTTTCTGCAGTTAAACGAAATGAAAATGTCAACGCAAAAAGCAACTGGGAAGTAGTGTTCGGTATTGCACCTACCAGCAGACAGCTCAATTTTCTCTAAATCTCTGCTCCCATTCTCCGTAATACTGTTATCACTAAAAGGGACCAGGCAGTCAAAAAAATAAGTTATTTTTAAATAAAAGGAAATTCTGTTCCCGGAAGAGTGCTAAAACCGCATATTTTTGCGATTTTTTTGAAATTAGTTATGAATTTTCAAAGTTTCGCTTTTTTCACCACAGCGGGTTACGGTAGCGACAACACCACTATTAATATCACCAAAACCATCAATTTTGAGGGAATGTGGTTGTGTTCATTGAGCCCGGGGGGTGACAACCCCTATATAATCCTGTTTTTGCGAGTATATCTAATCGTCAGATCAAATTAAACAGCTTTTTGACTTTTCGGAAATAGGTGACGCACCGTTCCTGAGTCTAATTTTAAAATAAAATAACTAATTGTAAAAAAAATGCTCAAAATGTAATTTTTCTGCATTCTCCATTAGATGATAGTGAGAAAAGCTGAATGAAAAATTATGGAAATTAAAAATCTCTTTTTGGAGGCTGCCTGGTCCCTTTAAGATGCGTAAATACCGAATCTTCACTCAGAAAAAATTGCTTCGCCATGCATGCGAGTTAGTAAATGAATTGCTCTCCTCATTTCACATGCTCTCTATGTAAAAAAAGTCAGTAATTTATTTGCTAACTCCCATTTTTTCTGAGTGTACATACCAACGGGATGCATTCTAAATTACCTTCAAACAGCAGCAGATTGCGGCGCATAATATCACCAGCCCAACGACGATTCCAGCAATAATAGTTATGGCAGCGCCCGAAGACACACTTGGCTCCTCTAATTTCAAATCTAAAAAAAGTAAAATAAAGAACGAAGAAGTTAAACACTCGTGCTAGTTAAATACGCGTCTTTCACGCACTGAACCGGCCCATTGAAGCTCAAAACAACCTTTGAATTAATGTCATACCTGCTTCAGCACCTCCAATATCTCTGCTCTTACAGTACACTTCTCCTTCCACGACACGATACTCGCTTATGTAGTCACCGATCGACGTGTCACAACGGACGTCCTTCAACGGCCCATCGCGACCACTAGATATCACGATTTCTTTACTTCCAACGGTGATTTCAGAGAGGAGTCAGTAATGAGAAAGTGCTCAACTGTAGTTTAGCGGAAAGCATAAAACAACCGACAGGGTGCGGCAAGAGTGCGGCACGTATTTTGCCTATTGCAGACATTTTTGGCGATGACAACTTTTTCTTGCCGGAAGATTCGCGAAAAATTTAATACATAAAATGGTGTTGCCGCGCAGGTCGTATCTAGAAAGACGGTTTCGCGGACTGTAACTTCGCTCTTGCAGTACACTTCTCCATCGACATTCGTATAGCGGCCGGTGGAGGTGTCACAAATAGCATTCTTCAAAGGCCCATTCTGACCTCTACAATGCATTAAGGCGTATTATGTGATGGGTCAGAAATGCTCTCTTTATTAACTCTTAAAAACAAAAAAAAAAGCATATTCGTTTTATGAATGTTTCTCTCTCGACGTCCACTACGCAAACTAACGTGAGAATACCTAATGAAATGCATTTGATCTTTTCAGGAGTGACTGCCGGACATTTCTTCCCGGCTGCACATTTCACCGAAGCGACTTCACACTCAACTGTCAAATATGATATATATATTTGTTTGTACAAGATATTTTATCTATTACCCCCTTCTTAGAATCATTCTCCAATCACTTTCCTAATTTAAATAAATCTTCTAGTTTTCAAATGTGAAATTTTACCGGACGGCCCGAGCCTCCTGAAAGTGTATTTCAAAAAAAAATAAAAATTCACCTAATATTACCGCGCCGGGACCGGAAGCGCAGTGGTTGTGTGCTAGAATGCGAATCGAATGGTCACAAGTTCGACCCCCCGTGTCTGCAGATCCACCCAACCAAGGGGGTTAAGAAATGTTGGTAGTGATTGGTAAATCACGATCCAAACATGCCCCGAAAGGGGTCCCCGATTCACGTGCACACAACACGAGAATAGCCTCGCAACAGACCGCTGATCATCTCAGGACAGGCTCTCGTTGCCCCTCAGGCATAGGGGTGGTCGAGACCGCCTTGCGTGTAGAAGACCTAACACCTTTACCTTTACCTTTTTATTATGCTAAGTCTAATTTTAACGCTTATGATATTGCTTAAACGTCTCATACAGATGGTTACTACTACTTAGTTCCAAGTGACCCGTGCTTGAAGGAAAGATATAAGTATAAATACGTAAATATCCAATTTTTAATATTAGGGTACATTAAACATCCTAAATCATCGTAATTGATAAAAAGAGAAACCTAAGCAGAAGCCTAAACGTAATTTTCATGTTGCTTCAAATATTACATACATACATATATATACATATTTATCCTGACATCAAGGCAAGGGCCTGCAGGAGGTATCATTCGGGGACAGAGGTGGTCGGGATCTTCGAATTCGAGGCAACTGGGTCAAGGGAATGGATCATGCTTGGCTTCCTTGGTCAATTGTAGTGCCGATCTTGGACGATAGACATTGAGCGTAGAAGTAGATCTTCCAGCTTCCAGTGACGTCCTGACTAGCGTGTATCAACCAAAGTGGGAACTCACGTCGTAGTCTTGTCGACTGGGGCCTTTCTTGAAAGTTGACGACTTGAATTATATGTAGTCGATCCGAGTCATTCTTCATTCTGTGCCTCGTGACGGGCGGTCGACAGTCTCCCCGCTCCTCTCCCACCTCAGTTTGGAGAATCCTTGCCAGTCAGCTTGGGCAACCCGGCAAGTATTTCGCCCACCCGGTACCACTTCGAGCAAATATTACACATTACTTTAATTCAATCAAGTTTTTTAGCATGATAAATGATTGATTAAGCAACAAGCTAAGCCATAACCTGAGCTTAGACTTGACTTCAATTCATTTCAGGAAGCTCGGGCCGTCCGGTAAAATTTCCCAGGTCTAGTTTTCTATCTTTTAAAATTGCAGTTTGGCTCTTACTATGGCGAAGACAGGAAGCTTCGCCAATTGCAATCGGTATTCCACTAGAGTTGACCATCAACCACGCGCCGCTTCCCTCGCTACTCTTCTCACAAACTACTTTAGTTTCAGACACGATCGATGTGCCATCCAACGTCCACTTGTGGCTAGGACACTGAACAAAACGTGTCCTTTGCACTGATATCGCTTAGCGAAGCGATTAGCGAAACTTTTTCATTTTATGCCAAACAACTGGACCCTGGAAAATCTGTAGATTCGATTTTCTTAGATTATCAGAGAGCGTTTGATTCCATAGATATCAGACTCCTATTGCACAAACTAGCCAATCTTGGTTTCTCTGCGCATATCATCAAATTGTTAGAATCTTATCTGATTGGTAGATCACAACGTGTATCTATTGAAAACACTCTCACGCCGCCTTCACCAATAAAATCTGGGGTCCCTCAGGGTTCCGCAACAGTTTGTTTATAATTCCATTCATGGGCACGCACTGCTGGACATCACTAACATATACTCACTAGCTCTCTTAGCACGTTCTCTCCGGTTCGCTCATGGCTTGCGCCTTTCGAGGCTACCAGTTTCAATTTCCACTTGTGCAAGATAGGTTCCGTAGATAGGTTGAGTGCAGTGCTTACAAAAATTAACCGGAACGAGCGGTGCGCACATTGTGCAATCTGCGATGTTAAAAGAGGCTAGTATTGTAAAGTATGGTGTATTGCCAAATTAATTTTCGTATTTGAAATGGTAATATCATTTTCTGAAAATTTGTCTCGCACAATGCCGATCAGATATACTGATGAAAATCGAATGGAAGGTCACTCACACTGTTTCTTGATACAATGCGCCTCTAGAACCTTGCTGCTTCCTCCATCATATTTGTATTCTCCCGATTGACATTCAAGTGTTTTTGACTTGACTGTTTTATACCCGTCCTTCACTCTGAAGTGAATTTAATCTCTTGAAGGGCGGATGTGGGAAATTCGAGAAAAAAAAATCTTATTCACGAATTCGCCGTTTTCGACTATAGAGCAGTGTCAATTTTGCTTTGATCATAAATTATTTGAAAAAAGAAAACAGAACACTCACAGTAGGCTTGTTCCGTTGCAAGAATTACTCAGCTCTCTATTAATGATAGGATCCACCTAGAACTGGCATTGTTGACTAACGTTGTTGAAAAGGGATCCACACATATTTATCACCCTCTTCCCTCTACCAACTAGGCAACCCATGAAATAATATTTAAAAAATCCGATAAAAAATTCTCTACGTGATACTAGTAAACAAAAGGTCTTAAAATCGCTGACCGAGGAAAGTTCATAGTCGGAATCGCTACTTGGTGCAGTTTTAATGTCATCCGGATTGCATTCAATCTTTTCTGTAACGTAAATCACAGTATTCTGCAATCCCCAGAAGAGGTAAAGGGAGAGAGAAATAAATATCTACTTTCACTCATTCCCTTGGTATGTTGAAAGAAGAGTTGAATGTTCTAACATTATTTAGAATTTCGCTTACTCTCTGCCATTCTCCATACACTTCCTTTCCTCATATAGTCGTCCCATATCACCACGTTCTGTGTCAGGTCAGAATAATTAACCTTGAGAGCTAGCTCTGAAGCGTGACTGTAAAAACCCAATTCATTTATAACGCTTTCATTAAACAGTGGCGTGATCTGGAAATTGAAACATTAGAAATTCGTTCCGAAACAGTGCAAAGAAAGAATAGGATCGGAAAACGGACAATATCGATGGCGGGTTGCTTTGACTCTAATATGAATGAGCAGAAAATCTCATCCACAGTGAAGACTTGGCGCATTCAACTAAAGGAAGCTGGAAAAAATAAAACTTAAACGATCAATGTTTATCTCCATTGTACGTATTCTCTCGCATCACTCCATAGGGGTGTCAACGCTGCATAACATGGGTTTTAAGAGTGTCTAAAATTGAAAGCAAACTCTCTGTGGTATACTCTCTAACTCCTTTTATTTGGATTTGGAGTTGTGTGTTATTTATAGAGTAATAAGAAATCCCGATAGTTTTCAAAGGAGGAGTCTTGGCTGCATATAACACTCTCCGGTGATTGGGAAACGATAGGAAGAAGTCATACACTTTTGAAACGCAACTGAACCGCGCGTATTCCATTCTCATCCCCTTAATTTCCCCTTGTCTCTCTCCTCATTCCCCTACACCACTCTTCTCCATTTCTCAAATAAACCCACAGACAACTAGAGCCGTGTCATCACTTGTCGGTCCATCCTCTTTGCAAGTTATTGTTGCGTTGCCTTGCGCTAGCATGATTCCCGCTTCTTTGCTAAGTTTCTTCCCGCGGACATATTTTTCTTCTTGCAAGCTTCTGACGCGTGCGAAGACGAGCATTTTGTACTTCGAGTATGGTCTGTGTCGATATAAAGATGAAGCACATAGGGAAGTTTATCTATCTCAAAGTACTCTTATAACTTTTCTTGTATTTATTGAAACCTAGCTTCGTGGGTAAGCATCTTCAAACATGACTCACTTAATTTGCAGCGCAACTTGACATTCTATTGGATCATATTCATCGTCAAAGTCAAAATATGTCCTGTCGAAAAAAATTTCCATGAGCCCACCATCATGACCGCACGATATATCCATAAAACAAATCTGCCACGTATAATTATTGCGTTTAATTTATTTTGCCGAATATTTACGAATAAATACAACATCGCACAATATTTTTTTTATTATTTTTTTCCAAATTAAACATTTACAAATCTGATCAGTGTTGTAGTATTTGGAAAATAATATCCGTAAGAGTGATTTTCCCCCTTTGTTTTTTGCTGCTTTCACGGTGAACACATCTATCGGTATTTAGTCTTCGGTGCGGGACAATCACTCACCATATCTCCGACATCCTCCTTGCACCTGAAGGGATCGATGTCGTATTCAACTCTCGTGTCGCCCGTCCGCCTATTGCTAATGGACTTTGCGAACGTCGATATTATGAGAAGCAGCAGAACTATTACGCACTGGCGAGTAGAGACCGCCAAACCTATATCATTCCTATAGATATACGTATAGATATAGGATTGGGCTCATTTAAATATAGGATTGGCCAATCATATATCGGTCATTTACATCATTTTGGGAGCAAATTGAGCGGACTCTTTTTGTGAACGGAATGATAGTGAAGCCTACTAAGGGTCGATCTTGTTTCCAAGTAAAGTTAATTAGTCTCAGGACTAAGGGACGACGATCAAAAAATTATAACGGATATAGTTTTGGAGGTCTCTACTGGCGAGTACTCTGCAATTGGGAGCGATTAGATGTTTACCACAAGTTATGTAAGATTAAGTTTAGGGAATATGGAGGCACTATCATATACTGTCGCAGTGAGATAGCAAAACAAATATACGGCATTTAAACATCGTTAGAACTTACCATTTTGACTTGTAGCGGGGAACAATCGACCACTCCTTATCAAATGCGACAGACGGAATGAAACAAAAGTGGTCGAAAATTTCATTACTCGTCTTGAAATTTGTGGAACAAAGAAAGGTGACATAATAATAATATTTAAGCGAATCACGAGGAAACGCGGTGCAATGGGATAAATTATAAGAAAGGCACGAATCATTATTGGACAACAACAACAAAAGCAAGAAGGTCACTCAGGGAAACTGCTATTTTTTTCCGGATTTTGAGTATAGCCTTGCCGCTCTGAGAAAGAAACTATTATGCCTGCAGTTAGAGTTGGAAGAGGCGTTTTTGAAATTGATTCCATTCCTAGTGAAATAATAGTAAAAGTGATGCGATTTGTATTTGCCTATGAGAAGATTTCCCCTATACTAAATCGTATTCCCATATTACTCCAGGTTCGGTCCAGGGGGAGCTCAGAATCCGGCTCCAGACTTCATTAGCTCGACGTTTGTTGGGGAATGGTAATCGCTACAAAGAGTACCGGCTTATTCCGTTGCAAAAGGCTCGTGAGGCTGAGAGCGATCGAGAAAAAAAGTTGCCACGGAGCCACGAAGTGGCGTAAACTCGGTTCGCAATTTTGGAATATTTTGCGGTTCGCTATTTTTTTGCGGCCGCTAGATGAAGAGGCGAACAAACTTAAAGTTAAAATGGCCCGTAATGAAAATAGGGAAAAAAACGAAGAGGTAAATGTTAAAGCAAATTAATAGTAAAGTCCAAAGTCACCAAATCGGTGTCTATCACTAAGTTCCTGTAATCATGACTCATATGTAGATGTAATATTTCACAAACTTAATGGAAAAAATTGCCGTAAATGCTATTCTTTTGACCCGCTCAAAGTACTTTGTTGCGTCATACGATTGTTCCTTTCGATATCCTAACTAAGTGCATCAATAACTATCATCGTAACAATGTCTTCTTCATTATGATCATCAATCAATTTTGGTTATTATGAAAATTTTACGTCTCGAAGAGACATTTTAGAAACTTGTTTTAATCGCCCACTATAAAGAAATCGGTATTGACAAAGAATAATCGAGAGGGATTATATGTAATCACCAATATTACCTTGCGTTGTTGCGTCTGACTGTACGTTCCTAATTTCATTTTTATTATTTTTCCACATGAATCAATCGTGTCGCCTTGAACAGGTCTGACTTTTTCATCAATCTTTCTCTCTCTCCCTTTCTCCTATGTACGTCGGTGGAAATAGTATGCAAAACGAGGTGATGTGCTGCGTTGTACCCAGTGGGGCTATAGGCAACGCGTAAGAACTTGCTCGTAACGTGGTCCACGTTGTCTTGAAAAATGCCTCATCGTCATTCTGATACTATGCCCAACATAAAAAAACGTCTCCTTAATCCCCTTGCTATTTTGGGTGATAAATATTTCCATAATATTTCGAGCTACAACTGTTTGCTTCTGCTTAACTAACTTAACTAACTTAGCTAACAGCGCTTCGGTTCGTATTAAACCACCAGAAAAGGGAGGATGTGTTATGTGGAGGATGTCTCTCAAATATATTGGCACACTTTCTGGCGTATGACCCCTTGGTGGATGTCAAAACAATGGAATCTTTTTTGGCAACCTCTTTTGGCATGGTCAAATCTCTCGTTCGTTTTTTTCTCCGCAGGGTCAGGCTGTGTATGCTCAGCGATAAGACTCGGCTCCCAATTTGTTTGCGTTATCGGCCTTCTCAGCCTCGCACTTCCTCGCTCTCTCTCTCTCTCTCTTTCTTTTTTCTCTCGCTCTCTCTCTCTACACTTCCTTCACAGGTCACTCTCTCTCTACAGGGTGGCGAGTTCGGACACGCAAGGCATACTCACTCTCATCGCTTTCCGGAGTAATGATCAAACTATCCTCATTCTACATGCTCTCTCATCGATCAGACAGCGCGAGAGAGCATGTAGAATTGAGAGTATCAGACCATTACTCGCTTTTAGCCGTTCTCATCACTGCTGTACAATGTGCATATTGTGAAGGGAATCTCTTAAAATTAGATACGTTTTATCGCCATATGCCTTTTCGAATCCGTTTTCCCGTGCGAGCTCCCCGAAATAGTAGCAGAAAACGAGTAGCATAGTAGCCCAGGCACGGCAATGTCAGCCATTAAATCCTCGTGACGTAAATAAATAAATAAATTGCGATTAAGAAACACTAACGTTCTAGAAGTGGATTGATTGCGATGAGCAAGTTTCTCGTTTCAACTCCGCTCGGAAGTGCGGCCAAGCCACTTTCTCATCTCGATTCGACCTCTTCCGGAGATGAGGAGGAATTCGAGCTTCTTGGTATGCACTAAAAGCTAATTTTCGGTTACGGTTCTCCACCCTTCTCGTTCTGTACACTCTCTCGTCTCGGTGTGCAAACGAGAGAGTGTGCGGAACGAGGAGGGTGGAGAACGCTTCTCTAACAAATGAAACCTTGGAGAACCGATCTCCTAGCAAATTTGCGCTCCGTGTGGCTGTTCCTTCCGAAGAATGAAGAGAGGTTGTATTGGGTACAATTATCACCTATTATTCGGTTGGTTAGGATTTCTTGGAGCTTACCTCACAATTCGCGTTATCGCCTATTTTCGTTCGAGTCCTGAGAGGATTTGTTAAAGACCAGTCCTTTTTCAGAAGACGATTCCTTACCGGATCGGTCAGAGCCCGGGAAATTCAGCGAGAATAATGATCGCAAATATGAGATGCAACCAATTGGCCAAAGAGGTTAGCGAACCTTTTGTGTCGTAGGTGCACAGCTGTGTGTACTAGTGTTCCGGCCACATTTGATTACTGGTCCGACCAACCGACCGTTAGTCCGGCAACCAGCGATTCTAGAGCTATGACCTCTTTATCTGATTGAATATACGAGAAGATTTTATGAAATTTTTGAATAACCAAACCGGGTTAAGCCATTATTGGGTTTTATAATGTAGGCTGAATCTGCACCAGATACCACAATTTAGTGATCACCTCAGTCTACTGATTTTCAAATTATGAACTTATTTCTGCGAAAATGGCTCTCATTTTTACCGGTCCTCACACCAGAAATGACTCGTCGTCTGAGATTAGATTCACAAATTTCACCGCCATGCTAAGTGGGCATTCTCATCATTCTGACATTATGTGCAGTCCGAAATCAAAGTGTATCAATGTACATAATATATGATTTTTGTAGTCAGCAATGCTTATCTGAATGAGAAAAAGGCAGATTCGAAGAAGAATCGAGTGGACGACTGCAGAGATCTGCTGGACGAGGCTAGAATGAAGGTTAATTGCCTGTTCAGCAATTATTATTTATACATAGTATCGAAATTGTTAATGACGTTAACCTGACTCAGTCGATTGCTCATGTTTAATATCACGGACAGGATGAAAATATGGCGAAATATGATAGAAAGATGAAACATTTTAGTTACAAACACTGACAACTTAAAAAAAGCATTGTTCAGGCTCAGAAGAGCAAAGAAACTATGCTACTTGCGCTTGATGACGTTGATAAGCTTCTTCAAAACATAGACGACATCGGAGCCACAACTAAGAAGCACAGCGATGGTGATGAGGTAAATTTTTAATGCTATAGAAATGTACTTGTCTGCAAAGCTTTGAAATGTACTGGAAAAACGATGATATTTTTGTGTTTGTTTTAAGTTCTCATTTTTTAAGCCAGAATCGAAGCTGCCCTCGCCTCGCTTGATTCGTATTTCGGCCAAGGAGGGCGAGAAATTTTTCGGTTTCCATCTCCTCACTGATTTGCAAGGCGAACCCTACGTGTGCACTCTCGTAAAGGTTTGCTAACTTCAGCGAAATAGCGATAAATTTTGTAGAATACTGCATGAAACGGCTACTTTGCATCTTCTTTTTTTGTTGTTGTAATTTATCTCATTTTATAAATAACTGCGTATAACACTGTAAACCAGGGCCTGCCGGCTGATCGAGCGGGTATAATGATCGGAGACAGAATCTATGCCATCAACAATGCCAGCACGAAGGGATGCAGTATAAAAGCGGTTCTTTTTTTTATTAACATTAAAAAATTATTTTCCTCTTCGTTAGATATTGAGCAAAACTATTGTTTCACAATTCTCTTATAAAAGTGCCACTCGAAAATATATTCAGGACCAATCACAATTTTGAAGTATCATGTAAATGAAAATAGGTTGCAGGTGGTAATGGTGCTTGAGCAATGTAAGAAGCCGTGCGAGCTTCTTGTTCTCTGTGAAGCCGGTGCTAAACTGTACAAGGTAACATTTCTAAATGATATTTTCTTTAGTGAATATGTTATTAGTTACTTGTTGAAAAAATACAATATTGCGCACCATAGAAGAATCACGTTTTATCCAGGACCTCGATATACCCGTCACGCGTGCGCTGCCCAATATCGTTTGCGGAGCGGCGCCCGTAGCCGCGCCTAACGCTGTCACGCCGATCGCTTTCGCGCTCGAGAAGCAGCATCACACTGACAGCTACGGATTCTGGGCAAACCTTTGTTCGACATCCATCTCCTCTGTAGATTCGAACAGTCCTGCTGCACGAGCGGGCGTGAAGGTGGACCCAATTAATTTTTAAAAAGTGGCAACTATATATTGGGAGTTAAGTCAACCCGTACTTAAACTACTTACCCGTACTTAGAGAGGTATCACCAGAGATTGCAGGTGACTCGGAACAATTTTCGAAAAAGTATTTTTGATTTCGATCAAACTTTTATATAAGAGTACCCAGGACGTGAGGAATTTAAATTTCCAGTCCCAGGTCCGAGAGCCGGCTTTTAGGAAATTACCGGCTCCAATGCCGGAATCGTCATAATTCAGCTCAAACTTGACCTAGAACGATGGCGTTAGGCTTAAAATTTGTAGAATACTTTAGAGAACGTTTTATATGTTGAAAACGAGCCTGAAAAACTGAAACGAAAAAAATTCTGATCGAAAAAGTGATTTCGAAAATATTCCAAAAATTGTGTGATATCCAAAATGTCAGAACAAGCAGAATTTTATTTGAAAATATGAAAGAAAAAATAATAAAAAGAAAAATAAAAAAGGGGGGACCCGAGTCGGAAATCACGTTATAATGTGAAAAATCGAGAAAAGTCCAAAAATCGAGTTGATGAAAATCGCTCCAAAAATGTTGTGTTATGTCTCTGGTTTCGCAGGGTAATATTACTGCAATTAGTGCGGTAAGTTACCAGAAGTACTCAAGTAATAAACCTCGGTGCTTGCAGCAATATTACTTTTTACTTACTTCGCATTGGTAACTGACTAGAAACTTACTCTGTTACTGCTTTCGAAAAAAGTAATATTATTTCAATATTGCTACAATGTTACTTTTTGCTTACTTCAAATTTGCCTTTTTAGCAAGCAAAAAGTAAGTTACAGGGATATTACTAACGTGTTCTTACTTGCAGTAATATTACCCGATACTTGCAGTAATATTACCCGATACTTGCAGTAATATTACCCTACAATTCCTGAGGTGTCATTGGTAAATATATTTAATAGCATGCAGCAGCTCACAAATCTGTCTGTTTTCGCTCTTAAGATGTTGTCATGAGTATTCAATTCCCACTTGTCTATGGGACGGCGACTTGCACTGAAACTATTTTTGCTGAACTTCTATTTACCAATGACACATAACACAACATTTTTGGAGCGATTTTCATCAACTCGATTTTCGGACTTTTCTCGATTTTTCACATTATAACGTGATTTCCGACTCGGGTCCCCCCCTTTTTATTAATTTTTTTCTAGACAGTATTTGACAAGCTCTTTCATGTTTTCAAATAAAATTCTGCTTGTTCTGACATTTTGGATATCGCACAATTTTTGGAATATTTTCGAAATCACTTTTTCGATCAGAATTTTTTGGGTCATACCCAAAACCTCCCCCCCTCCTAAAAAAGATGCCCAAAACCTCCCCCCTAGAGATGCCCAAAACCTCCCCCCCCATGCCCAAAACCTCCCCCCCCATGCCCAAAACCTCCCCCCTGCCCAAAACCTCCCCTGCCCGAAACCTCCCCCCCCCTCCCCTGCCCGAAACCTCCCCCCCATGCCCAAAACCTCCCCCCCCATGCCCAAAACCTCCCCCCTGCCCAAAACCTCCCCTGCCCGAAACCTCCCCCCCCCTCCCCTGCCCGAAACCTCCCCCCCCCTCCCGGAGAGGGAGAGAGTAGGGGAGAGGAGAGAGATAGCGTCCTCGCCTTTGCCGCCAAGCCATTTTAGGCGAATTTCAAGGTGCTCGATCTCAGCCGAGAGTATACCGATCGACATAATTTTTGGTTTCAGAGGCCTTCTTGCTTATCGCAATAAATTGAACCGTGTATTAAGCAAAAATATTGAAATAGAGTCGAGTTATAGCAATTCAAATATGACCGTTTTCACCCACATAAGGGTGAAACTTTCAAACGAGCAGCAAACGAGCTGGTTTGGAAGAGTGAAAGTCCCATGGTGAAAAAAAGAGAAATTTTTCGATCTCGCAAATTTTCATGAAATGTTGATACCACACATTTCCCATTATGGGGAATTCGATTTCATCAATATTTTCACTTGATTTCGCCTCCAAAAGCGACAATTTTCGACTGCTTGATGTTGTTTTATCGATATTACGTTGTTTTTTCCCCATTAATTGTTCATAATTTCTATGAAGACATCAAAATATATTAAATGAAGAAAAAATGAAGCTGCCGTACTAATCCCTCCTCGTTTGCCAGGCAGAGAACATGTTAGAGAGTGTGTTGGAGAAGAGAGGCAGATAATGATCTCTAGCAAACGAGCTGGTTTGGAAGAGTGAAAGTTCGTTCGCCAGGCAAGAGTCAACCGTTATTTCACGAGCACAGTTTTAAAAAAGTTTATTTGCCTTGTTTCCATAGCCTAGCTCATTTGTATCCAGTGGGGGTAGACTGATAGCCACAGGGTGCGAAATCATCTACCCCTAGACAGCGGAGGAGAAACGAATGAAAACGAACTCTAGGTTCCCTACATCTAATAGATGTTTCTAGAGTACCAATTATTACAAAAATTAATTCAAATTATGGAAGTTTTTAGTAGATCTCAATTAGTCGTATTATGATTCCTAGGAGTCGATCTTCTTTTCCATTGCTCTCCCCCCTATCTGCAATTTGTCTTTACACTCCCATTCGCTCATTATCTATCCCGATTCCTTTGATCTAGCGATCCTCCCGGTCTGACATTCCCTACAGATCGTCTCGAAAAGTTCATTTTCCAGGAGTATATCAAAGGGGTTTGGTTCGGCGGCAGATGTGCGACTTTTAGTAGGAAATATCCAGGATTGTAAGACTAGGCGGTGCGAATGTTTGGATTTTTGTGGGGTAATCTATTTGGGGGTTTTGCATGTTATATTTTTTAATAAATTTTCTTTTTTTGTACAAACACCGGAGTATTATGTGCAATGTGTGTCTGTTCTTTCATTGTGTGTTCTCCCGGGAACATCGTTGAATGAATAGTGAAAACGTTTTTTGGTGCTTTGTCGTTGGTTCTTTTGCGGGCTTTTGAAATATACTACCACAGATTCAATAGCGATCAAAACTAGAATAGGCATTATGAAAAAATCATACAATTACGTGACGGGCAAATTCTTCAAAGGTAAATTTGAAAGTATCCCTGATTAAAACACATAATGCGGGTTTGCTAGCATCTTTTAGTAGTTCTTGATTATTATGGCCGAACGAATAGACGAGCGTGATTTAATATTTGCTTAATTCGAGATGTTTCGGGCAAACATCCCATCTTCAGCCGGTTTCACCTCACACTAGGGAAAATAAAATGTATCTCCTATTTTCCCAAGTTTGGGTTTTTTGCCCGAAACTAGGGATTACAAAACGAAAACTGAAAGCGGAATCCGCAATGCAAATCGGCGAGAGTCGTCTCTTGCCGGCATCATCGCTAATCTAATCAAATATGCGATTTCATGCCGGCTCGAAAAAGCGGAAAGATTCCGAAAACGGAAAATCATCTTTTCCTAATAATAAGAAGGGCACATCAATTTGCATTCCGCCTTCATTACACTTTCCGTTTTTTCATCCCTACCTGAAACATCTTGAATAAAGTAAATATTCAATCATGCTCGGTCATAAACAGATTATTCACTAATTCTACACAATGACGAGAATTACTGAGTCTCTTTTTCTCTCGCTGTCTCTATCCCTGCAATCGTAAGCCTTTTCTGCAAATTTAAGGGTGTCTCAAACGTACTTTGACAAAATGTGAAAGTACATAACTTTTTATGCGGACGTGTTATCGCCTTTTAATTTCGGCCATGCATTGTTTAGGTGTTTGTTTTCACTACTTGTACCGTTGAGAATCTGACTAGCTAAATTGCGAGAGATCCGTAGCTTTGATTAATTTTGTTAAACTGGTTGGATGTCATGCACTCATTTTGGAGATTCAAATTAACTTGGTTCAACGTATCACCATTCGTATGAAAGGTGTGATACAGTTCTGCATTTTTTTATCATGATGATTCTGCATCATGCTCCAAATTCAGCTGAACGGGATTTCCCTATAGTTCATACTTTTTTTTACAAATTTTTCAATGATTTTTTTAAATTTGGGCCCCAAGATATGTCAGATGTATAAGAGAGCGGCTCGGTAAGAATTGAGCACTGCCGGACACATACCATGGAAGTGTCTCAGGACCCTATTTACAAAAGTATTCGAATTTGTACCCTGAGGCTCAAACCCGGCACTCATATGGCGCGGAAGTGGCGAAAAAGTTATTTTTCCAACGAAGTACACAAGCTAGGATAAATATTTCTTCGGCAATTTTTTAAGCATGCTCACTGAAAAAAAAACCCGAATAATTTTTGGAACGATTGGA
Organism: Pristionchus fissidentatus; assembly: GCA_036245785.1. NCBI lineage: Eukaryota > Metazoa > Nematoda > Chromadorea > Rhabditida > Neodiplogasteridae > Pristionchus > Pristionchus fissidentatus. The sequence goes on along the minus strand of BTSY01000003.1, from coordinate 481,777 downwards.
AGTATTTTATTCGAGTCAATTTTACCTCATTTTTGAAATGTCTCCTCAAATATTCAAAGACCGCAAATAATTTCACAGTGCACTTTGTCGCACATAATATTCTGCACTGGTGGTCGATGCCATATTGCCTGCCATAATTTTGCATGGAACGAAAAATTCGATTTTACATTTCAAAAAATCATCCTGAAAAAATTGATGTCTAGAATGCCATCACCTTATCTAATTAAACTGCATTCATTGTACTACATTCACTGAAGAAGTATCAAATTTATCCATCAAGTTTGAACTTTTTTAAAACTTTTTTTACAAATTTTTCAATGAATTTTTAAATTAAGTCATTTCTGCAAATTTAATTTTGTAACGGAACGGTTTTGGAAAATGAAATGAAAAAAAATTGAAAGTCCAACAATAGCGCCGGAAAGTTTGGGCGCCCTTTAGCTTTCTGCTGTAACTTTTGAACTATGTGAGCAATCTGGCTGAAATGTTTAGAGAAGATAGCAAATCCATCTGTGAATCACATCCTGAAACTGCCGTATCCTGTAATTTTGGCCAGATTTTCCAGAGGCCAGATTTTGGCGGTCATTCTTTGTTGATTGACTAAAGTCACAAAATTTTCTACACTCGAAAATCTTTGAATACAGCATAACTTTGACCTCTTGTCGTATGGTAGGGAAAACATCGCCTATCACTACCGTCGTATGGTAGGGAAAACATCGCCTATCACTGTACATGAATCTGATTGCTGATCTCTATGAATGTTTTTAGATGTTTTCGCGCTCACCAATAATACTCAGATCACAAAAAAGTGGTTTTTTTCGATTCCCTTTCCAAAGCGCCACAGCGTTCTCCCTGATGGAAATTTAGAAGAAGTATCAATTTTTTTCTATCAAGTTTGAAAGAAAATATTTCCATCACCTTATAGAATTTTACTGCATTAATGGTACTACATTTACTGAAGAAGTATCAAATTTTTCCATTAAGTTTGAAAGAAAATATTTTTTTGAAAAATCCATGAACCCGGGGTTATGGTCAAAAATCTCAAAATAAATTTTTCGGCTATAATCAATCCCATACTGTTTCCGTTATCTTACCCACCCATACGTCCCATATGCACACTCAAATGAACTTACATTCTCAACCAGTACTCAATGTGCCTGATTTGAGCCCGTGACGCAATCATTCCATCAGTTTTCCGTCGTTTTTTCGTCTAGTTCCTGCTTGTTCTACCTGGGAATCTTTCCCTTTCTCTCCGTCTTCTCGCTCTGTCGTCACCCGACAGTTCGAGCGCCCATTCGACCCAATCCATCGCGACGTCCGTCAAGGAAGTCACAATCGCCGGCTCCACTTACTCCAATAGTCAAGTAAGCCATCGCATACCGACTTGCTCCAATAGTAAGCTGAAACCAACTCAATCCACCTTTCGCCCAAACTCCAAGCCAAACTCCATACCTTTCCGTTTCTTTCACCTCTTTATCATCAATTATCCGGGTGCATAATTAAGTAAATATTTATTATTAATCTCTGTTTATCTTGTTTATCACACAACGATCACACCAACAGTTTTTCTCCTAACGAGGAATTCTGTACAATGATTTTGCTATTTTGTACCATGAAAATTTGTATTTTATTTTTTTTCAAAAAATCCATGAGCAAAAAAATTTTTCGTTTGGTGGTTCGCGTTGAAGGCACTAATGGCTCATTTGAGTGTGCATATGGGACGTATGTGTACGTAAGATAACGGAGGCAGTTTGGGATTGACGATAGCCGAATATTTATTATGAGATTTTTGAACAAGAGGGTTTCATGGATTTTTCAAAAAAAAATTCTTTCAAACTTGATGGATAAATTTGATACTTCTTCAGTGAATGTAGTACAATGAATGCAGTTTAATTAGATAAGGTGATGGCATTCTAGACATCAATTTTTTCAGGATGATTTTTTGAAATGTAAAATCGAATTTTTCGTTCCATGCAAAATTATGGCAGGCAATATGGCATCGACCACCAGTGCAGAATATTATGTGCGACAAAGTGCACTGTGAAATTATTTGCGGTCTTTGAATATTTGAGGAGACATTTCAAAAATGAGGTAAAATTGACTCGAATAAAATACTTCCAATCGTTCCAAAAATTATTCGGGTTTTTTTTTCAGTGAGCATGCTTAAAAAATTGCCGAAGAAATATTTATCCTAGCTTGTGTACTTCGTTGGAAAAATAACTTTTTCGCCACTTCCGCGCCATATGAGTGCCGGGTTTGAGCCTCAGGGTACAAATTCGAATACTTTTGTAAATAGGGTCCTGAGACACTTCCATGGTATGTGTCCGGCAGTGCTCAATTCTTACCGAGCCGCTCTCTTATACATCTGACATATCTTGGGGCCCAAATTTAAAAAAATCATTGAAAAATTTGTAAAAAAAAGTATGAACTATAGGGAAATCCCGTTCAGCTGAATTTGGAGCATGATGCAGAATCATCATGATAAAAAAATGCAGAACTGTATCACACCTTTCATACGAATGGTGATACGTTGAACCAAGTTAATTTGAATCTCCAAAATGAGTGCATGACATCCAACCAGTTTAACAAAATTAATCAAAGCTACGGATCTCTCGCAATTTAGCTAGTCAGATTCTCAACGGTACAAGTAGTGAAAACAAACACCTAAACAATGCATGGTCGAAATTAAAAGGCGATAACACGTCCGCATAAAAAGTTATGTACTTTCACATTTTGTCAAAGTACGTTTGAGACACCCTTAAATTTGCAGAAAAGGCTTACGATTGCAGGGATAGAGACAGCGAGAGAAAAAGAGACTCAGTAATTCTCGTCATTGTGTAGAATTAGTGAATAATCTGTTTATGACCGAGCATGATTGAATATTTACTTTATTCAAGATGTTTCAGGTAGGGATGAAAAAACGGAAAGTGTAATGAAGGCGGAATGCAAATTGATGTGCCCTTCTTATTATTAGGAAAAGATGATTTTCCGTTTTCGGAATCTTTCCGCTTTTTCGAGCCGGCATGAAATCGCATATTTGATTAGATTAGCGATGATGCCGGCAAGAGACGACTCTCGCCGATTTGCATTGCGGATTCCGCTTTCAGTTTTCGTTTTGTAATCCCTAGTTTCGGGCAAAAAACCCAAACTTGGGAAAATAGGAGATACATTTTATTTTCCCTAGTGTGAGGTGAAACCGGCTGAAGATGGGATGTTTGCCCGAAACATCTCGAATTAAGCAAATATTTCTTTACTTTCAATATCATGATCTCCAACTTGGTATTTTATCTTTTGGTTTTTATTGCCCAGGTGGAGCACATTGCATTTTGGGTTTGCAATTTTCAATTGCCACGTATTGCTCCATTCTAAAATTTTGTCAATGCTGACTTGTAAATCTCCCGCATCTTCATCATTTTTGTATTTTTTTTAATATTTTTAGATCATCTGCAAATGAGTAGCTGTAAACATCATTACCGCTCAAAATTCTAGGTAACTCGGAAATATAAAGGTTAAAGAGTAGAGGTTAAAGAGAGTTATCACCAACCCGAACTTGAAATACTCTATTTGTCAAATATTCCTAAATCCATTTGACAACCTTCACAGGAAATCCCATTTTTGATATTTTTGTTATCAATTTTTGGTGACTTACAGTATCGAAAGCCTTTGCGTAATCAAAATATACAGCATCAACGTTACCCCCGTCTTTAATACATTTCGACCAATGATTTATTACTTCTAAAAGTTGAGATTCGACACTTCGAACTCGTCTGAATCCGAACTGAGTGTTTGGGAATATTTCGAACTTTTCACAATCATTAATTATCCCCTTCGAAATACATTTCTCAAAAACTCTACAGAAAAAGCTGGTTATTGATATACGATAATTCAAGGGATCATTAAAGGGAGCTTTTTTTCGAAGTGGTGTTATAATATAGTGCTTCCAACGTTTAGGTATCTCAGTTTTCTCGTATGATTTGTTAAATATAATTTCAAGAGGAATTGATAGAGGGACGGCAATTTTTTTGATAAAAAACAAGTTGATATTGTCAGGTGTTCTGCAGCTAGAGTTCTTCCATTCTTCTATTAAACGGCATATTTCATGTCTACTGAACATCTCATCATAATCGGGACTTGATACAAATGAGCTAGGCTATGGAAACAAGGCAAATAAACTTTTTTTTAAAACTGTGCTCGTGAAATAACGGTTGACTCTTGCCTGGCGAACGAACTTTCACTCTTCCAAACCAGCTCGTTTGCTAGAGATCATTATCTGCCTCTCTTCTCCAACACACTCTCTAACATGTTCTCTGCCTGGCAAACGAGGAGGGATTAGTACGGCAGCTTCATTTTTTCTTCATTTAATATATTTTGATGTCTTCATAGAAATTATGATCAATTAATGGGGAAAAAACAACTTAATATCGATAAAACAACATCAGCAGTCGAAAATTGTCGCTTTTGGAGGCGAAATCAAGTGAAAATATTGATGAAATCGAATTCCCCATAATGGGAAATGTGTTGTATCAACATTTCATGAAAATTTGCGAGATCGAAAAATTTCTCTTTTTTTCACCCTTATGTGGGTGAAAACGGTCATATTTGAATTGCTATAACTCGACTCTATTTCAATATTTTTGCTTAATACACGGTTCAATTTATTGCGATAAGCAAGAAGGCCTCTGAAACCAAAAATTATGTCGATCGGTTTACTCTCGGCTGAGATCGAGCACCTTGAAATTCGCCTAAAATGGCTTGGCGGCAAAGGCGAGGACGCTATCTCTCTCCTCTCCCCTACTCTCTCCCTCTCCTCGGGAGGGGGGGGAGGTTTCGGGCAGGGGAGGTTTTGGGCAGGGGGGGAGGTTTTGGGCATGGGGGGGGAGGTTTTGGGCAGGGGAGGTTTTGGGCATCTCTAGGGGGGGAGGTTTTGGGCATCTTTTTTAGGAGGGGGGGGGAGGTTTTGGGTATGACCCGAATTTTTTTCGTTTCAGTTTTTCAGGCTCGTTTTCAAAATATAAAATATTCTCCAAATTATTCTACAAATTTTTAGCCTAACGCCATCGTTCTATGTCAAGTTTGAGCTGAGTTATGACGATTCCGGCATTGGAGCCGGTAATTTCCTAAAAGCCGGCTCTCGGACCTGAGACTGGAAATTTAAATTCCTCACGTCCTGGGTACTCTTATATAAAAGTTTGATCGAAATCAAAAATACTTTTTCGAAAATTGTTCCGAAAGGGGGGATTTTTCCTGCAATCTCTCGTGATACCTCTCTTAAACTTAAACTACTTAAACTCCTACTATGCGTAAACTCGTTGCATAAATTCTTGCGGGGCAATAAGGGACTTCGAGTATTCGATGTGGACTCGCGGGAGAATACTACTAGGTCATTTTTCAGTTCTCAGTGCCACCTTTCGTAAACCGTTCGCATTTGAATAAGGTATATAAAACAGAGTTGTTGCCTCATCCGATTCCAAAGCGTTCTATAAGCTCTGTAGTAGTAGACTTAATGCCCCCAAATCCACGCCTTCTGGAATTATCGATCCTAACGGTAATTTGCTTCTGTCCAAAGACGATATATGTAGGGCATTCTCTGACTTCCTTTCATCCGTGTTTACCAATCCCATGCATTCCCCTCTCCCTCCCCCTTCTCCTTCAATAATCTTTGATCTCCCCACAATCTCTCATTTGCATATTAGTGCTCTCAGTAATCTCTCACCTAAGATCAATATTACTCCTGACAATATTCCCAGTATTGTTCTCACTAATTGTAAATTATCGATTATCGCCCCACTTCTTATAATCTACAATAAGTCTTTGCTCACTTGCACAGTTCCTTCATTGTGGAGACATGCACTTGTTAAGCCCATCCCTAAGAAAACTAGTAACTATATATCCGATTTCCGCCCCATCTCTTTGACCTCTTCTGTTTGCAAAGTCTTTGAGAAGATTCTTATTAGTGAAATCACGACTTTCCTCGACCAAAATAATCTTTTTGACCCTCATCAAACAGGGTTTAGGTCTTCTAGATCCACTTCCACTAACCTGGCTGCAACGCATGCCCATTATCTCAGAATTTTGCATAAGCATTCCCCTTTCGATACTGTATATATTGATTTCCGTAAGGCATTCGATAGTATCGATCACCGACTCTTGCTCTTTAAAATGTCGCAATTAGGAATATCCTCTCATTTAGTATCCTGGTTCGAAGCATATTTATCCGATCGCACCCAATCCGTTTTCATCGATGACTCATTCTCGCCTTCCACTGTAGTTAGATCCGGTGTGCCACAGGGCTCATGTTTAGGTCCACTCTTGTTCATCCTATTTATCACTGACATTTCATCACAATTCCCGCCATCTATTCGCTATTCCGTTTATGCTGACGATTTAAAGCTTTATGCGGAAGCTCCCCTCTATTCTGATGACTTACAATGTGCCCTCGATGTTATCTCTACCTGGTCAGTACAATGGAATCTCGGCTTATCCGAGACCAAATGCTCTATTATGCACTATGGCCTTCACAACCCTTGTAGACAGTTCCATATCAATAATGTCACCCTTACACCCAAAAAGATTGTTAAGGACTTAGGAGTCGTTTTCACCCCTTCTCTTTGTTTCTCTGAACATATCAAAGAAATTATTAAGAAATCAAATTCTAAAATGCACTTCCTTTTCAAAGCTTTCCGTAGTAATTGTATCGATATTTATGTGAAATCGTTCACAACATTTATTCTTCCTAGTCTAGAGACCTGTTCCATTATCTGGAACCCCATTAATTCCGTTGAAACTACCAAAAATATTGAACGTGTCCAACGCGACTTCACTAGGAAGCTCTATTTCCGTTGTTCTATGCCTTCTGTAAGCTACTGTAATCGTTTACGCTCCCTAAATCTAACAACTTTAGAACGCCGTAGATTTGTCACCGATATTGTCTTTCTCCATTCCATTCTTCATAGGAATTATGAACTTGATCACTCTTCCCTCCTCACTCGTTCTCCTCTCGGTTGATTTATCCCGAGATTCCTTCCGGAAATTCATCCGCTCCCAGCCCAACTCCTTTTTCCCTGAATCAATTGTTAAGAATTGGCTCTAACCCTTCTTCCCCATACCCTTGCTGCCATGCACAAAACCGATTCGACTACGTCGACGGACATCCGTTTCTTGCCCCCATTCACAGTTATTTTTTCTTGTATGCGATGACGGAATAAACAATGAATGAATGAATGAATGAATGAATGAAATAAGTGCAAGTAGCTCAGGCCGGTTGGCGGTAAATTGGTAGCAACTTTGATTGCGGAAGGTAACGTGCCCTAGATGCCTCGGGAAAGCTTGGGTTACGTAATCCAACGCCTTACCGGCGTGCCCCATCTAGCGTGGTAGCTTGCTACTGTAAAATCGCTTGACATGGAACACCTTTACATATTGTAGGTATATACCACTTTAAACGAAATCATCATGGAATCTTCATCCAATCAATCGTCTCCTCTCATTTTATCGTCATACAATGAAGAGATCGGATTCGAGATGATCAGTTGGTTTATTTGTTCGGTAATCCAGCATTGAAAAGAACACCGGTTATTTTGTAACTATACATATGGTGGACGCATATCTATAGTTATTAACTATTACGTCTTTCATAATTTTGAGAAAGTCCAAAAATTAATAAGGCTACTTTTATTCATGAAAACTCTAATTCAGATAATCTTTCATCATCGTCAGTTGCCGGTTCGGACTCGGTCTTGTCTGATCCCAAAATGGTCGACAGAAAGAAGAGAAATATCAGAGAGAAAACGTCGGCGGATGAAGGAGGTGAGCAAGATGTCATAAGCAAAAGCGCTGCTTTGATCTCTTGTATTTACCGCTACCGTACTCTCTCTCGTGTGCAAATATTGTCACATTGACCTCTCTCTTTTTGTTAGAGCCTATGCCACTCTGACATCAATAAGGGAGTAAATAGCCAATAAGAAGAAATAAGGAGTTTTCAAACTCCGAGATTTTTTCAGTCCGCTATCGAAATGTGGATAGGATGAAAGAAGATAATTCAAACACCAGCGATAACCATCTATTGTCGGATGACTGCAGAAACAAGTTAGCAGAGGCTAGAGAAAAGGTTGGTTAATTCGGCTCTCGATTGAAGTTCCTAGTATTTCATTAGGGTAGATTAATGCATCCCTAGACTGGCGCGTATTTTTGTGCATTTTTGCAAAAATTAGCGATTTACTTTGAGTGATGTACAAGTAAAATAAAATATAAAGCAATTTAGTGCAATATTAATCACAGGCTCAGAAGAGCAAGGCGCAGATGCTACTGGTACTACAAGAGATCGATTCGATAATGGAATCCATCGATGTCGCTGGACCAGAGACCACAAAAGATGGCATCACCTGTGAGGTATTGGAAAGAACACACTACTGCATAACAATAATCGTCGTAATAAGGCGCCAACAATAACAAAAAATTATGCTGATCATTTTATTTTGTAGGCGACGATAAGGAGGGGGGGGGGCGATTTGCGTTCCGATAGGTTCATATTATGAGCTAAAATCAGAGAGAGACATTGGCGATTTCTCGCAACTTCGCATGCTTGCAGAATGTTCGAGCTGTTCCCGAGCCGAAGCTGCCGCCGCCTCGATTGATCCGCGTTAGTATGAGCGAACACGAGAAGGAGTTTGGCATTGGCATCCACTCGTTCGGACCTGATGAACACTTTGTCGGTACTCTTACCAAGGTTCGTTGATCCGACTGCTCTCCTCCATGGTTGTACAGGTGATCAGTCCAAAGCCGAAGTGACAGTCGAACAAAGGCTTTTTCCGGAACAAGCCGGCAAACCCCCTTCCTTTTTAAGGTCCAATTTAAACAAATCGGCTGATCAACTCTAATATCTAGTTTAGTTTAGTTTTTTTTAGTTTATAAGTCGTTTATCAAGAGGCTATTCGGGTTCATGGGGAATCGAATGGGAGCTCTGACGACGTTGAAAAGGCTCAGTATCTTCGGTTGACTGTCTTCTGAAGAGTGAGTCATCTTGAATGGTTTTCGGAGTGGGGATCGGTCTCTCGTCGGTGAATGAGTGGAAATGAGACGATCCCGATAGTCGAATAGGAAATGGCGAGTAGTCCATCCGTGGTAATCTCGTGCGAAACAGGGATTTTGGATTGGAGCTTGCGCCAGAGTCCTCCAAACTCGAGTCATCGATCTTAGAGAGAATCAACGAGTATACTGATACTGAGGATCAATTCAACTTGTAGGTCATACCCATCACACGGCGACCACTCCGGCTTGTATGGGGATTCCAGTCTTCTTTAGTCGATAGTAGAGAAGAGGGGTATTAGGGAGCCTGGGGCTGAACTAGGGCAAAGTCCACCTCTCCATCGGAGGAAATGGAGAGGCGACCGCTCGTGACGTCTGACAAAAACGAGAATGTATCTAGAGTATCTAGTATCTAGTAAACACCGTAATGTCGGCTTCAGGCCAAGTCATGATGGTGATTGTGCAAAGCGAGAAAAAATAGTAATATAAAACGATTGTAATGCGTGCAGGGCTCACCTGCTGCGCGTGCGGGAATAATGAAGGAAGACAGGGTCTTTGCCATCAATGGAACCGGCACCAATGGACGCACTAATGAAGGAGTTAGCTCTTAAAAATAAATAAACAACACTATATCAAACTATATTAAATATATTGACTCGTCACTACTCTTGTAAAGCTCTTTGGCGACATTGTATTTCGTGTTTGTAGTAATTCCTTTCAGCCTTATTATTGATTAGCACATAGCTCGATAAATATATAATTAACATAAAAAGGAGAAAATTATTGCAGGTGTATGCTCTTCTCGTTGCGAAAGGGAAGTTTGTGGACCTCCTCGTTCTGCCGCAGGTCGACGCTCTTCTGTACAAAGTGCGCAAATTAAATATGACTGATCTCTTTCGAAATGTTACTAACAAGTGCAGGTGGCGAAGTTGCCGTGAGGTCACCAGGAGTCCTCAGCAACTTTTGACAACTGAAATGAAGTACCTAAAGAGTTCAAACTTTTGCGTTTTCAGCGTTTTCAGAAACCCCACGGGCACTTCGCGACCTGCCCTTGTTAGTCTGTAGTCTAAACAATGACCAGTAATTAACTAAATGCACGATAAAATATCAGGAACTCGATCTGTCCGTCACCTTGTCGCTTCCCAACATTCTCCGCGGATCTTCGGCCCCAAACGCCACGTCTAAGAAGCGTTTCCCCATAAGAATCAACACTCTTCTCTCATGCACCTATGTAAGATCCCAATTACATGAACGCCTTCAAACAGTTGGGATCTTCTGCGCAGGAGACCATTATATTTTTTTAGATTCTTGCAGAACAAAATCTATCCAATGCTAAATATCCAGATGCTGATATTCCTCGTGGCTCTTATCGATGCATTCGTTTCCGTGAGCAGTTTGAGAGCGTGGCGATGGTCCTCTTCTATGCAATACGAATACCATCTTCTGACGGTAAGTATGCGTCAACAAGACGATTCTTATGCTGTATTCAAAATATCAAAGCGAGGATAGAGACCTATCGCGTGAATAAACGAATTCAATTAAATTTGTAGAACATGTATGTATGTATATGTTGGGCATAAATGTTGCAGAATATGTTTATTTATTTTTCAAACCCAAATATTCAGCTCTGCTCGATCGCTATGTGCTTGATTTTCGTCCCACTGATCAAGTTTCGCACTCTGTTCATCATTGGGAAAGTACTCTTTGAGGTGAGTTTGAGTGGCTTAGTGCTATACGCATTACCCTTTTATGATGTATATTTCAAGACTATGTATTGCATGAGATTGTTGTATACGGGGGTGAAAGGTGAACAGAACAAGAAGTGGTACTTTTCAGTGGTACTGGTTTTGGTGGACTTGCAAAGCGCCCGTCTTTGGCCGGACTTCGGCAGATATCTTCACAACTCTCGTGTTTCGCATCTGCTCTCTCGCGTTGTGTGTTGTATTTTGCCACATTGTGCTAATGTAAGTTCGCGTATTTTGGCATTACATTTTGTACAAATATAGATCACGTTTAGTGAAATATGAACACTTTTTTACTCCCCAAGTTGAACAATCCCCCAAGTTTTTCAAATTCCGATTTACTCAAATGGCAGGAAGAGGGAATTTTTGAAGTGTAAAGATCGATATTAGTTTTATTGTCACTGCACTATCTCTATTGCGAATTCTTCACACGGAGTGATCAGTTCCTTCTCAGAATTCGGCCAAACCTGAACAAGAAATGTTCCATACGTTTTTTTCAGCAAGGATAAAAAGATGGCTCAGTTACGTGTGGAGGTGCAACAGCTGAAGGCGAAAATGGAAGAGGAGGAAAAGAAGAGAGCGCAAGAAACGGAACTCCAATCTTGATTTATGTTAATCAAAAACCCATTACCACTTTAGTGTACCAAACTAACCATCGAAAAAGCTCGCCCGAGCCAAAGACCAACCTACCGACCTTTATTCCAAAATCCCTGCCCGCGAATGCGTTGGTATAAGTATTTACTTATAAGTATAAGTATAATTCGAACAAATTTTTTTGAGTCGTCTTCGAACCCTGATTTTTGCATCTACTTTTATGATAATAAAAAATATTTAACCATTGCGCATTTTGCTAACGTGCATGCATAACTCGATTCGAACTTGTAATGTCGTTGATTATTAATTTGTTAAAAAAAGATCTTGATTTATCAGGAAGAAAATGCAATTTACGTTGTAAAATTCCGGGAATTGAGAATCGTGCTGGAACAAAGTTAAAAGTAGCATACAATGTATCTATGGCAAATAACATCAAAAGATTTAAAATAAACAGGAAATGGAGATTGGATAAAGTTACGCGTGATTCTAAGATGGATTGCTGTGTCTTTGGAATATCTTTTTCTGCGTCGATTAGCTTTTTCTCATTCTCAGCGATTTTCTTCTTCAGTTAAAGTGCCTTCGCTTTCAGTTCGTTCGATTTCTCCTCTTCTCTGAAAGTGAAAATTACTTTTATGAATTAAATTTATAAAAAAAACACATTCGAATGCTATCGGTAAATTGGCTTTGGGATAAAATTACCGTTTGAATAAATATCCATCTTGAATGAATACTGAATGAGGGACGTTAATTCACCTCGAAATTAGTGCCAAACAATTTGCGAGAGATGTAAAGCTAATGCTGTTGAACTCACTCTTCTTTTTTGATGTCATAGTAGAATGCGATGATCCAGGAAATGGCGTAGAACAAAGCAGACGCATAATGATAATGAACGAGAGCGTGGACGGCTCGGGCCATCTACAGATACAGTATTATACACTCATATTTATTATTTAAAAAATATGTTGTTTACAGTTTAGACTGCAAATCCTTAAAATTGGTAGGTACCGTAAGAAATTTACTGCCGTTCGTGATTTACTATTAAATTATTTTGCGGTCCCATTAATTCGTACCATTTTTTGTGTGACTCTGATCAGAATTTAGATAAGAAAGTAAACTTTTACAGTATGATATTTCTCGGAGATCATGTTATGTTTAAAAAAAAATACTTACATCCAAGAATCCCTTGGCGCACATAATTCGCCGACACGAGGGGAGGCAGAGGTAGACAATGAGTGAGGGAATACACAGGATCCACTTAATTATTACGATAAATTTTTTTTTCAAATTTATATCATTCGCTCAGTGTTGGAAACGGCAGTTCTTTTAACTGCTCAAACGGCGAAATGGATTGAATATTTCTCACCGAAGTGTTGAATGCAAACAAATCGACGAAAAGCAACGTGTAGATGATCATCTGAAGTAAAGGTATATTTTATTTTTTCTCTAGCAAATTCATGAAGTTGTGAGCCGAGACTCACGCTTATCTTGTCGCAGATAAAGTCCAGATTGAATTCGTGAGGTGCCACTGGCTCAACCCACAACGTGACGGACTGAGGATACGCATTTACTGCATCAGCAATTTCCGACTGTTCCGTAGCATAGTGGTAGAAAGCATTATTAACTCCGTGTATCTGCATTCCGACCTAAACATTTCTTTTTAGAATAGCTATCAAATACTAATGCCAAAATAACTCGTACCTTCAAACCAGCCCTTGCTGCGATCCCACCCGCTTCCACCGTGGATACAATATTCTCGCTTTCCTCGTTTTTGCGAATACAGAATCCGTAAGATTTGGAGGCGTCACGTCTCGTCAAGTGTACGGGAACTGGCGCGAAAGACTCGCACTCCGCTGCACCGCGGATGATATGGGGATGAGAAAGCGTGACTGGAATGTCGCGGTCCTGAACGGACATTTAGAGAATTATTTATGACAACGTGAGAATGAAGTGATCAATAAGACTGAGCAAATGGCCAGTGTTTTGTCCATACGGTTGAGAAATTGACCACCTCTCTGGTGGCGGGGCGTGGTTATTTTTTGGCAGTGCGTGGTTATTTTTTTGACAGGATTTCGTTTCAGTGATTTTCGCCGATACAAGTAAGTCCTTGCACAACATGTACCGCACTGTCTATGGTGAAATGATCGAATAGATAAAAAAGAAAACTACCTTGTACAAGTAAGTATCGTCCTCGTTGAGAGTCAGCAACTCGACGGTTTTCCCGGCCGCCAGCATCAGCTCGTCCACCTTCAATATATTGAAATGAAAAATAGAAAAAAATATTATATTTAAATAGGTAATTTTAATCTACAATTTTAATTCTGGAGAGCATTTTAATGTACGAACTAGAGACCGTGATGGGATTTCTTCTAAGTTTGGGGTCGAATAAAATTCACCACGTTTTCAGCATGGAATCTTGAAATTTTGTGATGGCGTTTTGAGTGTTATATTTTTTACCCATTATGATTCTAACTAAGGTTGGCCTCGTGAGAAAAATGACCGCTCTTTTTCTCGAAACTAGAGAAATGCTCTCAAATGAGAAATGATCGGGCGATAATTGGTTTCGAGATCTCGAAACCTATTGAGAAGATACGAGAAATCGAGAACAATTGAGAAGAATAGACCGCGAACTAGCCGGAATAGCTAGGATAAAGGGGAGTTTCGAGACACTTTTGTTTCGAGATCTCGAAACTCACCCATTGTTCTCGAAACCAACGAGATAATTTAATTAAACAGTTTCGAAATCTCATTTTCTCTCTCACGAGGCCAACCCTAATTCTAACGTAAACAGCGTCAGATATGGATTTTTTTGTCCGAAATATCATATATAAATTTAAGTTTCAAGCGTAAAATTTTCACTAAGATGAATTTTCGAGGAATACTGGGCACTCCGGAGCGAATCCCGAAAATTTACCTGCTCTTCTTTCAGACCCTTGGTGCTGATTCCATTGACAGTGAAGATCGAGTCTCCTACAGCCAAACCGGCGCGATCCGCAGGTGAGCCCTGCGATTATATTATCATTGTTTGTTATTTTACAAAAGCGCGGGGTCAAATACTGAAAGATTCATAATTTTCAATCTCAGAAATGGGTTAGTAGCGATATAATGAGAGAGAGTCGATTGTATTCTTAATTGCACGTACCCTGATGAGTTCTTGTACGAAGAGGTCATCATCTCCGAACGAGTAGAGTCTAATGCCGAATTTGGTCTCATCCTCGTCCATCTCAACCCGAACCAGACGCGGCGGAGGCAACTTACTGTCGTCCTGTATTATACAATTTGTTTGCTAAAATTGTTAACTAAATATTTTTAAAAAAAATCACTCTATGAACGACCAACACCCGCGCCTGAAACCAATTAGAGTAGTTTCGATGTGCGATGGGAGCTTGAATTTCAGTGGGGGAGGGGATCCCGAGATGAGGCGCTTATCTTCCATTGATTGTTGTTACATGCACCACCAATAACCTCATCGACGTCATCATATGCCTTTTCCTCTTCTTCGATATTATCGATCGTCTCAATGAAAGCGTCTATGTCGTCGAGAGCCAACATCATCTTCTCGCGGCTCTCTACCGCCTGACAAAAACAAATAAATTTATCATATTTTGTCATTCCGCTTATACCAAAAACCTCGCTTATTTGAGAAAATTTCTGTCATTATTATCATCTCTACAATCTCTTAACACCGTCCTACCTTTGCTCTAGCCGCTTCCCACACTTCTCTACGATCGTCCGACTTCGCTTCGTTGGGTGCATTGTTGTTCTCTCCGCTCAGCGTGTCGTCTTGGTCTTCTTTCTCAAGCGAAGTTGGCTGACCCAAAAACGAGGGCGAATCCGATAATAAGGCGTGATCTGGAAGAGGGACACTCAATTACCTGTCTCTACATTCCCTACTCGGGTTGCCGGCAGTGTTAGAGAGAGAAAGAGAGCACGTAAAATGAGAGATTCTCTCACATCCGATCCCTTTCTGGAGCTTTGGCGCCGTTTGGGACATCTTTCGCTTTTGATGAATGATTGCTAAATATAACATACCGATGATCTCAAATGAGTCCTCCGAGCAGGTCGATGGGAAGTCGTTGGCAGATGGCAATGGAGTCATAATCTGCAGTTCGCAAAAAGAGCACGGATAAAAGTAGAGACAACACGAGAATTAATTAAATCTAATTCAATAAATAAGTAGAATGGGCCGACAGCTCAAAAACGAGTGCGCAACTTATTACGAGTGTTTCTATTCTCTACCTAATATATATACCTCCAAAACAACGCTGACCGCGCAACGCATGAGAACTGGCACGGTGCCAAGCACGGTCTCTTCATTTCACACGCTCTCTCTACTTCTCATTATTGGCGAGAGAGTGTGGATTTCGAAGAGACAGATACCGCACTCGCCAGTGTCAATAGGCGCCAAGCGACTCTCCTCAGTTTCCGCGCTATTTCTCTACTCTACTCATCGAGGGTACGCGGTGTAGGGTCACGGTAATTGAGCATGGCTTATTTGGCTTGGGGTCAAAATCATAAAAATCGGTGAAAAGTATTATTGTTTCGAGATCTCATCGTTATCGATCATCCCGATAGAGTTTTTGCGCTCTACTTTTGCTGAGTGCTATTGAAACTCCCAATAAGCGTGTATGAAAGAATTGCTATTGGTATATTTATCGAATCCTTCACGTTGAATCACCGTGACATAACAAGACAATAGAATCCTCAGTGAACAATAATACCGGCAAAAACAATTGGCGTGCGAGGTAGCATTGAAATAAGAGAGGAATCGCGAGAAAATCGAGCATATCCGGGATAGCGGGGACGTAGAAATTTTATGATTTTCAATTTAGCTGAAAATATTGCCTAAGGTATTTCAAATCTTCCTCTATCGAATGGCGTTTTCAGAATTTCGATAAAAAATTTCGCAATCGCGTGAAACACAAACAAACCTGGTGACTCAGCGGAAAAAATTAGAGAGTGGCATGTTTGAAAAATCATAACATGCATCAAAATGATGATAGCGACTCGTTCTTTTTTAGGTTAGATAGGGAATCACTCCGACTACAAACTACAACTATTGAACTCATTCCTGGCTGATGCACCGGTGCGGGGTGGTCGGTTTTGTAAAAATTTAATTATTTTTCTTAAAACTAAAAACGCAATGGGTTTTGTTGCTTTTTATTATAGTCACTGTGTGTACTATTTAAAACCAAGAAATGGGCCAAATCCGTACAGAACTTTTAAAGACGCCCACCATTTCATGCGACAAGCCAATGACATCTCATGGTCAAATTGTTGGAATCATCCAAGTTAGTGATGAAAATGATCGTAAATGAGCTAAAACAATATTCCTATTAGTTTTGAGACGATTCTTTTTCGAGATTTTTTAGGAAAAAAAATTCAAAAAATTTCGAACGAAAATTTTTTTCATCAAAGATGCGGTTCAATTAAGCGCTAGTGTGTCAAATCTGTATACATATAATAAATTTTGATAGATCGACATTGATTTACTCGTATTTCAATGTTTGTTGAGCTTTAAATGGGTTATTTCTGTCTGCATATTCAGTTATCGAGATCGACATTTTAAATTGGCCCTATTCTCACGCTACTTGGTAAGGCGTTTCCTCATAATGCCTCAAACATTTTCCTTTTTGAAAGTGAATGGCTATCTAGTCGTACAAAATAACTACGGCGCGTAGAAAACCGTACATGCGCAAAATCCCGCACGCTCTGCTTCTCTACCACTCTCTCACTTCCGCGCACTCTCTCGCCAGTTTCGGCGCCCGAGCCGGGCACAAATCTTTTGCCGGTACTTCTCAAAGTCCGAACGCTTATTTTCTGGACGATTTACTTCGTTTGATTTACACTAAGCTATGGCAAAAGATTTGTGCCCGGCTCGTGCGCCGAAACTGGCGAGAGAGTGCGCGGAAGAGAGAGAGAGTGGTAGAGAAGCAAAGCGTGCGGGATTTAGCGCATGAACAGTTTTCTAAGCGCCGTAGTTATTTTGTACGACTAGATAGCCATTCACTTTCAAAAAGGAAAATGTTTGAGGCATTATGAGGAATCTCCTTACCAAGTAGCGTGAGAATAGGGCCAATTTAAAATGTCGATCTCGATAACTGAATATGTAGACAGAAATAACCCATTTAAAGCTCAACAAACATTGAAATACGAGTAAATCAATGTCGATCTATCAAAATTTATTATATGTATACAGATTTAACACACTAGCGCTTAATTGAACAGCATCTTTGATGAAAAAAAATTTTCGTTCGAAATTTTTTGAATTTTTTTCCTAAAAATCTCGAAAAAGAATCGTCTCAAAACTAATAGGAATATTGTTTTAGCTCATTTACGATCATTTTCATCACTAACTTGGATGATTCCAACAATTTGACCATGAGATGTCATTGGCTTGTCGCATGAAATGGTGGGCGTCTTTAAAAGTTCTGTACGGATTTGGCCCATTTCTTGGTTTTAAATAGTACACACAGTGACTATAATAAAAAGCAACAAAACCCAATTCGTTTTTAGTTTTAAGAAAAATAATTAAATTTTTACAAAACCGACCACCCCGCACCGGTGCATCAGCCAGGAATGAGTTCAATAGTTGTAGTTTGTAGTCGGAGTGATTCCCTATCTAACCTAAAAAAGAACGAGTCGCTATCATCATTTTGATGCATGTTATGATTTTTCAAACATGCCACTCTCTATTTTTTTTCCGCTGAGTCACAAGGTTTGTTTGTGTTTCAAGCGATTGCGAAATTTTTTATCGAAATTCTGAAAACGCCATTCGATAGAGGAAGATTTGAAATACCTTAGGCAATGTTTTCAGCCAAATTGAGAATCATAAAATTCTACGTCCCAGCCATGCTCGAGTTTCTCGCGATTCCTCTCATAAATTAATAGGTATTTGTTTGACGCAAATGTGTGTTTCGTTAGGAGGTCAGAATGGAGAAAGAAATGACTGTGAATTATTGAGTGAGAATCTACGAAGAATATATATTGTGTACAGGGAAGTTTAAAAATGCGAAAATTGCATGTTGAACACTACGGTTACGTCACGAATCCATTATCGACAATGCGGAGTATTGATTACGATTCATCGATCAGGTCATCGGTCGATTCAACAGTTTTGCCCTTCATTATCAGCATTTCCGCCTCTTTCCTCTGCCGCCTCAGCTTCTTGTCTTTCCTGAAAAGTCAGGTTGGACTTATTTGTAATCGCCGTTGTTTCACAATGAGAACAAGTTGTTCCCAAGAAAAGAAAGAAGGAGAAATATCTTTGCCGAATTTGGAGAATTATTGGAATGTTGTTTGAGACACGTCACCTTTTCCATAATTGTTCAAGTAGTTCTTTAATCAGTTCAGTTTCAGTTTGAACACATTTATCAAGAGTTCAATTGGGTCTTCATCCTCGATTGAGGATTTAAGGAAGTTCAGTTGAGAGCTCTGATGTGCATGGCGTTCCAGTTGCTGCTCCTTGCTTCACTCAGAAAGTCCGGTCCGATCGTTTTTCGAAATAAGTCGCTCAATCTTGTCGTTGGTCGTCCTCTTCGTCTTTTCCTTCGTGGGAACCATTCGATCACAGATCGGCTCCACTTCAAGCAATCATCATTAGCGATTTTGTGCACCCAAGACCATTTTCTCTTCATCGCAGTATCAACAAAGTCTCGCACCTTAGTAAGGTTACGTAGCCGATCATTCGAGACATGATCGAGCACAGTACAGCCAACAATCCACCTTTCCATTTTCCTTTGAGCCACCGATAATCGATTCATTTGTTTTTTGGTCAATGCCCATGTTTCACACCCATAAAGAACCGCCGGAAGAATGCATCCATTGAATAAACGCCGTTTATGTGAAATTGGGATGCCCTTATTTACCAGAAAAGCCCTGTGTTTATGGAAGGCCCCGAATCCAGCTTGAATACGCCTGCTTATTTCACATGCGTCTTTCCCCGAGATTGCTATTGCGCTACCAAGGTAAACCGCGTTATCAACCAGTTTCACCTCCTTCCCACCAACTTTCACCACCCTTGGTGTTACCTTAGAACTCATCCCGAAAGTTTTATCCCCATTTAGCAATAATCCGACTTTCCTCAACACCCTCTCCAATTCCTTCGCCATTGCTTGAATTTGCCGTTCATCATGGGATATGAGAACGGCGTCGTCGGCAAAGAGAAAATGCGAGAGGAATCTGCCATTTACATTAATCCTCTTTTTGTCCCAGTTTAATTCCCGCATTGCCATCTCCAGAACTGCAGTGAACAGTCTCGGTGATAAACAATCCCCCTGTCTTACACCTCGACCAACTTTTATTTCCACTTCCTTCCCATTTACCACGACCACATTTTTACTACCCTGAGAGATTCCCGCCAGAAATGAAACAACCTCGGAAGGAATACCCTCATACTCAACAGCTTTGTACACTGCTGCTGTGTAAACACTGTCGAAAGCTTTACTGATATCTACAAAGAGTAAATATATTGGAAGCCTGTAATCGACACAGTAAGCAATGACTGACTTGAGAGTATGAATGGCGTCCACCGTGGAATGTCCCCGTCTAAAACCCATTTGTTCCCACCCTTTATTAGTATCCAAAACTGGAGCATATCTCTTGTTGAGCAGACCAGTTAGTGCCTTCTGGAGTACAGGAAGCAAACTAATAGGCCTGTAGTTTTTAGTGAGAGATGTGTCACCAGTTTTGGGCAAGAGAATTGTGCGTGAATCCCCGAAACCCTGTGGAATTTGACCCCTAACTATATTATTGAAGAGAGGAGTGAGTATTGGGGCCAATTGATCTACCCCTACCCTAAGCATTTGTCCCGTGATCCCATCCTTTCCCGGTGCTTTCCCCGATTTGAAGTACCGTAGTACCTCTCTAACCTCAGCCTCACAAATAGGAATAAACGGGTCCCGTACAAGTTCTTCTCTGTAGCCAATCCCACCATCCCCCGCATACAAGTCGTTGTAGAAGGCCTGAAATGCCTTCTCAATTCCCGTTTGAGTACATTCCCACTCCCCTGCCCCATTCCTAATCCGACTTATCCTGTCCTTCCCAATTGCCATTTTTTCAGTTGCCTTTTTATAGCTTTTACCCATTGAGATTGCTTGGTTGACATACGCTAGATGCGATTGTTCTCGGTCGTTTTTGTACGATTCCCGAATCGATCTGTTTATGAGCAACCACTCGATCCTCGATACCCCTACCGCGTCCATTTTTAGCTGCCTCCGTCTTTCTATCAGGTCCCGGGTCTTATCGTTTCTTTTAAATTAAAGAAAAATTACCTCAATAATTCGCTGCAGAAGACGCCGTTCACAAAGAGGGAAACGATTCGAAATGTGACGCTTGCAAAATTCCAATCAATTAGTGCATATCCGATCAAGAAGAACTGCAAAAAAAGTTAACGAAAAGGTGACTAAGCGATCACTGAACTTTCAGTAATCTGGTCTAGTTACAAGTTTAGCGAGTGCAATAATGAGTAATGAAATATTATTGATCTTATTATTTTTAATTGCATTATTGAAATTTTAAAAAAAAACTTCAAACAACAAAACTAACATCAAATAGCGTTTTGGGGAACAATATTCGCGGGCAGTGATTGAGCAGCCAACCAAAAATCCATGTGTACGTATAGGAAGTCTGAAATTACATGCTTCTTCTTCGACTATAACTTGTCTTTTAGTCTATTATCGAGGAGCCACAACGTGTCCACTCTGAGAATGGCAATAAAGTCAGGAATATACATGCATAATATGTGCTTATCATGATTGATTTTTCCATGAAGATATAGCAAATGCTGCTTACTATAATCGTATCGATAATTGATGTGTTTTTGTCCAGAATTAACATGAGTATGACGAAGAACTGAAATGCAAAAGAATTAAAATTTGCTTGGCCATCATTCCATATCAGGCAACTATTCCAATTATCTAGAATGGGGAGTAATGATCCGACCCTCTAAATTCTGCACTTTTTCTGGCACTGTTTGATCGATGAGAGAACATGCAGAATGGCGAGTGTCTGATCATTACTCCGAATGGGGTTAGAAGTGGGATAGCATGTCAAAAAGAGTACGTCTCGTTTTTACATACTCTCTATCCCGTTCCCCTACCTGAAGATTGAGCCGGGCTGTGGACCGGTACGAGCCAACACGGAGTGCATATATAAGCATACCGTTTTGCTCTCACAAATAAGTTTAGAGATTACAAGTGAAAAATCATTTGAGAAAGAAAAACAGGGAGGCTCACTCTGATGTGCTCGCGAAACCACTCGAACGTGAATCGGGGAATGAGGTGTAAGTCTCGGGAGATGTACAAGGTCGTCGACAGTGGCCGCATGCTCATCTTCTCGAGCACACTTTCAACTGAGGTTTGAGAGTGGAAGCGAACCTCGTTGACTCCCACGATCCTACTGTAACTCTGCAAAATAGAATTGAGAAAAAAACACTCATTTTAGAAGCATACATTGTGGCGAATGACTTTGAGAAAGCAATGAAACGTTACTGTTCTCCAAAAAAAAATTTCTCTCGGAAGCGCTCTATTTCCCATCTTACTTGACTTGTTACATGGTTTCATTGAATGACTAATCAGGAGAGAAAGATAAAGTACCTACCGAAAGTCCGGCTTTACTCGCTATGCTTCCTTTCTTCACTTCTACGACACGAGGGCCTTCGTTGTGATCTATTTCGAATCCGTATGCCTCTTCTTCTGAGCTCCTCTTGAGAACGCAGCGATATGCCGCGGGCTCTTTTCGAGCGGGTGCAGCTCCACGAATGATGTTCGAAAGTGACAGGGAGACGTCAATATTGAGCTCCTGAAGAGGTTTGGGCGTGAGATTTACAAGGCATACGGATGATAAGCTCGTAGTATATACGAGGGATTAGTCCACTAATAACGTAAACTGATTTGTGCATTCTATTTGTTTCTATAAACATATTTAGCAATATTCATATTTACAATTGTTTATAAATAACAAAGTTAAGAATGAGTACCTGATACAATTTTGCTTCTGCTTCGGGCAATATCAATACTGCGAAAGCTTCCCCATCGATTACGAGATCGTCCACCTAAACTTGTAATACCTCTATTTACTCTTTAACATTGTTTTGTAAAATTCAAATACCTCTTCATTGGTCAAGCCCGTTGTGGATATTCCATTGATTGCGAAAATCCTGTCTCCTATTCGCAGTCCAGCCTGGTCCACTTTGGACCCCTGCAGCGAACATATTTTGAACACTTTCGAATTACGAATTAAAATGTTTAATCTAATTTCATAGTTTACCCTTGAGTCTTGGATTCCCAACGCCAACAAAAAAATATATTTCGCAAGTGTCGTTCGAAATAGGCAAAAACTCACAAAAACGAACCATTCTATAAGCGCCAATATAGTGGCCGTGCGCTCTGTCAGAGTAGATTGAGAGGCAGGTCAGCTTAGAATACTTGCTAGCTTCAACAATAATCAGCCGAGGCGGCGGCAGTATCGGCTCATGCCCTTCCTGCAATATTCTTTTTTTTTGTAAACCGGGGGTTAAGAGATTCATGTGGTGTAGCACTCAAAGGACCTCAATAGAGAAATCATCTGGCTCAGTCTTCACGGCAGTGTCGACAATTTCTTGGATCAACGAGTCGACTCCTTCGAGAACGGCGTCTACTCGCTTCTTGATTTTAATTATCTGAAAACCGGAGACTTCCCAAATAAATTAAAAATAACAAAAATTTATTATCTTACCTTGCCTCTAACTCGCCGATACCGTGCGTCCCACCGCACCACCCATTCTTTGTTCACTGTGGGTGTATCGTCAATTGACTTATTATACTCGAGGAGGCTAGACGCCTGTCAAATATTATTAATATTTACGGTCTACAAAAGGCGCAGAGTCGAATTTCCAGAATCACTTTGATATGGAAAATTCAGAATTATTTAAGTGTTAGTCAACCTCAGTTGATGACGATTCCAAATCATCAAGTGGGAGCTTCTCTATAATTGTCAAGCCATCGCCAGCGGCTGAACACACTGAGGATGTCTCATCTAGCCGCGCCGATTCCTCATCGCAGGAAGGGGGAGAGCACTTCTCCTCGTGTTCTTCATTACGGTCGTTTACTTGTTGAAGGGGAAATTCGACATCTAAAAATTGCATGAGACGAGAAAAAGGCTTGTCATCTCCCAAAGCTCAGTTGTGATTCATCTTTAATAACTATCAGAAATGAAGGTCATTATGGGGAGATTCTCTGCTAACGGAAATATTTTTAAAGTTGTATTTCTCAGCTAGAAGTGATTAGTTAAAAGCTGGAGTAGAAGATGGGCCGGATCGACCTGGCAAGTTTGTTTCTTATTTTAATATATACGGCATTGTCTGCTGTCAACTCTAGTGAACTCTAGTGAATGGGTAAAAAGGGAACACAAATTAAGGATCAACTTGCCAACGCGTTCGTGTGACTCCACAGATGATGAGGAGGAATCGACAGGGTCCATGCGAAGAAAAACTTTCAACACTGAAATGTATGAGTGCAATACCTCATAATCATTGAATGGTGGTTACATGGGTAAATATTCTGTAAAGGCAATTTCAAACGTGACTCCTTTTCGCAACTATATACTCAATATTCAATATTGTTTCTTATAGCGAAATATAATAAACATCAAGTAATAGCTAACAAGGAAACAGCGAGTGAAAGCACTCCTCTCTTTTTTTACTTCTACTTTGTCGCAGGAATCCACCCGCTACACAATAAGAGGAGTGGGAGTGTGAGCGTGAGGGGAGGGAAACCCTCCGCATACACTAGTGGGAGGGAGGGTGGGTGTCCTCCCCCTCGTGGAGGAGTTGTTGGGGTGGGGGAGAGCCCCGGAATCGATGCGCGAAGGAGGCATGCACGGCGCGCGTGAGAGAGAGAGAAGAGAAGGAGAGCGCGCGGCGACGAGAACGAGAGCAAAGAGAAAGGCGCGTGGAGGAAATAGAAAACAGCCATGGAAATCTCGGAATGTTTCAATTTTTTTTGCCAAAAAAGCGCAATAAGAGCGCTGAGTTCTTTTTTTCCTATTTTGGTTAGTGTCACAAAAATTCGAATCGAAGTGCATTTTATTCTTTTAAAAAAAACATTTCTCAATCCCGTCCTTCCTAATGATTAAAAAAAACTAAAATAAGATATCCTTCACGTGATTATGTGGCCAAGTCATTAAAAAACTATTTCACTCTTTGATAGGCCTTCAATGACCTGTATTACATTTTTCATAGTTGCACGAGTTACGATCGAAACGGGCATGCGATAAATTGATGGCGAACTGGTTTCCAATTAAGATTGCTGCTCACATTTTTCTCTTCGTTGCGACTCATAAAATCCTCATGTTTTGTATCGTATTAAATAAACATACAATGGAATAACTATAACGATCTGTGATGAGAAAATATAGGTAAATTCAGTGGTAATGGGCGGAATTAGTGCATTAGAGAGGCATTAAAATTGCTTCCGAATAGAGGGAAACTAATGTTCATCGCCCGCCGATTATGAGAACTCTTCAATTAGACCATCACTGGGCAAACGGTTGTCGATTCTTTCTCATTTTTATTAATGGGCTTCTCATCGATTGGAGCCTTTTCCATCAGGGCGCGTGCTTCTCTTTGTAGCCGCTTGAACTCTCCATCCATCCTGACAAGGCTTTCACATTATCGAATTACTTTTTGCATTATTACACGAAAATTATTACGTAGCATATTTATTGGCTTTTTTGATGATTGTTGAAACATATCTCAGCCGGGCTCGAGCGGAGCAAATTTTCACGTCGATTTTCGGATTCTACGCACCAGGTTTGCCCTTATGGCAATTGATCAGCACATTTTAACTATCTCTAGTACAGATCCATTTCGATCCTGTCAGATAGTTTATGTTTTAATTTAAAAAATTTAAATTTTTTTGGCAAAAATTTTTTTTTGGCAAATAGAGAACACACAATAAACAGGACATAAAGCAAGTTTAAAATTAATTCATGCAAAATTTGCATCATTGAGACAAAATTAATATTAGGAAACACCATGGTTCCGAACTTCAACCCGATTTTTCAGGTTGAAAAAAATCTCACCTTCACGGTACTCCAACATAAAAGTTTGATCGATTTTAAAAATAATTGTTAAAAGTTTTTCCCCAAGTGATATGTTTTCATGCAATCTCTCGCGATATCTGTCTTATGCAGCGAGTGTTCCCTTTGCTCAGCTGAACGGCCTCCTTTTTTCTTCCAATTTTGCAGTAAACAAATCGTTCAACGGAGCATTCGCATAGAGAGATAATATTTTTTGAAATGTTTATTTCTAAATTTGGCACTCACAATAAACGATTTATGGCATTCCATATTTCACGGTGACTGATCAAATATTTCAAATGTGTGGAACGTAGATAATCAAGTACGTTTCATTAAATATTGCTGTTGTCCAATACAAGCAGGCTATATTTCTACTGATACAATCAATTTACTATTTTCTGAACTCAAAACGATGTTATGGCTGATTCAAATTTCTACCTTTTTTAAATCACCAAATGCATTGATCGTCACTTGTCTCCGCATCTGCGTCAATGCCCCTTCTTCTCTTCACTGCAACTGCTGATTATCGTCGTGTCTACGACAAACGTCTGCATGAAATCGCCAAATAATAAGAAAACTCTGCAAATTTAACACGCTCTCTCGTCGCTCGGACGGTAAAAGTGATGATGCCCTTCATACGTCGGTAGGGGGAAAGGAGTGGAGTGTGATTGATAACAGCGATCATATTATCAAACAATCGGTCAACGCGTGCAGCTTCAGTACGAAAGCTGGCGCTTCGGAGAAAATATCAGTTGGAATTGCGCTTTGCTAAACCAATTTTTTTGTCTTTCTTTTCGCACCGTCCTATCTGCCATTACTATACATTAGAAAATGCTAACGTCTGTTTGTCTGTCTGTCTGTCTGTCTGACTGACTGTTCGTTTTTTTCCTTTCGTCCGGTCACACTTTTTTCTCATTTTCCTTATATTTCGCTTCTCAGAACCTTTTGCATATGATAATAGACCAGAATTGCTTTAAAATTTTACAAAATTTAAATCACCAAATCCATGGCCAAGTGGGTTACGCGCTGGACTAGCAATCCAACCGCCGGCTACCGGGCGCCCCCTGGACCGTACCTGGAGCCACCTATCGAGCTCCTTCTGGACCGAACCCGCACCCAGAACTATGCATAGAGCGTAGTGTACACATAGAGCGTAGTGCATTTAACCTCAATACAACCCCGCTAGTTGCTTCTCAGATTCAGTATGCTAAAGCGTTACATGATTATCTTTTACAACGCTGTTATGTCAAAGATTTTCGATATTTTTATCAGCAAATGCAGATCTATTTTTATCTTTTTCTCAGATCTTTTTCTTTATTTCGTATACTATTATCTGTTAGTTGATAAGATAGTGTGCGAAATAAAGCGATTTCGACTCGTTTTCACAAATGTAATAAGTGCGAAAATGCGAATTGATAAGCAATCCTCTTTCCGCTCCTCTCCTCATCCTCTGTTCGTCCTTTGTATCGATGTTCACACCGTTTTTCCTGTGCCCCGCTTCTAGCTATCACATTTCCATTGAATAGCACTACTTCGTTCATGTTTCTTCGATCATATCGTCTCTCACTTTGATCGCGATACAGTGTCGTGAAACATTTACTCATAAAAAAATTTCATTTTTTCTTTTATTTTATGAGTTCGGAGGGCTTGATACCTATCTAACAAACTATATTTTTACGCCGTCAGTATACTAAACTCACCTCAGCTCAATCTGTCTATCCACAGTGTGGATCCTCAGATCCATCTCTCTCTCTCTCTCTCTCTCCGATGTTGTCTCTGTTGTGCTGATCGCTCCTCACTTGACTTCTCTCTGTTTAGTTTAGCCGCCGAATCGGCGCGTAGCCATCCCTTTTTTGCTTGCGGATCCGGTAGTGGAGCGAATTCCGGGCGAGATTGGTCTGCTTGTTTATCTCACCTCCCTACCTCACACATTGCATCGATCAGCTGTACACCCTCTAAGATTTATATAAGTGTTACGATCATATTAAAATGATAAAAATCCCGTTGTTTGCAAATTTGTTTAGTAAATTATGGAACAAAAATTTAGTCGTCTGCAATGGTCGCATCGCTTTATATTTATGTTATCTTTGGATCCACCCCTAAAGCATCTTTGAATATCGATCGTGGGGAGCTTCCTTCTGGATCTAGCATCTGCATGTTCTTGAAAGCTTTCCTTGAGATATCCTCTCGATCCCTCACTACCATCGTATAACCCTCAAACAAACTCTGTTTCCTGCGTTTCAAGTTGCCTGGAGTTTTTTGCTCGCGCGAGCTCTCATACACAGAAAACGAAGGGGGAGATCTCTAAACATCTCAAGAGCATTGAGCTCTCGTCTTTCCAACAATCTTCTACCTAGATCGGCTAACCGACAGTAGCCAGCTCGGCATCGATACTAGCGAGAATATCGATTTTTTGCGTACTCAATTAACAGTAATTCACTCTGATCTCCTTCAATAGAAACTAAAAATATTATGGTATTCTTATATCAAAATCAATTTTTTCCACCAAACAAATCACCGGATTCGGCATTGTTACAAAGATCTCTTTTTCAAATTTACATTCGCTCATATTTCATTCCCATTGTTGAACTCTGGTTCTTCGAATACGTTTCACTTGAACATCAATAGTTCACAGTTCGATTCCATTACCGTTGTGAACTGCTGCGGATTGCAGCTTTAAAAATATAATCCAGAATTCAATGGAACGTGTCGCGTATTTTTGGCGAATTTGAATTGCGGCGCTTATCACTTTCCCAATGTGATCGGACTGATCTCCAAGTGCCAACTGTGTGCTCGCAACTATCCAGTTCGTCCCTTATCGGACTGAGTTTTTTATGCCGAAAATTCATGTGATAAACTGAGACTCTCTCGGTTTCACACACTCTCTACGCTATTCAACATGGCTGGGTGATATGAGGAGCGCATCGAAAAGAACTACTAACATCACGCGCGGAATCTGGTCTAAAATGGACGAATGATCTGCGGATCAGACAGATTACGGCACAGTACTGACGCTTATATATAAATATGGCAGCTGGCCGACTTTAATAGGCATGCCAGGTACATGGCAGTAGACTATGGCTATTGTAGCTACGTGCTTTCCATAACCATGAGTCATTTTTGTGTGTGAATTCAGCTCAATTTCGCACTCTAATCAGTAGAAGACGTGATCTTTCCGACCATAATCGTGATTGTGGACTCGCAAAATAGGGCATTGACTCGCGTGTTTTGCAGGTGAATGAGCATAATAAACATTGGGGGAGGGGATTACCCATTGTATCACGAGGGTTTGTCCCTTGAATAACGTCGCAAGTGATTCCTAGCCTCCAGAGAGAGGAAGGGAGCAAAAGTGGGAGGACATGAGAGAGACTTTCTTTTGTACACATGCTCGACTCTGATACCGCTTTCTGGAGGTCAGACAGGGCAGTGGTGATATTTTGCGCCTCGTATCACGAGTTTTTGTTTGATTGTCCCTTGACTATGACAATGTGTTTACTTGATGGTTAGGAGACCATGCATCTCACATCAGGAACCATTTCATTTCTATTTCAATGTTTATCATGCAGTCCGCATTGGGGGATCGCGGTCTCTGAT
Source organism: Pristionchus fissidentatus (assembly GCA_036245785.1). NCBI lineage: Eukaryota > Metazoa > Nematoda > Chromadorea > Rhabditida > Neodiplogasteridae > Pristionchus > Pristionchus fissidentatus. The sequence continues at coordinate 452,771 of BTSY01000003.1, read as the reverse complement.
TTGCATAATCGTACACGTTTGAGCGCGCACTGTACAGCTATGGAATTTATGAAGATCAGTCGGCGGTCAGAAGATTGACACATGCATGCATTACGAGTGTGCTTGTCTCGCCCTTTTCGTACTATGTCGTCGATAGAAAGATGTCCCCAGCTGACCGGAAAAAGGGACTGATAGTAGAGTATCGCTGATAACGTGCGAACAAAGCGACTACAGTCGAAAATTAAATCTTATCACTGGCTTATCTCCCTTTTCACTCTCTAAAAATTTCAGGGAAAGTGACGTGATCTCTTGATTTCTCCAACCCACAACACATTGTCCCCGGTCTTATCACTTCTGTATCATCCATTGGTTAGTGACGGTATTGTGACTGTTTTTATTTTCGAAAATGATGAATCCGTAAGCGATTTATAAAAGACAAATCACAGTACTCTTTGGTGGTCTTTTTTTTCTGGGAATTTCGTCCTCATTATTTTCTGAAATGTTTTCAGAGTCCGCATCACTTCTGTATCGCGTGCTCTTAGTCACGGTTATGTGACGGTCTTTGCTGATACCAAAAATAGATGCTATTATAATTTGTTAATGTGATCCAAGAGATTAGACGGCTACATTTTGAAGACAATTGTGTAATACTCACAGTCTTCCCCTCTTCTCCAGACGCATAGTCGTACCGAGACGAGTATTTTCCTTGTGTCAATTATGTTCCATTGTTCCAAACACACCACTTGATTCCTCTCCCGTTGCTTCACAAACCGTTTCTCCCTTCAAAAGAACGGAGAAAAATATATTTTCAAGGCATCACGTTCCTCTGATCTATGCAACTCCTACTGTCTTCTATGAATAGCATCGATAGATTCCTCTCCGATATCATTCAGTGTGTTTACACTTGGCGCTCTTTCAACATCGGACGTCCCCTGATTTCGCGAGAGTTTTGACCATTTTTCTCCTGTTATCTGACCTACACTCAGAAACAAGTCAATATGATCAGGACACAAATTGAGCATCCTGTAAGTGAAATGTCTCTTATTTCTAGTGGCTTTTTCTTACAGGTAAGTGAGCTTTTTTAACTTGGTGTCCTTATCATACTGACGTTTTTTTTCTTAGAGCATGGTCATCAAATACAATTGGGTTGAAGAATAGTAATACATCACTGTCTTATAACTGATTGTTTGACTGATTGCCTCTTCTCTAGTATTGCTTTCCCTACAGAACACGTCAGAGGGCTAGATGCGATATGAGATATCTTCCTCTGTCCACTCTTATCTTGATCTACCAGTTGGGGGAGAGAGATTGGTCCGGTTTGAGAGAGAGGGACGGAGAGATGAGGAGAGAGAGAGAAAGAAAGAGAAAGAGAGAAAGAGAGAGAGAGAGAAAGAGAGAGAGAGAGAGAGAGAAAGAGCAGATGAAAAAGAATGAGGAACGCAGCAAAACCACGTTGATCTTTCGCGCGCAACGCTTCATTGAGCACGGAATTCGACCAGACCGAACTGTCTAGGATGCACGTTTGAAAATAAAAATTTAGAGCATCGTATTAAATAATTGAACAGGCCTTTGAAGAGATATTAACTTGTATGGATTTTTCGCATCCCGAAATCACATAAATAAGAAAAAATATTCAAAATTGTAACTTACCTTCAAAAATGCCCAGTGTCTCCAACAATAGATTTCATATCGTGGAAAAATTCGGGGCCCATAATTTCATAACACTATATCAATTTTTCTTCGATTGTATAGTTTGCTTCGCTTGCATCATCCCTGGTTTCATTTGCCAGTAGTTCCAAATAGAGTCAATCAGTCCTTTCTGCGCCCTCGCCCTAAGATAAGCCGCACCTTATCACTATAATCACACCCTGCCGAGTCGAGCTTCTTGCCACGCATTGTTCCAAGCACCTCCAGAAAGAGAGGGCAAGAGATAGAGAACTTGTCTCATTTTTGCATGATCTCTCAATCCTGACCCCATCTAGAGGTTTGATCGGCATACAGAATGCTTTGGCCAATTTGTGATCCGCCTTGTGATTGTGGTCGAAGTGGTGTAGTGGTCTAAGGCGCCCTCCCAGTTTCATTCCGTTCCACACCGGGGTTCGATTCCCGGCTGTGCATACCGCCACCGCCTCACCAAGGCGCTCGAATGAGTAAAGATTGGTAGTGGTGTAACCACGAAGGTAACTAGATCCGAAGAAGAGATTGGGCCCTCCGGATTGAACTGGCCTATTATGCGCTGGCCTTAGCAGTGACTCCCTCAGGACTTGGAGCCTAGATAAGGGGATGCCTTACCTTTTTTTTACCTTGTGATTGTCTGCGTCTTTTGAACTCGTGGTCAATGCGACGGAAATAGATAAACAAGCGCGTAAAACCAAGCGTGGCGGTGTGAGTAAAGGTCTCACTTTGTCGTCTTTTTTCCTTGCACCGATCTTGCACGCAACAAACATTGGTTTGAGTGTACTAAATCAATGCAGATCAGTGATGATCAATCATCTCTCGTTCAATTGTAATGAAAGTCAAGGATAGAACTTTTGGATTACGAATTCCTAATTCAAAGGATTCGTAATTTCCCACTCCACGTCGATTTCTATATTGTACAACATAGAAATATTTTGACATTTTCATTTTTTTTCTGGTTTGGGTTGTGAAAATCCAAGTTATCAACTAGCGGGGTTGTATTGAGGTTAAATGCACTACGCTCTATGCGTACACTACGCTCTATGCATAGTTCTGGGTGCGGGTTCGGTCCAGGGGGAGCTCGAAAGGTGGCTCCAGGTACGGTCCAGGGAGCGCCCTGTAGCCGGCTCCAGGTTCGGTCCAGGGGGAGCTCGATAGGTGGCTCAAGGTACGGTCCAGGGGGCGCCCTGTAGCTGGCTCCAGGTTCGGTCCAGGGGGAGCTCGGTAGCCGGCACCAGGCTACATTAAACCTCGCAGTATGCTGGGGAATGTTAATCGCTACTAAGAGTACTGGCTTATTCCGGTGGAAAAGGCTCGTGAGGCAGAGAGCGATCGAAAAAGTTGCCACTACGCCACTTCGTGGCTCCGTGGCAACTTTTTTCGATCGCTTTCTGCCTCACGAGCCTTTCACAACGGAAACGCAGTATACAGTGCGTTCAGAACTTTTAGAACATTTTCAGAGATGTTTCCCACGTTTCCGACATCGCAAAACACTTTTTTAGTGATCCCCTACGCTTTCTGGATCATTTTGAAACTTTTCAAAATTTTCGATTTTTCACGTTAAAACTCGGCAAAACAGGTGAAATCGTGTTTCACGGTACTTTAAAACGTGCCAGGAGCACTTGCGGCACTTGCGAAAAATGCGGCAAAAGGTTTGCCCGCGGCGGGGGTCGAACCTGCGTAGGTCGGTTTTGAATGTCGCGCCCTTTAACCACTTGGCCATGAATTTGGTGATTTAAATTTTGTAAAATTTTAAAGCAATTCTGGTCAGTTATCATATGCAAAAGGTTCTGAGGAGATAGCGCAATTTTGAAGCGAAATATAAGGAAAATGAGAAAAAAGTGTGACCTGACGGAAGGAAAAAAAAACGGACAAACAGACAGACAGACAGACAGACGTTAGCATTTTCTAATATATAGTAACAAGCCTTGGGATCTGATCATTTCACGGGAGTATGAGAGTTTTCTTCTCTCAATTTGCCCTTCTCTCTCTCTTCTCCTTCTGTCCTCTGCTTTTCAGTGACGTCTCCACTCACTAACCAATCAATCTTAGTAGCGTTGATCGCTTGATGGCAAATACTTCAGTCACTACGAAGACAGAGAAAGAGAGGCTAGAGGAGAGCTAGCTGCTTTTAGGACTTTGGCTGTTCATACGGAAATAATTCAACGAATCAACAAGTCTGCGCTAGCGAGTACCGATTTTTAAAAATGACTAATCATCGTTTGGATCGAGAAAGGGATGCGACGCCTGTAGATTTTGCTACTGAGACTAGAATTTGGAATCACAGACATATTTCTTCTCATTGCCAGACCCGTGTTTCACCGTTCCACGTCGTACATTGACCCCTTCACAACGCTTGATTGGAGGTTCTCATGAACCAACCCCGGTTTCCGATCTCCTAAACCTGTTGTTGCACCACCAATATTGCCCCTGTCCACTACTCAGAGTCTGTCAATACATCTCTCGAATATCGGCCATCAGAGCCCGAGGGCAAGTTCAGACCTCTCGCCTTCGTCTCTCGAAGATATGTTTTTGCATTACTCTCTAGTTTCCTCCTCCTCCCTTGATTGACCTCTGTTTCTTTCTCTCCCCTATCGACAACTGTTACTCTCTCCGTGATTTGGCACAACCCCGACTTCCTTCTCACTCTTCCTTATCGCACACGCCCGATCTCTGCGTTTCGAAACCTCCAGTGGAATTGGTGGTTCAAAAAAGTGGTAACTACCAAAATGTAAAGATCAGTATACTTCGATGATTATTTGATTTCACCTTCCGGTCACATGGATCATTAGGTGTGCATTGAAAACAGTATATCCGGCATTCCCCCTTCTTTTTTTGTCCGTAGGTAGTAACTTTCATTGAGTTTCTACCTCACTTCATCTCAAGTACCATGTAACTTCTTCCCCCTTCTTTTCCACTCATCCCCGTTTCCCTCCAGAACCCATCATTTCTCCCCCTTGGTTTACCGCGAATGCGAGTGCTTTTCTTGTTGTTATATTATTTCTACGTTAAATATTCCTCTTTATAATTTCCGGTCACTCAAAACGAGGGTGGACGGAACTATGCTACAAGTATCAGAAAACAATTTATTGTTAGAAAAAACCTGGCTAAATGCGGATCGTATTCGTGGCGTTAAGGTGTTGTTCGCATTGCCAGACTACTGTTTTCTAGGCGTTCCAGCGAGCTAGAAGTACTAAAAGTAGATCAAAAACTGTCTGACGCCTAGTGATGATTCAGACACAACACACAGTGTCCTTCCTACACTCTAATCTCCTCTCTTCCTGTATTAGTCATTTTCCACTTTCCCACGCCTCCAAATCCTTGTTCAGTTTGAATACGAATACATTGTCAACGTGGATGCGAAATGTGTTTGGGGGGAATGGCGGGATTTCGGACAAAGAAATATGCTCACTTCCAGTGTGTTCACTTCCACACCACCCGATCACACACGCACGAAATTTATTGGTTTCTCGCTCACACTAATCTTCTCACCTCCCCTCCCTCTCTCCTCCTTCTCTCGTCCTCTCCTCCCACCTCCCCTTATCTCTCCTCCGCCCTCCACCTTCTCCCTCCCTCCGATGTTCCACTCTGATCGCGCGTTCCTCTCTCAATCGGCCATTCATCTTGTGCATGTGTCTTGTTATCCGGCGTGTTCCGCGCCTCGCTTTTTGCACCCAGTTCTACCTCTTTTTGCGCGTTATTAGAGTGGTTCAACGTGTTCTGCTCGACTTTCACTGAATACAGAGAGTGCCTAGGGATTTATTGATGTCGTTCCAATACTGAGACTGACAGGCCTTATTGATCACTCTGTAGTTCTGAATTAGAAACAAAGATCGAATTAGTGGTAAGAATATCGCGCATTTGCATGCAATGTTTGCACTTTATAGACACCTTACCTAATTTACATAGAATCATATGGACGCAGCAGTTCATTTATGCTCCCCTCATCTGTATTAGCACGAGTTGTACCGTAAGTACCAACGCTTGCTCCATTTTCAGCATACCCACTGGTTAATCTCCAAAGATCAACTCCTTGTTCACCGCTTGACCTCCTCACATATTTGCTCGATACTTTCGTAACCCTTGCATCACCGTTTTGTCTTTCTTCACCCGCAGCTTCTCACGTATCGCGTTGCAAAAGTCACCGATCTCCTTATTTTTTTCCCTGTGCCCTCTCGATTTCGCGTGTTCTCTCGGCCTCTCTGATCGTTCAGAGATGATTTGTAGTGAAAAGTGTCGAGAGATATCCGCTCCTCGTTCAGATTGACTCTCGTCATTTTTGACGCGTGAAAGAAGAAAGAGAAGACGAAGAATAAGCGACTGCTGAACGAAGGTGACGATTTACGAGCGGAGAAGGCCAGTTTTTTGGCTAATTAAGTAATTAACCAAGCAGTTAATTAGTTTCCTAATTGTAAAAGTGAACATAGTAGAGTTAGGTGTGAATGTCTGACTCCAAAGAGCCAGCACATTCCTTTTCCCGTAAAGGGTGCCTTTTTTTTATCGTCGAAATGAGCGGTCAGTACAAAGAACACTCTATCCTGCGGTGTTGACTTATCCTTTTGCCGACAACTCATTTACTCATCGAAAATGTCAAGAAGAATGTTAGAATGGCGTTTTTTCTGTGAGTGCATTTCATAATTACTACGCAATTTCAGATCACAATGATCGTCTTCACCAAACTGCGCGTGCAGAGTAGACGCGTCAAGCGGTGTGTTTTTTTAATTAATTGATTAATTAAAATATTCAATTACATGCTCTAATTAACCCGAATATCACATCATTCTCCCGCTTGCTTTCTTTAGCGCGTACTTGATCTCCCAAGAGATCGCCCATTGATGCTATTTCGAACCGTATTCTCTCTCTTTCTCCATCTTGGTCGCTTTTCGCACATACTACAATCATCATCGTAAAAGTTGGGGGTGGGTATAATTTAGAACGATGATTGCTCGCGATAACTTGGATCACTTTCTAATTAGGGCCCCATGGGTGTTGAAATACGCCCATTATTGAATACCGATCATTCGGCTTCGCTTCTGATATCTCATCTTTTACCAATTCGGTGAAACCACCAGAAAGGGGTCAAGAGTAGGAGACATATTGGGTTAAAATGAGATCTTTTCTGGATATTTGCGAGTCTGGCCGCATTCTTTAGGAAACAATCTGCACGGTTCTCTAATTGTAAGACGAGAAGATCAATCAGTGATGTCTGTCGATCACTTTCCGCCACTAGAGCGGGATAACGTGAGGGTTGTGAACAGTAGCGAGGGAGTTGCTCAGAGAGTACGGGATTTGAGAGAGTTGCCAGACGATCAGACAAAAGTGACGCGAGAATTGGTGCACCCAAAACCCATTTCGACGAAACTTCTTGCCGGCAACTTTTTCGAAATGACCAGGGCAGAGATCAACAGACGATCTCGCTATACCGTACGCAACTTTGAAAAATATTGAAACAACTTGTTGCTTACGATTTGCGCAACATCTCATTTCGTGTACTCTTTTCCTTAATGAAGTGGTTCGTTGCGTCCCTTACGCAACCCGTTTTTTTCCCTTTTTCTAGCTCGAACCATCTTTGATGGTTAGGGGAAGAACGGGCTCAGTTCATCGAAACACAAATCGAAAACGATCGCACGTAGTGTTCGATATACGCGTTTTAGCGAAGTCGGCGGGCGATGTTTGATGCCTGTTTACAGCAGCAAATTGTGCAGAAAGTGTGCATGCAGAAATATTTCGTGAACATACGATGCGTAATTCGGAAACGAAAAAAATAGTTGTTTTTGAATAGCAGAATAGAAAAATCCGCCACTTGGTAGGATGGAACATTAAAGAAGTAAATGCATCAATGCACAAATCAACGAAAGTCCACTTGAGTTGACCTATCCTGGAGTGATGCACAAAGTGTGCACTGATTTTGCCATTTTGTGTGATTCCATGATCCCACATTTCCAAAACATGGCTCTATAAAATCGTCGAATTCGTAGCGAAAACATTTGTCGCCCATACATTTCCATTTGTTTTCCATGAACCTGTAACTTCATTCTGTCAGTAACCACAGCTCGCATTACTTCAACTCTTTTTTATTTTTTTTTATCGAGCTGACGTAGGCTACAATTCAGTGCTGCTTGTTTTCTGCGTCTATGCGCTCTCCCCGTTTCGCCGATTCTCTCGTCTTCTATGATTATTACTACCTTTATCGCTCTTGAAGATTTACAGTCTGTCCGTTGACGTCTTTTCCATCTGGGAGTGCCTTGCTCTCCCGCGTTTTGTCTTTGAAATGAATCTTATCTCTGACGCACTTTTGCATATCGCACATTGTGCACCCGCGCTATCTGCTGAAGTCCAGATGGGTAGAGTGCTGCAAAGGATGGCAATCACTTCTCGGTGACATCCGTGACCAAAGTAGAGAACGGGCAGGTCAAATTCAATAATGCGCCCAGTGCACCCTCATTGCGGAAGTGCCACTTTGATACGTAGTATTGCACAGATATAGTCCGTAACAGATCCTCAAAGTTCCCCGAATTTTGCACAGGAACTCTAGGCGGGAATACCATCTGATAAGGTGCTTACGTAGATGGCCATAGCAAAAATAGTATTTGCTTGCGTTTGCAAACGATAAGAGCCCTTGTGACGCGCGTAAATTACGTACACATTACCGCTCCTCCGGGTGCTTTGTTCTCTTGAATAATCACTACACACTGATTACAAGCGATAGCACGGTTTTCTCCCCTACTGTCACCCTGTCTCTGACGCAAAAACACACTCACCTCGTGCGTAAGCTGGCTGGTTATTGGGTTATTGAGGGGCGAGAGGGTTTGGAAAGATTGCAAAATTGCAGAAATTAATCAGACAACAGCCTGGTCCCCGCCTGAGACGGCCACTCACTAGTGTCAGATCTAATCTTGAGACGAGTGGTTATGTTGAAGCGAGACGAGATCTCTGTTGACATTAGACCGATCTTATAAAGCGCAAGCTCCGTTGCTTGTCGTCTATCTTTTTCGATCTCGTGAGATGCTCTCAACTTATATTTAAACTCCCATAAAATTCCATATCGGTGGTGAGAGAAGTGCAAGAAAGAGGGATAGCTTTTCTCTGTTACACTCTATAAAGTCCCTGACCGCTTTCTGGGTGTTCGATACCCTGGGATTTGTCTTGTGCACTCCTCTTTTCTCTTGATGCTTGGCTTTTGAATAGCCGCCCCATTCATTTTCGTTAGGCCGTCTGTCTATGCACCGCTCGCTTTATAATTCATGAGTTGTTCTCCATTCGTCCCTCTAGAACAATCATTTTGAGTGTGGGCGAAATTGGGGTAATTCATTCTTATTTTGCAGCAACTTTATTGTTTGTTCATAAAATGTTTGATAAGAATAGATCGGAAAACAACGAAAATTCTTGGAATTCGTCCAGGAACTGGTCAAAAATCCGCCGAACCCGAGCTTGTTTTCTTTCGTGAAGTCCGATTGCTCAGATACAGACAGAGATCGAGGGGCGATTTTTGAACAAACGTCGGGGAATTTCGGGCGTGTTTTCGTAGGATTTGAGCGCCTGTTCAGTATTCCGTGCACGATTTCAGATTTGAGACGAGAATATATAGAACAATTAAATTAATCGAGCAGGGGTCACACGCCGGAATTTATTGAGGAAGAATAACATCATTCGATGTGTGAAGAAACTCCCACAATAAAAATGGAGAGTCCCTACTTATCTGTTCTACATCCAGAATGTACATTGTTTACGGAGATAACTTTGCTCTCAGTCATGTGAACTTCTTTCCCAACAGTGTTTACGGGGATAATTTCGTGGAATTAAGTGAAACGTATTCCTGTCATTGTTTGTATTGCGCAAAGTCACGAGAATTGTTTTCCACAGATCTGCGAAGTCAGGGGGAGCAGCCACTTTGTTTTTATTGTACTCCCGAATTCTGCGAGGTGTTTTCTAATACTACTTCACTGTTCTCTGCTTCTAGGACTTCATCGATAATTTTTAGAATGGATTTTTTTTTGGAAAATTCGGGTTTCTTCTTCTTCAAGATTGTTTATTCTCTGATACTTACAGCACAGAAGAAACGATCTTTGTTACGGCGCTGTACTCTCCCCGCACTCCCTGGCATTTAGCTTCTCCCCAACAATATTTATCCCCAGCCCGGTGCGTTCTCATTTCGGCGCGTGAAAAAAAAGAAATGTCGCTCGAAAGGCGCAACAAAAACAAGAAGAACGTACTGTGTTCTTTTCCGAATCTCGCCGACAGCTCTCTTCCCTCGCAGTTATTTGATTTGCCCTAGGAGGTCCGGACCGAAAAATTCCCCGAAATTATTAGCCCTCCCCCCGAGCCGCAAGGACGAAAACAAAGATTTCTTCCTCCATTGGTTGACGTTCTTTTCGCTGGCCAAATTTGATAAAGGTTCGTCTCCAAAACCAAACGGAAATCAATTTTCCTAGTCTCTATTTTTCTGGAAAACTATCAGTTTAGCATTGCATTTTTTTATAGAATTAGTACTGCTCGCTGTTCCACTGAAATCTCATAAAACGCGTCTTTCTATCGCCATTTTGCTTCCTGCGAGGAGATACTGAGATCTCGCAGTTTCCCTACCAATCTTTAGGAGATTTCGAGAGATCTTCAAAACAGTTTTTCGGGATTTTCAATCACGTTCCGTTTTGTGATAAATGTATTCTCGCTTGGTGAAAGCGGAATCTCTTTGGTTTCTCGCTTGTCGTGGAAAAAAGCAGTCGTCATCCCATTGGTTCGTCGTTTCTTTTCCTCTTTTCTTCCCCTATCTCTTTCCACGTTTTCACGGCCCCCTATAAAAGATGTAAAGCGTGTGTCGTCGTTAATTTGGTGTGTGGAGGAAAAGAAGGATGAGGAGGCAGGGGAACTATACAAATTTGGTTTCTTTTACCGACTCTCTCTCTTTTTTGGACTTCGAACATTCTGCGAAGGTTTCAAGATCTCGTTCACGAGCAGGGGCCCACCACTCCACTCTATTTTGCTCTATTATTATCTCTGTTGACTGAATTTCTATTGACTAGTGAAAGTTCCGGCCGGGTTCGTAGCACATCTCCATACGAAATAGGCGGGTTGTTTTTCATGCGGACCCGTCGACCTTCTCGCCTGTACTCTGTTGCTAGTCTATCTCTCTCGCAATATGAGCCAGACAGCCCGATATGAAAAATGTAAGCATCTACAACCCATTCGTCTCGCCTAGGTCTCGACTAATAGAGTATTCCTGCTTGTTGATTCGCAACCAATCGTAGACAGGAGACTGTAGCGCCGTTTCGTGACTTATTGTGCTTGATTGAGAGAAAAAATTTCGTTTATTTGTATTTTGTGATACAACGATACTGACTATCTTTGTTAGTCAACAAAAATGAATTCATGTGATGTATAGTGAAGTGATCTCCACTTCGTATTCTCTGTTCACTTCCAACACAGCTCGAATTTCACCGTGATTTCGTCCGTTTTTTTACGTCTTTCTCTTTCTCTTTCAACGCGCACACATCTGGCCACTTTCCTCTCTCACTGCGAAACGCCTCATTTTCCGTATGGAATCGCCCAGATTTCAACGCCGATTCCCTGATTTATGACCTACCCACCCGTTATTTCTCGAATACATTCATGGAATCGGAAATATATCTCGCCCACCTTGTGGGCGTCGTGTAGCATTCATTATGCATTAGCTTGGTGGTTGCAGTGCACCCTATACACTCAGAGCGCAAATACTTACTCTAAGTTTGAAATTCGGGTTAATTATTGGATTTGATCCCTTCCGAATTTCAAAGTTTACTCTATGACTATATTTAGTTCGCTATTGTAGCGCACTTATCCAGAGACACGGATTTTCGATATTTTTGGAATAAATAGTCAGGAAAAGTCAATAGGATAAATTAGTAGGCGAATATATGTCTCGTTTCATGCGTGTTAGTGAACGTTCACAATTGAATGCAGTTCCACTCCTCCACCATCGTATTTTGTTATGTGACACACACACATGCGTTTCCTATTGTGCGAATCGAGCAAAATATATTTTATTGTGCAAGCCGGGCGAGATCGCTTGCAGAAAACATGCCTCTTCTTCCTGGTGTCCGAAGTTTGCAAGGCTTGCGTTTTTGAAGCGGCGAGACGTGAAAATCACGAGATTCCGCCGGTTTTCAAGACAAGAAAAAGACGCATGCGCCACTGGGGAATTGTGCCCCGGGCAGCGCATTGTCTCACTCGTCTCGGGGGGGGGACGCCGAGAACAAATGGTGGTTCAGTTTCCGCTTTTCCGCAATTTCCCAGAGCAACGAGGAGAGAGGTGAGAGGCATGATTGGTCCTTTGTTCGAGTGTGGACTCTTCCACAGAATACTGAATTCTGAAGGATCACCGATGAGAGGTCGGGAAGAAAATGAGGAAAAAACGACTGTTTGTGAGGCATTTCCTTCAACAACAAAAAATTCGGTAGGCGGGGTCAAGTCAATAGTCTGTTCAAGGAACAAGCGAATAGCGGAGAGAGAATAGAGAGTAGGCCCCATCAAACTTGACTGCCCGTTTCTTCTCTTCCTTCCTCATCCTCTTCGTCTCTCTAGAGAACAGAAGAGAGAGAGAGAGAAAAAAGGATGCGAGATTGCATTATCTGCTCTCGGCGATCTATACTTTGCTCTCCACAAGAACTTCCCGGTCCTCCAAGACCGATTTCCCGAAAATATGCAAATGCTCATCTATTATTTTCATATATTCTTCCTTGATCCGTGTTACAAATGCGAACCTGCAGCCCATTTTCTCAAGAATTCCACGCAATTTGCAAAAAAACGCGTTTTCGCTCGCGGTGTTCCAAACAGCAGGAAAATCCGCTTCCGCAGTTTAGAGGTGGTTCCGTGCAGCGAAGTAACACTTCCATTCCGCTTTTCCCGTTGAGAATGCGGGGAAAATTCTTCTTAAATTGGTGGGTAGGAGAGGCTTCTGCTGTTTTTTTCTCTGTTTGTGCCTTTTTCTCCCTGTTCCTACCGTTCTTTACTTCCCTGAGCGCGTATACTTCCGTAAACTTGTGTCGAAGCAGAAAGCTAAAAATACATGAGCTTGTCTGTTTAAGATTTCGGAACCCCTCAATTTTTATTTTTATTCACCGCTTCGACTTACAAAATTTTCGAAAGTTATTTACCATAATAAAACTTATAACAAGTAATGTTTTCCCTCACGCGTCGTTTTTTAAAGTTTTCCCACCCATTCTTTTAGATTTCATCCATCACTTCATAAATCATAGCTCACAATGATTGCGTGGGCAGCGCGGGAAAAGCCTCTTTCCCAGAATTGAGGCCGTTGTTGCAAATATTTTGGTCCCAATTCGCCAGTCATTTCGCCCCCAGAAGTAATGTCCGGCTGATCCTCTCTCTCTCTGTCTCTTGTTTGGAATTGGGAAAGTAGCGGGGGAGAGGGCGGGATCCACAGAGCACATTGAGTTGCCTGCATTCCAGGAATGTCGGTTCGGAGTAGAGCATACCCTCTGGAAGTCTCCTTTCCGTTAACTACCTGCACCTTATATGGCTTATGGCCGAACTATCACTAAAGCATATTTCTCTTTCGTCATTTATTATACTTTCTATACGAGAAGACAACGGATTTGAGGAAACAGGGCACCGTCGTTAATCACACACTTTTGTTTTGTTTCCATCCGATGGTGTTTGAGACCTTCAAAATAATTAACCCCGGAAAATCCTTGAACACTCTTGTCGTCATTTGCCGTTTCACAACTGTGCAAAAGGTCATAAGAACCGAGGATTGTTTAGAAGCCCTCTTCACTATTTGGTTGTCTTTTTTTAAAAGTTTAACAAGTAGGATAATACTGACAATTAATGATACGAAACAAATTGACTTTTCCGGATATTTCGCTTCACAACTGTGGAAAGGTCGGGATGGATTAGTCATTTGGCGCGCGTTGGGTGACATTAGTTTGCTGATGATTAGCGCTAGCATCTCTCACTTTCCCGCACGTTTCCGGCCTTTGCAAAACTTTTCCCCAGAGACTAATCAACCTCGCATCCTTTTCCAGTTATGCTTGCAACAACATCTGATATTATTTGAAACGCGTATGTTTTGTGTTGTCGCCTCTCTTTGTCTCATTAAGGGAGTGGGTGTTCCCGCTCATTGCTATATTTTTTTACCGAGATTACTCATCCTCTCATTGCTCGCCTTCTTATTGAACAGCGCGCTAAGCACTCATAAGATGAAGAGAATGAGAGCAAAGACACTCGAGATTCGTCGACCCTCAAATCTTTCATTGTCAGCGGTTGTCCGTTATATTCGTTTTTCCCAAGATTTTTGACCAAGCACTGATAGGGCAGCTGTGAAAGCAACGCTGGGAATCTCACGAATTCAGTGATAACAATATCACAATTATCCCATCTTCCCCCCCCCGGTACTATTCGTCATTTTCCCGTAACTACGAGGAGAGGGAATATAAACTGAGTCTCCGCCCAAATTATATCACACATTTTTCTTTTCACCAAATGTTTAGTTTTTTTATTCTCTTTTTGCGAAGTCTCGTCATTTTCCGCTCAAGCAGATGTACACTCAGAGAAATGTATGTCATATATGGCTCCTGAACTGCATTTGTATGTCATATATAACATACAGTATTTTATATATAACATACAAACGCAGTTCAGGAGCCATATATGACATACATTTTTCTCTGTGTAGAATGAAGGGAACACTAGAGATTCACAGAGTCATAGCTCCACGTCTAGATTACATCATAACAACTACATTTTTTTCTATTTTATTATTTTTATATGGTAATTTTCTTTATCATCTCACGCGCCGTGTTCCGTTTGACGATTTTGCAAGGGTGAACGAGGGAACACACACACGAGAGGTCCTCTCGCAGATTCATAGCATAGGATTACATCACACACTTCCCTCCTCGGTGGACTGACTAAGTGGCCCGAGGCATAAACTATGGAGTCAGTCATCTGCTCTCTCTCTCTCTCTCTCTCTCTCTCTCTCTCTCTCCTTGCGTATCCCCTTTGACCCCGCGACTCCCTCTCCCCTCCCTCTGATTTTGTGTAGTGCGAAGTCGGCTTGAACTCACCGCCTCTACTTTCCTAATATTTCCTATTGTCCGCTTTGCATTTACTAATCGGAAAACAATTTTCCGTGGTACGGCATTTGTGCAATATCGATTGATTTCAGAATGATCAAGCGCAAACTGCAAGATCTCACCGCCTGCTGCGCCTACCAGGTCAACTTTTTGCATGCAAAAGGTAAGTTTTTCGATCATTTAAAATTATTTTTTTCACTAATGATGACATAAATCTAGCGAAAAAACATTGAAAACTGGTATATCATTTATCTTCCACCTCTGACTGACCTCCGAGCGTATACTTTTCCGTGACTTTTCCCACCAGGATCTATCTCTCCCGTATCATCTCCGTTTTCCCTCAGCGATGGATACTGAAATGAGATACTTCTCCTGATGATAGGGAGGGAAGAATCGCCGCACGTAAAATATATGTGATGGGGAGTGTGAAATTCGTAGCAGCAGGAGAAGTTCGGATGCGATCATACTCACTGAACATTTCTTGAATTTTTGCCTGTAAAATAGATTTCCGAAGTGATCTTTGAAAACAGAATTAGAACACACTTCACAGAGCACTTTTGAAACGCGTTTGGATGTGTTTGTACACGTTATTTAGAGAAGTAGTAGCTTCTGAACACTTTCCTCCTGCCATTCAGACCATTTATCTCTCCTCTCTAAGCTCTGGGGAACCACCCACCCTGATACTACCGCAGTAGTTGATAGATAGAGGCGAAAACACACACTGGCGCTCTCTCATTTTCACACGCTCTCTTGTCGGCTAGGGCGACGAGAGAGCACGTGGAATGGAGAGGAGTAGAGAAGCTCTACGCCCGACACAACTACACACGCACGAAAACAATGGAAAGCGCGCTGTTCGAGAGGGGGGAGAGGTTCTATAATTTGGCGGCGATTATCTCTCCGGAAACTATAAAACGGCTAGGAGAAAATTGGCAAAGCGCCAAAAAATGATGAAAATTTATAATTTATGGATGTTTTCAGTGCACGACTGGCGCGAGTTCCGGCGGCAATATGAGGTGTGTGAGGAGATTGGCAGAGGAGGATTCGGAGTCGTCTATGCTGGTTTGTAGTTTGATCTCTGATGTTTGTCATTTGATCTCTGATTTTTGTAGTTTGATTGTGATGTTTTTCATTTAATCTCTGATTTTTGTAGTTTGATTGTGATCTTTGAAATTTGATCTCTGACCTTTGCAGGTACGCGAATTTCCGACGAGGCCACGGTGGCGATCAAGTTCATAGAGCATAGGCACGTCCGCGAGTGGACTGTGGTACGCATTGTTTCGAGACTGTGTTTAGAAAACTTCGGGAAGCTTTCGAATTTTCGACAAGCGAGCTTTCTTCAGCTATCGAGCGTAAGTATTGCAGGCCGGCTCCCATCTGATTCCCTCGGAGGTTTCGCATCTCGAGGTGTGCGCTGACGTGCCCGGCTGCATCAAACTGTACGACTGGTTTGCGAAGTGAGCATGTTGTTTATAGTTAATTTGTCTTTGGTTTTTGCTTATTATTTTCATGAAAGGTCAGCAAAATGCCATTGAATAGTTGATTAGTGCTTCATTTTGAAATATGGTTGGCACATAATTGAATCTCAAAATGTTGAGCCACCTTTAAGAACGTGAAAAATACCAAACCAAATTACGAAATCTAAATATCGAAAAATTTCGAAATATTCATTTAAAATTGCAGCTCGAAGGGGTTCGTTGTCGTGATGGAGCGACCAAAGGAGTGCTGCGACGTATTCGACCTCGTCTCACGATACGGTAGACTGGACGAGGACACCGCCCGATCGATATTCCTCCAGGTACCGTAGTCCTATTCCTTACCGATAACCACCCATCTTCAAAGGTAGTCGAGACCGTCTGCCAAATGTACGCGCGACACGGGCTCATCCATCGCGATATTAAGGTGAGTACTTATTTTCTGGAGTAAGTGATCACTGATTACGGTAACTTATGTATTACCGATTTCCACCTTTCCAGGACGAAAACATCATCGTTAGCATGGAAACGGGCGAGGTGCGACTGGTTGATTTCGGTGCGACCGCCGCAGCTGAGAAGGCAGTGAAGAAGGAGTTCCAGGGTGAGCAAAAACTGCTTCAGCTTCTGCAAACTTATATTATCGACATTTTATCTTTGAGAAGCGCGCGACATTTTTTCGTTAGTTCATGACTTGCAATGAATTAGGTTTCATCGGTTTTCCCCCTTAGTAATTTCATCTTGAGTATGGACAGATTGAAATGATGATGAAACAAATGTTGAAACGGAAACCACTTCTTTTTCGAACAATTGATTTATTCAAAGAATGGTAATTTCAGGCACTAGATCGTACTGTCCGCCCGAATGGTTCCGAATGCTACAGTACCTGCCGCTGGAAGCGACATCCTGGTCAGTAGGGTTTATTGATCTCACCTCACTCAACCTGTTAAAAAGGTTTTATATATATAGGCAAAATTGACGCCTGCAATTGACCACTCATCAAT
This sequence comes from Pristionchus fissidentatus, assembly GCA_036245785.1. NCBI lineage: Eukaryota > Metazoa > Nematoda > Chromadorea > Rhabditida > Neodiplogasteridae > Pristionchus > Pristionchus fissidentatus. Next base: position 435,575 of record BTSY01000003.1, on the reverse strand, counting down.
CGATATTTCTCAGGTCACTCGGTGTCCTCCTGTACATTCTTGTGACGGGCTCGCTTCCCTTCAAGAACGAGGTCCAGGCGTGTCTCGGTTCCATAAACTTCCCGAGTTACTTGAGCAAAGGTGAGTGTTTAAGTCATAAACAATTTTCAAATCTTCAAAATATTATAGTTAAGTATTCATTACTATACATTTTCAGAACTGTGTCAACTAATCAAGCGATGCCTCTGCACAGTTCCCACACAGCGAGCGAGTCTACTGGAAATCAGAGGTGAGAACTGAGATCTTGTTCAAATACCAATTAATCCGCACTAGAAGTCAGGAAAAAAACAAACTTACGCCATTGAGAGCTATTTAGTAATAACAGTAACTATATTATGATCTGTAGGCCACTCATGGCTCTCCCATCCTCTTCCTATCTACGAAGAGACCTTCCAGGAGTACCTCGATGCCAAGCTTAAACCTAGTAAGTTCATTACTCAAAGGATATTATTTATACACATTTCCTGATGTATTACTAGAAATCTATTTGCACTATTTCGAAATCACGCGATAGAACATCAACATCGCAGAGACGATAAAGAAACCGCTCAATCGTGACCAGTCGATGGAGGAGAACCGGCTGCTCGAGGACCGCATTATAGTCGGAGAGGAGAAGGACAGAAACGAACGGTAAGTTACGCTTTCTTTGCAACTAAAAGTTGCAGAAACGATATGTTTCAGAGGTTATTCTAATGAGCATTTCAAGTTTAACATGTAGTAGAATCACGGAAGCGCGCTTGAACAAAATTTAAGTACATTCTACATGAAAAAAAAAATTTCTAATTAAATTTTTTAAAGCGAATCAACAATTGGCGACGACGATTGCCGAATGCGACGCGAAAGTACCGAGTATTTGGAGGCATTCACTAGTCTTCCGAGACTCAATTCGAGTGAGATTTTAGATTTTATAACTTATTTGAATATTATTCAATATTCAGTCATTATATGGTCCTAGGCTTGCAGTCCATAGCTTCGTATCCCACGTTACGGGCATATATTTTTCAGTTGAAACCTAATCCAAACTACTGATCCTGTTAAATCCATGGTACCATTGCAGGTACCGATTGCCTTGCTCGTTTGGCGTCCAAGTACGACAATGTCTCCGCATCTTCCCTTGCTGATTACTTCTCTCTGTCATCATTTGCGACTGCCAACGAATCCTTCAGCAACATCCATGATGAATGTGAGGCGGCCATTGAGGAACTCAGCGAGTGCAGGTGAGATTGTTTTTTAAAATTAATTAATTTTAATGTTTTGATTATTGCAATCATTAAAGCTCGAATTCGTTTCTTTAGTTGTTTCTCTGCTGATACATTTTCGAGAACTTTTCAGAGTTGTTGAGAGGTTCTCGTTTTCGGCTAAATATATTATATAAAATAATCGTAAACAGAAAATCCACGTAAATTCCGAGTGAATATTGATCGATTGAAGAGATCTGATTACCGTATTCCTCCTACTTGCAGTTCCCGTTTGGCCAAGGCCCGATCCCTCTCTGCCTACTCTCTTTCTCGCCGACGTCGATCGCTCCTGCCAAGATCCTCCTTCGAACGGGAATTGGATACTGTAGAGGAGACAGATAATGTGAGTAATTGATTCCCTGAAAAAAAAGGAAACCGCCTTATCGTATTTTTGGCATCTTCTTTTTGGCATCTTCTTTTTGGGGTAATATCGGTTCTCTCCTATTCATCCTTATTGGTATTTATAGAATCAGTGCTTTCAAACTTAAAAAAAACTTTAAAAACTATAATGGATTGTTTCAGTCCCTCCTCGAGGATGCTCCTCTGCTCCCCTCAGCCTCTTTCGTTGCCTCAATCACCGAATCTTTCTCACTCCCGCCTAATATCCTCGCGGCAATGAGAGAACGCGCGCCTTCGCCCGATTCGGAATTGGTAAGCGGCCGAATCCCGAAGGGATTGTTTGAATACGGTATCGGGCTGCGCGCCAAGATCGATTGAAAACTGACTCTTCTACAGATAATACTAAATCAATTGTTCCACAAGGCAAAATTAAATAAATTTTTTTTTTGAAGGGCTACTCCAACAACTCGTTCTACCGCGACACTCCTCCGCCTTCTGACGACGCATCCGACTCTTGTCCAGTACCGCCCTCTCCCGCCCCAGTGTGGTCTACCACCGCCAAGCCGCAGCTCTCACCACCAGCTATCACGTACCGAAGGAGATTCGAGCAGGCCCCGCCCTCACCCGCACCGCGACCGAGGTGATTATTTTATTTACTTTAAAATAATTTTAATTTCGGATTTTGCTCTCTCACAGGTTTAAACGAACTCAATATTTAGTAATCAATTACTGAACACAACTTTTGTATTTAACTAATTAACATTTTTTAAATGTCTTTTTCGATTTCCTCTCACTGATTAGCGTCAAAATATTGTAGCAGAAGTTGAAGTAAGCGACTTTCGAATTTAGAATATTCCAGATTCTCTCTGGAGGTGGAGGCGCCTGTCAAAGTAATCTCTCGCATGCGGCCACTCTTCGTGTCGGAGGCTCCGCCCACGCTGCAGGTCTTTGCTGCGCCCGGCTGCTAAGCTGAATTATTCTCTGCAAACAATGCATAAGCAGCAATTCCCGCTTTCCCTCCCCATTCTCTCTTAGTTGTGTCAACAGACCTATACTGATAGACAGACTCATTAAATCCTTAATATGTAGCTCCGATTATTGTTCCATTCTTTTTTTTCCACGATTTTGCAGAGTAGCCCCCTAGCTTTAGTTCTTTTCGTACATTGCCAAAAATACAGAATTTATCCGGGTAGACGAAACGATTTTCTGTTCCGTCAGTTGAGGCCAAGCTAAAAAGTGACTTCCTGTTTTTAGCGACATATCGATCGACTTTTGATTGTTCCACTGAGATCTTCGACACTGTGTGTTTTCGTTTTTTCCTTTATTGGTTTTAATATTGCTTGTGAAACAAGTACGGGATGTAACTATTGTGCATGTAAATCAAACTCATCGATTATTTGTTCGAGTTTTATTCCTTTTCGAGTGCTATTGTAACGTAAATGGTTCTAAAATAGCAAGATAAATCATATTCTATTTATTTCTTAATTGGATACCCAAAAAATAATTTAAGCTTTGAGTAATTTAAGCTACATTGGCATCTCAACGAAACATTGATAGCATTGCTCTCTCTCTCATATCATCTCACTCATTACGTCGATATATGTTATGGTCAGGTCTAGATCGAAGCAAGAATAGTGTAATGAAAAAACAAAAAGAATAGATGCATTTCAACATTGTTTGGTCGATATGATGTTCTGAACAAGGGTGTGCAAAATTTCCCGGACGGTTTTCCCGTTTCCCGGATTTTACCGGATTTTTCTGGAAAATACATTTTCCGATTTTCGCGAAAAAAATCCGGGAAATCCGGGAAATGTTGCACTTGTTGTTTTCTCTTGAAAATGGAGAAAATGGGGCCAAAATAGTATTGACAAACTTCAATTTACCTAATGAACGCTTATTCACAGAAAATCGATATTCTTGTCAAATAGAAATTTTTTTTCCAGTATTGTTCTCTGTCTGTTCATCTCTTACATTTCAAGTTCCTACCCGACAGATGCAAGTTCGATTCCGCCCGCGGAATAGTCTTTTGCTGATTTTTCTAAACATTTTAGCGGAGTAAAATTTTGTTTGTGCACAGCAGTAATCATTTTTGAGCATTTTAAACTTTTAAACGGATATGTATTAGGGATGGCTAGTCAAGCAAGATAGCAAGATCTTGTTGGGAAATCGCTCATTTACATCATTTCCCGAGAACTTTGTCGGTGAAGCAAGATTCCCAATCCTAGCAAGAATCTTGCTTCCCAGTCATTTTCAATTTGGCGGCTGAATTGAGGGGTCCAATATATCAAAACTACGCCAATTAGTTATTGTAGACACAGATAATGCGATTTCGACTTGAATGAATTTTCTTTAGCCACCTAACGTGGTCATTTTTCAAGCAAGATTCTTGCCAGTTTCAAGAATCTTGCTTCCCATTCTTCCCAATAATATTCCCAAGTCATTTCCCTTTCTATCCAAGAATAAGCAAGATCATTCTCCACTTTCGCAAGAACTGTACCGGCCATTTTTCTTGCGAAGCCATCCCTAATATGTATCAACGTAAGAAATCTTTACTGTTTTCCCGATTTTCCCGAAATTTCCCGGTTTTCAGACAGGGAAAAATATTTTTCCCGAAAGTTTCCCGAAAAGTGTTCCCGCACACCCTTGGTTCTGAACGAATGGTCGAGTTGGCACTTCCGAGGATCTCGAATGTTCAGTGGAAAAGGTGGGAGGAAGGGAGCGAAGTGAATTGTGAAAATTGAAATCAAGAAGATGGAAAATGAGCAGTCACCTAGAAAATAAATATTATTTATCAGGGATTCTTAATTGCTCGAGATTGATCATTCTGAAGCCAGAATCCGTTGTTGAAACTACTTCGAAAAAAGATAAAGTGCGAAACATTTTTGTTTTATTTGCGCTTTTTGATCACTGCGCCAAATGAGCGAGAGTGAGTTTCCTTTCACGATCTTTTATCCCCTTTCTCACTCTCCACTAGTGTTGTTAGATGGAATAATCCTATTCCCGAATAACAAAGGTTATTCGCGAATAACAATGCATTATTCGCGAATAACCCTTTGTTCTCACGAATAGAATTATTCGATCTAACAACACTACTCTCCACCATTCTTGTTACTTTGATGTGCGGATGTATTTTTGACCAAAATTGAAAAAAGACACAAAAATGGAGAAAAATGCTTCGAACTCTCTTCCTCATTCGTCAAAAAAAGCGATCATAACACGAATTTTTCGCTAATGCATCCCCCAAATCACAACAAACTTCCTCTCGAAAACACTCCTTTGTAACTCTCTACCACTCCACCCGCTCTAAGTTTCTCTCCCTTTCTCTGTCTCGGCACCGCTCTCTCTTGCCACAAGAGTGCGACAGTCGAGTAATGATCTCTTCATTTCAAGCGCTCTTTGCGCTGGTCGGTGGGTGAGAGAGTGTGCAGAATGGAGAGGTCGTTAACCGTTCTTCATACACTCTCTTGTCTCTTTGAGCGGAGCCGAGCAATTCAGCGACAAGTCAGTTCGATCTCTGCGCGGTCAGTTACTGCCTCTTTCGTGTTCATAAATGGCGCGGTTACGGGTCGGACTTGCTGCATGGCTGGCCGTGATGCAGCTGCTGCAACAACTTCCTGCTGCAAGCTCGCAAGAAGACCCCTGTGCTGCAGCGCCCAATGAGGCTGCAAAGATCGTCTGTCGACAGCTCAACAAATGGGATGCAAATGCACGAGTGAGTTACTTTTTGTTTTCACATTTCAAATACTATTATTTTATATTTTTTCATATTAATGATACCGTATTGACATTTTTCTGTCGTCTTTAAAAGAAAAAAATTGTTTTTGGTTCCACTTTGATCTCAAACCCACGCAATTCTTTCCCATTTCACCAAACTCTTCGTTTTCGAGAGAACAATGACTGGACTAATCTATCGTTCTGGGGAAGATACGTTATCATGGGATAGTATTCTTTTCACACAAAAAAGTATATATCGCGCGATTGAAGTGAGAAAATTTTATTGATGAGTGTGCTGATGCGAATAGATAAGAAAAACATTATTAGAAATTTAAAAAAAATTCATTTGATATTGTTCAGACATTGGCATTGTTCTATCTCATCTATCACAGACAAAGACATACATTACGTCACTGCCAACTTTGCGAGGCGCAAAAACGACTATCACTTGCTCCTTCACTCGTCACTCCTTTGTTTCGCTGCACCCAAGTAGTGTTGGCCTAATGATCTCTGCGCGTCGTAAGATTTTCCGATCAAGCGCAGCGTTCCACTGCCTGCTCAGTTCTCGATAACGGGGGTCAGAGCGTGTAAACTTGTTGCTCGCTCCCAAATCATTTTTCGAGTTAGGACTCACTTGCTGCAAACAATCCCACAAGAAAATTGTATTTTTTTAAATGGTTTTACTAAGTAAAGAATTAAGTTGTAAATACGATCAATTATTGCTGCAGCAAGCCTCAACAAAGAAGGCGATCGCTCTTCCGCCCGGCGCCATGGCCGGATTCGCCGCCGAATTGGCGCCAATTGCCGCCTCCATCTACCAATGCCTGGAAATAGGATGTATCTGCACGTATTTGAGAGGTTGTTTTTTATGGCACACTGTAGTTATTTGATAACTATACGGTGGTCTTTAGCTGTAGAAATTAGAAAGCTACCATTAGTGATAAGAGCCAACGGTAGTCAAATACTCCAAGTGAAACATGCCTGATTATAATTCACAAATATACAAATTATTCAGGATCGATCAACAACGGTGCATGCACGCTCTCCAATGGGCAGTCCGTGAGGAAGGCAGTCAGGTAGGTGCAATTTTATTCCATTCCGAAAAAATATAACATTGTAACAAAATGTCCAAAAAACATAGGTGCACAGAGTAAAATAGAGCTAGGGAATTATTCGACTACCATGGAATACCTCCAGAAAGTACTGAGACGAGTTGGCAAAAAACCTCTCGTTCTTGCGCATTCACTCGACCCCTGACCCCTTTCTGGAGGCTTTAACCTCGGTGTATTTTCAAGGAAGGAGTACAGAGCGATGAGCGACGACGAGAGGGAGCGTCTGCATCGAGCACTCAATGCAATGAAGAAGAATGGAGAGTACACGGTCAGTTCGCACCAAGAATCAAATGCCTCACCACTACACCTCTATCGATTTATATTCCACAGTACTCTGTTCATCTACCGTACTCTCTGTCCAGAATCTCGCGCGCATTCACGCCGAGCAGACGCGCGGTGGAGCCGCACACTCCGGCCCCGCCTTCCTGCCCTGGCACCGAGAGTACATCAAGCGGTGAGCGACGACTTTTCAAAGTATGAAATTTGTATTTAGAAGAACTGAACTATTTCTTTCAATGGATGCTAATTGCGATTGGCCTAACTTCAAGATGTTCGATTCGAAGTCAAATACGTCTACAAAATTTTCATTTGAAGTGAAATACATCAATAAACATAATGTTCTTCTAATTGCGGTTTTATATAATAGCTTGGAGTAAGAGTTGAAACTTTCAGAGTGGAGCTGGCGATCCGTCAGATCGATCCCACTCTCTCCCTTCCCTATTGGGATTCCACACTTGACGGAGTTTTGCCGCGCCCCGCTGACTCTGTTCTGTTCACTGACATCTTTGGAGGTACAAAAACTTGTTTTTGGGAGTAAATAGCGAGCATAGAACTCTTCGCGGTTTATGTCCGGCCAAGACAGAGTGCGATATGAAGAGGATAGCTCCGATTTTATAGCCAAATAAATCCTTTTCCTGACTATCTTTGACCTTGAAGCTACCTTCCTGCAGGCACATTTGCCTTGATGTCAGGATAAATCTGTAAATCTGTAAATAAATCTGTATTTGGAGGCACTGCCACCTCAAGTGGAGACGTCCTGAGCGGACCTTTCGCCAACTGGAGAACGCTCGAGGTACTGCATGCATCAGGACATCTTATTTAATTTATGGCAGGATCATTACTGGCCTAGATAGCATCCTTTTGCATTTTGTCAATATTTTTTTCTCTGAGCCGAGCTACAGCTCCAAAGGTCATACAGAAAAGCACAACGTAGTCAATAAGGGAAACAGAAAACAGCACATATTATATATGACCAACACCCTATTAACATTCATTGAGAGAATGCCGTACAAAGAAGTTCATGATTAAGGGACGAGGCAACATACGACGCGCTGTGGGCGCGCAGGGCTCGTGTTTCACTCAGGAAAATATCGATTTTGTGATGAGACAGACTTCCACGGATCAAGTGCTCGCATTTACCGCCCCACAAAGAGTAATTATAGTTTTTTTTCATTGTTCAATTTTCTGTCAAAGCTCCATAAAGGGACGGGCAGAGAAGGAGAGTCAACATTGATCTTTGATCTCTCAGGGCTGTCCTGTCCGCACCGACTTCAACTGTCTCGAGTACACGCACGGCAACGTTCACATCTTTGTTGGAGGTTCATTTCCATTACATGCGAAGCGATACCAACTGTGGTTAACCACTCGAAATATCCTTTGTTCTAGAACAATGGAAGATTAACAATAAACAAAACACTGTTCCGGAACGGAGTCGAAACGCTTTGTTTCGACTTTTCGAGTGGTCAACACTAATACCAACTACGAATAACTCAATTTAAAACGGCAAATTTGTGGAAACGGTACAACATATCTCACTATAATTTGACTTTGTTCATGCAGCATTTTTTTGATTATTTAGGTCGAGATTGTTACGGATCTTGAGAAAGAAAATAATCGAATAAATAAATTACGATAATATTAAAGGTGACATGTTCGACACGGAGACGGCTGCTAATGACCCTCTTTTCTACTTCCACCACTCATTCGTTGACTATATCTGGGAGCAGTGGAGAGTGCAGGTTCAGGTAAGTAACCGTTATTTGCGATTTTGCTATGTTCAAAAATCTTTTACCTAGTCTCGCTTATGCAATTGAGCCTACTGCAAAGTATTTTTTTTTAATTTGAAATGACGAGTCCGTCAATCGCTGGACGAAATTGGTGCTGAGAAGTTTGTACTCCACATTGTTCCAAAAGAATCGCCAGCGATAAACCTGATAAATGGTTATGATTTATGACAAAGCTAGAAAAAATAAACGTTCACTGGATTATCAAAAAAGAACAAAATGATAAAAAAAACCTCCGCCGGCAGATTGAATTCCTCATAATTTACAGGCTGTTGACTGATCATTGTTGCCATACTGGAAAATGTGTACATTTTAATAAATAATAAATATAAATCACACATTTAACCACGAACATCAAATCAAAAGAGAGAAAATATATATCTGAGCAAGACAGGGTACATAATGAAGACATAATGAATGCCAGTAATGAGGAAATGCTAGAGAAAGGCGTTCACTTTGGAGTCATGGCATGGCGCCTTGCCCTAAAGTACCTTTCAGAAAAGATTTGAAAGAGCTGAAAATGAGACGCCAGATATCGATGCAGAAAAGGTATCAACTGTAAGAATTGATGGACCCATGGCGTCCTATCGAATGTGCATACTTTTACAATGGGACACGTTGAAAAAACTGTATCTAGATGGACTGGGATCCCACAGAGAATTCAGTATTAGCACTTGCATCCGTGTACATGATTTGTTGCTTTTCTAATTCATACACTGCTTTCAGCTATTCAAAATTGAGATTGTTTAAACGAAACAAATGTAAAATTACATTGAGAACACAAAGTTATGTGGAAATTGTTGTTATTTGAGAATCGCAATGATCACGAGAATTCGTACCCCTTCGACAATCAACAATGCGCCTCGCCCCAACATTTCTCAGCCTCGATTATGCAGCCATTCGGACCATTCAGGTGGATATTGTGTTTATTTATTGATTTGATTAACAAAAACAACCCCAGAATAATACCACCTGAATGAAAAGCGAAAAAACGGAAAATCTTTGCGTTTTTCTTGAATGAAAAACCCAAAGCGGGAAACATCGGTGAAAAAAGGATAAAATATTGTATTTTACAACATTTCTATTTTTTCAGAAACATGGATGGCCTTTCCAACTCGTACACTGATAATATGTATGAGTATGCTCCCCGACCAACCTGCCCGTCGTGTTCCGGATCCAAGTGAGCGAAGATTACATCATCATTAGGCAAAATCTTTATCGGTGATTTCATCATCACTAAGTAATAGGGCACGCTTGGCAAGAAAAATCACCGCTATTTTTTCACGAAATGATGTTTGAAGATTTCTTGTTTATTTCTTGAAATAAACCAAGAAATAAGCAAGAACAAAGAACCAAGTAATCGGACGACATTTCAGATATCTCTTCTGCGACAACTCACACGGCAACCCGCGATGCGCTGCAAAAGTGAGTGGAAGTTTTGATGATTTAAAAAAAATATTTTTTTGGTATTTAAACAATATCAATTTTTGGATTTTGGATTTTAACACATTTATCAAGAGTAGGCTCTGATGTGCATGGCTGGCCAGTCTTGACTCCTTGCTTGTCTCAGAAAAGTCGGCCCGATTATTCGCATGAAGAGATCTTTCCATCTTGTTGGTGGTCGTCCACGTCGCCGTCTGGGTCGACGTGGACGACCACCAACAATATCAATAGTTGTCGCAATTACACATGTTCAAGTGCCTGTTAGAACATTAGTAGCGAAGAATGAAAAAAAAACACAAGGTTTTCCTGTATCTAAAATGATGCTGATAAATATTATTATTGTTATTACTATTATTATTATTATCATCATCATTATTATTATTATTATTATTATTATTATTTGACTGAAATAAGAGAGCGGTTTCTCAGATTCGAGTGGGCGGAGTTTGCACTGGCTACGCGCGAGGAGAGCAACCGTGCTATCAGGGAGTGTGCCAGGCCGGACGATGCATCGCTGCGGTACGGCACATGATGATTCCATACCTACGAAAAGGGGTCACAGCGAGAGGGTGTGCATAAATGAGAGAGTCCCTCTCGATTTTACTCGCCCTCTTACTCTAAACTCCTTTCCGTCAGATTGACCAGCCTGTGGAATGATGTGACGGAAGTCTGATTACAGTATCGATAGTGTAATTATGATATCGACCAACTAATTATTGCACCAGTAGGACTCTTTGGATTTGTTAACAAAAAATTGGAATAATTATTGTCATAATTCAGACCAACATCGTCACCCGACCCCCCACAACCGCCCGACCCCGGCCGACTCAGCCACCTGCGACAGTACAGGTGAATTGAAATTGGAAAAAAATTACACTTCGGTGAGACATTTTTGTATCCCTTTTGTCTGCGGACTATGAAAACAATTTGAACATAATTATTGCTTGTTGGAAAAAAATATTCATAAAAAGAAGATCGCTCTCGAATGTTTGTGGAAATATCCCTTTCCTCCACTTACAGGATATCTGTCGGTTTGCGTGTGCGTGCGTCCCCCTGGACCAACCTGCACCCAGAACTATGCATAGACCGTAGTGAACGATAGAGAGTGTTGTATTTAACCTCAACACATCCCGGCTAGTTTCCTTTTTATTCAGGAGAGTTGCTTCAATGAGAACGAATGCTGCGCCACGTGGGCGGCGAAAGGAGAATGCACGGCGAACGCCGCTTACATGAGAGATTGGTAGGCGATTACGTCATCGTTAGGCAACTATTTTTCGTTGCTCTACAAAAAGTGGTAGTAGATAGACGTTAGGCAATTGTATTTTGGTTTAATAGTTGTATGGAAAATTGAAACTCAACATTGTGATTAGGGTATCTATCTAATTTAGTTAATTGTGCAATGACAATTCCGCAGGTGTAAGGCATCCTGTAGATCGTGCGTCCCGCGCGCATACACACTGGCGGACGGTGAGTCTCACAATCATTATTATTCATTTAATCTATAATTCCGATAGATAATAAATAATTCCGATATTTAAAAATATTCATGAATTTCCTGAGTAGCATTTGCTGAAAATGTAAATAAAACCCCCGAACACACAGTTCATTGAGGGGTGACTTGCAGATGTGGCTTCTTTCCTGCAGTAATACATGAGGCTAGCAAACTTCGCAGAGCATGGCTATAATTTAATCAATACTTGTTCAGACTGCACGGATCGACACATCAACTGCGCATCGTGGTCTAAATCGGGAGAGTGCACTGCTAATGCGGCTTGGATGACAGAGAACTGCAGGTCGAATATCTTATATTTGATATTTTTTTGAATAGACTAATTGCTGATATTTTGAACCGCGATTCGTTTGGAGTGTGTGCGCATAACTGATCTGCGTTGCACTATGTTATGTTTCACGGGCTCTTTAAAAGTTGAAGATGATTCGGAACGGCAATTGAGCATTATTGCAGACGCAGTTGCAACAAGTGCGGCAGCTCGCGTGCACAGAAATGTGGAGGCGGAGGAGGTGGTGCGTAGATACGTCGTTTACCTGGATTAATGATTGTTCAAAAAGAGTCTATCATTTTCGCGCGCTCTCTCACCACTGACCCCTTTCAACCATGGACTTTGATCTTCAGGTGTTCGCACCACTACGACAACCGTCAAGCCGTCGGATCAATGTGAAAACTCGGATGGATGCTTCAACGAGAACGAATGTTGTTCGGTGTGGGCACAACAGGTGCACTTTTGACCTTTCAATTTTTTATCTGTATAATAGGGATGGCAAAAGAAATCTTCATCGACCGCTCGGGCGCGGCCAATCAAGAGTGGAATTAATCTAGAAATGAGAAATAACCAAATCCAAAGAATCCCTCGGAATCTTTGGCTTCAAAAGTTAGATTCCAAAGGAATCTTTGTGTATAAATAAGTATTTAAACGTAGAAATTTCAATAATATTTGGCTCATATTAAACAGGGTCCTCATAGGAATCATGATACCACAATTTCCTGCTCCTATATTTTTTTTTGCGTATCTGAATTGGAAACTCTGGTGAGCTGGAGAATAGCTGTTGAAATGGTTTGTCAAACACTTTGTGTGGCATGAATGTATTCCAGATCTAATATTTTGACAAAATATATCATTTGAATATGAATGGAACCAAAATTTGAGTTTCTAACACATCATTCCGCAGGCCGGTCAACCTTACAGAAAGGCCTTTGGAGTGAGAGAGAGTGCGAAATTGAGAGGGACTCTCTCACTTTTGCACGCTCTCTCGCTCTAACCCTGGTCTGTACGTTTGGAATCATGTGCTAAGTCTCAACCAACTAGATCATGAAAACAATGTTTGAAGATCTTTAACTAATCGTGCTTGACAATGTTTTCCTATATGCCTGCACAATCACCATAAAAAAATCGCATCAAAATGTTTTATTTGACATTGAGATGATTATCACACAAAGATTTCTTTGGAATCTAGATTCCAAAGGAATCGATTCATTTCGACTCTTTAGACCGCGCGATTCTCCTCGCAAAGATTCAGAATGAGGGGAAAGATTACTTTTGCCATCCCTATTGTATAACCTAGATGAATGTCGTCGGCAATGCGCCCTAGCCCAAAGTCCGTGGATGTTCTGTAAAATGTTTAAAATGTATATTAAAATTATTTTACAAAGGGTTTTCTTTTGATAATATTATTGGTCTTTGTAGCACTAACAACATTAGTTTTACTAACTATTCCAATAATTAATTAAATCGTTTCGTAAAGGGTGAATGCAGTCACAATCCGACGTGGATGGCGTGCAATTGTCGTGTGTCATGTGGCCATTGCTTCCCGCAAGACTACAATTACGGAGGTACTCATAATTTAATATTTAAGTAGATTCAATATCTATAGTGGATTTAGTTACTATGTCACGGATCTCTAAATCGCTAAACCCATAATAGATATTGAATATAGCTTGAATAAGAATATTGAATGTAGATAGAAGGTGAATTTCTTGAATACTTATTGAGGTCATGATCAAGTAATGAGGCTATATGTTTCTGGAACTGCGAATTGGGACACGTTTCAACGAAAGTTCAAAGAGTCAAAGGATTAATCCTTGTTGATTGTTCCTCATGAAAATGGAATACATTCAATAAATGAATTACTGTTCTCAGGTTGTGAGGACTACCATCCGTCGTGTTCCAATTGGGCGAGAAATGGCGAATGTCAGAAGAATCCATGGATGCTCGAGAACTGCAGAAGCAGTTGTGACAGGTTGTCCTAATAATAATTATAATTAATTTCTAAATCAAACCTATTTATTCTCTTAAAAATTAAAGAAAAATACGACACACTGTTCGCTAATGCTCACATCGAAGCAAGTGGTCGAAAAATGTTACACTTGGAATGCGAATTTAAAAAAAAAGTATCTGGTGATTAAAATTCATTCATTAACAGTTGCAAGAATCCGCGACAACTGCGTAATCAGTGCTCGAACGGACGCTCAAATGGAGGGGAGAGGACGAGAGGAGGATGGGGATTCTCACGAGGTTGTACATTTCTTTTTTTGTATTAGTAAAATAAGCATTTCTAAGTCACTCATAGCCTTTTGCCAAATATCCAGTCATCCAAAGGGAATTCGCAGTGTCCTAATATACTTTCGAAGGAGATACAGATGGACAAACATCTAAAAAAGTACCAAAAATTCTCAGATATTGCTGTGCCTAATAAAACTAATATTACCATACATTAGAAAATGCTAACGTCTGTCTGTCTGTCTGTCTTTTTGTTTGTCCGTTTTTTTCCTTCCGTCCGGTCACACTTTATTCTCATTTTCCTTATATTTCGCTTCAAATTCGCTCTATCTTCTCAAAACCTTTTGCATATGATAGGTGACCATAATTGCTTTAAAATTTTACAAAATTTAAATCACCAAATCAATGGCCAAGTGGTTAAAGCGCCCGACATTCAAATCCGACCGACGCAGGTTCGACCCCCGCCGCGGGCAAACCTTTTGCCGCATTTTTCGCAAGTACCGCAAGTGCTCCTGGCACGTTTTTGAGTTCCGTGAAACATGTTTTCACCTGTTTTGCCGAGTTTTAACGTGAAAAATCGAAATTTTCAAAAAGTTCCGAAATGATTCAGAAAGCGTAGGTGATCACTACAAAAATCTTTTGCGATGTCGGAAACGTATCCGAACGTGTTCTAACACGTTTTAACGTTAAAAATCGAAAATTTCAAAAAGTTCCCAAATGATTCAGAGAGCGTAGGGGTTCGCAGGAAAAGCATTTTGCGATGTCGAAAACGTGTCCGAACGTGTTCTAACGCGTTTTAACGTGAAAAATCGAAAATTTCAAAAAGTTCCGAAATGATTCAGAGAGCGTAGCGTTTCGCAGGAAAAGCGTTTTGCGATGTCGGAAACGTGTCCGAACGTGTTCTAACGCGTTTTGCATAGGGAATCAAAGGAAACATCTCTGAAAGTGTTCTAAAAGTTCTGAACGCACTGTATCATGCGTTTCTGTTGTGAAAGGCTCGTGAGGCAGAGAGCGATCGTAAAAAGTTGCCACGGAGCCACGAAGTGGCGTAGTGGCAACTTTTTTCGATCGCTCTCTGCCTCACGAGCCTTTTCCACCGGAATAAGCCAGTACTCTTGGTAGCGATTAACATTCCCCAGTATACTGCTTTAATGTAGCCCGGAGCCGGCTACAGGGCACCCCCTGGACCGTACCTGGAGCCACCTATCGAGCTCCCCCTGGACCGAACACGCACCCAGAACTATGCATAGAGCGTAGTGTACGCATAGAGCGTAATGCATTTAACCTCAATACAACCCCGCTAGTTTCACTAATGCATTTTCGTTGTTACGCCTCGGGCCTAGATAAATTATTCTCATTATTATTATTTTTATTTTTTTAAAATTATTATTATTATTATTATTTTTTTTTTTATTATTATTATTATTCAGGCGGCTGGGGAGGTGACAACGATAATGGTGGAGGAGACGGATGGGGATGGAATGGAGGAAGAGGAGGAGGAGGAGGAGGAGGAAGATGGGGATTCGGAGATTTCTGGGGAAGAAAGAAGAGATCATAATGCACTGACTCTAACGATAAAATATATTTCCTTGATTTGTGCAATGAATTCATGAGTGTATTCAATTTTAACACTGATATAGATACTATGATAGTAACTGCTGCTGAGAAGATTCAATTGGGTGAGTTTCAGCAAATTTTCTTATTAATTCTGGAAGAGGAATGCATTGATCGCACTCATTCCTCATACGTTTCCATTGGAAGCCGAATAATATAAATGATCACTAAACCGCTTCTCTTCACTTTTTCACACACAGTACCAAATCTAAGATTTACCCCCATGGCAGCGTCTTCGATTAATGCATGTGCATGCATGCATTACGATGCAGAGACCGGGCGATTCCGATCTGCCTGACGTATAAAAACATCCTGCATCCACCTTAGAATCAATGTTTGCATTCCCTTGCTTTTTCTTGCGTATTTTGTCTTCTTCTATTATTTTCATTTTTTTTAAAATTTATTGTAAAAATTCGCCCTCTTCAGAATGGCAACTCTCATCAGTCACGAATATAAATTTGAACAGGCGGAGATTGAAATGTTGGATGAGGTAATACAATTAAAATTTTAGGCCATTTTCTTTGCATTATAGTTAGAATTTGTGGAGGATTACCTGCTATAAACCACGATAACCATGACTAGAAGAAAACGAAACGGTTTCGCTTTTGGGAAACGGTAGGAAGGGAGAGGTCAGCGCGTATTCCCTTCCCATCATAGCTCACCACGCCTGAGGCTCCACCCATGTATCCCTATACAGTCCTGTCAGGTTCCCCCTTCAACACGGGGCGCGCAGGGTGACCCCGGGCGCCCCCCGGCAACCCATTGGCTCTAGTAAATTTGGGAACGAGATATTTGATACCCCGATCACTGTTCCATGCCCGCGACGTTCATTGGAATCCGAAAATATTTTTTTCAAAAAATAATAAAAACATTTATTTGCATACAAATCAATTAGAATCTCAGGTCATGTATCTGACAAAGTCATGCTCCGTTTGGACATACCGTAGTTGAGTGCGTGACCGCGCCCTAACACCGATCGGAACTCGTTCATTTCGCGCCGCTTTTGTTTGTTTCTGGTGGTCTTTATTTGTCATTTGATTGTCAATTGTATGCATTTCTTGCTCATATCGATTGCTCGACCTTCAGGCACCCCGAGGAGCCGCATTTCCCGTTGGGGCGAGGCGAGATGTGGCAGCAGAGAGCGAAGGTGCGTTTTGTGTTTACTTTTTCTTCTCTTCTCTCTTGTTAGGAGGCTGGTGGTAACCTATTCAACCTCAGGCGTGCCGTCCCCAGCCAGCGGAAGCCCTCTCGCCGCCCTCTGATTATGTGAGTCGATTCTTGTCTTGTCGTTTACAAACCATACATACACGGAAACTCTTGCGCAAATTTACCGCTAGGACCTTCTTCAATATGCAGGGAACACCACCACAAGTACACTCTACTCTTGCTGCAAACTTGCGGCAAGGGTCGAAGGTGCGCAGAAGGGCAAAATAACTAAGCAAACTTACCGGCATTTTGCTTGATCCTTGACGAACTCGAACTGAGTATCACTTAAGACGCGCGCAAGTTATTTTAGTTTCTCAGTTTGGCAAGCTTCAAGTAAATTGCCTGATACAACAACATAATTGCACTGGTGCTCCCCGCATCTTTAACGAAATAAAGATTTTTGCGGCAAATTTTTCCGTGTGCTTGATAAACTTGAAAACTGCGCAATACATATCGATTTTTGTATATATCCCATGTTATGTTCCGGTTCATAGCGTCATGAAAGCTTGCTCGAAGCAGCAAGCACTTGCTCGCGATGTGAATGTGGTTCGAACCGCCTCTTTTAAGTGATAATTAGTTGTAAAATTTTATCTGCCATAATTATAATTATCGAAATTACTGGTGTTACCGTATTCAATTATATCGATTTGGCTTTAAAATCAGATCCAGACAACAAGTTAAACATGACACGTACAGGCTTTACAGTTTTCCGGGTGAAGGTTACGGTATCAGTAGTATGTAAAATATTTTATCGCTGGATAAATACATATTTCTATAGGGTTGGCTAATAAGTCTTGTCCGTTTTCAATATTTCGGAAAACTCTCTCGCGCTTTCTTTCCAATTGATCCAATTAATTATCTCTAGTATATTCAAATGTAGTAAGTCTTCCTCTTTTCATCGCCCTCTACCTGATGGCTACTAGTTCAATATGGCGACAATGATTTGTGGGCAAAGTGGCTCAGTTAGAGTTCGACTAAACTTTTTTAATTCATAAAAGTTCTATGTTGCGATTAAGTAGGACCGGGTACAATGTATGTATAAGTAGGGTGATGATGACTGAACACACTAATGTCAATGGGAGCAAGGCACCTCTTCGGGCCAATCAATAGGGACGTCTCCAATTTATTAATTGCATGCGAAATATCAAGATAGATGGAATATTTGACATTGTAGCTTTGTCCGGTCGAATTGAATTCTCACTCTTTGTTGGTTATCACTTGCTCCCATCATAGTTATAATAGAGTTACTCATTTTGTACCATATTTCCTCATCTGTAAATAGGATGAAAATTCGCAAAGGACTCAAAATTTGAGACCGAAAATGAGACTTTGAGACTCCCACCAATTTTGAGGAAGAGATATTGTATCAGTTTGGCTGACCATTCAATAGAGAAAGTCTACTAGTATGCCTGATAAATTGGGTATTTATTGATTTAACACTACTTCGACAGGGCACGCAATCAAATAAAGTACTGAAAATAAGATTTTCGATGAAATTCTGCGAGTTTCGGAATTTTTGAATATTTTGTTTCTTAAACAGTTGAGAAGATGGTAGTTGTAATGAACCACTGTGAAAGTGTGACATATTGGCATTGTACACACAGCGCATGATTAGATCTTAATTGCGTCACATTGGTACTCTCTGTGTGAGTTCATCCAGACACTACTTTTTCCGCGCATATCTTATTTGAAGAACCATAATTTCTAAAGTTGAGGCAGTAGCAGCATGTCCTCGCCATAATTCGAAAGAGGATAGATGGTACATTAACTCCTTCAAAGTTGAGGTCTTGAGAAAAATTCTGGACGACGAGAAAAATCGAGCAATTTTCCGCTCATTTTCAGAAAATTTTTAGGAATAATATGTTTCATTATATCTATGAGACAGAAGTAGAGTCGAACAAACCGACAGTTGCAAGTTATTATCTAAGAGTCCTCCTACAATATATTACAAGAACGCGAGATCTTGATTTGAACTGGCCGAAAGCTGAAGTATCAAAGTTCGCATCCCAAAACGGACAGAACTTATTAGCCAACCTGATATATACATAAATTGCAAGAAAATCAATGAATATTTCAGGTTCGCAGGCGATTCTCGGCGACCAGGTCTCAGTCCAGGTATCGTTTCCAGCGTGGATTACGGTATGTGCGTAATATCTTTAATATATTTTCCCTCTCCCGTTTCCTCTGGCTAGTGACAGCGTATCATCACGCGGAATACTGTAACTAGACGTGAGACCAGTGCATTTGCTTTTCTGGTCTCCGTTTCGTTACGGTGCTCTGCTGATACTGTCGCATATGGCCTTCCCCTACCGTATCGAATCAATAATAATAGTAATAAAAATAATAGCAATAATAATATTCACTGTTACTTACCTTGTTTTCCATACCGAATAATACTTTATAATATTATCAAAAAAAGAAATCTGCTATATTTCAGAAGTGACATCTCAACGCATGTTGGAGAGACACGGTCTCGGAAAGAAGATGTATATTTTTTATAAGGAATGTACAGAGAAGTATGCATATTACACAGTAGCCACCAATATATATCTTGCATTTTTCGACAATAATTTGTTTCAAACTTATCGAATCTTCCTAATTTTTGAGTGGAATGTATATTTACGTTCGATATGGTCTTGTTGAGGTAAGTTCACGTTGATCGTGCGACCACAGTGCTGCGATTTTTTTCCTTTAAAAGGCGGATCCTGGACTTACTAGTATAGCGAATATGTACTAAGTACCCGATTATATTGGACAGGTAAGTGTGATTTTCCATTGTTAAAAAGCAGAAAATAAGACTTTGAAGCAAGTGGCGGCACGACCAAGGTTAACCGATTTCGACCAGACCATATCCGTGGATATTGTAAATATGTAATCCAAAAAAATAGGAAAAAAATCGACAAGCTTGAATCGAATCTAAAATGCAGTAGTAATAAATATTGGTGGCTTCATTATTACTGCACACACTACGACGTCTTCGCAACCTCTGGGCGGGATGATCTGAAATATAGCAGATTTCTTTTTTTGATAATATTATAAAGTATTATTCGGTATGGAAAACAAGGTAAGTAACAGTGAATATTATTATTGCTATTATTTTTATTACTATTATTATTGATTCGATACGGTAGGGGAAGGCCATATGCGACAGTATCAGCAGAGCACCGTAACGAAACGGAGACCAGAAAAGCAAATGCACTGGTCTCACGTCTAGTTACAGTATTCCGCGTGATGATACGCTGTCACTAGCCAGAGGAAACGGGAGAGGGAAAATATATTAAAGATATAACGCACATACCGTAATCCACGCTGGAAACGATACCTGGACTGAGACCTGGTCGCCGAGAATCGCCTGCGAACTTGAAATATTCATTGATTTTCTTGCAATTTATGTATATAGAAATATGTATTTATCCAGCGATAAAATATTTTACATACTACTGATACCGTAACCTTCACCCGGAAAACTGTAAAGAATGTACGTGTCATGTTTAACTTGTTGTCTGGATCTGATTTTAAAGCCAAATCGATATAATTGAATACGGTAACACCAGTAATTTCGATAATTATAATTATGGCAGATAAAATTTTACAACTAATTATCACTTAAAAGAGGCGGTTCGAACCACATTCACATCGCGAGCAAGTACTTGCTGCTTCGAGCAAGCTTTCATGACGCTATGAACCGGAACATAACATGGGATATATACAAAAATCGATATGTATTGCGCAGTTTTCCAGTTTATCAAGCACACGGAAAAATTTGCCGCAAAAATCTTTATTTCGTTAAAGATGCGGGGAGCACCAGTGCAATTATGTTGTTGTATCAGGCAATTTACTTGAAGCTTGCCAAACTGAGAAACTAAAATAACTTGCGCGCGTCTTAAGTGATACTCAGTTCGAGTTCGTCAAGGATCAAGCAAAATGCCGGTAAGTTTGCTTAGTTATTTTGCCCTTCTGCGCACCTTCGACCCTTGCCGCAAGTTTGCAGCAAGAGAAGAGTGTACTTGTGGTGGTGTTCCCTGCATATTGAAGAAGGTCCTAGCGGTAAATTTGCGCAAGAGTTTCCGTGTATGTATGGTTTGTAAACGACAAGACAAGAATCGACTCACATAATCAGAGGGCGGCGAGAGGGCTTCCGCTGGCTGGGGACGGCACGCCTGAGGTTGAATAGGTTACCACCAGCCTCCTAACAAGAGAGAAGAGAAGAAAAAGTAAACGCAAAACGCACCTTCGCTCTCTGCTGCCACATCTCGCCTCGCCCCAACGGGAAATGCGGCTCCTCGGGGTGCCTGAAGGTCGAGCAATCGATATGAGCAAGAAATGCATACAATTGACAATCAAATGACAAATAAAGACCACCAGAAACAAACAAAAGTGGCGCGAAATGAACGAGTTCCGATCGGTGTTAGGGCGCGGTCACGCACCCAACTACGGTATGTCCAAACGGAGCATGACTTTGTCAGATACATGACCTGAGATTCTAATTGATTTGTATGCAAATAAATGTTTTTATTATTTTTTTGAAAAAAATATTTTCGGATTCCGATGAACGTCGCGGGCATGGAACAGTGATCGGGGTATCAAATATCTCGTTCCCAAATTTACTAGAGCCAATGGGTTGCCGGGGGGCGCCCGGGGTCACCCTGCGCGCCCCGTGTTGAAGGGGGAACCTGACAGGACTGTACGTGGAAGCCCCGAGCCCCAAAGGATTTCTTTGGGGCTCGGGGCTGTCACGTATAGGGGGTCATGGTCCAAAATGGGTTTTGGGTTGGTCCCACCAAAGTCAAAGTGGTATACTGTAACTTCACCGCGGGGGTCCCGCAACGAAAACAGAGTACCGTAACCCATGCTACCGTAACCTGGAAAAACGAAATTGACAATACAGACCCTGGTATGTTGCATGAGGTAGACCTCGAGTTGACATTGCCTGAGGGGGATACCGTAATCATCCTACCGTACTCTCGGCTACAGTAACCCTACCGTAAGACGGATTTGCGAAAGTGTACCAATCGGCTCGGTATTTATGTAGAAGATAACCCTCGAGTAGGCAAGTGTGTGGGGCATACCGCACCTCATCTACAGTACTCCCGGCTACAGTAACCTACCGTAACACGAAAATACGAAAATGGTCAAATCGGCTCGGAATTTTTGTAGGAGGTAGACCTCGAGCGGGCAAATTATTTCCGGCATACCATTATGTTCCTACAGTATTTACAGCTACAGTAACCTACAGTACTACGAAAATTCGAAAATGACAAATTCGACTATGTATGGTTACAGTAGCCGCGGATAATGTAGGAACATAATGGTATGCCGGAAATAATTTGCCCGCTCGAGGTCTACCTCCTACAAAAATTCCGAGCCGATTTGATCATTTTCGTATTTTCGTGTTACGGTAGGTTACTGTAGCCGACAGTACGGTAGGATGATTACGGTATCCCCCTCAGGCAATGACGACTCGAGGTCTACTTTATGCAACATACCAGGGGTCTGTATTGTCAATTTCGTTTTTCCGGGTTACGGTAGCATGGGTTACGGTACTCTGTTTTCGTTGCGGGACCCCCGCGGTGAAGTTACAGTATACCACTTTGACTTTGGTGGGACCAACCCAAAACCCATTTTGGACCATGACCCCCTATACGTGACAGCCCCGAGCCCCAAAAATCACCATGTAGGGGGTCGTGGAAGCCCCGAGCCCCAAAGACTGCCTCCACGTCTGGTGAGGTATGCTTCCCATCCTCCTCATCCCCGTCATCACTCTTCTCAATTTTTGAATTCCTGCGGGGTCAATTTGGCACAGATCAGAACGTGAAAAACATGAACTTTGTGCAACCGTATCCGATGGACATAATTAGAGAAGACTTTCTAAATTTGAAAAAAAATAGAGAAAACACATTAAATAAAAATTGCTGATTCTCCTAGTTTAACAAATAAATAGTTTTAACAAAAACTTTCGTTTTAACAAAACATTTTTCAGAGATCCCATCAAGAGCGCTGGCGCTTCGCGTGGGATAATTATCAGTATGAGCTGGTCACCCCGCATTCTGTCAACAAGGCCGACAGTACAGGCGTGGTTACAAGTAAAATCACGTGCGAAAACTACCCCGAAGCAGCTCGGTACGTCTTACTACTAACATATGTGTAGCACATGTATAAAAGTTAATTTTTATTAACGTTCTAAAAGTATTTAGCAATATGCGTTTTAAAAGTATTTATCAAAATCAATTCAGGATGACTAATCTAGTTCGGGTTGGCAGCTATGTTCACTGCTGCGCAGAAACCAATCTCTGGTCACTTGACTTGCGAACTCTGGCATGGAATTTCGCTACTTTAAACGTAAGTATTTCGCTTCACTATGTCCATTCACTGATAATCGATTCAATGAAGATCCGATTCACTCTATATTTTGTGTTAGGGTGCGGGAAAAAAACACGAATGGAAAACAAGCAAATGCTAAAAATCTAAATGCCTTCTTTCTTTCAGATGCCACGTGCCAATCCTCATGGTATTCTTGGAGTTGTCGATGAATCTGCCGGTATTCTCGAATTTATCGATCGATTGCCGTTGTTTACTGCAGTCACTCGAATTCGAGTGGTGCCTAATGGACGGATCGAAGCGAGATTCCGGATGATTCGAGAACTAAGAGAGAAGAAAAGCAAGACGTAAGAACTCTTTACCCTATAAATTTTATTTTTAAATGAAATTACAAGCTTTAGAGTTACTGAATGAATTTTGAAAGTATACTGATAATTTCTTTTTTTTAAATTTAATTTCCAATTGTTTTCTCTCTCAGTTGCTCTCGTCGCTGTGGTATCTGCTTCGACAAATCGCCCTATCGTCGCGCTGCTTTCAAGGTAACGTTTGAAATAATTACTTAAAATTGCTAAACGCCTTCAACTCTATCTCCCCGGCTTTCGAAGTTATTCTATTTTTGTGTATTATTTTAGTTTTATAAAAACAAAATCAAAACTTAAGCAAATCGAATTTTTGCTTTAAGGAATGCGGTCATCTGGCATGCCTGGCATGCGCTCTACAAATAATCGATGATGATAAGGACAGTCTAACATGCCCCTTTTGTAGAGTAAAGACGGGATTTGTAAGGATATTTGAAGATGACGATGAGGAAGAATCGGAAAATGATAGCAACAACGACGTCAGTGACTGATAGGATATTCTTTTTATAAACGCAGTACAATCCTCCAGAAAGGGGTCTCGAATGAGAGAGCGTGTGAAAGTGAGAGAATCACACTTCCATACGCTTACGCTTTTGACATCGGGGATTGTACGAGAGCGTGGAGAAACTTTTAGGCAATTTTTACAGAAAATCAACGTGTTTTAGTATGTATATATTCAAATTGTATATCATATTTCCACGAAACATATTATTGTACCCATTGTTGTGTGAGTCAACATCTACTTCGGAATTGCGCGATTTTTGCTAGCATAATGAAATAAATCGTTTTATAAAACAATGCTTGACCGACATTTTTTATATGAGCTCAACAGACAAGACAATAATGAGTTAACATGAGACACGTCATTTCCTGCAATGGTCTGTTAAGTTATCTGTGTACCATTGCATGGAGGCATAATTTATTTCCTTGTTGACTCAAATTTCCTCTCTTTTTAAACGGCAACAAGTGCCACAGTCAAAGAAATCCGAAAGCGAAGCGAAACTGTGAAAATCAGATCGTCTTGTCCCCAAATTTGGGGCCAAATTTGGACGTTTGCAAACGAACGATTTGGGTATAAGACGATCTGAATTAGTGAAAGGACGTGTCGAGAGTATGGCACAGAGTAAACTCTGCCTCCATTTATACTCAAATTTCCTGTTTCAGATGATTATATATTTATATTTTATCGACGCCCGAGAGCGCAACGAGATACGAACATAGATAAATGTGAAAATCGATAATATTCTCCTTCTAAGGAGTATGAAATGTGAATGATGGGGTGGGTGGGCTGTAGGAAGAGTAGATCAATCGTCATGATCCCATCTGTCATCGTCTGGTCGTTGGAGGGATACCGAGGAAGAGGACTCGGGACGACCAGGTTGACTCTGCTCCGGGACCATTCTGAAATGTGTATTTACTGATATCAAAGCGAGAGAAATCTAATTCACCTAAACGATTCTTATAGATAGTAACACTCGGAGATCGGTGGATATGGGAAGGTAAGGAGTTTAAAATCATTGCTATTCTACGGGGGAAACAATGAAATCTAGGAGTGGACTTTGTACATTCAATGTGAATTCCAAAAGTGTTCGATCTGTCACGCTGGGGTTTGAATGTGAAAAACTTGTTACGGTCTAGGATGGTCTCGCCATTCATGATTCTACGGGCGAATACTAGATCAAAGATGACTCTGACGATTGAATATTTTCAAAATTTAACAGAATCAGGACACTACGATTCTATCGGTAATATATCAACAAATTGCAAATCGTGAACACTTTTGTCACAATTAATATTTCATAACAATAGCATTAGTTTGTGTCAGAGAAATGCACCGTCCCATTGCATCACAACTATAGGAATGGCTAGTCAAGAAGGACAGTCAAATCTTGTTGGGAAATCGTGACAAGATTCACATTTCTGCCAAGAATCTTAATCCCCTACCTTTTTCACCTCTTTGCTGTGTAACTTTATGAAAGGTCCGAACAACCAGCTACTTTTTTCTCTCATGCATACTTTATCGTTTGGCGTGCAAAACACATAAGTAAAAATGGAGAACTAATTATTAAGTTATCATGCAAACATGAACGCAGCAGATACAACGAGTTATGCGATAATGAAACGAAGAAACTCAAGGAAGTAAGTAAAGAGCAAACAGATAGAAATGAATGGCACGATTAATTCCCTCCAATTAACTTGATCCTGCCTATTACAGTCATCATTGTAATCACCTTCAGTTGTGTTAGCCACAGTATCAGTGCTATCTATAGTATCATCATTGTTATCACAGCTTTTCTTCTCCCCTTCCTGCTCAAAAATGCGCACGAAAGCGGTCATTTTTCGGCAGAAGGGACAAGTAAGGCGGTCCTCGATGACGTCATCAGACACCAATCGATACGCACACGTGAGACAGCAGATGTGCCCACAGGCAATGAGAGTCGCACGGCGAGTGGGGGCGGAGTTGAGACAGACGCCGCAGCGACGTGAGAAGAGAAGAGAGGAGGAACTGCAAATTGAATCATGTTAATTTGCACTCGCTCCAAAGCGCACAGAAAAAGTCACAAATTGAGCAATTTTGTTAGCATCTTTTTAAAAATTGAAAATAAACTAGCTGCATTACTTACTTGTCTTTGTCTTCTGCCTCCAGATGCTCAATGATCGCGGCTCTTCTCGTTTTTGGGTCGACGACAGGTGCGACCGTTGAAGTACCTGCAGCATTTGCAGCCATGCGCCCATCCGCAGTGTTCTCTTCTTCACTCTCGTCTTCTCTGTGGATCGGAGCAGCATAACGTGCTGCATGGGCGGCAAATATCTCATCGATACTGCGGGTCGGACGGGCTGCTTGGGCTGCACGGATCGTCGGAGCGTTCGGGCGGGTGCGGCCCACCTCACGAAACTGGCGGACCACAAAGTCCGGAAGGGTCGGACGAACGGGATGAACAGGGAGGGCGGGACGAGAAGAAAGTGGTCTGTGGTTGCGACCTGGGGGTGGGTTCAGACGACTGGACACCGGGGCGGGAAGGGATAAGTGGGGTCGATAGGAATGATGAAATAGATCGGGGGAGGGTAGAGAATCAATACGAAGTCGAGTGATTAGAATGGATAGGGGAAGAAATGTAATAAGCTCAAGGTGCGTTGGGTTGGAGGTTGGGTCAGATAAAATTTCGGGGCGAGACGCATCGTTAATGACACGGAGCATGTCCGAGGGCGAAACGAGAGGCATCTGCAATTAACAATACTAATTGCAATCGTATTAATTTTGGCGCAAAAAATAACAAATTGCATTTAATCTAAAGCATTAAAATTTCGCTTATCAGACATGCGCCTGAGACGAAATACTATAATATGCTTAAGCAGCAACTGTAATTTTAGAAAAGTTTTGGAATGTAATCATTTGACCATTTGCACTCAATAATTACGACAATTATTCGATGAGAAAACCGCCACAGTGTTGCAGTTATACGTTATTAATACACATAAAGGGGGCTCCCGTTGTTTGCTTGTTATTAATACAAATTAATACACATAAAGGGGGCTCCCGTTGCACCATCTGTCCTCTAACTTCTATCTTTTTGCGTGCCCTCTCGCCTTTGCTAAACATAGGATCTTTCGTTTTGTAATTTGCCATTTTTGTCTAATTTTGCTGTTTAAAATATTATTTCACCTCATTTTCCTCATCGACGATCGATAATTTAGTCCACACTCGAGTTCTCAGGTGCAGTGTCCACAAATCATTGCCGCTAAAGGCGAATGCATTGCCACCGTTCCGCTTCACGTTAGTCATCCTGTCGGGAAAATCCAAAATCAATTTTGCAAAATATCAGACTAGATACAGTCGCGCCGGAAAGTATTCGTACACTTTGTTTTTCTTGTGTAACTTTCGCAGTAGTTGAGCAATTAACCTGAAAAATTTATTGGAGCTAGCAAATCCATTTCCTAATCGGACGCTTATATTGCGGTGTTTGGAGCCAATCGTCTGGATTGCATAGTGCTGACGCAACTAAACATCACTTTTTTGAAAAAGTAACTCTCGGAGGAAAAAAATCTCCTACATGCCAGTTTAACAGAAGTTGTGGATCTACCCATTGACTACCCAGAAAAAAAATTTCAAGATGCTGCGATTTTTCTCCTTTACAGCAACCTTGCTGCAAAATTGAGGCTGCAAACTCATAACTCGGCTCCCAGATAAGCTAGAGACCCGTTCTAGTGTTCAAAATGATCCATTTGGTGAGCCCAGACATCTCTCAAAGTTTGGTGAAGATTGCACATCATTTGCCCTCTGGGCTCAAAAAAGTCACTTTTTTGCATACCCCAACTTTGAGGGTGCTCAACTCGAAGGCTGAAGTTTCTAAAAACATGGTTCCTGTGTACGAACGACCCAAAACCATCTAAGAATCGATGCCCAACTTTTTGTAGCATCAGCATTTTTTTCCTGCATGGCGCGATCGCATCCCTGGCGCGCGCTGGTTTCGAAATGTATCGTCTCTCCCTTTGCATATTCTCGCCCCGCCTCGTTTCCGAACACCAGCGCGCGCCAGGGATGCGATCGCGCCATAAAGGAAAAAAATTCTGATGCTACAAAAAGTTGGGCATCGATTCTTAGATGGTTTTGGGTCGTTCGTACACAGGAACCATATTTTTAGAAAATTCACCCTTTGAGTTGAGCACCCTCGAAGTTGGGGTATGCAAAAAAGCGACTTTTTAGTGCCCTAAAGGCAAATATTAACCAATCTGTATCAAACTTTCAGAGATGTCTGGGCTCACCATACGGATCATTTTGAGCCCAAGAACGGGTCCCTAGCTTGTCTGGGAGCCGAGTTATGAGTTTGCAGCCTCATTTTTGCAGCAAGGTTGCTGCAAAGGAGAAACATCGCAGCATCTTGAATTTTTTTTTCTGGGTAGTCAATGGGTAGATCTACAACTTCTGTTAAACTGGCACGTATTAGATTTTTTTCCTCCGAGAGTTACTTTTTCAAAAAAGTGATGTTTAGTTGCGTCAGCACTATGCAATCCAGACGACTGGCTCCAAACACCGCAATATAAGCGTCCGATTAGGAAATGGATTGGCTAGCTCCAGTAAATTTTTCAAGTTAATTGCTCAACTACTGCGAAAGTTACACAAGAAAAACAAAGTGTACGAATACTTTCCGGCGCGACTGTAGATTGATGTATAAAAGGGATATATTGGAATGAATGATATTCCTTCTCTATTATATGACGCTGTCCGCGATATGTTCAACAAAAGTTCCGCACAGCTAAAAAATGAAATGTCTCCCAAACATGCCCCTAGGGGTAGTTTTCGATGCTGAACAACGTGAGGTCTTTCATTTTTCATGAATTTGACTTTTGGCGCCAAAACGGCGCCGCGCCAGAATACAGTGAAATCACTTTTTCTAATATTTCTCCCTTAGCTTTGCAGATAGAGCGTCGAAATCTCACGCGTACTACCAGAATTTGATGGCGAATCTCGCTATGTAATTCATTTGTCGCTAATTACCGTAATTAGCCCGTAATTAAGCGTTTTTGACCCGTTAAAGTGTGAACGTCGTGACATAGCTCATTCGAACCGCCGTGAGACGCTGATTTTAGGGATACATTTATGTGGCAAACGTACCTACGCAACTATGTTTTTAGTTCCATTTTTGGTCTGAAACAGTTGGAAAAAGGTGTTTTAGTGTATGATAAGGTGAAATAACATTTTAAAGTGCTATTTATCACAAAATAACACTACACTACACTTTATCATTACAAATTTTAAGATTTTATTTTCTGGCAAAATAAGCCGTCACGGAGGGGATCCGAACCCACGTGAATCAGGTAATAGAAAAACGAAAACTTTATGTTGGGAATGCAAATTCTAGAGTGGAAAACTGATTTTGCGGTATCATATTCAAGTCATTACTTTTAAAACATCTGTTATCCACCTTTTTTCATTATAATGATCTCAAAAACATAGTTGCGTAGGTACGTTTGCCACATAAATGTATCCCTAGAATCAGTGTCTCACGGCGGTTCGAATGAGCTATGTCACGACGTTCACACTTTAACGGGTCAAAAACGCTTAATTACGGGCTAATTAGGCAAATTAGCGACAAATGAAATACATAGCGCGATTCGCCATCAAATTCTGGTAGTACGCGTGAGATTTCGACGCTCTATCTGCAAAGCTAAGGGAGAAATATTAGAAAAAGTGATTTCACTGTATTTTGGCGCGGCGCCATTTTGGCGCCAAAAGTCAAATTCATGAAAAATGAAAGACGCCACGTTGTTCAGCATCGAAAACTACCCCTAGGGGCATGCATGGGAGGCATTTCAACTTTTAGCTGTGCGGAGCCCTGTTGGAGATTTGTTGAATCTATATATTTAAGCGTGTTCAAAGAAAACGCGGTTACAAATAGAAAGAGGAAAACGATAAAATGAGAGAAGAATGTACGATAACGTAGTGAGGTCATGAGAGGTCGGGGGTCATGTATGAAGTTCGCTCATGCAGAGAAACTGATTTGATTACCGGGTTTTGAGAAAAGCCTAGCCGCTCTGGGAAAGAAACTATGGTGTCTATAGTTGGCATGTGAGCCAGCATTAGCGACATTTATTCCATTTCTTGTGTAATAATAACTGAAATGATGTGGTTTGAGTTTAGAGATTTTGTATTTGCCTCTCAGAAGATTCATGGCTGTCTTCAAATCTATCGCTTCTCTACGCTGTTCTAATTTGTCTGTCCTAATTTTTTTTCTAATTTGTCTATCCTAAAATCCTAATTTCTTATTCCTTTCCGCTTCTTTCGGGATAGTTTCTCGCGTCATATTGTAGCAATCTATCGCGGACAGCGTCATATTAATTTCGTCAATCATCCTTTTGGAAAACTCAGAATTATATGCAAAATCAATTCAGTGATGCACGTTTAAGAATTATTAAAATAAAAAAACTGCATTACCTGTTCATTTCGGGATACTCTCCAGTAGTCGATTGAGTGTAGATTGTGTGTCTCCGCCCACTCCCCATCTCTTGAGCAAATCGGGGATCGACCAACGCATAGCTATCCCACGTGAAACGACGGACTAAGGCAGCGCGACTCTGAACGCATTGAGTATAGTTAGAGGTCAAAATATTAAAGAAATGTAACGATTTCAAAATTAAGTAGGCAACAAATGAAGGATTACGGAGCCTGAATGTCTAATTTAATTTTTTAAAGGTGTAAAAATTTCTATAAAATGTACCTGTTCAAAGCGAGAAATCAAAACCACGTCGAAGTGTTCGTTCGAGTACAGAAAGGAAGCCATTCTGAATAGAGAAAGAATACAATTTACAAAAATGTTAATGAATAAACAAAATACTTTGAAAAAAACACCACAGATGAGACAAGTAAGAAAGGTAGAAAAAAACTAAAGAATGACGCTATGAGAGTTATGGAGGGACCTCATACTACCCAAGTCGGAATCGCTAAGGGCTTGGTCGGAATGCGCGATCCGATCTGGCGTCCATAGTTAATCAAGATCGCAATCTTGCCAGGGGCAAATCCGAGAGAGTGTGTGAATATGAGAGAACATCCTCTGATTTTTGCACGCTATTTCGCTCACCTTCTGGAGGTTCGACACATGGCAGTAGAGTGATTTATGGGAGAGATGTCTGTCGAAAATTCATTTGAAGAAAACTATTAGCGTAACCTTTCATAACAAAAAAGATATTAACAATGAACACTATATTGTCATCAGTTCTAATCACGTCTTCTTGTCAATTTTGTTCAAAAAATTTCAAATTCTTTGTTTACCAAATCTGCATAAGTGTTTTTTTTACAATAGTCTGCTAATAGGTTACTTGATTTTTTCTTCATATTGATCCCTTTTATATTTTCCTCAATGATTTTGTAAAAGATTTATTTCCGGACAGAGCCTTGTTCTTATTCATTTGAACTCTCTCCGAACGGCGAAGAGAGTGTACAAATACGGATCTGGAAACGTTTTAGAAGTAGAATTAAAAATATGAGAGTTCTTTATTTCGCAAACTCTCCCATCGACCGACAAGTGAAGGAAATGTGCGAAATGAAGGTATCGTGGTCTCGCGTTTCTAACTGTATCTGGTATTTTTTGCCGCTATGGATCGCTAGTTGATAGAATGGGGGAAGGATCAAAGATGCCGACGGTTTTCCAATGGGGTCCTATAATTCCCCCTCCCCCTTATTGGGAAACCGTCGGCGCCTTTGATCTTTCTCCCATTGGTCTTTCAACCAGGGAACCATTGGGGCAAAAAACCAGAGGTAGTTGCTCTATTTTGCAGTGTGTAACTCTGTTTTGCTGATTCGTGTGGACGCGCTGTCGGCGACTTTCGCATCCATTCGACAGAATTGAAATGGCGAGTAAGTAGTAACGGGAGCGATGATCCCTCTCGCAGCGTTTATCATTATCTGCAAATATCAAAGTACTCATATTGAAAAAAAAATAAGAAAAAACAAATTGAAGATCTCATAAGAAATACCCTGCGATGAGAAGGATTCATGACCAGAAAGATGAGAGATCGAAGAAGAGGCTCGATTGAGATCAACAGCTGAAATTATGTATTAATTCATTCATTATTCAGAAATTAAGATTTTAATTTTGAATTTTATTTACTCAGTTTTCTCCAGAGACCGATGTACCATAGTGCAATAATTAGACAAAGAATTAATTGAATTTTTATTTTATGACATTTTTTAAATTAGTAATTGCCCTTTCGAATTGCGCTATGGTAGATAACACAAGGCACACCTTTTCAAATGGAATTCTACTCTGTTATTCTCATTTTAATGGAAAATATCATTCAAAATTTTAAAATAAAAATCTCATGAAAAAATGCTGACAACAATGAGAGGTCGGATAACGGCTAATGAGGCATTGGACCAATGACGGATGTCCATGTACATCAGGAAAAACATTAACAGAATGGGAAAACAGTAGAACCAGACGAATTCGACAATCTGAAAAAATTGTCGTGTCAATCGTTCATTTTAAATATATGTTTTACACTTGTATTCTCATAACTATCTTTTCCCATAATACACAATTTCGTGGAATTTAATTAAATTATACCCCCACTCCAATCGTACCTGCAAAAAGAATGCTTTTGAGAGTCGCGCCTGTGCTCGTTGAGTTCTTTCTGATAATGGAGTCTAAAAGGAATCAAACTAATTGTCAGCACGGTACAAAGAACTTTTTGCCCCATACCTTTATTGAGCCATATTCGTGTCTGGCCCTCGCTAAGCAACGTTATTAAAATGAAGATTATAATCTTACAGATGAAGTGGCGAGTAGATATCGGGCGTGGGCAGCAAGGACGACTGGAACAGGCAAACAGAACAACGTGCTCACGAACATAATATCCATTTCTGAAATATCAAAATATTCAGTGATTGCTCCAACTGACGAAAAAAAATAATGTTTTGATATGCACCCTTTGCGAAGGCGCCCATGTCTCCGGGCAGACCAAATACGACATGCGAGCCCCCGCGATCGTGAATTGCTATTATTTCGTGTAACTGAAATCGTATTCAGATTTGAATAATAAGTTTCTGCTATATTGCCACAGTTTTGCAATTGTACAACATTTGATTTTATTTTTTTTTGTTTCCCACGGTCAGATCAAATGATTATTTAGCAGAATAATGCTGCTTCATTGTATAAAACACCGTTTTCATTTTCTTTATAAATATCTAATTTTTTTTCTTTGCGCGTTTTCTGTGTTGCTATACGTATACCGTTTTGCAAGCAGAAACATTATTTAGCAAACTTTCTCATTCACAATTACGGAAGGGGTATCATCAATATTGAGTAGAGTTTCGTTGAAATCGGAGTGACATTATTTACCACCAAAGTGAATCCCAAAATAATGACTTCGCTAACTCGAAATATATGGAAGCTGCTCGCACAGGGGTTTTTATTTGTTTCACATATACATAATTCCCATTTTTTTCTGTCCGCCCGATTTCTATCCTTGTTTTCGTGGAAGGATATTTGACTTTTCTTGTACTATAAATATGCTGAAGTCTAAATGGGGTATACGAATGTGAAGATAGATGTTGAGTTGTTTTAATTCGTTATTGATCCCGGTTTTAAAGTATGCTAATTGACAATTAAACTTTACAAACCTCTTTCATTCGATTATAGTAAATACAATCTCGAGCAAAAGACCCGAACGCGATCCAGTTGATAAAAAGAGTGATGCATATGAGAAACATAATAACGGCCTGGGATCTGAATTTTTCATATGTTGTAACCTAAGAAAATGAGAAAAGTATGATTTTTTTCACAATAGTACAGTTGTAGTAAAAAGTAGTTCAAAATGATCGAGTGTAAAGCAGTGTCAAAATAATCTCAATTTTATTTTTTTCCTTTTCGTATCTCACTCCCCCCTCTCCCTCCAAGACGGAAATGGGTGGAAAGTCTTTCTACCCACTCCCTCCAAGACGGAAATGGATATGGAAAGAATCTCGAATCAAAGCCATGATCGGTGGAATCGGAAGATGCTCGATTGGACCCCAAGAGGGAAGAGGAAGCGAGGCCGACCGGCAAAGAGATGGAGAGATGATTTCGTCAACGCTGCTGGATCACAATTCGTGCAACTCCACGAAACGATCGCAAGCAATGGAGATCTCTCATGGCAACCCAGCTTCAACACCCAAAACCAGCTGATAAAGTTGTTTAAATGCAATGTAAAACCACTCCCCCCACACTCTCTGTGTGGTGGTGGGGATGGAGCGGTCGGTAGGGGGGAGGGGAGATGGATGGCGACCAGTGTCAAAATAAGCTCAGTTTAACACGCCCTTTCTTTAATTGCCTCTCTGAAGGTATGATATGAAACAAATGACGTACACATCGCCCAGTTTCAATCTGCTGCCCATTTGAGCGACGGTGCATGTGTGCATGCGCATGATGAGAAAAACAAACGGAGGGAAGCCGATGATTATGGAAAACGCGATAATGAACTGCAAAAAAAATATTTATTTTATATTTTGAATGCTCGTGAACGTTGCCATTATCCATCATGTTGTTGGCTTCTCTGTAAATCTAAAAGCTGATCACCATTAAATCCGTTTTTGGCAAGCCACTTCTGCAGAGTGGGCCGTCGCAATGAATACCCGCAAAAGGCAAGATTGGATATGGCTGCGTTAGAATAGAGAATATAATACCGGTAAGAATCAGGGAAACCTGAAAAATTGATAATTGCGCCCAATTGTGCAAAATATGTTTAAAATAAATTAACGAAGATGATGGCAAAAGATGGCAAAAGGAAAACCTGCTCCGAAATGTATCCGAACAGAATCGATTGGTCCATGCCTTTCCGTTTCGACCATAAAATAAACAAAACTGAGGGGTTAATGAAAACCAGTGTAAATAGCGTAATATTCCTTTGAAAACTGCAATATGATTATTTGAAGTTTTATCACAAGATATTCGGATCTACATTTCAAATCGTGAATTTGTTTATTGAAAAACTTGCTTCGCTCCGATTTGCAAATTAAATTCAATATTTTACGATTTTTTTCATAAAGTGGTAAAAATTTAGCGTTTATTCATATTTTAACGACGCACGAAGGCGCAACCGAATAATGTGATTACACAAAATGATGCACATTAAATTAAGACTCTCTATAGGAAATTATTGTTTGAGGGGAGAGAGATACCATTGTAAAAAGTGTGAATTTTCTTTAGCAAACAAGCGAAAATACTCACGTGAAAGTAGCGTCCATTGCCCAGTCGAGGTCAGAGGACCACGCAAATCGAAGGGATCGTGATGACGTATTCCCCGCCATCGATGAGGGAGGGAAATAACTAGAAAACAGGGAAAAGAATGGAAAGACAGCTCTTATCGATTGTTTTCTCGCGCTTGGTGTATGAAACTCGATTAGCAAGGTGCGACCGTGTCATACGACTTCATTGAATTCTATTGCGAAACACAATTTCATACGTAGAACACAGGCACATTGTCACTCATTCTTTAATATTTCCCAGGCGAATAGTTCAATTTATTTTTTTATTTGTATTATCGTATTACACTTAATAGCGTTTCTATTTATAATCGTTACAGTTTTTTTTCCAAAATACTCTCTCTTTATTTATCTCGTATCACTGTGAACCGTTGTTGCCATTGTAAAATCCAAGATGATTTGCCACCCATTCGAAGTTCGGTGTAATTTTTGTGAAGCATGATACAAAGACACAAAAATTACAACTTCAAGTCTCCCTAAGAAAAATGAGTAAAGAGCCAAACTGTGTTTCATGACACCACATTTAACGGAAAATAGACTATTCGAGGAACGAATTGAAAGGTAAAGGAACCTTAATGATGTAACGCTGGATTCCAGGAATTGCTTCCTACGCTTTTTTTGCTTTTTCCTTGACTCTGATTAGAGTATGATTATCGTCATTAAAACACACTATGAGCAGATCTGATACCGTTCATATGTAAAAGGGAGATAAGTGTACGAGACTCGCACCTCAATGCGAAATCATCGATCTTTAATTACATTTTAAAAGGTTGCCAGACCGAAAATTCAACGTTGGATGATGGTGTCTTGTTCGTTGGATGATGGTGTCCAAATGAGGACGGAGTGATTCATTTCTAACACCCGCCAGATCCAAGACAAATATCAACGTACACTTCAGAGATGAGACAAGAATCTGCAATAGATTCTCTTTAGGTGTGGAAAGTTTTATTTTTTTTTATTCGTAGTCGACAAAGTTGACTCCTTACTTTCGTCCTCGCACAGTTTTGTAACTAAAATATCATATTGATTGATTATGGATATGGAATTAGATATTTCCTTAACAACATCCTGAATCAAAAATACTGGATTAACGGAAGAGGACAACATAATTGTTTTCTATGTATTTTCAACTGAACCTTGCGATACGATGCGTTTTTGAAAAGAGAAATGAGCGATCGTAGAGTGGGTTCGAGGGCCCTCGCTCTAGGGCAAGCATCAGCTGAAAGAATTACTATTCCATTTCCTTTATTTTTAAAAATTTTAAACAAAAAAATGTTTAACGATTGTATTGCTGCATTTTGTAGGTCGTAATTGAAAAAAAACAATTTCTTTAGATTATAATTTTGTTCAAGTCAACGTTTTGGTTCTTATCTATTTCTCACAGGGGAAAAATCTGTTGTAATCAGGACACCAAGTGTGTCTCTTATTTATAGTGAAGATCATTTGCAATTAAGTGAAAATCTTCACGTTGTGTCCTGATCATAGTGATTTGTTTCTCAGAGCATGGAATTTCAGCTGGTATCAAGAAAATTGGATGGTTTTTTTTAAGTCCCACAACTTCCTATTCTTCCTTTTTTAACGGGGCTTTGTCCTTTTTTATTATTTTTCTTTGTCTTATCAAATAACCCGAGCTCGTATCGGATTATTCCCACTGTTGCTTATTCTTAGACTTATTCATAAATATTTTTGACTCACCACAACAGTTTGCCGCAAAATCGCAATTGTAATTTCTGGCCAGTGGCTAATATCAATCATCATCAGACCGAAAAACAGAGCCAAAGGTAGAATGAGAAAGAAAAAAGCTTCGAACATCTAAAAGGTTTTACATTCAAGTTGATGATAATGTACCTGCAACCTGGATGAAAAGAACTTGAGAGAGTCTTTTTTGGGCTTGCTGAGTCATTAGCGACAATGATGTCTGCTTGGTAAAATAATATTTGTCTCACCGCTTTTTATAATTCTTCATACCTTCATAATTTGCATGTGATGACGGATGTGGACAATGAGAATAACTAAAATAGGAAATTCCAAAATGATCGTAACAAGTATGAACCAGACTTCTGCAATTTTGTTTCAAAATATATTTTATTAAGAACATTCTAATTAAAGTACGTAGCCTTCCAGAAAAGCGCCCAGATTTCAGGGCTCTCCGAAAATATAGTGTATGCCTCCTCGGGAAATAACTTGGTGAAGCTCCGGGATCCGAGATCATTCATCCATAACCTTTATTCGCCATACCGATTCGTAGAAATGCGAATGTTGAATGGCTAATTGTGGTTCAGAACGTTTGATCAAGTGTTTCTCACTACAAACTATTCAAGTCAGGCCACGTATGCCAAAACAACATAAATTAATAAAAATGGTACTTTTTTAGATGCACTAGTATTATATATTATTACCTTCCACTTATTGTGAATCTGCTTTGCCCTTTTCAGCGACAATGTTTACATGCATTTCAAGAATCAACCGAAATATCGACGGTACATCGAGGACGATTGAGAAAGCAATAATGTACTGAAAGAACGAGATGTTTAAAAAATAGTCTTCATTTAGAGCTTTGGAGCAGGAGAGTCATATCTATGGCAGCTATAAAATGTGATATTTGAAATATTTCTTATTATATACCAACGATAAATTGGTAGAGACCTTAAATATCATATTTTTATTTTCTTTCTACGATATTACCATGACTTTGTCCTTGGGGATCCCACTACGACAGAGTGGCCCGTCACAGCACCATCCCGAGTATGGGAACATCAGATAGGGCCGACTGAGAAACGAGAAAATACAACTGTTGATAGCAAGTGATATCTAAAGATTTGATTTTCATAAATATATTTTAATATAAAAGTCGAAACCTGCTCGAAAATGTATCCGTTCCGTAGCGAAGCCGCCATGACACACTTTCTCGAGCTAAGAATTAACAAATTGTTGGATGAATTACGCTCACAGCAAAAATTGCAATGTATTTTTGAGCACTGGTACAATGTTATGTAAAATCCCTACCAACTCCATCTCTGGTGTTTCTCTAAAAACAATTTTCCGATTGAAAATAGGAATTTTTTTGTTCATTGATTTTTTTCTAACTTATTTATAGATAAACATTAAAATAAGGTATCTAAACGTCGCATCCATTGTGTGATCCATGTTGAATTGCCACAAAAACTTCAGCTCTGACGTGTTTAGGAGAATCATATTGCAGAAGCTATAAAGTAATCAAAATTGATCGCAACGAAGAAATCGCGATATATAAGCAAAAATTTCACTCATAAATTAACTTGATCGAGAACAGAAAGGACTTGTTGACAGCAAGTCAAGCAAGCATTTCGATATGAAACGAATTTACAATCTCATTTCATTTTCTGAAACTTACTGAGAAAAACAATATGGATGGGGAGTGAATATGACGCTGTCCGCGATAGATTCAACAAAAGATCCGCACAGATAAAAAATAAAATGTTTCCTAAACATGCGCCTATGGGTAGTTTTCGATGCTGAACAACATGGCTTCTTTCATTTTTCATGAATTTCACTTTTGGAAGCCAAAAAGGTGCCGCGCCGGAATATAGTGAAATCTCTTTTTCAAATATTTCTCGCTCAGCTTTGCATATGAAGCCGTTTGCCTAAGAGTCGGGCAGATCCGACAGAGGTTGGTACAGTAAAAAAAGATCAATTCTTTGAAACTACGTGATTTGGGGTTTTCGAGGGTGCTGATAACGGTGGACATATTCATTTTGCATGCAGAGCCTCCGTTGGCTCCAGACGACGTTGCGTCGAAATCACTTTTTCTCTATTTATGCAGACTCTGATAACGCTAATTTTTTATCCTTGTTGTTTCTGGGACAGAATTTGATGGCGATCACGCCTGACCAGTTTATTTCTCATAATTATTAATGATAATTGGTAAAAAATCAACTTTCTTCAGAGCAATTTCAGACCTTGTTAATGTACACAGATCGGACCGGAGTGACGAGAGGAATCCAAATATATAATTTGAGCGAAATCTGTAATCCGATCTCCAAATGAGCAGCAATAAAGTGTATCGAAAAGGAGCCAATACCCCTCTTTTCCACTGGGCATCTTCGCACTCTCTCATTTTGCCATGCTCTCTCGCTTCCCCGATAGAGAAGAAGAGAAAGGAGCCACGGGGAGGGAAGAGGGAGTGACGAGAGAGTGTGTCAAAACGAGAGAGCGCAGAGAAATCGGGGTAGAGAGGGGACATAACTGTCCCTTTTACTTGCAATTTCAATGAACTTTATTGCTGCTCATTTGGAGATCGGATGACAGATTTCGCTCAAATTATATATTTGAATTCCTCTCGGCATTCCGGTTCGATCTGTGTATCTTAACAAGGTCAGAAATTGCTCTGAAGAAAGTTGATTTTTTACCAATTATCATTAATAATTATGAGAGCATTGCTCGATTCATTGAAATCTCACGTGTCCTATCAAATTTTTATGGTGAATCTTGCTATGTAATTCAATTATCGTTAATTAGCTTAATTAGCCTGTAATTAAGTTTTTTTGACCCGTATTTTTTTTGGCAAAATGAGCCGGATCCTGAAGAATCGAGTAATAGAAAAAAATACAACTTTATGTCACAGTCTCACGGGAGTGCAATAAAAGCAGCATTTGAGAAATAGTGCAAAAACTCCACCCATTCATTTGAATTGCTCTCCCGCATTGAGAATTTTCTCCCGCACTGAATTTTAGCGTACTGTAGCTATTACTCCCCCAGTATCTAGAGGAATCCACTGAAGGGCGATTCCGCAAGAATGGGGCGAGCTAAGTTGGCCGGTGTAACATCAAACCCACCCAATGCAACTTCTCTTGCTGATTTTTGGGGAGACTACCTTTGTTTCAACCACTCTTTTCCGCATACGGTAGAAAGGCACACCACGGGCACACCACGCGTGCATGGAGTGCATTACCTTCAATACATTGGCCATGATAATGTGATGTAGGAAATGCAAATACTAGAGTGGAAAACAAATTTTGCGCAAACATATTCAAGCCAATAGATTTAAAACATATATTATCCAATATTTTTTAGTAAAAAGAACCAAAACCATAGTTGCGTAGGTACGTTTGCCACGTAAATATATTCTTAGAATCAGCGTTTCACGGCGGTTCGAATGAGTTATGTAACAATGTTCACACTTGAACGGGTCAAAAACGCTTAATAACAGACTAATTAAGCTAATTAGCGAAAAATTAGTTGCATAGCGAGATTCGCCATCAAATTCTGATAGCACACGTGAGATTTCGACGCTCTATCTGCAAAATTGAGTGAGAAATATTAGAAAAAGTGATTTCACTGTATTCTGGCGCCTGCGTCGTTTTGGCGCCAAAAGTCAAATTCATGAAAAATGATAGACGTCACGTAGTTCAACATCGAAAACTACCCCTAGGGGCATGTTTGGGAGACATTTCATTTTTTAGCTATGCGGAGCCTCGTTGGAGATTTGTTGAATCTATCGCGGACAGCGTCATATGTTCCCCTCTCTATGTGCCTTATGATCCACGATTAATTGAAGAACGAAAAAGCAGAGGCTTTAGAGTCTAGTAGAGAGATAAAAAGGTAGCATAGTTTCAGAAATGTTGTCGTGTAATTTTTTTCTTTTTCAAAATTTGTTTTTCTTTTCCAAGTTTTCAAACATTTTAGGGCCTGCCGATGCTAGTGAACGAGGAAACACACACGAACATAACACAATTGTATCATATTCATGACAAGGAGGACGGCTGGTGTGTACTCTCTTTCTATACCTCGGCGTGTCTCTTGTTTTGCCATGCTCGGCAGCGAAATTTGTGTTTAACCGCGGAACGGTTTCTTATTTCGGACGTTTGAATGAGAATTTGTAATACTATTACGTAGTTATCAAAAAACAATAAAGTCATTACGAGATTTCCAAAGTGATGTAAAGCAGGGCGGCAATGTAAAATTGCTAATGCCACATATATAATCTAGTTTTTGTATTTGAAAGGGGATAGATTCTAGTGCATTAATATCCGAAAGGGGCTACTGTGTATCCCAGAAGGTGTACCCCGAATATGTGGTCGGCATTGGTGTCACTGTGGGAAGTGGGAATCGAACACCCGTTGAAAGCATCAAAATATGCATTTTTTCATGTTCAATATGAATTCATTTATTATTCACATTCATTATAAAAAACGACCGATTCCTTACAGTATCTGACATTAACACATACAGTACACATCATTCCGCAGGCCATTCAACCTTACGGAAAAGGCTTTGGAGTGAGAGAGCATGTGAAATCAAGAAGGACTCTCTCACTTTTTCATACTCTCTCGCTCTAACCCTGGTCTGTACGCTTGGAATCATGTGAGTAGCGCCGGAAAGTATTTGCCCATTTTTATTTTCCGGTGCAACTTTTGAACCATACAAGCAATCGAACTGAAATTTTTTACTGAAGGGAGAAAATCTATCGGGGAATAAGATGCTTGTAATGTCATATCCTGGAAATTGAAACTTGTTGCGTAATGATGACGCAACTGAACACCACTTCTTTGAAAAATTATATCTCACAGGAACGATTTTACAAACTGGCCAAAATATTTGAGCGTTGAGACCTTACCGAGGACGACTCAGAAAAAAAGTTTCAAGTTGCTGCGATTTTTCTCCTTTCCAGCAGCCTTGCTGCAGTATCTGGGTTGCAAACTCATAACTCGGCTCCCAGATAAGCTAGTGACTCGTCATAGGGCTCAAAATGATTGTTGTTGTGAGCCCAGACATCTCTGAAAGTTTGGTGTAGATCATCATTTACCTTCAGGACACTTTTTTACAATTTGACCATCTAAATTTCCAAAAAAATCGATGCCTAACTTTTGGAGGCAGCAGAATTTTTTCCCTGCATGTTGCGATCGCATTCCTGACGCGCGCTAGTGTTGAAACTATCGCATCTCTCTTTGCATATGCTCGCCCCGCCCCCTAGAATCTTCCGCTTTCGAAACTGGGGCGCGCCAGGGATACGATCGTAACAGGCAGGAAAAAAAGCCGCTGCCACCAAAAGTTAGGCAACGATTCCTTGATAGTTTTCGGTCGTTCCTGCACAGGAACCATATTTTTAGAAAATTCACCCTTGGAAATTTAGATGGTCAAAGTTGGGGTATGTAAAAAAGGGACTTTTGGGTGTCCTGAAGGCAAATAATGAACATCTCTCACAAAACTTTCAGGGATGTCTGGGCTTACCACAACAATCATTTTGAGCCCTAGGACGAGTCTCTAGCTTATCTGAGAGCCGAGTATGAGTTTGCAGCCCAGATACTGCAGCAAGGCTGCTGGAAAGGAGAAAAATCGCAGCAACTTGAAACTTTTTTTCTGAGTCGTCCTCGGTAAGGTCTCAACGCTCAAATATTTTGGCCAGTTTAGAAAATCATTCCTGTGAGATATATTTTTTTTCAAAAAAGATGTGTTCAGTTGCGTCATCATTACGCAACAAGTTTCAATTTCCAGGATATGACATTACAAGCATCTTATTCCCCGATAGATTTACTCCATTCACTAAAATTTTCAGTTCGATTGCTTGTATGGTTCAAAAGTTGCACCGGAAAATAAAAGTGGGCAAATACTTTCCGGCGCTACTGTAATAGTTTCGCGGTGGATTTTTATAAGTACAGCGCTTCATTCATTGTATTCTTATCAGAACTACTATCATTAAATATTAATTATTAAAGTAATAACCGTAAAAGGAGCAAATAAACGGATATGCGTCGATATTAACAGTTTCGGTGGTTTCTCTATGATTTTTCAGTAATGGTATAGGAGAGGGAGGGGGCGACATATTTGGATGTGAGCCTCTGCTTCAAATTATGTGCAGAGCGGTTGCATTTCTTCTCCTACTCAACGCTACAGTAGTGACACTCGCTGCCGGAGTGTCATGGCGACGTTTCGATAAGATGCGATCGATAATACACCCCGAGAGGGCGAGCAGCGTCTCGAG
This sequence comes from Pristionchus fissidentatus, assembly GCA_036245785.1. Taxonomy (NCBI): domain Eukaryota; kingdom Metazoa; phylum Nematoda; class Chromadorea; order Rhabditida; family Neodiplogasteridae; genus Pristionchus; species Pristionchus fissidentatus. The sequence goes on along the minus strand of BTSY01000003.1, from coordinate 392,420 downwards.
CAGCGTAGACAAGACAATCTGCAATAAAATCGACTAAAAAAGGCAAAAGTAAAGGGTAAAGACCATCTTCAGCATGTTTTCAGGCGCGGAGCATTGCGCTTTTCAGTGTGCACGTAACCCTGAGCATATATGGCATGGTCAGTTGGGAATAATTTTCGGAATAAAAAAATCCACGGAATAATTTTGAATTCGCGGTATTCCCTGATGATCAATGGCTGCGTCACGTGCAGCGGAGCGGTCTTATTTTGGAAGCTCTTTTTCTCATTCGATGTTATATCGTACGCCAATAACACTCTGTACAAAGGTGTGGCACTGTGTGGCACAGTGTGGAACTTTTTTGCACTTTTTAGCACTTTCTGATTTTCGCCTCGAAAGAAGCGAATTTTGTGGCATATTTTGTTATAAACCGTTTCCTATCTAACTTTCCTCTAACATAGCAAAAAATTAAAATTAAAAAATTAAAATAATTAATTTAGAATGGTTCAACTGCCAAGGTCGAAAAATAAAATCAGTTGTCAATCGCACCTGCTTCAAGCGCTGATTACGGTGTTTGACGCGATTGTTTGACGTGACAACTGATTTTATTTTTCGACCTTGGCAGCTGAACCATTCTAAATTAATTATTTTTATTCATTAATTTTAATTTGTTGTGCTATGTTAGAGGAAAGTTAGATAGGAAACGGTTTAAAACAAGATATGCCACAAAATTCGCTTCTTTCGAGGTGAAAATCAGTAAGTGCTAAAAAGTGCCAAAAAGTGCCACACTGTGCCACACAGTGCCACACCTTTGTATAGAGTGTTATTGGCGTACGATATTTACATTAATTCTAATATGAAAACAAATTTCAATAAATAATGCTGCACTGAAGTATGTAAAAAAGCGAAAAAAAGGCTGGAGCTCCATAAAACATCATGTTAATATATTAACATTTGAATTTGTTCGAACTTTTCTGATGATCAATGCTCTATTTTCTGACATTTGGAGCTGTGCCACGGCCAATTATCGATTTCTGACATTTTGTAACTCAACTGCCTTTCTTTTACGGCACTTGTCTATTCGATTCCGTCGTAAGATCAGATCAGTAAGATCAGTACGTGGATTCCCGATAACTTTAACACCGACCAATCGACTAAAGCGGATTAAATAGTGTGATTAGCATCACATTTTTCTGTTCGGTTCTCGAAGTTTTCTTTTATTCAGTTGTGCCTTGGGAAAAATTTGTAGCATGCACAATATATATATATAGATCCTGTCTCCTCGCTCAGTAACACCTACCGTGCGATGTGAGGAATTCTTAAGGAGAAAAATAAGGGAACGCAGGGTGGGTTCGAGTGAGAGCATTATCTGAACGATTTCAAATATTTGCTTTAATCCTACTTGCGAGAGACAGATTAAAAATATTATTAAAATTAAAATTAATGTATAATTATAACTGATTTTTGAACCCAATGATAAATAAATCACCATAATAGTTGGCCGCAGAATTGCCATTGCCTGGCCGGGCCATTCACTGATATCTATTGTCATCAATCCGAAAAGTAAAACGAGAGGAGTCACAAAGAAGATGAGAATCTCGTACATCTGCGATATAAGAAATGACGAATAAACAAATCAAAGAGTAAAAATGAACCTGGATTCTGAGCACTTGCAAATGCCTATACTGGGCTTTCTGAGTTTTAATGGACAATAGTTTCTGGAAAGTATATTCTTTCGATAAGCACAGTTCAATAATACGAAAAATTAAAGGAATGTAAATTGCTTCAGAAAGTATTTCATGCATTGTACTATTCTTTCGACAAATATACCTCTGTCTTTCGCAAATGAAATCGGATGTGGGCAGGAAGGACCGCAAGAAAAGGAAAGCACAGCAAAATCGAGCCAAACAGCAGCCACATTTCTTGACAACAAAAACGATATAACGGTAAATTAGCCAAAGAACCTGATTGAAAGTATCCCAAATCTCCTGGACCGCCGAAAATAATGTTCATGCCCCCGCGAGCAACGACAAGACTCATTTCGGGATTCTCAACGTTGATTTTAAAAGTTTATCATTATCCTAGGTATACTTGAGCCAGTTCTTCGTAATTATCGGCATCAACTGAAAAGTACCCAAAACCGATGAGGTTGAAGGTCAGAAGTATGCAGAAAAAGACCATCACAGCGACTTGCATTCTGTGCAGAGAATAAATAATATATATATGTATACATATTATAATATATTATATATATTATATTAATAATATATTATATATGACGCGGTTTTCTTTAGGATCAACGAGGTTCTGGAACAGGTCTAAAATCGAATTCGCTGAAAACATGCTCATAGGGGTAACTTTCGATGCTGAACACGCTGGCGCCATCGATTTTGTTGATAATGCTAATTGTTTGTTCTTGTTACCTCTAGTGCAGAATTTCACGGCGATCACGCATGTGTACTTCATTTTGCATGATTATTATTAATAATTTTAAAAAAATGCAACTTTTCGCTGAGTTATTTCTGACCCTTTGTTAATGTACACATATCGGACCGGCGTAATGAGACGATTTCAAATCTGTATTTTGAGCCAATTTCGTCATAGAATTTTAATTGACCTAACATAAACTGTATCGTGAATGTAAGTGAGAGAAGCGATTCTCCCCTCTTACCCTCGACTCCCTTCTCAGCTCCCGCTCTCATCCCCACACTATCTCGCCTTCCCCGCGAGTCTGGTCCTCTCGGGAAGGCGAGAGAGCGTGGAGATGTGAAAGAACAGAGGACGTAGAGGTCATATAAGGGGAGGGGAGGAAGGGAAAACCAACTGTTTTACTTACATTCACGATCCACTTTATATTAGCTCAATTAAAATTCATATGAAGAAATTGGCTCAAAATACATCGCAAGGCCCTGTGTACATTAACAAGGTCAGAAATAACTCAGCGAAAAGTTTCATTTTTAAAAATTGTTAATAATAATCATGCAAAATGAAGTACACAGGCCTGACCGCCGTGAAATTCTGCGCAGGAGGTAACAAGAACAAACAATTAGCATTATCAGCGACTGAAATATTCGAGAAAATGTGATTTCGACGTGGCGCCATATGGCGCCAACGGGCGCCTTTTGTGCAAAATGATTATGCCTATCTTGATCAGCACCCTCGATAACCTCAAATGACAGATTTACAGAGAATCGACATTTTTTTACTGTGCCGGCCCTTGCTCGATTCTTTCGCAAAAAGCTTCGCAAACAGAGTTATGCACTAATCGAAAATCAATTATTTTAGGCCGAAAGTAACTACTGCAAACACGAGATGCGATGTCGCATGGAGCGACAAACGGCTTCACTGTAATAGTGACCGGTCAATTGATTTAATATCGTTTGATACATTATATATATGTGCCCATTATTTTTAGAAGCAGATTATTAATATTTCAAATCATTGAACTTCCAAATGTTTAACTGCTATTTTGTAAGTCATAACGATTCAAACTATCTCACTTTGTGGACAACTTGAATCGGCTTTGTGTTCGCTCCATAATATTATAATGCATTTGCATGGTCAAAACCGCGATGCATGGTAGATCAATTACAACTGAGAACGCGATGAGATACTAAAAAAATCGCTTTAACCAAATTCCACTGACCAAAGTCCATAAATATGTTTATTTATTTGTCGTACACCACAAGAGCACCAAGCTGGAAAATAATGACAAGGACCCTACCACGAAGGCACTCCGGGGCAGGGCACTTCGACAAATCGGCCCGTCACAATAGAGTCCGGCATAGGGAAGTAGCGGGTATGGTCGAGAAAGCAACGAAAAGATCACTTCATTGAGAACGAGTGACAGCTGAAAAAATAGTAATTGATTTTAAATTAATTAAAATTCTTAACCTGCTCGAACACATAACCGTACTTGATTGATCGTGACATTACGTTTTTTTTCGAGAAGAGAATGAGCAAAATGGTTGGATGAATTGTGAACAGAGCGAAAATCGCAATGTACTTTTGTGCTCTGAAATGCTATGCATCGTTCTAACGAAGTATAAGGACGCAACCAAATCTACCGATTTTTTAGGAATTTGAATTAAATATGTAGTGCTGTGTAGTGATGTGGTCATGTGTTTGACCTAGCGAACTGTTCCTGCCCCAACACAATTTCTTATTGTGCAAACGTATACTGTAATGCAAATCGTCCACACACTTCTTGCACACTTTACGCAACGGCTAAACTGTACTTCGCAATTTTGACGTATTTCATTCTTGTTCTCCGCTCGCGTAGCGAGGCGTCGTTATTCAAATTTCACCGTATTATTAAAATATTACCTAAAACAGTTTAATTACCCAAGTTTGAGGTTAATTCAATCACATGGCGACCATCAACGGTTCGAGCCCGTTTCAATCAAGGAGTGGCGAAGTTCGACGGAAGATCGGGCAAGCAAGGAAGTTGCTGTACAGACGACTCGAAAGCCTCAAGGACGGGTTACGTAAGTCCGTTTCTCCTCCACCTGAAGGCGCTGTGGAATCCCTGAGCCGATCTCAGGTGGATTCTATAGAGTCATTAGAGGATGAAAATTTGAGTGATAATTATGATTATCTATCGGACTGCCGCGCGGAAGCGGCCGAGGCCCATGAGAAGTTAAGAGTTTTCCACGAGTCCTTTCTGTCCATTGCTCAGTCCTCTCCTCAAGAGCAAGAGATATACGAGAATTATCTCACTACGTATGGAAACTACGTGGATGAACTGGACCAAGCCGCCCTTGTGATACGAACAGTCGACGTTGCAATGGAAGAATACATGCGGATAGCAGCGGCTCGAGAGATCGATCTCGCCTCAGCATCCGACGACCGGTCGAGTGTCGTCCCAGCAAGTGTGATTCTACCATCAGCAAGTCAAGTGAACGTTCCCCCAACCCCTCTTCCTCGACGAACGCCAATCCAATCTGAACCGTCTCCATCACAAATTCAATCTCCAATTCGTCAACCCGCAACAGTTTCCCCTCGCATGCTTGCTCCGTCACTCTCGATTCCACAAACTCAACCATTGGCATCAATTGTGCCTGTGCCGAATCAACCGACTTTTTTCGCGCAAGCTGCAATGACTGGACGAATTGAACCCCCGCGATTCGATGGAGATTTCGCAAGATTCGCAGAATTTGTTCAACTGTTCGAAAGTCTCTTCTCTTCACTCGATGATGTATCAAAGCTGGGAATGCTTATGAGTTGTCTGGATAAGGGACCGAAGCGACTGATCTCAGGATTGCGTCAACTGGATATGAACTACGCAACAGCAATGAATCTCCTACGGAAGGAGTATGACAAGCCGTATCTCCTTCGACAATCGCTGCTGACTCGCTTGCGAGTGCTGCCGGAGTGCGATGCGGAGGGACGACGACTGCAGGAGACATATCTGTCATTGAATGAACTCATCTACCAATTGCTTCCCGAGGGAGAGACCGATGGATCGGAAATTCTGTGCAATACAATTCTTTCCAAGTTACCACCATCACTGCAAACACGAATCATAATCCAAGGCAATCGAAGCAATCGAACATATAAGACCGTCGAAACTATTACGTCCTAGACAAAACTATAGTTTGTGCAAAACTGGCTCTTACGTGTAACATTTTTGTTCATTTATTTTTGAAAAAGTGTATTTTGTTTGGTTTCTGTATTTTCGCGATCGTGCGTTTCGCATTTTCTCGTAGTACTTCGAAACATATGTTATTCATCACTTTCTATATTTTATTGTGTTATTTTTTAAAGATTAACTACTGCCATATTAACCAGTCGTATTATTAACATTTTATCGCAACGACAGAACGGGGAATGAGATGAGGTACGGTATTTATCATCTTCTGTATATTCTTCATTTGCCGAATTTCCACGGTCGAAGGGATTGTAGATGGGACGATCTGGAATGGAGTCACTCAGCCTGTTTTGTCGCAAAATCAGAGTGTGGAAATGCGACAACCCTACTCATTTTTCTCTCCCCTCCTCCCCGCACTCGGCTGTGTTCAGAAAAAATCGCAAAATCAGAGTGTGGAAATGCGACAAATTCAATCATTCTCCCCCATTCTCTTCTTCTCGCTCGATCAACTCACCATTCCATCCTATCGAAGCGGTGACGAACGGTCGATTGACTCCTCACGGCGGTGTGGGATACAGGAGTTGGACATGCATCATGGTCGAATTCTGGAATACAGGTAAAATTATCCATATTTAATATCGTATCGTATGGTACCGTAACCATTTCTATTAGTATAGTTTCGTAGTGGAAATATTATATATGGTCTTGTAAAGTACTAAACTTCGAGGTCTGGGTGATAAAAGTATGTGTATGACAATACTTACCGATTCAGTCTGCTGATGAGTGATTATCATCCAACTCCTGTATCCCTCACCGCCGTGAGGAGTCAATCGACCGTTCGTCACCGCTTCGATAGGATGAAATGGTGAGTCGGCCGAGCGAGAAGATGAGAATGGGGGAGAATGATTGAATTTGTCGCATTTCCACACTCTGATTTTGCGATTTTTTTCTGAACACAGCCGAGTGCGGGGAGGAGGGGAGAGAAAAATGAGTAGGGTTGTCGCATTTCCACACTCTGATTTTGCGACAAAATAGGCTGATTGTGAGTGACTCCATTCCAGATCGTCCCATCTACAATCCCTTCGACCGTGGAAATTCGGCAAATGAAGAATATACAGAAGATGATAAATACCGTACCTCATCTAATTCCCCGTTCTGTCGTTGCGATAAAATGTTAATAATACGACTGGTTAATGTAATGAGTAGCAATTGTTAAAATAAAATAAAACACGATGGACACGCGAGATATGATTTGCAGCCAAGGTAACATGATAAACAACAAAACAAAATTAAATGCGATTCACAAACAATCGCCTTTTCTTGGAAAGAAGGTATTCTTTATTCTTTCATGAATGTGCGAAGTTGAGATCGCATCAAAGACAGTTTTGACCAAAATGTCGTTTTGTCTAGGACATAATAGTTTCGACGGTCTTATATGGAGTGTACGACATACTGTCATGTGTCAGTGAAGAAGTGGAAAGGGAGAGAATCGAGGATGCAATCAAGAGAGGACATTCGCGTACTGCACGTGCAGCGACTGTCGTTCAACCATCGAATACAGCAACTGCAGCAAGAGTACCTGCTGTTGCGTCGGAAACAAAGAAGGCAAAGAAGATGACGATGAGAACCCGCAAAGACGCTGCCTGTCGACTTTGTCAACTGCCGGGTCACTACGCCGATGAGTGCTCGAAGTATACTGGAGCAAGAGACCGAATGACAATTGTTCTTCAACGAAAATTGTGTCGAAACTGCCTCCAAGAAGGGCACATGGCTTCGTCTTGCCCGTCACGGAAAGTGTGCTTCAAGTGCAAAGGACCTCATCATACTGCCATCTGTGGAGCTGAAACCAGGACAACCGTTACTCCCCCGCAATCAACAACGCCGACTGTAAAGGCGAACACTCCTGCAAAGGTGAAACATGGAACAAATGCGAACCCGAAACGAGCGACTACGAACATTGTCTTCGACGACGGTTTGGATTGTCCAGAGGAACTACTGGACCGAGACTGCACGTTTCAAGTAACGGAGAGTAGCCTCGAACCGCTTCTCAAGGAGATCCCTGCTGTCTTGCTTTGCATCACTGTCTACGTTTCTCACCCGGAGCATCCCGACAAGGAGATTCCCATTACGGCAATGTTTGATTGCGGATCGAATGTTTCCTACCTGCTCGACTCTGTCGCTGATGATCTGCAACTGTTTCGCACGAGTGCTGGAGTGTCAACCGTTCACACGTACGGCAAGAAAGAAGGAGTCCTGCGCGAGTCTGATTACTGCAGGATTGCTCTCAAGCAAACGGATGGATCTCGTCGATTACTTCGAACGAAGTCAAGCAAATATATATGCACGAATGTGCCCTGGATGGAATTCGGAGAAGAGAAAGAACTCGTCAGGAGAGATTCGAGTCCACAGATCCTACTTGGAATGGACGTCCTTCCTGCTCTCTTCCTTTATCCCGGATTCTCGATTCGTCTTCTGGAAGACGGACATCAAGTCATGGAGTCACGACTGGGACCCATCATCTGTCAATCTGCAACTCCCGAAATTGCAATGACTGAGATAATCAATGCTGCAGTTGAAGAACTTCCCGCACACAATTCTCCTCAGGATATTTCGGATGTGCTTACGAAGTTCTGGGATCTGGATACAATCGGAATCACGGATTCACCAAAGGACGATGACGAATCTCGCTGCCTGCAATTATTCAAAGAGTCCATCCGTTACGATTCCGTGGAGCATCGATTCTACTGTGCCCTGCCGTTCAAGGTTGAACCATCTGACCTACCTTCGAATTTCGGCCTCGCATTTAGAAGACTGCAATCCAACATCAAAAATCTCGTGAACTCACAACGTCCGAATCTTCTCGAACAATATCATGCTATATTCATGGAACAGTTGGAGAAGGAGATAATCGAGGACGTGCCAGAAGATGAGTACTTCAAGAATGAGAATGTCCATTACCTCGCCCACCATGCAGTTGTCAAGGAGAGTTCGAATACCACGAAGGTACGACCCGTGCTCGATGGAAGTGCAAAGACTCGCTCTTCCTGTTCAATCAACGACTGCCTCTTCAAAGGACCATCGGTTCTTCCGGATCTTCTCGGAGTTTTGCTGCGATCCCGATTCCCGCAAATTCTGATGTCTGGAGATGTGGAGAAGGCGTTCCATATGGTGGGGCTAGATGTTAAATCTCGAGATTTTACTCGCCTGCTATGGCTGAAGAACATTTTCCAACCCCCGACCAAGGAGAACCTGCGCATTGTGCGGTTCCGTCGGGTTCCGTTCGGATTGAACGTTTCCCCTTTTCTGCTCGCTGGAACGATTTACGAGCTTATGGATCGTTTTCCCACTGAATTCACTGATTCTCTTCGTCGCAATGTTTACGTCGACAACGTATTCCATGGAGCAACGAATGCTGATGAGGCCAAGCGAGCATTCCATGACCTCCGCAAACTCTTCGGTATTGCGTCGATGAATCTACGCGAGTGGACCAGCAATTGCCCCGAGTTCAACCGTTTCGTCGAAGAACTGAAACTGGGAGTAGACGATTTCAAGAATGCGAAAGTGCTCGGAATGCACTGGAATACCGTCGAGGACGTCTTTTCAATTCCACCGATCAAGGTTCCCAATGTACCGCATTGGACAAGAAGAGCTATTTTGAAGTTCATCGCGTCAATCTTCGATCCGATGGGCATTGTCTCTCCAGCTTCTCTTCCCTTCAAAATATTCCTCCAGCTGCTGTGGAAAGCGACTCCAGAGAATCACCCTTCAACTATGTGGGATAAGATCATCGATGGAGAACTGCTTGTTCGATGGATTGATTTGCTGAACACAGTACGGTTCGAGCTGATCTCCATTCCTCGACTGATCTTACCGTTCCCGATGGATGGATGCACGTTCGAACTTCATGCATGCGTCGACGCGTCTGCCGTTGCTTACTGTGCTGTGCTCTACCTTGTGGCCCGGAGGCCTGATGGATCAGGTGTTTCTTCCTTCCTCGTCGCGAAGACTCGAGTTGCGCCGTTGAAGCCCGCTGTCAACATACCACGACTGGAGCTTCTGTCGAATGTTCTCGGAGCGACACTGATGTCTCATGTTCGCAAGGAGCTGCCGATTCAGATCGACCGATTCTTCCAGTGGAGTGACAGCATGATTTGTCTTCATTGGATCACTGGAGGAAAGAAGCTGCCTGTGTTCATCGCAAACAGAGTGAAGAAGATCTGCGAGTTGAGCCATGCAACGATTTTCAAACACATCGATGGAGAGAGCAACCCAGCCGATTGTGGATCCCGAGGAATCACTGCCGAGGAGCTCGCCTCGCATCCGTTGTGGTGGACCGGACCACCATTCTGGAAGGAATCGGAAGAGGTACCTGCAACGTCAACAGAGATTTCGAATGCAATCATGGAGGAGAACGAAATCGTCGCTTCTCTTGTCGATTCTACACGATTCAGCCGATGGATCAGACTGCTGAGGACAATGATGTTCGTTCTCATCTTCATCACTCGCTTCTCGAAAGATCTCAAGAAGAAGTTTGGATCGACTAGAACATCGCTTCTCATATGGAGTGAGATCATACTGTTCGGTCAAGCTCAACGAGATTTCCCCCCAACTTCAACCATTGAACGTCAACTGCGTCTCTTCATCTGTCCGAAGACTGGTCTCTGGAGATGTCGAGGAAGAATTTCTACAGCTGATCTTCCGGAGGATACGAAGTTCCCGATCTACTTGCCTCGAGAAAGCAGAATCACTCGTCTCTTCATTCTCTACGTTCACGAGTCACTCAACCATGCCGGATATGGACACACACTCATTGGATGTCGAGAACGCGTGTGGATCCCGAAGGGACGTGCTGCAGTTCGATCAACTTTGGAAGAATGCCGACTGTGCAAGAGAAAGAAAGCGAAGCCATTCGCACTACCGGAGTTTCCGAGCCTCCCGTCTGTACGAACCACCGTCCCTGATTACCCGTTCCAACACATCGGAATGGATTTCGCTGGACCGTGGAAATGCAAGGTCGCTGAAGGAGTCGTCAAAGTCTGGATTCTGTTGATCACGTGTCTCAACACCCGCGCCGTCTATCTTGATGCTGTGCCGGACCAGAGCACTAGGACATTTCTCAGTCGAATAAGAAGATTCATTGCCTCTCACGGAGCCCCAACGTCCGTGCTTTGCGACAATGCCACCTCTTTCCATGCATTGAACGAGGCTCAACAGGCCCTGAAAACACCAGATGTTTCGAACGATCTACTCGACTATTGTTCAAACCAGAAGATGGAGTTCCATTTCACCGTGCCGCTGAGTCCCTGGCAAGGAGGAACTTACGAGCGATTGGTCGGTGTCGTCAAGAATGCTCTTCGATCTACGATTGGCCGAAGCAGCATGCTTATGGAGGACTTCATCACTCTACTGAAAGAGGTCGAAGCAATAGTCAACTCTCGACGACTCACGTATGCAAGTGAAGACCTTCAACCAATTCGCCCTGTCGACTTCCTACGACCACATGTACGACTCTCGCTTCCTCGAGTGGATGGAGAAGAAGACGATTCTTTCGAGGATCCCGATTGGATGACGAACCGGAGCACAGCCGACGTGGTTACTGCTACATGGAAGGCTACACTGCATAGACTCAATTCGTTCTGGACTCGATGGAAGAAGGAGTACCTCGTCAACCTTCGCGAAGTCTACACTCGTGAGCATCCTCATCCTCGATCTACCTCAACAAGGTTCCCTGAAAAGGGAGAGATCGTCATCATCGATGATGAACTCGATCGTGGACAATGGAAGCTCGCCGAAGTCATCGACTCCAGAGACGACTACAATAGATCAGCAACTGTTCGACTAGCAAGCGGTTCTACACTCACTCGACCCATCTCGAAGCTCTATGCGATGGAGCTACGTGGAATTGTTCGACCGGAACAACAAATGGACGTGAGCAAACAAAACTCGCCTGATGAGAAGACGAACACTGACGATATGGATACGAGCAAGTCTACTACACACCCGATGCGACTGAGACCCCGTCGTCAAGCACCATCGTTGACTACCATAGCGATTTCTACACTCCTCGTTCTCGCACTTCTTTGCCCGAGTACTGAAGCCACGGGAGATAACTGTAGCATTTCTTGTTCAGGAGGGATAGACTACGTCTATATTATAGGAGATTTGTTTGACTACGTCTATATTATAGGAGATTTGTTTTATGTTAATATTGTCACCAATGTCAAAAAGATTTCTTCTCATTCCGATACTCACGTTCTTTTCTCATTCTTTACCGATTTTAAAGAATATTGTGTTGTGGTAGGAGTAAGCTTAATTGTTGTTTTTATTTTGCTGAAACGAGTAATCTAATCTAATTCTGCCCGGGAGTGTCACGTTTGCAACGTGTGATAATGTTTGTATAGTTGATCTCAATGCAAATACATAATTCCCACGGTTTAGAAGCGAAAGATTATTTCTGCACATTGCAGAATCGATATTTATAAGCTCTGTTTTATCTGTTTGGATAATCATTTCTTTCGTTCGTTATAATCGTTCGTTATATTTTCCCCCTGTATATTTCCAAATAAAGTTTAATTACCCAAGTTTGAGGTTAATTCAATCACACCCGTGGGAAAATAAGAATTAAAAATTATATCTGTTGGAAAATAAAAATTATATAAATATTGTTTAACGTGTTTTTCAAAGAAGAACGCACGTAAATGTCAAATCCATGGAGAAATCCAGGTCGGTTTGCCACATATAAGGAAGCTCGGTGGCATTTTGAATGACCATTCTGAAAACGAAAATTGTATTCGAGTAGCGATAGGGAAGAATGACAAAGAAAGCGAGTATTTCAAGCCAATATAATCAACAAACTGTACAAGTCTACCAAAGACTGGTCAGAAGAAAAATCCTGTTTCTGGAATGAAATCTAGAATGAAGCGGTCAACAACTTCTTTCTTCTTTGACTAGTGCTTCGATCTAGTATCCTGATTAATTTCTCGTGACGCCGGGAGAAAGTGGCAGAGCAGGAAATGTAACGAATAGAGTCCGTCGTTAAATGAAATGGTTTCTTCATTTACCAGGCTTTCTACACCGATTCATGGAATCGAGTGTACCTCAAACGTAGATCTCATTGTCCGAATGTCACACCCCAATAGTCGAAACATGCGACAAAGGAGATACGAGACTAATGATTATTCGACGGACTCGCTTGCCTATTGATTCAATTTAACACTTCGTATTCTGTATGACATAAAGTCTAATAATCATACGGCTTATCGTAGTCACAATGAAACGCTGCACAAAAGGTAGTTAGTAATATCTACAGGTTTGAAGTGAGACACAGAATGAGATCCTCATTCGACGGTTAGGGAAAGTAATACCGCGGGTCTTGGGACCAAAGCAATCGTCATTCTCGCTTTTTGAGTACGATCCCGGAACCAACCTCTTCCCTGGACTGTGAAATACTGTCCGGATAAATATACCCTACTCGGGAATCCGATTATGAGGAGTCAGAATGAAATGGATTTGTTTGACCCCCGCCCCAAGAATGATCGAATATTATGTAAATAAGGCCCTGAGATACTACCATGGTATACGTATGATGGGCTAAATCGAAAGTCCTGGCACGGATGTCCGGCAGTGCTCAATTCTTTCCGAGGCAGTCACTTAAACATCTGTGGGAATCACCTACGAATCACTGTATAATCCTCTGCTAACCGAATTCGAATCTTCTTGTGTTTGTTTGATCTGATTTTGTGTTGATTGGTCAGGTGATTCACAGCGATAAGATGAACTGCGAGCGATTAGTTTTTATCACTCGCTATGCGGTTACTGACAATTCTCTCGTTCGCATTTCTAATACCGACATCAATTGGTCTGTTTTCTCTATATTGGTTTCCTCAGATTTACATATTTAGGTATAAGATGTATGACATTCAAGTGTGAGCAACACTGTAGTGTTCCCCCGATTCCAAAATTTCGCCGGCACTGTTTGAAGGTATTGTACTCTATTTTAAAAGTCCGTAGGATCATGATGAAAAGTGAGCGTGTATGTTGACATGGATATTCACGTATATAGAGTTAACTTAACTAACCGGAATTAGAATGAGATATCGGAATTTCTTTTCCTAGTTTTGCAGGGTTTATTATTGCAATGAAAACATTGTCTCCTGTCCTATTTGATGATCGACTAAACTAACATCTCAAAAATATCAATATAAAATAGTTAATCCATTCTTATCAGTGTTGCTACGATTTGACAATCGATACGTGGGATCGGGAACGCGAAGATTGGCTCAAAGAGCACAACAAATCGGCCATGCTCATGTTTGACCCATTCTATAGCGAACCTGGATTATTACTACACCCGGATGACTACAGTTATTCATTATAAAGAATCTTTTTGCATCGATATCTCACTTTTTTGTGCACTTTCCCGCGTGCCAACCTGTTTTCTGGAGTGAGGTACGACAGTAGTTGATATGTCTAGGATGAGAGGGGGGCAGTTTTTCATCCACCTCTATCTTTAAATTCCATATTGAGTCCTGTCGAATATGTGTTTTAACTTGTACAGAGTTGAAATTGTGCGAAAAGCTGCACTACCATTACCATCATTGCAAGCCAATTTAGAAAGGAACATTAAAATGGAATATTGAAAAAGCTAACTTCTACCAATGTTCTGATAACAACTTCTTGAGTCACAGTCAAACTAGCGATTACCGATTATATCAGATTTGAGACAATCTCTCACTGATCTACCGCTCACCCTCACTCCCCTCCCTGTAAAATGCTGTGTACCTCGGCCCCTGTGTACCTCGGCCCCCCTATAGTAATCTAGAAAAAATATAATTGTGTGAAGTGGACAGTATCTCGTACGAATTTGACATGAATTTTCGTATAATATAAAAAAATTATTCTTGTGATACATGACATGTATACACCTTTGTTGTTGTTTTTCTTCCCCGGAGACCTTTTTTTCCTGGGAAGAACACCCCCCGCACAAGCCAAGGGATAATTCACATGAGGGAGGCGCCTCCTGAAATGTCTCCTTTACTTTCTAAAAAAACGAGGTACCTCTCAGGATGTGTTTTCAAAAGGAGACATTCTAATTGGCACCGAATTAGAGCTGTATATTCATTCATTCATTATGTATTCCAACAGAGGGGATTGGGATCATGAGGTAGGTTGTTAACGAGCAGGAGACGGACGTCCGTCGACATGGTCGAATCGAGGAGGGGGGGTATTGTTTCTGTATATGATACGGAATTCTGTATTCTGTATTATTGTATATGATGCGTAACTCTACAGCAAGGTCTTGTAGTACAGAACAAAGTGCTATATTGGCGTTTTCATTTGATAGTTCTTCAAATCTTTCCCAAATATTAATGTTATACGAGTTACTGAAACGAATTAACTCGTTTCGTTGACATGCTGAAAAAAATGATACAACATAATGTGATCCATTTGTGATTCTTCTTTATTGACCGCGTGAAAACTTTTTTCTCCTTTTACCCTCTATTCGTGGCTGCGGTCTCTCTTTGATAGACGCTAGTTGACGACTGAAATTGATGTTTGCTATTTATTTCAGAAATTTTCATTAAATTTGATACATATTCCATTGCCTAAGAGAAAGACTAGAACCCCTGCCTATGCCGCTTTCACATTATTGTCTTTCATTCTTGTTTACTACTTTCGAGCAAAATGACAAATTCGATTTCTGATTGATGTAAGTCGTCAACGTAATATGCGAAACCGCGCATTACTATAGTGTATTATTCGTTTATAGCCGTCTCCCAATTCAGCACTCTCTATAACTCCCCAGGCGACGTAGCGAGTGTGTTCAAAATATGATATCCGGTCTATTATCCGGAGAGCCGTTTTATTTCCGTAATAGCACGGATATTACCCGGATACGGCATTACCCGCGCTTCGACTTGTACTCCTGAATGCGCGGCCAGGAACGACGGAGTAACGTAAAGCTGACGTGACATGAGACGAGTGACGCGTTGCCCAAATATAGGCAGAAATAGTCGTCGAACGGTGGAGATGAGTGCCTATGATACATCCTTTTTTTTATTTTCAATATACGAAAAAAATTCTATTGAAGTTATGACATTTAAGAGATGAATCGCGAGAAAATCGACCATTTGAGGGGGGGGGGGTTTGCGGAACTAGAAAATTTTTGTCTTCAATTTCTCTGTAAAAAGAGCTCAAGGTACTTTCAACCGTGCTCTAGTTGATAGCTTTTTCCGTTTTTCTAGATAGGTCTTATTTTTCGAGTACGCGAGTAACAAAGTGAAGAAATTTCATAACTCGCTTTAAAACTGAGATATGGAGTTCTATTTTTTTTCATCAAATAGAGAAATGGATTTTCCACAATTCCTATATTTTCACGTGACATTTTAATATTTTTCGATTTTGCAGTATTTTATAGGGTGAAAAGTGCCGTAAAACGTGCAATCGGAAAAACTTCAATTTCCCTCCATGCACATTTTGTAGAGACTATTTTTATATATTTTTAAAAAAAACTTTCAGCCAAATCGGTAGGTGCAAACAAAATCGGCCTCAGGTGAAGACTTTTTTCAAAAAAATCGATTTTTTGAAACATTTGTTTGTGATACTTTAAAATGGCACTTTTGCGGTCGAAACTGACTAATACCATCGGAAAACATTTTAGAAACTATAAGTTAGATAATACTAATTGATTTGACTCGAGGAAATCGATTTTCCAGATAATGGAGCGACAATATTTCGGTCGATAAAACTAACGTTCCGGAAGTGTGGCATGTGCCATATCGACTTGAATCATGAACATATGTCGGTAGGAGACAGCTCATGTAGTTATACAAAAACGGCGCCAGCAGAAATTGAGTTATTTAATTTTTAAGGTTTTTGAAAATTTTACAGAATATCACATGTCCGTTCGTTTGGTGGACACGATCTGACGTGCCACGAGTACTGTGCCAACTATGCTGAACAACTTTGCTTTTTAGAGCTGGTTGATATAAGACAGTTGAAACTAATATGTCCTTGAGAAAAGGGCAGTTTGGAAAAAAGTGTCTTTGATGTGTATCATTTTTGCACTCTTTCTTCAAAAATGGTGATTTAAATTTTTTCCTGGATTTCGGGGATCAATTTTTCGCATTCTGTCGAAGTTTTTGGAAAAGTATATTATCTTTCCTTTTCAATATTTTGATCTTATTACACACTATTTTTTTACCTTTATTATGTGTATTTATTTGTATTTTACATATATTCACGTGTTTCATAACAAGATTAATCATGTATCTTCACCAGAGCTTGCTTTAAATTTCGAAAAGAAATATTTTATTGAAGTGCTTTATCGCTTAGGACTGACAATCTTCATCATCTTCTCATCTTCTGTACACATATGCTTCTTGAATTGACGTTGAAGAGCCATGAAGAGGCCATCTGGAATAAAGGTAGTCAGTCGATTTTGTCGCAAATTCACGGTGGAAAAATGCGACAGATTCATTCATTCTTTCCTCCCACATCTCCCCCAATCGGTTGTTCTCAGATTTTGTCGCAAATTCACGGTGGAAAAATGCGACAGATTCACTCACTCTTCCCCTTTCTCCTCTCCTCGTTCGGTCTACTCACCATTTCATCCTATCGGTGCGGCGACGAACGGTTGATCTTGGCGCGGCAGTGTGGAATGGAGAATGAGTAGAGTGTCGAAAATGACATTTTGAGCAAAATCAAAAAGTCATTTGGAACTCATTTCAAAAAGTCATTTTTTAACAAGCGGTCGTGCAGGCTGTTCTCAAAAAGTCATCTTTTGCTAAAAACTCAAGATAATCAGCCTGAGATTCTTGCAATAAATTCATCGACTCAAGAACAACTTGATTTATGGGATTGAGATATAATTTGAATACATTGACAATAATTGAGAATAATTTACATCAGCTGTCGACAATTTCTTCCTAATTTTCTTGCCACCACTCTCCATGGCCGGCGCGGGTCGAAATGAATCAACTTTTTTATTCAAAATGACTGTCTGATGCTAATTAAAAAGTTGAAAGGCCCATTGTTAAAAAGTCATCAATCACTTGATTGGTAGAAAGAGACTTTTTAATAAGACACTTTGTCAAAAAGTCATTTACTTTCAACACTCTAAGAATGAGTCATCAGCAGTCGGTAAGTATGTTTATTAAGATAATACTTTTACAATTACGACGACGCCTATGTAAGATTATGCATTCACCGTTTACATTTACCTTCACCTAGTAACATTTAGCTTCGGTAGAATACCAGATTTATATAAGATTCATACTGACTTCTAGTCAAAAATAGAAATTGGTATGATAAGATTATTTTATATGTTAAGTCACATAAACAGTATTACCTCTATTCCACAAGGCCGCGACAAGTTGATCAACCGTTCGTCGCCGCGCCGATAGGATGAAATGGTGAGTAGACCGAACGAGGAGAGGAGAAAGAGGGAGAATGAATGAATCTGTCGCATTTTTCCACCGCGAATTTGTGACAAAATCTGAGAACAACCGATTGGGGGAGATGTGGGAGGGATGAATGAGTGAATCTGTCGCGTTTTTCCACCGTGAATTTGCGACAAAATCGACTCACTGCCTTTATTCCATATATCGTGATGAATAAATCTCTTCGATCGTGGACAAGAACAACTATGAAGAAGAAGCGAAATCCATACCTCAATTGCTGTCCCTTTCTGTTGCGATAAAAATTGATATACTGTATTTACCTAGTCTATATTAAGCGTTTATTTAATTTAGAGAAGGAAATGAATCTGCAATAGATTGTGAAATATGGTTTGTGAAATAAAATAAATAGGAAAACACACATAAAGAAAGTAAACAAAAACAAAATAAAATGCGATTCACAAATAATCGCAGTTTCTTGAAAATAAGACAATATTTTTTCCGACCATAATATGCGATGGTGAGTGCAGTGCTTAGACAGTTTTGTTCAAATTGGCATTTTCCCTAGGACATAATAGTTTCAACGGTCTTATATCTTTTCATAGAAAGACGCTAGAGCCTCAGGAAAAGTGGCTCTAGCGTCTTTCTGACGGACGAGACTGACGGGAGCGCGTGCTCTAACACCCCTCGCACCCTCTCATTTCCACGCGCTCTCTCGCTTTGTTCGACTCCTTTTGATCGAATTTTCTTTCGCCATTATATTTCTTAGATAATTTAGCTTACATACGACTGGAAAAGTTGAGTTTACGGATATTACGCCATTTTGAACAATAATGGTATTGAACAAGAATTTTCAAAAACCTTAAAAATTAAATAACTCAATTTCTGCTGGCGCCGTTTTTGTATAACTACATGAGCTGTCTCCTACCGACATATGTTCATGATTCAAGTCGATATGGCACATGCCACACTTCCGGAACGTTAGTTTTATCGACCGAAATATTGTCGCTCCATTATCTGGAAAATCGATTTCCTCGAGTCAAATCAATTAGTATTATCTAACTTAGAGTTTCTAAAATGTTTTCCGATGGTATTAGTCAGTTTCGACCGCAAAAGTGCCATTTTAAAGTATCACAAACAAATGTTTCAAAAAATCGATTTTTTTGAAAAAAGTCTTCACCTGAGGCCGATTTTGTTTGCACCTACCGATTTGGCTGAAAGTTTTTTTTAAAAATATATAAAAATAGTCTCTACAAAATGTGCATGGAGGGAAATTGAAGTTTTTCCGATTGCACGTTTTACGGCACTTTTCACCCTATAAAATACTGCAAAATCGAAAAATATTAAAATGTCACGTGAAAATATAGGAATTGTGGAAAATCCATTTCTCTATTTGATGAAAAAAATAGAACTCCATATCTCAGTTTTAAAGCGAGTTATGAAATTTCTACGGAAGCACACTCGGGTGCAAAATCCGAAGGACCGTCACTTTGTTACTCGCGTACTCGAAAAATAAGGCCTATTAGGCACCACCATGAAAACAGCCGATTTGACTCAAAAAATCTGAATTTCATTCGTTCGTGTGACTCGATGGTGCAGAATTTCGGTTTTATCAGTGAAAAGAAAGCAATTTGTAAATTTAGCTATCAAATTTGGTTTTTCCTAAACTTCACCCGTTCCGTTTATGTTGCATACGCAACGTTCATTCTCGTGCGTCGCGGCCACTGTTCGGTGTGTCAACTAATCCATCTTGTGTCAATTAATATTAATTTTTTTATTATAATATTTAAATTGTTTTATTGAGCGAATTATTGCGAATTTAATGTTGATTCCTAGTTTGCAACACTCCTACGTTCTCTGACTATGTATATGTTCAGCAACGTAACGCGTCATAATGCAAGTCACATGATACATAAAATTGCGAATACATGATAATCAACAGTGATTTTCACCAAATCGCTCCAATGGTTTTCTCCAAATAGATGCTTACATGGAAGCTCTGAACCCAGAGAACACTATCGCAATAGTTAAAAGTGTGCCGAATATGTAGAAATCAATATTCAAGGAGAAAGTAGGTCAAAATTTTGAAACGAAATTTGATATTTCAACTATTACTCAAATTCGCGCGAATAGAATCACATGAAATGAGCAAAGATAATGCTACTGGTAGTGAGCGACTAGAATATTCCACTTAAAAGTATGTTGAAATACCAGAAAATCGATAATTAAGAAGTGGTCGGTGTACGTTTCAGCTCGCAAAAAACAATTGTAGTTTTTACAAAATCGCTCCAATGAATTGCTCATTTTTTAGCATTCATACGTCCGTATCCACAAGAAGACTAATATGCGCATTGTCAAAAGTATGCCAAATATACAGAAAACAATAACTTTCACAAAAACTGGAAAAATATTTGAAAAATATTCCTTCCCGCATTTCCTCCTCCCACACGACGAAAAGGAAGCAATTTGCAGTCTTTTCGTCGGCTTTGATTTTGGAATTCCCGGTTCGGTGGTCCCTAAAGGCCTATCTCGAAAAAACGGAAAACGCTATCAACTAGAGCACGGTTGAAAGTACCTTGAGCTCTTTTTACAGAGAAATCAAAGACAAAACTTTTCTAGTTCCGCGCTCTGGTCGATTTTCTCGCGATTCCTCTCTTAAATCATACCCTAAAATACGATTTTTGTTAGACGTGAATGTTTTCGAGGAGGGAAATGTTTTTTTTCCGGTGGGACTCTCTACTAGAATGAGCAACAGAGATAAGTAACATGTAGGGTGTTGGGGGGTGGACTGCATGGCTTACTCGGCGATTGGAGACATTTATGAACATAAAAATCGACGAGCGCAGAGTCGGTTCGAGCGAGAGCATGAGCTGAAATAAGAATCCTTTGGCATTATCTATTTCAGAAGATGATTGAAACAAAAAAACTACCATATTCGATGTAACTACGGTTTACGTATACATATATTTGATAAACTTTCGAATTTCAGACATACGATTATAGTCGGCCGAATAATAACCATCGTAACTTCCGGCCACTGTCGCATGTCCACCATCATCAGACCGAAGAGTGATACAACAGGAACGATGAAGAATATCGAAAATTCGAGAATCTGAAAGTCTTTTTTCAATATGAGTTATTCTTGAGTCAAATTTTGTTATAAATTTGCATTTCGTTTTTATCTTGTTAGTTTATAGTTTTTCATCCGTAGGCCAGTTGGCTCCTGGGCCCTCTTTTCCATTTACAGTTACTTTCTACAGCTGCCGCCGTACCAAGCTCGAAATTTCCTCTCTCCTACGAAAAGTTAGACGATCAATAGTTCAATCAATGTGTTATCGCCCTCTCTGTCCACTCTCGAGTGAGGAGGGGTCAAAAGAAAGGGGAGAGTAGAGAGGGAGAACAAGAGTGTGATAGAGTGTGGAATAGAGAGAGGGGGGTGTGTGTCTGCATGTCTGTCTGACTTCTGACTCATATTCTTACTCAAAATGGTGATTTACCTGCAGGAAAAGAACCCTAACAAGCCGCTTGTGTGCTCGACGAGTGTTCTGCGATAACAATGTCTGCAATGGCAGAGTAAAGAGGCTGAAAGCAAACTTGCTAGGAAAACGGTTCTCCAACATTTCATATTTTAGAGAACCGGAGAACCGTTTTCCTAGCAAATTTGCGATCTGTTTAATCGTTGTGCAATTTTTCAAAGGAAATAATACCTTTGTTTTCTCCATGTGAACGCGAACTTGAACGGCGAGGTATATTGGTATGGGTAAGCATAAAATTACGGTGGCTAGGAGTATCCAGAGTTCTAAAAGTGAACATGAAACAATTCTTAAATAAAACATTTTAAACACATTTTTTTGTGAAATTTGTACAAACCTGTTACAAGTTTTCCAAGGTCTCCAGGACCTCCGAATATTATTATCATGCCACCGCGATCGGATACACCGCGGTATTCCGGGAGCTGTAAGAATATAATGTAGATAGTTTACTTTTTTTAAATTAAATATTCTGGCTTCCATCTTGCTAGGGGCACGAAGCATGAATATAAATAGAAGATCGGCAAAAATTGACATATCGTATTACAAATTTACGAGCACTCGTCCGAAACAATAAAACGTTCCGTTGATATTCCGTGCTAAACAACAGATACGGCTGCGAGAGAGCATGGCAAAGTGAGAGACACGTCGAGGTATAGAAAGAGAGTACACCACCAGTAGTCCATTTCATGGACGTATCATTTTAAAATTGTAATATAGGTAGTCTCTTTCAATTACAAATATCATTTGAATTTGTCATAGCTCTAGCAAATAACTAGCTGTGAAGTGAGCAATAGCAGTAGATGATAATAAGGAGAAATTGCAAACCTGCGCAAAACTGTCAAAATTCTCAGCGCCCACAGCAAACTCTCCGAACGAAAAGCAGTTGATTATCGTAATTACGCAAATGTAAACGATAATGGCGAATTGAGTCCTGCTCAAAATTTATATTTTTATTTGGGGCATTGTAGCATTTTGACATTACTTTTTCTATTTCGGCCTTGCTTAAATCGTTGAAATATATTAGTTCTAGCAGTGCAAAAGTTTTTGGTAACCAGACTACGATTCACTTTTTCCCGAGGTTGTTCATTCGAGCCACAATGTTGTGGTGCGTGCGCATCATGAGAAAGACGAATGAGGGAACAGCGATGACCATTGAGAGCACGATAAGAAACTGAAAAAAAGTATCCCGAGATATAAGATATTTTTGGGACAGGGGGCTGTATAATCTGTCAAAACTTGGCCAAATACTTGCCCAAGTTTTCACTCACATCGTTCAGAACTTGGCCAATTACTTGGCCAAGTTCTCTTCAGAAATCGTCCATCTACGTCATGAGCTCGTTTACATTTCTGTTTCTGTTACTTATACTCGTATATTTTCAATTTTTGGTATTTCTTTTACAATTTATTAATTGGCGGGATGATTTAATTTCATTTATTCTTTCGCGTAAATAATAATACCGAAATATTTACAAGAAAGAACAATGAAATTCGATCGACATTATTATGCAGTATTGAATACGAACACAGGCTTTACAATGCAAAAAAAATAATAATGGTAGTCATGGGACGAATGATGGTGACCTAGCTAATCGGCAGCGTTTAATCTACAATAACCCACATCAGTCAATAATAAAGTCAATTCTTGACACGACGTGATGCCTAGTGTGGGGGCGGAGAGGGGGATTCGTTGAGGGATAAGGTAAACACGAGGGATACCGTGGAGCTTCTATTCATCGGTGGGTTACTCAACAAGCATCAACGGACAACAGGAAAACAACTGTGAAGAGTAACAAAAAAGGGGCGTATACTTTCGGCAATACGTTGCGAAAAAAAGTTATCAAAGAAGATACTCGATATACCGTAAACACTATTGCCTACCGTATCCATCTCTTCGACTACCGTACTACTTCATCACTCGAAGGGAACGCCCGCATCGGGATGGATGGACGTCATCGGCTGCGGATTCATTTGGACTTGAACGACGAGGAGACATGGCCTGAGAGGCAACATTGGACACACCGGGACTGGGGACCAAGTTGGACATAACGGATACAACATCGCGAACAAATATAGGCGAAAAATGTAAATAAATAGCTCAAAATTGAAAAAAAGAAAAAAACAAAATTTGAATAAAACGTTCCGATTATTCAGCATGGACACATGGACGATTTCTGAATGAGGTTAGACAGTGGCGAGAGAGCACGCAAATTGCGGAGAGGGAAAAGTAGGCACAAAAACATGCCTACTTTTCCCTCTCCTCGATTGCGTGCTATTTCTCTTTCTCTAACCAAACTTGGCCAAGTTCCGTTTAGAACTTGGCCAAGTTTTATAGTTCATTTCCGATCGAAGTTGGTTAGAGTGAGGAAAATAGCATGCTATATTGAGATAATTAGAGAAAAATCTGCCATATTTTGGGCGATCTTTTTGGTGATGTTTTTCTCGCACATTTCTGACAGATTATCAGTGCGTTGGCGTAAAAAATGCACGAATGAGGAAGAATCCGTACATCAAATTTTGGCAATGCCTGATTTTGACATGGATCGATAGCCCCTGTTCTCCTCTTCCAATCCCGCTTTTCAAAATAAATTTCCGCATAAAATTGCATAGATAATTAGCTCGAAAAATTGCAAATTTTTCACTTTGATCGACAGTATCTCATTTCCTTTTGAGAAAATGGCATTACTTGCTGAACAAATGTTGCTCGGTTTGTCGAGATGAATAGGCGTACGATTTTAGATTTTTAAAATTCGATGATTTTTGAAATATGCAAATTTTCGAAGCTTCATATTTCGAATACTAAAATATACTACTTTTAGAAAAATAATATGTTATGTAATCGATGACGTAGAATCCGATTCTCTAATCAAATTCAAATTTCCATCCAGGTAAAGCCATGCAATTTACTGTTTTCCAAACACGCTTTCCGTCTTATTCTTCATCCTTTTTACTTGGTGAGCGGTCGAAATGGCTTAAAAAAGTGAAAATCACTCTATCATTTCCCTCTCGCGGGGTGGATAACTCAATTAGAGGGCTCATTCGGACCGCTCACCGCCTCAAAACGGTGCAGAATAAGTGGGGTTAAATGTTACAAAACAGTAAATTGCATGACTTTACCTGGATGGAAACTTCAATTTGATTAGAGAATCGGATTCTACGTCATCGATTACATAACATGTAAATTTTCTAAAAGTAGTATCTATATTTCTAGTATTCCAGATATGAATTTTCAAAAATTTGCATGTTTTAAAATTCGTCAAATTTGAAAATTCTAAAAACACACGTTTATTCGTTTTGACAAACTGAGCATATTTTGTTCAGGGCATAATGCCAAATTTCGAAAAAGAACAGAGATACTGAGGCCCAAAGTAAAAAATGAGGTACCTTCAGAGCTAATTATCTATGCAAATTGTATGCAGAAAAATGTTTTGAAATGCGCGATCGGAAAAGGAGAACAGGGGCTATCGATCCATGTCAAAATCAGAAAGACTCAAAATTTGATGTACGGCGAAGGTCCACTTTTTACGCGAACGCACTGTTATACAGCCCCCAGGAAGGCATTTCCCAAGAATTTCTTATATCTCGGGATACTATCAAAAATATGACCTCAAAATAAATATTTCATTTCAAAAGACCTCCAATCAACATTTGCGATATTTTTAGGGGTTTTTGTTAGATTCACTCAGTCTTTAGACTTCACACTATACTCATAGTCAGAGTAAATGTTTCGAATATGCGCGAATTGATCCTTTTCCACTCTGTCCGCTCAATTCGTTTCACTTACAATGAATGCTTTCTTAGACAGGATATTGCGGCAAACGGGGCCGTCGCAGCAAAGACCAGCGTATGGATAGAGAGGATAGATACGACCGAGGAAGGAGAAGACCACGCCATTTACAACAAGTGAAACCTGAGAATTTAAAAAAAAGTGGTTTTTATATTAAAAATTTAAAATGATTCGTTCATGAAATACTGGCGTGCGTACACTCTTTCTATACCTCGGTGTGTCTCATCTCGCAGCCGTATCTTTTGTTAAGGAGCGGAACGTTTTATTATTTTGGACGAGTGTTTGTGAATTTGTAATAGTATTCGACCTATTCGGTAGGATCCGAGGGCCGAGGGCATTGGAGTCGTTGTCAGTCGTCGTGAGCGGTCCCTCTCCATTTCGCTCTAATGGAGAGGAGACATTCCCTCCCTAGTTCTTCCATCTACTGACCCCGATTCAAGAATCCCTCCCCTGTCCCTGGCAAGACTTCGGAGGTACCACGCCACGGATCTCGATCGATGGATTGGAGGAGTTTCACGAAGGTCTGTTGAATCGAAGATTTCCTCTTTATAATTTCTATGGAGGACGGGCCCTCTTGGCCAGTGCGCGAAATGCGACTGCTACCGGTAGTGACCCGTTTACGGGAAGAGCGGCAATCTGCGACAAAAAACTCAAGAAGGAGTTACGCGTGTCCTAAAGAGGAGAGTCGAATCGACACCAAGGCGAAGAACAAACCTCTTGCGCTTTGGAGACTCGACGTATGTTGCTTCAAAGAAGAACTTAAGCTGGGCAGTATGCAATCTATCTCAAGGTGACGGACTCCAAGATCCCTACTCATATCCCTTTCCCCCACTCGTGCGATGGCAGAAGGCGCCATAGTCCTTCCCTTCACTTTTCACCCCCATTCACCCACAATTTCCCCTTTGTGTGGTATACATATCTATCTATCTAGCTAGAGGTGTGTGCCTAGAATTTTTTTCAGTGGGTTTGCATTCGTGAAAGCTATATTGGCTCATGAAACACCTAATCATGGCGGAATTAATAATTGTAATTGTAACTGTATTGCACACCTGCTCGAAGACATATCCGTATCGGATCGACGGATACATGAAGCAATATTTTGTACAAAGTATGATCAAAATAGTTGGGTGGATGAGAGTTACGGCAAAGACGGTGACAATTTGCTGTGTTCTGCAAGGCTTCGCGAGTAAAGTGACCGATTCATTTCTTGCGAAGGAGGAGAATGAGAATGAAATGAATGTGGGAATCTCCTGGGAAGCAAGATTATTGAATCGGGCAAGATTGTTGCTTGAAAAAAACGCAAAATCTGTGAAAATGAGAGGGAAGCAAAATTCTTGCCTGAAATGAAAATCTTGCAACACCTAATTTCCCAACAAGATCTTGCTATCTTGCTTGACTAGCCATCCCTAATTTGATGTGTAAATAATTTTCAAAACAACTCACATGAATAAGATGTCCATTGTGTAGTCCAAGTCGACCTGCCACATGTACTGTAGAGTCGACGCATTTCGGTTGTTCAACATCCGTTCTTTTATAAAAAGCGGCTGTGAAGCACGACCAATCGGCAACTTGGCGAAGGTTTAAATCCGACTGGCTACAAAACAAGTCTAAGTTTCTCATTATATCTCGAATGTAGCTGGCAATACGAACTGTGGGATACGATATGGTCGTCTATATTAAAAAGAGTAAAAAAAGAGTTCAAAGATTTCTGATCACTGATTATCTCGATGGAGGATCACTACAAATACCTTCTGGTATTTTCACAAGCTGATTCGAGACTGGAAATAGCACTAAGGGATTAATTGCTGTATGCGTTGGGTTGGCATCGTGGAAAACTGTTTCGATATCAAAAAAACAGTTTCGATACCGGTCAATCGTTTTTACACTTTTCGTTCCATAAGTCATAATGCATTTGTTTTGCATATCCCGAAAGCCTCCCGCGAAAATCTCAAAGCATCGTTCGCTCATAGAACTGCCCGTTTTTTTTGAATAAATTACACTTAATGTGTGACCCTAAACTTTCCATCCCCACAATCAAAAATCATTTTTTTGCTAATTGCTGACCTCCCATCATCACTAGGTATTCCTGTTCCCAATCTATAGATCCCCTCCCCAACTCCGAACACTTCCCCGATTTGGGCACCACACGGAGATCCAATAAGACATACATTGGATAAGCGGCTCCTCCACCGCTTTTGAGGCTCCTCCCCTCACTCCTAATTCCCGTGCGGTGGCCCCGATCACTCCCTTTCCGCTCCCCACTCCTGCGAATGACCCATTATTAAATATCATTTTTAACTCGTTCATTTTTGTACATGTTGTCGCACCCTTGTGGTGTACGATAAATAAATAAATAAATAGATATCTCGCAACTCAAATAAGTATACTTGATGTCCTAATATCATATCGGTACTTAAACGTGAGAATTCATTTTGCCCAATGGTAGTTATATTCTCTATTTAATATATTTTTTTACTCCTTAATTAATTTATTGAAATTTTAATGTCACTGACGAGCAGCAGAATGGGGATCATTGAATGAGCGATGAGACTACGGAGTCCTACGGAATTCTCCTTATCAAGGGATCACTAGAACGTATCAAAGTATCATGAATTTTAAGAAAATAGTGAAGAAACAAAATGTGGTGTAGAACCTGCCCGGGAAATTTGAAAATGGTTATTTGAGATATGATTTTCTGTTACCACGAATTTTAGCGTACTGTAGCTAGTGCGCCCCCAGTATCTAGAGGAATCTACTGAAGCGATTCCGCAATAATGGGGCGAGCTAAGTTGGTCAGTGTCACATCGGCCCACTTGGCTAAGAGGTACGTTTCTACAGTGTTGATCTAGGGGACGGGGGTACGACCCTCTCCCCATGCAACTTCTCTTACAGATTTTGGGGAGACTGCCTTTGTTTCAACCACTCTTTCCCGCTCACAGTAGACCGGCAAATCACGCGTGCATTGAGTGCATTTTCCTCAACACAGTGGCCATGATACTGTGGTATATCTCTATTATGCGGTGTTAGTTTTCCGGAAAAGCTCTTGGAAAAGCTAAAAGAAGTGTTAGATTTCACTTTTCCATTTCTCACGGCGGGCTCGGAAAAGCTAAATATTTGAATTCCCGCAATTATTGATTTTCGGCCATAACTTTGCTCCCAGTGCAACTAGGCATACCAAACTTGGTCCATGAAGTCTAAATGCGAAAAGTAACCCTGAAACCAATTTTTTAATTGCTAGCTTTAATAGGAACCGAGATACAGAAAATGCGGGAATTCAAATCTAACTGCTTTTCCGGGAAAGCTCGCGGAAAAACTAGGGACGGTGGTCGTGTAAATGAAACCGAAAAATAAATTACAAGTTTGTGCTCAATCGGTAGCTGAGTGTGTCCTATTTCGACTTTTCAATTTACTTTTTGCAAAATATAACTAAAATAACAAGAAAATTGCTTCGAAAGGTGAACTCCACATGCGACGTTTTAGTTCAAGCCGAGCAACTCCCTAGTCTCGCTAGGTCACACTCATGATTAGGATGACAAAACTGAAAGCGCAGTAGAACCATCTTTCATTCTTATATTCTGTTACAAATACATCAATAAAAATCGAACAATAATTTTAGAATGCAACCCCATGAAAATAATGAACACAGAATGAATTTTACGATTTACAATAAAAAGATATTACCGTAATCCTCAATTGAGTAAATTGCAAAGCGTAATTTCGTGGCTTTGAGCGGCGTATTCACTCTTAATTTTTTGATATAAGTTAGGAAGTAGCACTCCAAACAACATATCAAAAAAGATCTTACGAATACGCCGCCCAAATATGCTTAATATCACGAACAGTTGTTTCCCCGTTGTAAAAGCCGAAACTTTGACAGCTTTGTTCTCGGAATCGACTCCTCTAATCGATTTTCTGCTTTGATTTCATAAATCTACGCCCTATATTCTAGTTGCTCTAACGAAAATACGTTATACCTTCAAGTTCTAAAATTCACGAATTTTTCAAGCCGTTGTTCTTGTTTGTCTGGAAATATGCGTCTTCCTCTTTAGCTCTTACGTATTATTTTCCTTGCTCCCAATCCACAATAACTTATAAAACTAAAAAATAGACAGCTGAAAGTGCCCAAAACAGTCACTGAATATACAGGCACAGGTATACGGTAGATTGGGAGCTAAAGCGTCGCAGGTAATACTCTCACAGCGAATTTGCTAAGAAAGGTGCTTGCTAACTCATTTGCTTAGCAAGTTACTTGCTTATTTTCGAGGGGCTCACTGGGCGAAGTCTCTGTCATGAACACCGGTAAGCACTCTCGCAGCATATAGAGAGTGGCGCAGTAGGTAGCGTGTTTGGCCAGCAATCCGATGGTACTGGGTTCACAACCCACTCGATGCAGAATTTTGCTCGCTTTCACCATTTCTCTCACCATTTGCAGTAAGCAAGCGAACTTGCTTAAATGTAAGCAAGAAGTTTCCAGGAACCCGTTTCCTAGAAAGATGCTTGCTTATATTCTAGCAAATTCGCTGTGAGTGTAGCGCGAAAAGCGTACTCAAATATTCTGAGCTCCGTCCCTAGGAAAAACTAACACTCTCGATTGCTTTTCCAAGAGCTTTTCCGGAAAACTAACACCACATCAGTCTACAATCACCTTAGTGCCTCCAATAAATACTAAAAGTTGTGGAGAGCTTGCCACTCATTTTTTTTGATGATCTACACGTACCGGCAAGTAGATCATCAAAATGAAATTCCTTGGCCGGGCAGGTTCTACACCACATTTAGTGATTCCTTGCGAGGTGAACCCTACTACGGACCACTTGGAATGAGAGAAGAGGAAGGGAGTGAAAGGAGAATGAAGTGCAATGTGAGGCCATGAAAACAATAATGTAATAAAAGCAGAATTTCCAAGATATACAAATTTATTCTGATCCCATGAATTACAATCTCACAAACATATCTTGAGATCTTAACGCCAAAATGACCCGCCTCTTTTCGCTTTTTTTAGTTTTAATTTTTGATTAGGTTTCATGTCCTCATTTATTTGTCCGCTTACCATCGTAAAGGGAACTGGCATAGATTGGCAACTTGAGTTCTATTAGTGGAATATGAGTCGCTTATAACGGGAAAAAAAGCAAAAAAATCATGGAACGTTTTGTTTCGAAATATGACCATTTTGAATTACGTGGTGTGCACGTTCGACGTTTCCTAATGCCGTCACAAATGCGGGAAATTTACACCAAACGCTCAGAATGCCATTTGGTTGTCGTCCAGCATACAATATGAACTCGTCTGTATCGAATTTTCCGGAACTGCTACAGTTTTGAAAAAAAAAATCAGGAAAAGTCGCTCACTTAGATGCACCGTGGTGTGGCTAGAGGTCAAAGCCGTAGCGCCTTTACTAAGGGTCTGACATTTTTTTCTAATTTTTCCCTTGATTAGTGGACTAAATACTACTAAATAAGTGAATTTCGCTATCTATGCAAGGTCCCTTTAATATGTGTGCTACGCCCAATTGTTATCAAAGGTGAAAAAGGAAGTGTCTGACTTATGGTCTGACTTGCCGTAACTAGAGTTCGCCTCGTCCCTTGGTCTATAAATACTCGCGTGCTCAATTTCTCAAGAGTGAGAAAAGAAAGAGCAAGCGATGCCACTGGTGAGACAACTTGTTTTCCATTCCTACTCGCGCACTTTCCAGAGAGGGGAACTTCACTACCCATTCATCTCGCTATTCTTTTTAATTTTTGGAGCAAGCGTCCTCATTGCAGTTCAAATGTGTTCAAATGTGTCAAATGCATACAAAATACATCATTATTTTCTAAATGCCCAGTATAGCGTTTTGTTCATGAATTATTCACAAGTGGACATTGTGCCCCATATTCTCCCGTCACCATTCCATCTAATCGTTTGTTTGGATTGTTTGCGATGGTTTACACGGAAAGGCACGGATGATAACACTATCCTGCCAGCTATGATAAGCGAGAGTATTTCGTTCGTAAACCCTTATTATGCACACATTGCACATTATGCCATCGCCGAGTGATATTTTCAAAAAGGCATTATGTCTCACTTTCGTCCACTCTCTCGGTCCTTACCAGTTTCTCTAGGTTTGGAATCATATGGTGATCATGTGGTCAGCAAATGCATCCGAAAATTCATAAGGTGTTTAATCCGAGACTGTGCGTCTACTGTCTTTAGTTTTCTACTATTTCTCTATTTTTTTCTAGTAACTCAATTTCGGAATTCGGTCACATTTCTTTGACCTCTACTGTCTGTAAAGTATTCGAGAAAATTTTTATTAGTTAAATAACGACTTTCCTTGACCAAAATAACCTTTTCGATCCTCATCAAACAGGGTTTAGGTCAACTAGATCCACTTCTACCAATCTCGCCGAAACCCATGCCAACTACTTACGAATATTGCATCTCCTTTTGACACTGTATATATTGACTTTAGAAAAGCCTTCGATAGCATTGACCACCGTCTTTTGTTTCCTAAATTATCGCAATTATCGCAAACTCGCATTTAGTATCTTGGTTTGAATCTTATCTATCTAATCGTACGCAATCTGTGTTTATCGATTATTCCTATTCCCCCTCCACTGTAGTCAGATCCGGAGTGCCGCAAGGTTCTTGCCTAGGCCCCCTCTTATTTATCCTTTTCATCACTGATATTTCATCCCAATTCCCAAAATCTATTAGATACTCCGTTTATGCCGACGACCTTAAACTTTATTCCGAAGCCCCTCTCTTTTCTGATGATTTACAATGTGCCCTCGATATTGCCAACTGGTCTACTCAGTGGAATCTCGGATTATCTGAGACCAATGCTCCATCATGCATTACGGCCTCCACAACCCGCTTAGGACTTTTTACATAAATAATGTTGCCCTTAAACCTGCCCTGACTGTAAAAGATCTAGAAGTTATTTTCACCCCTTCGTTCTCTTTCTCTAAGTACACAGAGAAGATTATTTCTAAAGCTCGTTCCAAACTGTATCTTCTGTTCAATTCATTCCGTAGTAATACAACTGATGTTTATTTAAAGTCATTTACTACTTATATCCTTTCTGGTCTCGAGACCTGCTCTGTAATTTGGAATCCAGTTCATGCCGTTGAAATAACTATGGAAATAGAAAAAGTCCAGCGCGATTTCACTAGAAAGTTGTATTATCGATGTTCCCTTCCCCACACCAACTACCGTAATCGTCTGCGTGCACTGAATCTAGTAACATTAGAAAGACGCAGATTTATAACAGATATCGTATTCCTGCATTCAAACCTCCATAGGAAGTATGAACTTGATTATTCCTCTCTTCTTACTCTCTCTCCTCTCACTCGTTTCATACGTAATTCCCATCCTCTCCGCATTTCACTTCCCTTCCTCCCTCACAATTCCCATTCCACATTTTCATCTAGAACTATCACAATCTGGGACTCCCCTTATAAATCAGTTTTCGCTTCTCATGATACTTTCCGCAATTTAATTCGCTCTCAACCCATCTCATTTTTCCCTGAATCCATTATTAAAATTGGCTCTGATCCACCTCCCCCCTCCACCCCTCTCCCATACCCTTGCTGCCAAAGCAAAACCACCGATTCGACGACGTCGACGGACATCCGTCTCTTGCCCCCATTCACAGTTATTATTCTTGTACATGATTCTGACGGAATAAACAATGAATGAATGAATGAATGAATATTTCTTGAAATATTGTCATTACAGAACGCCAGGTCAGAAGCGTCCCCTGGAGTCGATTAGCAATTAGGGAACTCACACTGTTTAGACGCCGGCGTCATTAATCACCCAATATTGACTATTTTTGCCCAGTCAGCTGTGTTTTTGCCGTTTCTTTCCTGTTCGAAACGTGTTTCGCATGTGAATTTCCATGTTTATTTTTAATCTCTAATTAATATTTATCATATTTTCACCATAGACCATGAGTGAACTGGTGCCACGCCGCAAGACTTCTTCGTGGATGAACTGGGACGAGTTGGATGTACTGCAGAATGAGCATGAGTTGGCACCGGGTGACCTCATTGAATTCACGTGAGCAGAATAATTTTATTTCGTTTTGCGTTTAAAATGTCTAAGAGTACTCTTCTTGTTCATATTTGCTCGTTTTACGATTCCTCTATTTTCAGACGCGGCGCTTACAAGGTAAAACGTCCATTGATCATCGTCTTTTCTGTCAAATCGATTTTAAATTACATCTTTGTATCCTCATTGAGTGAGCGAAAAGAGGTAAACTAAAGCGTTATGTTTTCTTATTTGTTCTGGTAGAGCGCACTTGGAAAATATAGATTTTTAAGCACTGGGCAATCTTCGAGGAGCGGCAAAACGGCCGGTCTTATGTCATCCACTACTCGGAGGGCTACGACGATGGTAGTTTCAGTTGTTAAAATAGTTCTAACTTTTTAAAAACTGCAAGTAGAGCCAAAGGATAAAAAATAAAGAAAGAAATATATTTTCGACATGATGTACAAATAAAAGTGCCGAAATTATTTATTTATTTTGCAGACAAGCTCGAAAACGGTGGAGGTTGGGGCCTCGCCGAAATTGCTGGCAACGCAAAGGTCAGTGCGCATAAAAACTTATCTTTAAAATATTGAAGCAAATGATGAAAAATATAACGATGTCAAGGCAACAATCCCAAAAAAAAAGTTGCTAAAGCATATAGGTGTGGTCAAGAACGCCTTGTGTGTAGAAGACCAAGCACTTTTACCCTTCGCACTTTAACCATTCACTTTGCGCAATTGAGGTGAGGCGCGACGAGCTTGCGCGAGCCGCGAACGGATGCCAGTGCAGGAGGAACAACGCTCTTGATGGCGAGTGAGTGATAAACTACAGAGTACATTTGAAATATTTCCATAATTAGAAAACCCACGGTCCGTGATAAGAATAATCGATAATCGAAGAGAAATGAATACGAGACCACAAATTGAAAATTTCATGATTAATTTCTTTTAGATTCGTTGCGTTTGATCCTGCAGAAGTTGTAAGAAGAGCTATAGAGAAAGTACGAGTTTGCAAGTTATTATGACTTTTTGTTTCTGAAACATTCATGTATTTTTATTTGTTAAATTTAGATCGGTCAAGCGGGCTACAATTTGGTGAGGAACAATTGCGAGCATTTCGCCAATGGCTGCAGATACGGGGAAGAGACCTCACGACAGGTTCCTATTTATCTACTTAACTTTATTTCAATTAATTCAATTCAATTTATTTTATTTACACTTTTCACTTGTGGATCATAACATGTGGATCATAAGTTTCACAGTGTTGTGAGCTAAGAGAACTAAACAAGTAACTGGCATACAAGGATCTGTAGAATACCATTGTGTTCGAAAAAATGATTTCCCCATATTGGGTGCATATTTTTTAATAAATCTTTCTTATTAGGAAAGAGTACAGTTTTTCGTTTCGATGGAACTATTTCAACCGTCTGAGGATCAGATGTTTTAACAGTAGTAAATCAATATTTATTTCATACTGCACAGAGCGCGAATTCTCCAGCTTTCCTTACTCTGGAGATGTTGTCTCCAGGTGAAATCGAGAGATGGAGACATTTAATATATATATATATATTAAGTCTCCTAATAATTGTAGATGTGAACACTAGAGAGGAAAGCTGGAGACTTCGCTCAGTGAATGAATCGTTACTTCTCAAAATTTATCAATAATCAGGTCGTGGCTGCGGCGCAAACTGTCACTACCATGGCAACATTCGTTGGCATCGCTGTCGTTGCTTATAAAGTCGTCGGAATGCTTTTCGGCGATGGCGGAGCGGAGGAAGGGGAGAAGAAGAAGGAGAAGGAGAAGATGAACGACAACCAAAAGAAAGGAAAAGACGAGGAATTGACGGAAAAGAGGGTGTAGCTGTGATTTCATCTCCATTTGATTTTAATGATTATTATTTGTTATGTTCGAAGGAACACGGCGTCGCTTTCCATTAACTTCAGAAAGATTTTCTGAGCAAATAAAAGAGAGAAAAAATGATCCAGTCCTTATCGCAATATTTTATTTCCTATAGTAGATTTGTCATCTCAACATACGATGGATAACTACGATTCAGTTTAATTATTTGCTAATTTGTATCGTACGTACTGAAAATATCGGAACGTTTACCGCAATGTGATCAAAATGTTCAGAATTTGCATCTTTGCGAGTACACATTATCATGACTTGTGTTTATGCTAATTCGATTAATCCGCATCGATTTGCCGGAATCTACCCGGTGATGCCCGGTGAAATGTGTAACAGAAAACGACAAATTCGATTGCAAAAAAGGAACAGAACCGGCAATTACTGGCATTTCCCGGCTGTATACGGTAATGATGACAATTCGCTAACTTAGTCGGTTATCGCATCGAATTTTCTCCTTTGTTTTAGACATTTCACCGGGCATGTCCGGGTAGTTTCCGGTAAGTCGAGGTGGACAAAAAATATGAACCTACTCACGAGTCGCAAATAATTTTCTTCGCAAAGTTGCAAAAATTGAACATTTTGATCACGTTCCGGAAAACGTTCCGATATTTTCAGTAGGTACGATAATTGTTAATTAATATTTTTATAATTTTTCTACATATTCAAATAAACAATAAGGAACGAAGTCCGTTGTCATCGTTAGAATCACATCACAAGGTATTGATCGCATGTGAGACGATTCGACTTCGAAATTGGGTTTTGAAATGTTGTTGGCAGTATTGAGATGATCGTCGATTCTTCGTGATAAAACAGACAAATCACTATACTTTGGTCGAAATACGACTCGGAGTCACTTCACAATCTCTCTCACCGTCGTGATTTTTGCAAAGAGTTTGTGTGAACCCAAGAGAGTCTGAGTCATCCCCTACTTAACACCATTCTTATCAGCGCTATCATTCCAAACTTTTGTGTCGGCTTTGTGAGGGAATCATCCGCTCACGAAGCGCGTGCCGAAAATTCTGCGCGGATAAGGCCACGTGATACACTAA
This sequence comes from Pristionchus fissidentatus, assembly GCA_036245785.1. Taxonomy (NCBI): domain Eukaryota; kingdom Metazoa; phylum Nematoda; class Chromadorea; order Rhabditida; family Neodiplogasteridae; genus Pristionchus; species Pristionchus fissidentatus. The sequence goes on along the minus strand of BTSY01000003.1, from coordinate 356,172 downwards.
CGAATTCCGTTGTTGATTCACGAAATATATATATATGGAGTCCCGAACTCTCCCATCCGTCGACCAAATTTTGAGATCAGATTCTTTACTTTTCACGAATTTCAATCCCCAAAAAAGGTTTTTAAAAAAGACGGGATACCGTGGTTCTTAAGGGATCCGTTACCTCAATTCTTTTTTTTCGACTGATAATTTCGCAATTTCTTTCCACCATTGTTTTGCTCTTATCTTCCGTTAGAACACTTCTCTGTCATTCGTCTCCGCTACCATTACTCGCAGCTCACTTTTCGCATTTTCTCAATAATGTTCCAAATGTTTAATTGATATTTAACAAAAAAAACTGCATCGTTCCGCATCATTATAGATCATGTCTGAACTCGTTTCTCGCCGTAAGAAATCGTCATGGATGCACGCCGACGAATTGGACATGCTACAAAACGACCACGAACTTGCGCCGGGAGACGTCATCGAATTCAGGTTTAATCATATTGTATAATAAGGTGCGATTTCCATAAGAGAAACGGACCTTGGATGTACTTTTGCACCGCTCGAAGCAGGTAAATCGATATCGGGGATATGTTTTGGATATGTTTTCTTTGTGGTGTGCTAACTAGACTTTGAAAGATAACTAACTAGTTGCATCATTCCTCATTTCGCCCGTTGCTTTAGCGGGCTATGCAACTAGTTGCTTTTGAAGTAACTAGTTGCTTTCTGATGTGACAAATTTTCATGAAATAATTTACATGGAAAATGGTGGGAATTATTAAAATGTTTATGAGGGGGATCGTGAGATCATTTTTCACTATGTTTGGCAACGGAATCGCGCCGCGCTTAACCGATTAATCAGTGGAACGTCCTATCAAGCCAAAATGTTAATAATCTTTGTTTTCTTTTCACTTGTCATATTAGGGATCGTCCAAAATTTATTTTCAATTTGTTTTACATTAGGAGGACGACAATAAGTAACTGAATTCTCGTCAATTGGCAAAAAAGGGAATGTCGTGTTCACACACAGAATTTTTATTTGAAAAAAAACTAAATATTGGTATTGCAGGTGGTTTTGAAAATAATATTTACGTGACAAAATATTTAAATGGTAAGTCTTTCGCTATCTATGTTATTTTAACGCTTGTTTCGAAATGCTTCAGAAAAGCAACTAGTTACACACGCCGCTCAAAGCAACGGGTAAATGACGGAATGGCCCGTTGCTTCAGAACAAAAGCAACTAGTTGCTCAGTGCCAAAACCGTTACTTTTAAAAGTCTAGTGCTAACGTAGAATGATACATCCTTTTTCAGTCGATTCAACGGCACCTACAAGGTTCGAAGTTCAAGAGGATACTTTATAATTTGTTCTAAATGATGATTGCAGTTTTGTATAAATCCCAGTTTACAGCATTTTGCGATCTACGAGAAGAAAATGGGCGGCATCTCGTACGTCATTCACTATTCCGATGGAGGTAGATACAGAGATAGAATATTCTGAGATTTCAAATAAAGTGAAGACATTAGACAATAGACATTATTTATCCTGACATCAAGGCAAAGGCCTGTCATGATGCCAGGATAAATAATGTCTAATGTCTAATGAATGGTGCACTAAATATTGCATACATTGTCGCTCTGATAAAGCGCGTAAAACAAGTTTTTTTAAAGCGTAAAACAAGTTTGTTTTGTAAGTGAAGCACAAACCTGAAGTAAATTTTGAGATGTATAGCATATACATACATACAAATTTTACGTGAAAAACATAGATGAATCAAAGACTATTTGTTTGACGAATTGCAGATGACAATCAACTGGGTGGAGGCAGCTCCTCCGGATTCAGTAGCGGTCTCCAAAGTAGCGGGGAAATCGCGGGCAGTGCAAAGGTACCTTTTTTAAAGAAATTCAAAATGGAATGATGATATGAAAAGCTTTTGAAATTGAGAGAGGCGTTACGCCACTTTACCATTTGCTACTGTCTACTCATCGTGCCCTTTGTATGATAATGGATTCAAATTCTAAAATGTCTAATCACTGAAAACATGAGTAGTATTTCACAATATTTACATAGAGTCGACGAGAACGATCCATTTCAGGTGAGAAGAGATGCGCTCAGGAATGTTGCGAATGGGTGCAAGTGCAGAAGGAACAACGAGCTAGACGAGAAGTGAGCTCCAGAAAGGGGTGATGATAGAGACTCTGTTGCAGTGAGAGAGACTATCTCACGCTCATCCGCGCACTCTCCCTGACTCTTTTATGGATTTTTAATGAACCATAAGATAGTTGAGTTTTTTTGCAAGAGTTAATGCAGAAAAGTATACATATGTGTCGCGTCTCAATACAATTATAACGTCCAAGGGAGAAATTTTTGTATCATGATATTTTTTCAGATATGTACCATTCAAACCTGCGGAGGTCGTAAGGAGGGCTCTCGATAAGGTGAACAAAGCTTCCAATTAACTATAATTGGTCGGAAAAATAACAAACAGTTGACGAAATCCTACTATTCTGCTGGAAATTAGTAAGGTAAATATGAATCCAGATCATTTTTCACTGATTCAATCACTCCGATAAACTTTTTACATTGTCATTACTTTGATTTATTGAGATGGGACAAGCGGGTTACCATTTGCTGAAGAACAACTGCGAACACTTCGCTAACGGATGCAGATATGGAGAGGAGCGATCAAGACAGGTCCTACCACGACATTCTCCCACCCCATCCTGAATCTTTCTGGAAGTTTGGAACGGTATAATGTAGGGTTCTCTTATTGGAATCAAATGGAATTGTGAAATTTGGAGAACAAAGGAATACAGACCGAAACGCGTGCAAGAGAGTGAGTGAAATCGAGAGAGGAGCGATGAGTTCAATTCCAATAAGTTCCAATTAGAGAACCCTAGTGATGAGTTCAATTCCAATAAGTTCCAATTAGAGAACCCTAGTGATGAGTTCAATTCCAATAAGTTCCAATTAGAGGACCCTAGTGATGAGTTCAATTCCAACAAGTTCCAATAAGAGAACCAATAAGAACGATAAGTTCCAATAAGAGAACCCTAGTATGATCCCTTCAGGTAGTGGCGGTCGCTACTGGATTCGGCGTGGGCTCCGCCGTCGCCGTGGTGGGCATTGGTGCCGTCGTTCTTGGTCTCATCTTCGGTGGTGGAGGAAGCACACAGACAGATCGCGAAAGAGAGGAGGAGGCGAGGGAGAGAAGGGTCGTGCCCCAGTGAATTTTTGTCATCACATCGGCTTACCAATATTACTGCCAATCACGCTGTGGAGGCTACACACTCATTTAATACATTGCAATGTTGTCTGGCGAATTTCTCATCGTAGAACTGACATTTTCATTCTCTTGATCCACTTTTATCGGCTCTGTTCTGGTTAAGAGGACCCAAGGAAATTGATAGGTCCGATAGAAAATAAGAGGTCCTATGACGACTAAGAGATCCCATAGAAAATAAGAGGTTTCAGCATATCACTGTTTATCGAACGCCTATAGTATGTATTTTATAGTTGCCCTTGTCTGAAGTGATAATTTTCGTTGCAGTTAGACCAACAACAAATTTATTTTATAAACGCACGTCCACGTGTTGTTTGTGAAAACATGTGGATCATAGTTTGAGGATAAGATCGCCATTCGCCAAGAATTGGACGATTTTACACAGTTTATGGAAATTTACATGCCGGAACTCATTGATGACAGTCTTGATGAAAAAAAAACTCTCGTTCTTAGTTAATATCTAGCTGGACAACATAAAAATAACAGTGTTTTATCCAAATACCTCAACCTATCAAACATAATTCGGTGCCGCAGTCTCACAATGTATGGTTGTACCCAAAACCACCCAAAACAAAACCTCCCACCCAAAACAGAGCCCTCTTATCTTGCAGATACATTGAGACAATGAAGAAAAAAATGCATTGATTTTAGTTATTTTCCGAAAATATGAAACAATAATCGAAAAACTCTATTTATCACTAGATTATACAGACCCGGTCTTGGTGTGTTGCTCGCCTTGTTTTTTTGGTGACTAGGGCACTTTTTGGTGAACGCATTAATCACCTCACGATTTCTCTCACTCTCTCGCACGAGTTTCGTTTCGCATTCCTTTGTTCTCCAAATTTCACAATTCCATTTGCTTCCAATAAGAGAACCCTAATTGTTACCAGAGCGCAGAATGCTGCAATTCAACATTTTCAACAAATAATTTGACGTTCTTTTAGTCCATGTGAAACTCATTCTTTACATCGAAAATAAGTGTCGTCAGATATTGCAAAAGGTGTGGTCGATAGAGGGCGTTAATAATAAACTATTATAGAAATTTATTAGAACACATTCAAAATGTCGATTTTTTGTATTGGATTAGAAGTAACCGACGAACCTCACGAATCTTTCTAGGAATATTGACTGCGAAAGAGATGATGCCATGTTTAGTTGCATGAATGTAGAAATCTGCCAATTACTAACCAGATAAATATATCTGCACTAGTATTGTTGTTATTATTATTGTTGTTGCATTGTTGTTTTGTTGCAAAAAAAACTAGTAAAAATCGCTGCTACTGAGTGGTGTCTTCGTAATTAGCAGTTGAGTGTGTGCCTAAATAAGAGTAAGCAGCCGTGATTTCAAGTGGAATACATTTTTTTAAATTTATTTTGCAGACGTATGCACAAGAGACGAACGATTTTATCTATTTTTTCAACGCAAATTCCACTCACCGAAAAATGACAACATAAGTTAATGGATAATTACCACAATATAACACAAAAAAACTAAATCTATTAATAGTTGCCTTTAGTTGGCGCGACTTTATCATTTCCATTGGAAGAGGAGTTATTCCGCTGCGCGGCTCCAGTCTTCATTTTTTGTCGAGTGATAATATCGATTACCGCGTCTCGAAAGGTCTTGTTTACGAGTATCATAGTGATCGGAGCGCAGAATGCTACAATTCAATATTTTGAAAAATTCATTTGTCATAAGTCTAGTTTCTCAAGTCTAGTTTGAAGAATGTAACTTTCATTCAAAATTTTATTTTTGTTTTTTTCAATGATTATTGTTCTTGGCTTATTCAAAGAATGCTCAAGGAATTGGTTCGTTACCAACCGTTTTACTTCACAGCGCAAGTAAAACGCGGACCTTTTCCTCACCAGGCAAACCTTTTTTTCATACTCACACTTCAGATCGGTCATAAATGCGAGTGGGTAGTAAATGAGCTCGAGGTCGTTTGATGGATAGAGACCGGTGCCCATAAGGAACTAAAACAAGAGTTTGACATATTTTTATCACTGACAAACCTCCATTACGATTCCGGGAATATTGACAGCGAAAGTGAGCACACCGAATCGGAGCAGCACTTTTTCCAGGAATAAAAAAAATTATCAAAACTAATACATTCGAAACTCTACTCATAGAAGTTTATTAAACTCTTCCTCGTTTAGTTCCGTACCTGATATGATTGTTAGATCGAATATTTCTATTCGTGAATAGAGTTACTCGATCTAACAACACTACACAGAAAAAAGGTCTTACATATGGCCCATAAGACCTTTTCTTCTGTGTGTATTACCTGACTCTTGGCAGTAAACTGTCGCATTCCTCTCGCTGCGAGGATGTACAGGATCATGATTATTATTGCAGTAACGACTTCAATTACTGTCAAGAAGATGTGCGGATTGTACTGAATATTATTCACCATTTCCATTGACCCCCTTAAAATCTTCTCTATTACGGTAGAGGTAATTATCGCGAAAAAAACACAGTTCCAAAATTTTGGTATATCACACTCTTCGCTCGGTGTCAGAAGTAAACTCCAAAGAGCTCAGAAAAATGGAGATGCTCACCCATTCCACGGTAGTCCGAATTACCACAGCATACACTGTGTAGCTGTTCTTTCGAATTGGGAAGTATTTCACAAATCTTAACAAATAATTTGAATAAATTGAACACTTAAATTCTCATCAAACCCTGTTGCTTGGAGAACGAACGGAGCAATTCCCAATGTAAAGCAGCCGATCAAGCAAAAAGGAAGAATGCGTTTCCAGAACTGTGTGAGAGGGGGAATAAATAGATGACTTCAATCTATTTCTGAAGATATTCTCAAAATGAAAAATTGGTCTCGATGAATTTCTGGCAATTTACAACACAGCGTTAGATTTTTTTCTTTTGTTCGGGTTTCTGCTTTACGATCGGTCTCATGAATTCGATTGTACATAACAAGGCATTAACCCATTTTACTCAGTTCCTGGTTCAAATGAGTACAAATTCTAATTTCGTGAGATTATTTCCACCGTTTTTTTTGTTGTGTTTTTTTCAAGCCAAATTTCACACCGGCGCAGAGAAATTATTATGATCAATTATCGAAAATGACCTCTTCGTGTTTCGTCGATTTCGTAATCGCGGTCAGCCTATTCCACGCGATGCAACAGTTCAGCAGGTCTTGCGTTGCTGGGCACGCAAGCGTGAGTCTGTAGTATGAACAGTATTTTTCATCTTCTTTAGTCCTATTTAAGACTATTTTTTATATAAACGTTCGAGCTGGTATCGTGAGACCGAATGTGTCCCTTTTTTGGAGAGAGGTTAGGTGGAAATTAGGCTTCATTTTAATACTAAATAAAAAATATACGCTTGGCAAATGCTGGTCCACGCATTGGGAACGTATGTTTCGTAGAGACCGCTGACGACCGGGTAAAGAGCGATGCGGAAATCAGCGAAACCAGATATGATGAACGAGAAATCCTGCATATTTTGATAATAATTATGTACAACGCAGTACAGATTCCGAGCACATCTGTGCAGTAGGGTTGACCGTTCGGTTTCCGTTTCGGTGAAACGGTCTCTCGCGTCCCCCTTAGCGTTTCTCTCCGTTTCACGGAAAAAAGGCCGTTTTGGAGATAATAGCCAATTTGATGAAATTGAAAAACGGCGAGAGTGATAAGGGGCCGTTTTCCGTGAAACGGCCCCTTATCACTCTCTCGCCGTTTCACGGAGGCAGACTGTCAGAAGGTACGCGACAGGGGTATGCGGCAAGCAATTTCGGCAAGTGTAGTAAATCAATTATAACTTTATCAAATGAACTATTTTCACCTCGCAATATGTTTGATGAGTTGGAGCACAGTTATACGAATCGTTTGATATCACTAAACTCATGTTTCCTCCAAAGCTTGTCTAGATATTAATTTGTTTTGTGCTCCCACTTGCCGAAACTTGTCGATTGCCGTTTTCGGCAAGTGACAACGACGAAAAATAAGCATATCTCGAAGGTCTTCGCTGGAAAACAGAACAGTAGGGTATCAAACGATTCGAAAAATTGTGCTGCAATTTATAAAAATAAAATGGAGATTAAAAAAGCTTATTTGATAAAGTTGAAATTGATTTGCGGCACTTGCCGAAATTGCTTGCCGCACACCCCTGGTACGCGAGCGTCCGTTTCACGAAAACCGAACGTGCAACCCTACTGTGCAGTACATTTTAATTAAAGGAAACAATTCAGAATTCGACCTACCGGAATGGCGCTCGCCACGAACAGTATGTAAAATGCGATCTTGAATTGCGAGCCTCGCTGAATTATCCCAAATATATTATATTTCACTGAAGCAATTACAAGAGGTCTTTTTCATTAAAGATTTCATACAGGAAAATATTTTTTTTAAAAAACTTACCCTCACGATCACCCATATTTCGATGAGGTAAAGGAGTGACAGCACAGGGACGTAAATGCAAAAAGCAAAGAAGACAAAGTCGATGGCGTGAATCATGCTGATAGTTCTTGATTCAAATAAATATTATAAAAGATGGATGAAAAGAAACAGATAATCGCTCAGTACGGAAAGCAAGCTGAAGGAAAATCAAAGAAAGCTGGAATCGCGTTGCCAGTCTTATAATATCTAGCCGAATTTTATGATTTGAAGAACGAGTCTCACGTCTTTTTTGGGTAACGAATTCTCACTTTGGGAAAATCAAATTCGTCTACACGAATACTCTTTTGATAGTATCAGGATACTTTTTTTAAAGTAACAAAATGCCAGACAGCTCCATCGCTGAAAAAAGAATGCACTTTAGCAGATGAGGAAAGTTGACCCCGGTGTTTAGGGCGAAAAGTGGCACAAATTATACAAAATTATATTCACTACGTATTTTATTTTTAAACGAAATGTTTATGAGAAACCTATTCCCCCATTTTCACGTCCACCTACAGGTGGATTCGGTGTGGGGAGAAATCATGGGGAGAGGTTTCAGGTAGAATATTCGCCGCATGAAACCAGAAACCCTAGAATATGGCCGTTTCATATCAATTTTTTTATTTCTCACGTTTTTGCTCGTCCATATCTTGGGCAAGAAGTTACTCTTGGTCCGGATAGGTTTAGAGGAGAAATGCATAGGCGGGTCAGAAGTAGGCATTTTCTAAATACTCGGAATTCTTCCGAAAGCGAGGATGTCCCATGCCGCTCAAAAAGCGCTTATTCGACGGTGTAGTTCTCCCCGCACTCTTGTACGGAGCTGAAGCCTGGTACCTTTGTAAACGCGAAAAACAAACACTCTCTGTCGCCCAGCGCAAACTTGAACGCAAAATGATAGGAATCACCGTATTCGATCATGTTACCAATGACCGGATCCGTGGCATCACAAAACTGAAGGATGTTGTTAGAGAGGCGGAAAAGCGGAAATGGATATGGGTAGAGAGAATCTCGAAATTGTCCCACGATCGGTGGAATCGGAAGATGGTCGATTGGACACCAAGAGGGAAGCGAAAGAGAGGAAGACCCGCTAAGAGATGGAGAGACGACTTCGTCAACGCTGCCGGTCCTCAGTTCATGCAACTCGCAAGACACGATCACAGGCAATGGAGCACTATCATGGCAACCCAGCTGAATTAACACCCTCACCCAGCTGATAAAGTTGATTAAATGTAAAAAAAATGAAAGGACCAGGAGCGAAAGAACAAATCTCAAGCACGCAGATTCGCGTACCTGACTCCTATCCACAGGTTCGACAGGAATAGACTTTGAAAGGTAACTAAACAACTACCCGCATAATAGGGAAATTGACCGCTTTTCTGAAGAGAGAGTGCGAAGAATGAGGAGTGTGGGGATGTATTTTCCCTCTTATGCGGGTAGTTGTTTAGTTACCTTTCAAAGTCTAGACAGGAATGACGTGGCGAAAAGCTGACATAGCGGTAAATCATGGGCGAAATTCAGAAACATAGTCATAAACTGCCGGAGAAGAATGGAATCGCTAAGTTAGCTTGTGTTTTGTCTAATAATCTCTTCATTCTACAGGCTTTTTCAATCTTCCCCCATCGCTGTAGAGAATGTGCGGAAGGGGGTAAAAGGTTATCCGACAACCGCAATATTGGAAGCAGCAAACACGACTTTATTCTTGTTCGAACTACTTCCGCTCATTTTCATTTCTAATGCCATGTACGTTCTTCGCAAGTGCGCAACATGTAATATTGATGCTCCCAGCCTAGGAGAATTTCCAGCATTTGTAGCAGGCGCGGTCGGATATGGATAAACGTACGAAATTATGACGAAACCTTAATTTATCATGAATTGCCCGCTGTTTTTTGACCGAGAAACTAAGCAAAAGAACTAGAGATTTTCTCCCTTTGTGGAACGTTCTCATGACATCGGAAAACGCATCTACTGTGCAGATATAGGAGAGTTTACGATCTGTGAAGGTAACATGCAGAACACGCAGTGGATATAAGACTAGTGCATCTAAAAAAAGTACCAAAAATAGTCATTCAGCGTGTTTCTCCATTTTCGCTTGCTACTATGATTGTTAAACTTACTCAACCAAATATATACGTACTCTGACAATTTCGTCGCAACATGCCACTCAGTACACATCTTAGTTCATTCTAATTTTGTCATTATCACGAAATTCTGCCATTCTCACACGGAGGAGATTTGGCAGATTCTGCCATTCTCACACGGAGGAGATTTGGCAGATTCTGCCATTCTCACACGGAGGAGATTTGGCAGATTCTGCCATTCTCACACGGAGGAGATTTGGCAGGTTCTGCCATTCTCACACGGAGGAGATTTGGCAGATTCTGCCATTCTCACACGGAGGAGATTTGGCAGATTCTGCCATTCTCACACAGGCAAGATTTGGTAGTAAGATATGTACAAACAACAACATTTATTTCATCAATATCTTTGTAAAATTGATAACGATTGGGCAAATTGGGGGCAAAACAGACATGAAACTATGAATGTTTCAGGGATATTGTGTCCTACATTTCTACGAAAACAATCGACTAAATTTGGTCAGAATTTTTCCTACCGCGTAAAAATCAATTATATAGAAAAGGTTACAGCCTATCGGAAAATACTTGAAGGGTTCGTCTAAAGCGATGATAGGGAAGACTATCAAAGGAGGGTTCTTCGGCCATGCCAGTTCTTCTCCAGTCGTTCTTCAGCTGTCTCCCACTGAAGATCGCCGAACTTGGATAAACCTGAAAAGTACACCTATTTCCTCGTTTATGCGAAAATCATCCCGAGACTAATCACTTTTCTCGTGAAAACATTCAAAGAATGACAGTTTCTCATTTATACGTCACAAATATACTGATAATGACGTGTCAAGTAATTACATTTGATAAATCGTTTCAAATGGATCAAACTAACCAGTGGAGTCCTATTTGAAACGGAGTAATTGAAGAAACATAGAAGAGCAGAAGAGGTGTCGACCGCTCAGAATGAGCGAAGAGAGTCAGTGTGAAGAGGACAATCACAATTGTTCCAGGCAAATTTGGTAATTGGACTTTGCAAAATCATCAATTACACCCATAGTTCCATTATCCTCTTCACACTGACTCCCTTCGCTCATTCTGGGCGGTCGATACCTCTTCTGCTCTTCTATCTTCCTTCAAGAACTCCGTTTCAAATAGGACTTAACTGGTTAGTTTGATCCATTTGCGACGAATAATCAAACGTATTTACACGTCATTATCACTATATTTGTGACGCATAAATGAGAAACTGTCATGCTTTGAATGTTTTCACGAGAAAAGTGATTAGTCTCGGGATGCCTTTCGCACATATAAAACGAGGAAATATGTGTACTTTTCAGGTTATCCAAGTTCGGCGATCTTCAGTGGGAGATAGCTGAAGAACGACTGGAGAAGATGAGATAAACGGAGGAACTGGCATGGCCGAAGAACCCTCCTTTGATAGTCTTCCCTATCATCGCTTTAGACGAACCCTTCAAGTATTTTCCGATAGGCTGTAACCTTTACTATATAATTGATTTTTACGCGGTAGGAAAAATTCTGACCAAATTTAGTCGATTGTTTTCGTAGAAATGTAGGACACAATATCCCTGAAATATTCATAGTTTCATGTCTGTTTTGCCCCCAATTTGCCCAATCGTTATCAATTTTACAAAGATATTGATGAAATAAATGTTGTTGTTTGAACATATCTTACTACCAAATCTCGCCTGTGTGAGAATGGCAGAATCTGCCAAATCTCCTCCGTGTGAGAATGGCAGAATCTGCCAAATCTCCTCCGTGTGAGAATGGCAGAATCTGCCAAATCTCCGTGTGAGAATGGCAGAATCTGCCAAATCTCCTCCGTGTGAGAATGGCAGAATCTGCCAAATCTCCTCCGTGTGAGAATGGCAGAATCTGCCAAATCTTGCCTGTGTGAGAATGGCAGAATCTATCAGATATGGTTAAATGAAATTGTCATTACTGATAACTGCTAAACTTTAATCCAAATCATGGCATCTGTCATTCTCGAAGTAACTGTGCCAATTTAATTCCCAACTTCGTGGTAAACGTGATAAATTTGTATACAAAAAAATAAAAGCCAACTTCAGCAAAAAATTAGAAAAAATGAATGAATTTGGTACTATTTTTAGATGCACTAGTCTTATATCAGCTCAACAATGTTTTTAGGAAACGATATATGTCAAATAACTGAAAAGAAGGACTACTTCTTGGAGAGAAATTGTACTGCAGAAATAACCGACGACCATTGCTCACTCTCATGACATGAATTAATCAAGTCTAGACATACTCCATTTTCAGCCTCGCCAAACCTATAAAACAGCTTTATCCTTTCTTGAGCTATCGCAATTAAAGAATCTTACGTCAAACACGGAAGCTTTGCTTCACAACGTAATCAATTCCCTCTTATAATTAGTGTCAGCACCCAGAAAAAAAATCTTATATATAAGATCTTAAAGGGACCAGGCAGCGAACAAAAACAGAATTTTAATTTTTATAACTTTTTAGTGATCTTCTACGATCGACTCACTACGATCGAATGAAAAATGAAGAAAAAATTAAATTTTTAGCATTTTTTTTACAATTAGTTATTTTAATTAGAAATTAGCCCCAGGAACGGTGCGTCGCCTATTTCCGAAAAGACAGAAAGCAATATAATTTGGTCGGATGATTAGATTTTTATTTGAAAAGAGGAATGTTGGGGTTTTGACCACTCCCAGACAAAATGCGCACAACCACAGTTTATGAAAATGTCTGGTTTTAGTGAATTGAATTGTGGTGTAGTCGCTACCGTAACCTGCTGTGGAGAAAAAGCGAAACTTTGAAAAATCATAACTAATTTTTAAAAAATCGCAAAAATATGCGGTTTTTTGCATTCTTCCGGGAACAGGATTTTCTTTTATTTAAAAATAACTTATTTTTTCGCTGCCCGGTCCCTTTAAGTCTTTAATATAAGACTTTTTTGAGGGTCATGGGCATCATATAAGACTTTTTTTCTGTGTGAGCAATCAATCGGCACATTCCAGTTGTAGAAAATATATATTGTGAGTATGTTTCACATGTAACACGGAATCTTGAATGAAATGGGGTAAGACACTTATTGAGCAGGTATTTTACTTATTCATTGCATATAATCCCCCCCACACTTGAAAAAATATACTTGAAAAAAAAAGTTAAAGAAGGTGTCCCACGAATATTTGGTCAACTGAGGTCTCACTGTGGGGCAATGGAGGTCGAATATCCGATGAAAGCCTCGAAAACCGCATATTTCAGTTTTTAGTTTGAAGAAAGTTATGTTTAGTAAACTGTCCAAAACGACCAGAATTCTTACAGTACCTCACATTGATCCTGAAATCTCTTCGCGGTGGGAGTTGACATTTTATGGAGAAGAAGTCAGAGAAAGGCAGAGAGATAAGGGGAAACGAGGAGGGTGCGAGAGGGAAACGCGCGCTGGATTTGTGTTTCACCAACTACTGATAACAGAAATGAAACCTCGAACATCGGGGAAAATAAAATGTTTCAATCATTCGTGTTACGCCTTCTTTAAAATAAACACAAAGCAAGCCGCTGGACTGTGAGAATTCGTGGCGCATCCAGATTAGATTACGAGAGTAATTAAGCAACTAATAGCTTTGTGTGTATAAATGGGTGCAGGATCATTTACTCACTTGATAGCTCGAGTTGTCTCTTCTCTTGTGCAATGAATACCCGTTTCATCATTGCTCTCTCCTTATTCATTTTCGTTTTCGCCACTCCGGATGACGATTATTACTTTCCCAGGCGCTATGTAGGCAAGTTTTGTGAAAACATTATTATTATATTTCTTGAACTTTCACCTTAACAGTTTTCATAAGAACTGGCTAAACATGCATTTACATTATGATTCCGGTAGCAACTTTACCTTTACCTTTACCTTACTTCTCGGCTAACATAAATAAAATGTTATTTTCCTCAGGGACGGTTATGAATGGTCGAGGCGGATTCGGCAAGTACATTCGTCATCTCGAAACGTACAACGCTACCTCTCCCTTCGGCTATGACGTCAACTTCCATCGATATGGCGGAGCGGAGAATCTGAACCAGCGTACCTTTGGACTCTTCGATCTATTCGGAAGAAAGCAGAATAACCCGTTCAACTTGCAACTGCCGCCCAATTTCAATCAACCCATAAACGGATTGCCACAATTGCAGCCGAACATGCACAACCCCTTCATGGAATTGCCCCAGCTTTTGCAACCATTCCTTACCAAACTATAAAGTTGTACTCTTTGTCCTGGAAATATACTTGAAAAATAGCCCATTTCAGACTTCCTCCTGTGAATTATTATAGAAACCCAAAATTTGAGATCTCTACCGGTCTTCCGAACCGAAATACGCGCGCGCAGAGAAGCTACAGGAAAATCATAGGAAAACTACTGTACAAACAGGGAAAATCAGGGTGACGTTGCCGCGTAATATAAATGAGCGTTCTATGTAGCGTGTGCGCGATTCGGCATATCCTCCGGTTTTTGAATGCACATTGTGCGCACGTCTTTCTTACAGGTCTTCCCTCGCTGGCCGCACCTATACTCAGTCGAGAGAAGGAATGAAGAGAGGCAGTACACTGAACGTGCGATGGACGTGCACTTAACGGGCGTGGTGCGTGCACATACTTTCAAAACCAGAGTCTCTCCGTCGAGGCATTTCACCGAGTCCATGCACATTGACATTTATAAAAACTATCCCACTCTATAAAAAGATCCAACTCAATTGAGATGCGCATTTTTCCGATAACGTTTTCCAGCTAACATCGACGTTTATGTTCCTTGCATATTTTCTCCTTTCCCATTATCCCTGACTGATATCCATTGCCTTCTTGCATTCGTATCCACCATGGCATTCTACAGAGGGTGAGGAAGAGAGGTAGATCAGTGAAAGAGTGCCTCTCGGCCGATCTAATCGATAGAGCGAGAGACGGAAAGGAATGAGAGGGTTTGCATGCTGGCATTCTGCCACACGTAGCAGGGTGAACCCGGGTTCCCACACGGAAATATTCAAAATAAATGGCGCCATGTCCAGTTCACTTCGGAAGTCTTCCTTCCCTTACTCTCTCACTTTCTCGCGCGCCAATCTTGCTGAATGTGCGGTGTTCGGTATACCACAATGCAAAAACAATCAATGATCGGCATCTTTATGCCACTTCGTCAAAAAAACTATACAATGCTTACGCAGGTGTGGGCCGAAATATTGGTTAGGTAGGAATATTCCATCGATGGGCACAGTACCCGTGTGTTATAATGAGAATTCAGTGAAGAGGATACAGTAAGAGCGAATGGAATCGATAGATGATAAACTACTCGCTATCAACAACAACAACACATTGGATTGACAAAGTTCGTACCTCGTTTCGACGTGGGGGGCTAGTTCTAACATTAGAAAATCATTTTACAATGAGCAAGGAGTAAGTAGTTGTACATCGGGAAAACAATATCGGTTATTGGTCTAGCAGTGAATCGGCTGATTCTAGTGATGACTAGCTGTTGGCGTGAGTGGTGAGTAATGGAGCAATCGATTGCACCGAGAAAGGATTAGGGGTATGTTTCACAAATAATCAATATTCTACAGTGGTAGCACAAGAGCTCGGTCAAAAGTCAATAATCGATATTCTACAGTATCCTCGAGGATACGATATTCTTGGCGGAAGTCTCGGAGGAAGAAGAGCCGGCTCTGGCCGAGTCTGCTGCATAGACGTCGTCACGATGGCCACACAGGCCGCGCCACTGAAAAGAAGGGAGATTACAGTAGTACAATTGTAAAATGATATAATTTAATTTATCTCATTTACATGTGTATCAGATAGACATCGGGGTGTTTCACAGTGTTGTGAGCTAAGACAGCTGAACAAGTAGGTCAATGATAAGGGGGGAAATTAAAATTTATACGTTCATGAAATGGATCGTTCATGAAACTACCGGTGGTGTACTCTCTTTCTATACCTCGGCGTGTCTCTCACTTTGCCATGCCCTCTCGCAGCCGTATCTGTTGTTTAGGAGGGGAACTTTTTTTATTTTGGACGAGTATTTGCGAATTTATAATATGCACGGAGGCACAAAACACCCTTTCCCCACAAGAAAAATGAACAGCGACCATCCGCAGAATCAATAAGAAAGCCTATCCTACGAAACATTGAGGAAATGAGGATTCTCGCGCTGGCAACTAACAACTTATTTTTTTAAATTGCGATCGTGGTTGTATCCCCGTGAGCCTCCGTGGTACTCCCCATGAGCCTCCGTGGTATGATGGGAGTAATTACGGTAATCCAGGTGCATCATGCCTCGCAAAACAACGACATTTCCTAGGAAGATTGCAACTCTACGTCACCGTACCCCTATGGTCATACCGGACCCCTCGGGATTACTGTAGCCGACATACCATAATGAGCGCGTAGATTCCTGTGGCTGCTAGCAGTGCCAGAGCGAAGAAGAGCAGAGTGTAGCAGGCACCCGAGGCCACTCGTTGCGACAGAATCAGCTCTCGTTGCACCTGCAGGAGTACGGTAGCTAGGTGGAGATTACTGTACATCATACGACACTTCTTTACTTTGGGGAGAGGGGGGGGTAAGCCCCGCCACTTTCCCCTCTCGAGGGATAGTTAAAGAGTTCAACAGGGGAATGTAGTAGTGGTAGTGGGGGAAAGGGGTGGGGATTGCCCCTAAAAGTAAAGAAGTCCCCATCATACGTTACTGTACTTTACCATAATGAAAAAGAAACACTACAAATATATCGGGAGTTGAGCGGAAATTACTGCATTAAAGATTGTGGAGCAATTCAAAATTCAGAATTGTACATAAAAAAAACACATCGTTCTATTTCGACAGAAAGGGGTTGGATGCGACTTCACTTGCGCATTTTCATTCGACAATAGTTTCACTGCCGCGATAATAGGAGAGAGGTCAGGGTGGTGATGGGAACGCGCACTTTACACGAGACGGGGTTGAGACGCAAGGGAGATAGGGACGTGTCGACCTGTTTCAACCCCGTCTCGAGTAACGTGTAGCCGTCGATCACCTTCCTACAGTAGATTTCGTGGTGTCAACCGCACAAAAACGGTAGATTGGGAAATCAACCCCTTTCTGGATGCCATAACGGGGGGTGGAACGATGTGAAAAAAGAGGCAGAATGAATCACGAATCTGTCCCGCCGGACTTCTCTACCGTAGCCAACGGACCCTACCGTACCTTGTTGAGTGTCTCCTCATCGATTTCGGCGTCGTCGTGCACGACAGCGATGGGGATGAGCGCCGACCGCTGCTTCGTATGGTAGGCCCTACAAGTGCGTGCATGTTGCACCGACGACTTTTAATAAGAGTCGCTTGTTCAAATTTAGATTGCAGAGTACGAAGACGAAAACACCGTGCACAAGTGACCCTTTCTGTAGTCAAATCGCACTATCCCACTATGGAATCTCGCCCATGTTGTTTTCCATGCGTGCTCATTAGTGTGTTAATGGTCCACGAACATAAACTAATGTCTCCTCAAGGTCGGAAGTAGAGCACTTACAAGTGCAGAACACGACTTTGACCCAGCCAAGATACACTAATCAACTCACGGCAGAAGGATCTCTTTGCCCGCCCAGAATTCCACGTTGAGCTGGACTGCACGATGTGCGCGCACCGGCATGCCGAGCGTCTGCAATCATACCTCTGACCCAAGAACTTAAGAATCTGCAACCATAACTCTGACCCAGAAAACTGAAGTAATCGTCAATCTGACCCAGCGAGCTACAGCACTCACCGGCTCGATGTCCACATAGATGGAATCCCTCTCGTCGTCCGTTGAATTGAGTCCCTCGACCGACTGCTGGACATCATCCGACGCGTAGTTGAAGTTGGGCAGCGAGAGGACAACGGGCGGCTCGTCTGCACGGTAAGTCGGGTTCGGCGGGAAGATTGTGATTTGGCAAAACTATGGTATAACTACGGTATTTTCAGTCAATACTTCGCCTCAATAAATTCGCCTCGATAAATTTTGTTTGCAATTTTCACATTTCGGCATTTCAGGTGAAGTTCGATGGGTAGACTCGTGATTTGAACTAGGATGGGTGACTCACTGGGTCGGCACTTGGCGACCTGGACGATGCCGCGTGGGTAGCAGTGACGATCGTTGCCTTGCTGCGCACGGAAGAACACTTTCTCCGTCGCGTGACAGAAACCCGGCTGCAAGTACACATTTATTGATTTGCCTATTGCTGTATTTTTTATCAATAGAGAGCAGAAAAAACATACAAGCCAACCGGATCGGATAACTACGATTTTCGGAAAGCTTGTAACGCCAAGCGGAAACAAATATGTTGAGAAGGAAAAGAATTTCAGGGAAGCGCAAGCCACTCTAGCATTTTTGACAGACATTCAATGATGTTTAGTTCATATTATTGTTAATTTATTAATAAAAAAACAGGCAGACAAACAAACAAAACAGACAGACAGACACTTTGATTCCAAAAAAGTATAGTAATCACTCACAGTCTCTGTTGTGTCAAAGGCTGTGGGCGGCACTCGGAATCGATAAGTCGGAATACCGCGCACTTCCGAATCTCTCTCGTAGACAAGCGGGATCGACCTAAAAAAAGGTAAGCGATAATCATAAGTCTGAGCCATCGATCTCTAGAATCTTTCCCAGTGGACTACAGTATCCAAAAGGGCTACCAACCGACACATCTGGCTGGACAGCGACCACAGCGTCTCGTCGCGCTTTACGAACGGGTGGAACAGCGAGCCCTCGCTGCCGCGGAGTTTGAGCGCCTTAATTTGTCAGTTCTCGAAGGGAATAACTGGGATACGGTAGATCAATCAATCAGTAATTTGAAAAAAGTACTGTACCTCCTCATCGCTCCACCAATTCCTGCGAAGCCGGTCCATGCCGTTATACGAGACGACCTCGCCGCGCTCCCTGATAGATACGATAATCAATTTATCGATTTTTTTCGATAAATCAATAATTGCGGAAACAGTATACCTGATTTTCAGCGATCCGTCCTTGATCGTGTACTCGCCCTCGATGTACGAATTGTTCATCTGTGAGACCGACAATATTTTGACTTTTGAATTTCCCGCGCACTTATCCCACATTTTGAGGATCTGTTCATATTTCGCCAGGTTTTTTCATGGAAAATATCAATTGATTCTGTGGCTGTACAGTAGCATAAGCCTACCGTACCCCGTAGAAGAGGCCGATACGTTCGGGCAGCGAGAAGATCGTCTGACAGACGATGTTGACGAAGGGCGCGTCACAGAACTGAATGGCGATCAAAGATCAAATTGAAATTTACAAACTATAAACTACAGACCCCCCGGATCCAGTAGCTACACTTCTAAGCATAGCATTGCACGGTCGACTAATTGCGAAGTGACTACCAACTTTTTTTGGTAGTCACTTCGCAACCATGACCCGGGGTTCATGGTGAAAATCGATATTTTCGATTATCGATTGATCAACCCAATCTATGGTGGGATAGTACCGTATGGTCTACAGTAACTCAAAATCGATAATCTGGGTTACTGTAACTTTCGCTGCGGGACCATCATTTTACAAAGTTGCACCAATTGAGCCGGTATTGCTTGTATGAGTTGGTATTCGGTACGAAATTGCTCGAAAGGGATACTGTAGCTCGGGCACCGTACCCATGCCGTAGCTACGGTAACTTTCGCTGCGGGACCACCATTTTACGAAGTTGTTCGAATCGAGTCGCGATTGCTTGTATGAGTTCGCATTCGGTACGAAATTGCTCGAAAGGGATACTGTAGCTCGGACACCGTACCCATGCCGTAGCTACGGTAGATTTCGCTGCGGGACCACCATTTTACAAAGTTGCGCCAAATGAGCCGGTATTGCTTGTATGAGTTCGCATTCGGTACGAAATTGCTCGAAAGGTATATTGTAGCTCGGGCACCGTACTCATGGACGCGCTACGGTAACTTTCGCTGCGGGATCACCATTTTACGAAGTTGCTCAAATCGAGTCGCGATTGCTTGTATGAGTTGGTATTCGGTACGACATTGCTCGAAAGATATACGGCACATCGCCTACTGTACCGCGGGTTACGGTAGCTTTCGCTGTAAGACCACCATTTTACAAAGTTGTTCAAATCGAGTCGCGATTACTTGTATGAGTTGGTATTCGGTACGAAATTGCTCGAATGGTATACTGTAGTCCGGCTACCGTACCCATGGACGCGCTACGGTAACTTTCGCTTCGGGATCACCATTTTACGAAGTTGCTCAAATCGAGTCGCGATTGCTTGTATAAGTTGGTATTCGGTACGACATTGCTCGAAAGATATACGGCACATACTGTACCGCGGGTTACGGTAGCTTTCGATGTAAGACCACCATTTTAAAAAAGTTGTTCAAATCGAGTCACGATTGCTTGTATGAGTTGGTATTCGGTACGACACGGTACAGACGGAGAATACTCGTTTGATGCAACTTCGTTTGCAAATGTTCCTCGTCAACCATCGCTACTGTAGCGTTGGGTACGGTAGCCGGACAACAGTATACCTTTTGAGCAATGTCGTACCGAATACCAACTCATACAAGCAATCGCGACTCGATTTGAACAACTTTGCAAAACGATGGTCTCGAAACGAAAGGTACAGTAACCCGCGGTACAGTAGCCGAGCTACCGTATATCTTTCGAGCAATGTTGTACCGAATACCAACTCATACAAGCAATCGCGACTCGATTTGAACAACTTTGTAAAATGGTGGTCTTACAGCGAAAGCTACCGTAACCCGCGGTACAGTAGGCGATGTGCCGTATTTCTTTCGAGCAATGTCGTACCGAATACCAACTTATACAAGCAATACCGGCTCAATTGGTGCAACTTTGTAAAATGATGGTCCCGCAGCGAAAGTTACAGTAACCCAGATTATCGATTTTGAGTTACTGTAGACCATACGGTACTATCCCACCATAGATTGGGTTGATCAATCGATAATCGAAAATATCGATTTTCACCATGAACCCCGGGTCATGGTTGCGAAGTGACTACCAAAAAAAGTTGGTAGTCACTTCGCATGGGTCGACTCATGCAATGCTATGCTTCAAACAATAAGAGAACGGGAAAATATATAATTCAAAAACCATTATTTGAAAATGAAAAACCCTGCTTTTTTCGAACTGTAAAAGAGTGCAAACAGCGGGGAAGGAATATACCCCGCCCACATTTACTAGAATACACAGCAAAAAAATAGGTTGTTTTTTCTCTTTTTCTCCGAGTGTATTTTTTCAGAAAAAAATATCAGACATAGCACACTGACATTCTCGAGGAAGGGATCCTTGTAGCCGTGGAAGAGCAGATCTCCGACCTGAAATGGGTAATATAGAATCAATATTTTACACATCTTTTTTTTACTTTTTTTATTTTACACATTTAGTAAATTAGCTACACTGAGAGAAATCCTACTAAGAACTGGCACTCATGTTGGCCCGTCTACTAATATACAAGTATGCCTATTAAAATATTAGTAGGCGGGCCAATTTGAGTGCCTTTTCTCAGTAGCAGTTGTATGTGTGTAGTAAAAAAGAAATCCTACTAAGAACTGGCACTAGTGTTGAACACTCTAAAAATCGAAACAAAAAATAACAGAGCGCTTCGACTTCGTTTCGGAAAATTTCCCTGTTTTGCTGTTAATCTTCCTTTGTAATAACAGAGATCTCCTGTAACGGCGTAGGAAAACGAGCTCACCTGGCGACAAGAAAAAAGTTTGCATCTCCGATTCGGATGAAAGTTGGATGGTGCATACCAATGGGTGTTAGAAAAATTTTCATGGAGTTGATTTTTTTCAAATTTCACAATTATCGATTTTTCTCATCCAAAATTTCAAATTTACACAACTCAGTCAATTTTTATCGCACAGCGAACAATTTTTTTTCCATTCTGTTCGTCGTGACCATTCCTACAAAATACTTGTTGGGTATAATCGTGTAGAATCCCGTCTTTATTGTGTTTTAGGGCAAAAATCCTGTTTTTCAAGTATAAAATCGATAATTGCTCGAAATTTTTCTCTTGAACCACAAAATTTTATTGCAAAAATGGAGTTAGCCCATGGTGGTTGTGGTTACCTTGTTTATTATCTCGAATATGAGGACGACTTAAGCATCGATCACTTGCATACTATGGACTTGCATAGTTTTTTCATTAAAATTTTAGTTATATGATCGTATTCAAAATTGTCCAATCGTCTATTTAAAAAATGAAATCGACAGCATTTTTCGAGACGAATAATATATTTTTGGTCGACCTAATCAATTGGATGAAGCATAGCCGAGTTATTTTAAAGAATTTACAGTAAACGTTGAGTAATCGCCTATTTATGTGCGAAAGAAGTGAAAGTTGAAGTGTAGTGAAAGAAAAACGCATATTCCATGGCACATATGAAATAGAAAATGTCAACAATGGATTTCTAAATTCGCGTATGTACCGCGGATAAATTATTGGAAAGTATTGAAAGTCATAATGACATAAATAGGCGATTACTCAACGTTTACTGTAAATTCTTTAAAATAACTCGGCTATGCTTCATCCAATCGATTAGGTCGACCAAAAATATATTATTCGTCTCGAAAAATGCTGTCGATTCCATTTTTTAAATAGACGATTGGACCATTTTGAAGCGAGATACGATCATATAACTAAAATTTTAATGAAAAAACGACAATGTCCATAGTATGCAAGTGATCGATGCTTAGGTCGTCCTCATATTCCACATGATAAACAAGGTAACCACAACCACCTTGGGCTAACTCCACTTTTGCAATAAAATTTTGTGGTTCAAGAGAAAAATTTCGAGCAATTATCGATTTTATACTTGAAAAAAAGGTTTTTGCCCTGAAACACAATAAAGACGGGATTCTACACGATTAAACCCAACAAGTATTTTGTAGGAATGGTCACGACGAACAGAATGGAAAAAATTTGTTCGCTGTGCGATAAAAATTGACTGAGTTGTGTAAATTTGAAATTTTGGATGAGAAAAATCGATAATTGTGAAATTTGAAAAAATCAACTCCATGAAAAATTTTCTAACACCCATTGGTATGCACCATCCAACTTTCATCCGAATCGGAGATGCAAACTTTTTTCTTGTAGCTGGCTTTCCTACACCGTTACAGGAGATCTGTGATAAAGGTTATTTCGAGTGGTCAACTCTAATAAATACCGCACCTCCAGTTCGAGGAATGGCGTCTGGGCGAGGAGGGTCGTCGCCGCCGCTTTCATTGTTGGCCGCGAGGCGACTTCCACAAATTTCTGCAATTTTTTTACATATATTATGGAACGTTTAAAACCCCGATTCACTGGCTTAATGTCGCGGAATTTCGCTGACTACGATTGCGATTCCGTTGATTTCCTTTTTATATGTCTATATTTCTTAGCCGAAGAAGTATAAAAATATGTTCTTTTATTAAAAAATGGTTAAAATATTTATTTCAGAGCGCGTTGTTTCCCTAATTGTATCCGTTGCGGAACCCTAATGAATTGAAATGTATGTTGTCAGTGTTTGTATCTTTGTGTAACACTTTCCATATCTCTCTCATGAACTAGACTACGCGCAAGAGGAGTTGTGACACATCGCACCGCGTGGGTTTTGACTTACCCTAAGAAAAAAGTCTGCATTATTTGGACACAATAATTCGGAACCAGAACTTGTACCAGATATTACAATTCAAAAATGATACGCCCGTGAAATAGGCTACTGGTGCGTGCGCTCTCTTTCTATACCTCGGCGAGTCTCTCGCTTTGCGATGCTATCTCGCAGCCATATCTGTTGTTTGGGAGCGGAACGTTTTAATATTTTGGACGAATGTTTGTGACTTTATAATACCAATGAACGTGCCTGGTAGATGATGTTGGGAACCCAGATGCGATTGCCCAGAATGCAAGTGGGACACGAGTCCGCTTCGTTGAAGTGGTACAGCACCTGATAAGTAAAGATAAGTTATGATAAATGTTTACATTTGTCGTCGCTAGGGTTCTTTTATTGGAAAAGAATTCCATGAGAAATCCATTGGAATTCCATTGCTCTCTCATTTTCCATTCTCTCTCACTACCCTCGCGGTCAGAGTTCCTTTGTCCCCCTTATTAGAATTCCGGAATCAGTTCCAATAAGACAGCCCTAGTCGTCGCTCTACATGTAAAACTTTCAGTTTGGCAATATCAAACCCGTCTTTTATCATTAACTAAAGTAAATAAAAAACCTTGCGCTTGAAGGTGATGGTACCGTTGCCTGATGAGGAGACCTGAGAAGGAACAGAGATGAAGATTTTTATATCGATTTTTTTAAAATATTTTTAAAGATTAAAGATCAACACCCTGCTCACCTCGTGTTTCATCACTTTGTCAAAGGTGTAGGGACCGGATTCTTTCACGATCGGTTTCGCACCGCTTAGAACTTCGTCCGGATTCTTCACAGAGAAGACGAACACCTATATTCACTTAATTTGTTATTTACTTAATTAAAGTCTTATAAGCACCAGGAGTCTTCCAAAAATATTTAATTTTCCTAATTTTTTCATCGTTTCTCACTATCACCTAATAAAAAATGCAAAACAAAATTACTTATCTCTCTTTTTTTTAAAATTATTTATTTTAATTTGAAATGCACTTCAGGGAAAGGAGTTTCTTCGATTTCCGAAAATACAGAATGATTTTTAATTTGAAATAGTAGGAGTAAATCGTTACCGCAGCATACCTTGAACTGCATCTTGAACTTGGGGTTTTTCCAGCGCTCCATCACTTCGCTACCCTCGACCAGCTCAGATTGCTGCGAAAAGATGAAAGATTAGAAAGATCAAAGATCAAACGTACGAGTCTAGACTACGACTTAACGAACAGCAGATGAGGCCCAAGGCACATTTTAAATTACTGTGAGCGGAAAGTCTCCAACTTCCCAGCTGAGAGAGCGTGGAAAAACGAGAGAGTGGTCGAGAGTGATGCGATGTTAAAAATCGAGGAAAAGATCAGAGATGTGATCTTTTGCCTGTTAAAAATTCCAACCAAAAGATCGAATATTTGAATTCCAGCACTTTCTGTTTTTATCGATTATCTCGGCTCCCAGAGAAGGTAGAGACTCAATTTTTGGTTCACGTGTTCCAAATAGGAGTGTCGATGGTCTCCTAAGGTTTCAACATTCTAGCCCCACTGGGAATCAAGATATGCGCAAAAATCGATAAATGCGGGAATTCAAATTTGAGATCTTTTCGATCTTTTGGTCGTGATTTTTTTAACAGGCAGATGTCAACATTTGAGATCTTTTCGAAGATTTTTAACGCCACATTAGTCAGAGATTGGGGATGATCTCTCAATTTTGCATGCTCTCTCAGCCGAAGACAAATACTCCAGACTACGGTAAGTTGGAGACTTCCCGCTGTGTGCTCATAAGTCGTAGAAGAGATCAAAGACCAACCTTGGTGACCATTCGCTCCACGATCGTTGGTATGATCAAGAAGAAGAGCAGGAGGAAGAGGGCTGCAGATACCGTTATATCATAAATCAATCGATATTAGTACCGTGTTAACCTATGACGACAGTTATAAATTCACAAAAACTAGTCTAAAATAATTTCCGTTCTGCGAGAGATAATGCATGCCAAGGCATAGAAAGAACATACACAGTAGTCCATTTCATGAAATTGGCTACTCGTGAAGTACTCTTAAATTTGCAATACCGTACCCAGCATGGCGATCGATAGCAGCACGCCTGCGACCGTAACCCGCTGCCAGTGGACGCGCGCCCAGCGCGTGAGGGTCGATCGCGGACTGAACCCCATGTTTGGGTCTACCTGAAATAGCCATCCTTTCCGGTTTGCACAAAATAGACGAGAAAGCACGCGCAACGAAGAGAGTGTTCTTGGGGGAATTTCTCTGGTATTCTTTTCCTAGCTGGATCACTGTGTGAATCCAGCCTGGAAATATACCAGAGTTGCGGAAATAAATGGGGTAAAAGTGTTCCGGATGACGAATGAATCGAGTAAGAGGGGGGGGCAGATAATGTGATGTGATGGGGGCATTGTGAAGAGAGGGAAAGTTGAAAAGAAAGATGGAGTTGAATGGTTTCGAAAACTCGCGTGCCACAGTAGAATGGTAAGGTGATGCGAGGGGATTAGCCACCGCGAGAAACCAGACGTAACCTTGTGACTGGAGAAAAAGAACAACATTGGACATCGTTTCAAATATCCAGAAAGGGGTTAGGAGTTGTGAAGGGCGTGAAATTCTTTTTCCGATGCGCGAATAGATTAGCAAACTTCTGCGGCTACAAGACTTCTTTACTTTAGGGGGGCAAGCCCCGCCCCTTTCCCTTATCACTCCTATTCCTCCACTATCACTCCTCCTTTCCCCTCTTCATCTCTTGACCTATCTCTCGAGAGGGGAAAGGGGCGGGGCTTATACCCTTAAGTAGAGAAATGTCGGCAGCCACCCTGTGGTCGGATATTTATGGAAGAGGAGAGTGGAGGAACTTAGAACTCACTGCATTCAACGCGGCTAGCCGACACATTCCGTCATATTTATGGCGCAACTTACAGGGAAACATCACTGCGCAGTCCGGTAAACCTCTAGAAAGGGGTCAGGGATGAGAGTGCGCGCACGTGAGGGACTCTCCCGCTTGAGCACAACTCTCTCGCCGCCCCCTTTTTGCAGGCTTTACCGGAGTATGAAACCAAGAGCAGTCGTATGTATACTACAGCGATAAAAAGTGGAAATTGAGGGCGCTATGTGAATGGAAAACAGCTCAGAATGAACACATACTCTAGAATTACTGCACACCTTCGGATAATCGCAGACTTAGTGGAACAAAACGCAAAGTTGTAAACACAGTCGTACTAAAGTTTTGACGGGTAGGTGCACGAGTGGAAAGTGCACCAATCAAGACAAGACGTTCCCTAGAAACTCTCCAGAAAGGGGTCAGGAGCGAGAGAGAGAGAGAGAGAGAGAGAGATCGAATATACGATCTCTATGCGAGCCCCTTTATGGAGGTTTTCAATAGTTCGCAGAGAATTGAATTGAATAGTGCGCGCGCAACCCTACAGAAACAAATGATTCCAAACATACAGACCAGGGTAAGAGAGCGTGCAAAAGTGAGAGGGTCTCTCTCGATTTCACACTCTCTCTCACTCCAAAGGCCTTTCTGTAAGATTGACCGGTCTGTGGAATGGTATGAGAAAGGGCTTTTGGGGTGAAAGAGCGTGCAAAATGGAGAGGGACTCTCTTACTTTTGCGCCCTCTCTCGTCATGTGCTTAGGCTGCATCATGTGCGTCATGTGCATCATGTGCTTCGAATGTTTCAATAACTTCCGTGGGGAGTGCACAAAATATGGGGAGAGAAGACGGATCTGGCCTCGTATCTCTCTCTCTCTTTTTCTCTCTCTCTCTATCTCTCTCTCTTTTCTCGCTCTTACTCACCCAATCCTCTTGCGGGTTCAGAGCTTGAGGGATGCCAGCCGGTTCCTTAGCGCCAAGTGAAGAGAAATTGGGGAGAGAAAACGAGATAACACCCTTTCTCATCGAGAGAGAGAGAGAGAGAGAGAGAGAGAGAGAGAAGAGAGCCCTTGACCTACCACCACCACAGATATAAATCGATCGGGAAACGAGATTAGCCTCAGGCTTTAAAAGCCAAGATACACGGGATTTACCGAGACATCAAATGAACCCCGAATCACAACTTCTTTTTTCAATGAACTAAATATTCTTCAATATAGTACAAGACAAGAGAACTAACTTGCGCAAAGGCCCGAAAATAGGGAAGGGGGTGAAAATGGGGGGGGGGGCGGCGCAAAACAGGATGAGGGGGATGACAGGAATAGCAGAAAGAGGAACATGATTGGGGTTCTCCTAGCCATCGAGCCAAGCCACTTTGACACATAGACAGACACTGGTCAAGTGGACCCGTGAGTGTGCAACAAAAACAGCGCCTCTGAGGATGAGGAGGCGGTGGCGAGAGAGTGCGCGAAACGAGGAGAGTATTGGACATCCCAGGATACGTTAGACATAAACAAAAATAGCGAGATACCGTCAAAGAGCGTCAGACAGAGAGGAATTTTAGACGCTAAGTGGCTCAAAGTGCAGTACAATGGCAGGGCGAGGAATGAAATGGAGAGGATAATGGGAGAAGGAGATCCTTGAGGGAAACGGAACGGTTACTAGGGGGGAAGGGGGACGGGGGGAGACTCTCCTCGAATTGAGTGTTCTCGCGTGGGTAGAGGGAAGCGAGAGAGCATGCGGAATGGAGAGACACAGAGCGCACTCATCCAAATCGACCGGAAACGCTTGCGCTTAGCAACAGACTGGCAGGTAGATCTCGATTGGATGGGAAACTGAGAGTAGATCAAAGCCTCATCATTCCAAATCGGCAGACAGGGGTCAGGGTGAGAGTGTGCAAAAGTGAGAGAGTCCCTCTCGATTTCACACGCTCTCTCACCCCAAAGCCTTTCACGTTAACCGGCCTGTGGAATCATGTCACATAATTCCAAACATACAGACCAGGGTTAGAGCGAGAGAGTGTACAAAAGTGAGAGAGTCCCTCTCGATTTCACACGCTCTCTCACTCCAAAGGCCTTTCTGGAAGGTTGACCGGTCTGTGGAATGATGTGATGTGAAGTGGTGATGAGATCAGCGCATAGTTTCTAGCGCATAAGTACGGGAAATTGGCCTAGGGGCGCAAAATACGCAGGAATTAGGGGTAATGGTCTGACTCTCTCGATTCGATACACTCTCTCGTCTACCATACGATTTGAGAAAAACGTAAAACGGAAAAGAGTGGGAGAATGAAGAAGGTAGATCAAACTGACCTGGGTCTCGAAAAAAAGAAAAAAATAGATGTAATCAAAGTACAGTGCTTTCATACACAACGTTTAGAAGGGCTGGAAAGAGGGGGATGGAAAGACACTGGAAATAGTGTTTGCGAAATGGTATGAATCGAGAGGAACGTTGGGGTCCTCCTCTCTCTCTCTCCCTCTCTCTCTTGAACCGCACAGGAGAGAACCACTTACCGCAAATCACTGCGTGCACCCCTCGAAAGCACACTCTCGAGTGTGAGGAGTGATGGGTATACACTGTATTATTGCACTGGGACTAGGTAATGGTACGATGATACCTGTGAGTAGTGTCATAATGGTCACAGCATTCGAAGCACAGAGCGAGTCAGAGAAAGAGGGAGATGACGAGAGAGCGCGCCCAAGGAGAGGGTCAGACAACGAGAGACGTTCTTGGCATGGTGCCAACTGGATGCTGTGATGGGGGCGTAAATTGCGAGATGTAATAGGGGCGGGGGGGGGGGGGGGTTGCGTCAAAATAATGCAGAGATGATGACATGGCGCTCACTGTCTTTGGCAAAGAGATCAGAATCTCGGTAGTGACTCGGGCGAATGTTCAGGATGCAATGAGAGATGGTGAGAGATAGTGATCCATCCAGATGCTATCGATGCGACGAATTAGAATGAGTCAATTTGAAATAATTTTGTAGGTACACAACATCACTGGTTGAGTTCGTTGTGCCCGAAAGAGGGTGCAATTTGCGAAAATTTTATCTGTCAAAACCAACTGAGATTGCATTTATTAGTTATTTACCTATCGAAAATGTTGTTTTTTCGAATGAGCCAAATATTTGCAGCAACATTCCGGAAAATTCAGTGATTTGCCACCATTTCAAGCGTCATAATTTCGTGAGAATAATTCCGGTAGCTATTTTGCAAAAAAAGGGAGAGGTATATTATAAAATGATACGTTTACAAAAAGGGGGAGGTATATAATAAAATGAAATCTTCGTGGAAGAGACATTGATCAGGAATTAGAGAGCCAATCACCACTATTCATTCATTCATTCATTCATTGTTTATTCCGTCAGAGTATCGCATTCAAGAAAAATAAACTGTGTATGGGGGGCAAGACACGGATGTCCGTCGACATAGTCGAATCGGTTTTACGCATGGCAGCAAGGGTATGGGTAGAGGGGTCAAATCCAATTCTTAATAACTGATTCTGGAAAAAAAGATGAACTATGACTAAAAATAGCATGATTGGAGATCGGAGAATGCCAACAAAACAACGATCGGACAATGTGACTGACGGTCGGATATTCAGTTGATGACTACTATAAACTCACAAAGACTCATCCAAAAAAACGTTCCGCTCATAAGCAACAGATATGGCTGCGAGAGCGCATGAGACGCGTATATTATATATAAGAGTACACGCACAAGTAGTCCATTTCATGAACGTGTCAATCATAATTTTTTTACTGGTATTTTATTGTTGTACGGTGCAAAGAGTCACTAAAATACTGCTAATTGGAACGCTCAACAACGTAACGGCATCTCTAGCCGAAAGGCAGATAAGTAGAATGAAAGAACACATTTTGTTTTTTTTTTAATTTGTAGGAAGACTGATAAAGATTGATTGATTGATGCTATCGCCATCGTCACAACAGCGTTTCGACTATAACGAAGGGCGTGTGAGCGATCGAATTCTCATTAGGAAAACACGTTTGGCGTCGTTTGACCATTAGAAAAATTCGTCAACAACGATTCTGACGACAACGTTCGCATCATTGCCATTCTGCTGACGTATTCTATCTATTACATGGAAATTGTGGCGAACACGCGAATTCTGATGATTGGTCAGATTGTTCGTCATCCAATCAATTTTTAAGAGAGTGGTCAGCGGATAAATAAATTGTACAGCGAGAGGCGCTTTCTCGTCACGAAATATGTTGCTCCTAACCCCCGAACTAGCGTTTGGGACCATTCACAACTGACAATAAGAGAAGGACAGGTACGATCCTTAACTTGCACACGAAACAAAGATTTGACAGAACAACATTCTGATAATAAGGCTGTCAACATCAAATAAACTGTAAGGGGAGATGTCTGAATGATCAACGTTTGCCACAACACAACTCGGTGTGCATATCTGCAGTGTCCAAAACAACCAATACGTGAGATATCTACGTCCAAGTATTGGGGGTACGTGAATAAAGTGAGAACCGGACCTACTCTGCGGCCTGTTCTGTTCAAGACTTGCTTTTTTTCCATCTCTTGTATATCATATTTACCGTAATCCGCGCATGTCAAGACTGATTCCATCACTTGTTTAGCATCCGGTTCAACGCAGGATCACACACTTTGCTCGCGTTATCCCTGCTCACGCGAGCAAAGCGTATGATTTCGATAATCGGCTCCGAACAACAATACGTACACGCAACAACAATAGGAAAAGCACGCGAGATATCATAGGCTCGAGAGGCTTTCACCATAAGCCCGCACATGCAAATGCCCGCAAGCATGGGGTAAACTGAAAATAATTTCATCGATCTCGAAGAGAACAAGACACGCAGTCAGAGATATGGTGCACGAGTGAACAAAATGAGACGAAAGACAGAGCAGGGCATGCGGCACGGTTCCAAGTCGACCCTGTGAGATACCCGAAAGAGTAGGGTCAAGGAAACGATAAGGGCCCTTTCACTCTTTGCCTAGTGTCGATTCGAGTAGGAAACAGCGCTCATTTCCTTTTAAAAGAGAGAGAGGGCGAAAGTTGCAAAAAAAAGTAGCGCCGCTTTTCGAGACTTTGATCGGCTATTTCGAACCCGTTCAGCGCACACCCGGATATTTCATGCGCAAACGGGTTACAAAGCGGAAAAGCGTGAGGAGTAGAGTACGAAATGTGAGATCTTTCACTCCTCATTTCACACACTCTCTCGACCGGTCGGTAGGTGAGAGAGTGTATGAAATGAAGAGACCGTGGTCTCACATTTCGCACTCTAGTGAAAAGTACGTGTCTGCATGATTCCGAACCTCCAGAAAGGGTTGGGGGCAAAGTAGTGTGGGACCCTGGTTTCAGTTTTGTATACATTCCCGAGTCTGCCAGTCGTCGCAAGCGGTCCCTCTCCATTTCTCTCCGATGGAGAGGAGGAGTTTCCCTCAATTTCCCTCGTCTATGAGATCGACTACTCAACAAGATCGGAATCACCATCCAAGCGGGACTTGTCACAGTGTGATGGGTATGACTAGATACATAAGATGGTTGGTCCCTCAGGTTCTAGCTAAACTCAAATAATCAATTTCAGAATCTCCTCCTGAAATTGATGATTTGAGTTTAGTTGACGCAAATTCAAGAAAGCAGGCACCATCTTTCTTTCTTCGAACGCAACGTCTTCAATGACAAGCGCGCAAGATCGTTTTCTTCTTTCTCCAGCCAAAATTCTCGGTCTGTGATATGGAAAGAAGACCGATCTCGAAGCTCAATTCTGGACAAAATGACTCATTCCAAAGAAGACCATCGAACCACGTCTGAAACCAATACGAAACCCCACCTTGATCAGCGCCCCTAAGGCGACACTGATAAATATTGTATTGTATTGTATACTGAAACTGATGAAGATTGACCTAACCCCTAGCAATGTAATGTCTCTCCGAGGGCGCAAATGTATGTCACTCTCCTCGTTCCGCGCACTTTAGGGGAGTTAGAGAGTGAGCGAAATCGAGAGACGCTCGAACTTGAGAGCTATTCAGCACAGTCGTTATTAGCCACGCGCTGAATAGTGAATACCTGCGCCTATTGCGTCCAGCCAAACTTTTCGAGAGTTTTTTCCCGAGAGTTCAATGAAGCAAGCAACAAGATATCAGAAAAAGTATAAGTTGTATATAGTTTTCGAGAGCGAAAAAAGACAATTCCATTTCGCGCGTTGGGTTTGATCATAATTTCAGAAGATTACGCTGTACATCACAAAAGCGGGTCAAATATCCACATCGGGGGGAAATAGGTAAGACATGAAACAATTCTTTAACAAAATTAGATTTTATCCACTCGTGAGTGAATATTACTTGGATTTCTCAGTTAAAATACCCGAGAACCCACTTATTGGTTAATTCATGCTACAGAAAATGCGAGATGGGATGAAAAGTAATGCACCAACAAGAGGAGTCAGCAACAATCCGGATTCGCCCAAACATTCAAAATGCAAACTAAAATGCAGGAAATGCGGCGGGTATGCAAAAATACCGAAACCGTACTTCCTTGTTACAAAGGCAGAGCGTCAGAGAAGCCAGAGTGGACGCAAAAATCTGAGATTTGGGTCAGTCTGTGTCGCATTCACAATGATGAATCGGGCGGATAGGGCAGGGCGCAGGGGACGAAATAGTGAGGCGGTTTGAGAGAGCACAGACAAGTGGATTGCACATATAGATAGGGAAAGTGCGCGTGGGATCGGGATGAAAGTGAGAGTGGAACGCCCAATTATGATGTACCCCAACTGTCGAAGAATTGCGTATAGCATACACAGAGCGCACATTTACTAGGAAAACGGTTTCTCTCCTTACTCCGCACACTCTCCGAAACGAGAGTGTGATTCCGTTTTATCCGAATACTGACTATTTTGTCAGTGTTATACATACTATAGTTTTAAACAAAAACAACAAACGTCTACTACACTATTGTAACCAAATTCAATTATAGGGTCAGCGGATGAGTTGAGGTTGGCAAGGGTGGAGGCGGCTACAGTATCCCTCCTATCTCCCGCCGTCTTATGTACCCTTCTTATCAGCGGAATATATGTTATCACCCCCCAATCACATGTGTCTTTGACCGCGGGTCGAACTTGCTGTGGAGAGAGTAACGATGCGAAAACAACTCACCTCCACGAATGAAAATAGAGTAGAACTAAATTCTGAAAAGCATAGAAGTGCTCCAGCACATTATTTAAATGTAATTAATGACTAATTATAGAATTCATTCTTTTGATACTGTACATCGGAATAGTATTTCAACAGCAACTTATGGCCAGGGCCTATTGCCTCTGTCTTTGAAAACAAATATCCAAGAACGTTAAAATAGAATAGACTTGACGAAAGTGGAAGAGTGCAAGTGTCGTACTTCGGTTCCTTATAGATCTAGGGGCTGTATAATCTGTCGTAAATGTGCGAGAGAAATATGGCAAAAAAACATCGCCCAAAATATGGCAGATTTTTCTCTAATTCTCTCGATATAGCATGCTATTTTTTCACTCTAACCAAATTTCAATCGGAAATGTGCGATAAAACTTGGCGAAGTTCTAAACGGAACTTAGCGAAGTTTGGTTAGAGAAAGAGAAATAGCACGCAAATCGAGAGAGGGAAAAGTATGCATGTATGTGAGCCTTTTTTAGGGTGAAATTTGAGGCGCAATGAAGTGAACGCTAAAATTTCAATTTTGTCATTGTTGGGTGCTGATGGTCTGTCGCATCCTTGTTTTCATAAAGAAATTCCAGCAAATTCTAAATCAACGTAACAAATTGGGTTGAAAGTAGAGTTTAAAAATCGGCCATGTGTAAATGTCTGAATCATCGGAACGTTTTATTCGAATGTCGCATTTTTTCTTTATTTTTTGCAATTTTGAATGGTTTGTTTAGTTTTTTCGCTTCTTTTAATCGTACAGCTACATCCGCTATGCTCTTATCGTCTTTTGAAGCCCATTTTCTTATATAACGCTTCATTATAACGCTTCCTATGAAATGAATTGTTTCCTTTGTAGAGACTTTGATTTTGTGCTTGGAAGTGAAGTAATGGATGAAATGGAATGATCCTGCCAGTTAATCAATAGTAATTGCATTAGAAATTGCCAAAAATTAATACTAAACGAGTATAAACAACAGAAACAAAAATGTAAACATGCTGATGACGTAGATGGCTGATTTTAAAGAAAATTTGGTCAAGTTTTGAACGATGTCAGTGAAAACTTCACCAAGTGTAAACTTGGTGAAGTTTTGAACGATTTCAGTGAAAACTTGGCCAAGTTTTTGGTGAAGTTTTGACAGATTATACAGCCCCCTAGTACATTTTCTGAGAAGGAAGAACACCAATCAGGCACATGTTATTTCTGAGAAAGGGGTTATCGGTGAGGTAGTGTGTAAAAGCGAGAGAAATTCTCTCCATTACAAACCCCCTTCCTCTCTAAAACTTTCTTCAGTTTTAGATGCAGGAAGTAAGAGTTCATTCGCGAAACTCTTATCGCTCTATCTCATCTGTATTTAACCTTAGGCTGTGTTTTTGCATATCTCAAACTATGTGGACTCTTTCGGGATTTTCCTAACACCGCACCCACGTCATACCTACATGAATCGCCCCAGAAATGTTTGGTTACGAAAAAAATCGCTCTTACTTTTACTCTCGCTACTACCACCTTTCCGGAGGAGAGACTGGACTGCGATATGATGTGATTTCTAGAAATCACTCTCTCGGGCTAGCACGTAGCCGTGGGTTATTATTTTTATCTCACGCGTACCTTTAGGCGATCACAGAACTTAATCATTTGATTCTGGCCAATTCTTGTGATTTTCCGTAGTATTATCATACACTTGGCAAAGTTAATAAAGCTGTTTCATGCATTTAGCGGCTACGATTTACCTGTCATTATCAGCAGGATATGTTAATGTACTTACGTCATTACAAATCTATTAATCTAAGAGAAATAGCCTCTCTCACATGTTCACACTCTATAGCCCCGACTCTTTTTCCTTTGACTGGACGGCGAAATATTCTGTAGTGTAGTGAATCCGCGGTGTGTTCGCCGCATATTTTGTACACACGTTATCTACAGAAAGAAAGGTATGTGTGTAGAAAATTCAATGCGTTCTGCAAATTTTGCGCAAATTTTTTTGTGAGGCGCGCCCAAAACACTAATTTGTAAGTGAAAACATGACAACGACGGATCAACTTCCGCTGTCTAGAGAAAGGAAATAAGGTAGTGTGGAGTATATTTCCCTGGAAGATCGCTGAATAGATCCGCCTATGAAGGAAATTATTTTGATTGCCAAGACATATTGATGTGCTTATGTCGTTCCAATTCTATTAAAATAAGATAAAGAGCCAAGAAACGGCTCTTTCTATTATAGAACCTGCCACGTATGGGGCGAGCTATCTTGTCCATTGTCAGTGTATTTCATAGAGTATTTTATTACACTTGTTGCCAATTCCGTCTCTTTTCTCGGCCAAACAGAAAGCATTTTATCTCTCAAAACACACGTTGCGACGGGCAAAGTGTTACAGTAACAACACAACAGGTATGTACAAATATTATGGGCAGGGTGATTCTGCGCCGGAGCGGGTCCCGCCCCGACCCGCCCCGGTTACGGTAGTAGCTCAGGCGCAGCCGATCGCATCTATTGCCTCGAACCATCGCACGGGTTCGCCGGCACCGTACCAGCCGGCGTGTCCATCACTTGGCATCACATTCGCGCAGCGGATACTGCAAAGTCGGTGCTAACCCAGACGGGACCACGACGATTGATCTACACACTTATTTGCCTCTATTGCACCCTAACAACACTTCCTGATAGAGAGTATTAATGTACTATGCAATATCTCAGGCAATCACACATTTTTCCGTTGCGCCTCCAGGCGTCGATAAAATATTAGGGTGTCCCGAAAGTTTTGTCCATTTTGTTTGTGAATTAAATATTTCAGCTTACAGAAATCGAGCGGCTCCATAAAGTGAACTACACTATAGTGCAATCTTTACACTTTCATTATTTAATTTGAACCGATTTCATCATCGCACTTCCGGCTAAATGCAGCATTCGGACGATATAACTGTTTTACTACATATTTTTTAAAGAATTTGAGCACCGGGAAAAATCTGAATATATTGCCAATCGAGTTAATTCTTCACGAGAAGTAACTGAAAACCAGCCCGACTTCCGCCCACGCATTACAACATCACTTCGCAATACTATTTTTCGCACGTAAATTTAATTTTTTTTCGCGAAATTGATTACGGCAATAGTGTCAAAAAATATTAAATAATTATTGTAGACTAAAACCACTATATAGGTCTTGGAAATCCTTCTAGAAACGGGTTAAGTAGAAAAATGGTGGTTTTTTGCTCCCCCAAGTTTGACATTTTCGGATGTAGCTTTGGAAGAACTAAAGCCAGACACAATTGCAATAGCTCAATAAAGAGTACATCGTGTCTCTCAATTGTTGTTTAAGTCTGTCGTTGTAGCACGCATCCTCAATCGAGAAAGAAATTTCTAGAAATAAGTGAAAAGCCAGTCATTTTAGCATATTGCGTCATTACAACGAATTATTTGCAGGATATTAATATGAGAAAAAATAGTTCAGCTGTAGATCCAATTACTACAAAACATTGTGTTTGGTTTAGTCTCCACATAAACTGGAGAAAAAAATATGAAAATATGGACAAAACTTTCGGGACACCCTATTATATAACCGGCGGAGGCATGAATTCGAGTTTGATTTGAAATGAATTTGAAATGAGAAATTAAACGAAAATGAATTTAATGAATTCGGCTATTGACGCAACATTTAAATAATCGGAGACAGCACAGGTCCGACATCTGAAAGATAAATTGATTACCTGTTAATTCCGAGGCCAAAGCTCTGGCCACGGGCGCGATACTGTTTGTTTCCGCCGCATCCCGACAGGAGATAGTACTGTAAAAGGGAAAATGGGAACATACGGTAACTGGCTAGATTACGGTAGGTAGAATGGAAGTCATATGACGCTGTTTACGTTAGGATCAACAAGTGGCTGGAACAGGCCAAAAATCGAAATCGCTCAAAACTTGGTCTTAGGGGTAACTTTCGACGCTGAACACGCTGGTGCCATCGATTTCGCAATCTGACCCCTCTGGGCGCCGGTATGGCGCCGCGCCTCTTTATCGCCAAACTTTTTTTTCGAATAAAACTCGCTTCGGAGAGCCCATAGAGGCCCGAAATCTCGCGTTTACTAGCAGAATTTCATGCTCTATCTCATGGACTAGGTGGCTGGTAGAAGCGATTTCTCGTTTTTGAGAAAATGCGATTTTTTGATCCAGAGAGTAGAAAGTGAATTTTCGCACATATATGAGAGAAATCGCGAGAAAGTCGAGCATGGCTGGGACGTAGAAATTTATGATTTTTAATTTGGCTGAAAACATGGCATAAGGTATTTCAAACATCCCTCTATCGAATGGGGTTGACAGAATTTCGATAAAAAATTTCGCAATCGCGTGAAACACAAATGAACCTGGTGACTCAGCGAAAATAATTGGAGAGAGGAATGTTCGAAAAATCATAACAGGCTTTAAAATGAAGTTAGCGACTCGTTCTTTTTTTAGTTAGGTAGGAAATCACCCCGACTACAAACAACAATTATTGAACTCATTCCTGGCTCGTGCGCCGGTGCAGGGCGGTCACTTTTGTAAAAATATATATATTTTCCTTAAAACTAAAAACGCAATGGGTTTTGTTGCTTTTAATGATAGTCACTGTGTGTACAATTTAAAACCATAAAATGGGCCAAATCGGTTAAGAACTTTTAAAGATGCACGCGATTATGTGCGACCGGCCAATGACATCTCATGGTCAAATTCGTGCAGCCATCCAAATTTGTAATGAAAATAATCGTAAATATGCCAAAAACAATATTCCAGTTGATTTTGAGACGATTCTTTTTCGACATTTTTTAAGAAAAAAATTTCAAAAAATTTCGACTGAAATTTTTTTCCATCAAAAATGGGGTTCAATTAAGTGATAATGTGGTAAATCTACGTTCACACATTAAGTGCTGATAGTTAGAATAACATTTGCTTTTATTTCGTCCTTGGTTGAACTTTAAATGTGATATTTAGGTCTGCATATTCAGTAATCAAGTTCGACATTTTAAATTGCCCCTATTCTCATGCTACTTGGTGAGGAGTTTCCTCATTATACCAAAAACATTTTCTTTTTTGAAAGTGAATTGCTATCTGGATGCACAAAGGAGTTACGGCGCTTAGAAAATCGTGTATGCTCAAAATGCCGCACGCTCTGCTTCTCTAGCACTCTCTCACTTCAGCACACTCTCTCGCCTAGTTCGGCGCCCGAGCCTGGCATAATTCTTTTGCCAGAGCTCTGTGCAGTTGAAACAAAGTAAATTGTGCTGAAAATTGCCATTCAAAATTTGGAAAGTACTTGCAAAAGAATTATGCCAGGCGCGGGCGCCGAACTAGGCGAGAGAGTGTGCTGAAGTGAGAGAGTGCTAGAGAAGCAGAGCGTGCGGCATTTTGAGCATACACGATTTTCTAAGCGCCGTAGCTCCTTTGTGCAACCAGATAGCAATTCACTTTCAAAAAAGAAAATGTTTTTGGTATAGTGAAGAAACTCCTCACCAAGTAGCATGAGAATAGGGGCAATTTAAAATGTCGAACTTGATTACTGAATGTGCAGACCTAAATATCACATTTAAAGTTCAACTAAGGACGAAATAAAAGCAAATGTTTTTGACGAATTTGACCATGAGATGTCATTGGCCGGTCGCACATAATCGCGTGCATCTTTAAAAGTTCTTAACCGATATGGCCCATTTTATGGTTTTAAATTGTACACACAGTGACTATAATTAAAAGCAACAAAACCCATTGCGTTTTTAGTTTTAAGGAAAATATATATATTTTTACAAAAGTGACCGCCCTGCACCGGCGCACGAGCCAGGAATGAGTTCAATAATTGTAGTTTGTAGTCGGGGTGATTTCCTACCTAACTAAAAAAAGAACGAGTCGCTAACTTCATTTTAAAGCCTGTTACGATTTTTCGAACATTCCTCTCTCCAATTATTTTCGCTGAGTCACCAGGTTCATTTGTGTTTCACGCGATTGCGAAATTTTTTATCGAAATTCTGTCAACCCCATTCGATAGAGGGATGTTTGAAATACCTTATGCCATGTTTTCGGCCAAATTAAAAATCATAAAATTTCTACGTCTCAGCAATCCCGGATATGCTCGATTTTCTCGCGATTCCTCTCATATGAAAGAGCTCGTCATACTGGTCAATTTGATATATAACACTAATAGGTTTAAGCCCTGCATCGAAAACTATTCAAGTTTTGCTGATTTTCGCGCGTGATTTTAGTTTTCGACGCAGGGCTTAAACCTATTAGTGTTATATATCAAATTGATCAGTATGACGAGCTCTTTCATATATATGCGTAAATTCACTTTCTACTCTCTGGATCAAAAAATCGCATTTTCTCAAAAACGAGAAATCGCTTCTACCAGCCACCTAGTCCATGAGATAGAGCATGAAATTCTGCTAGCATACGCGAGATTTCGGGCCTCTACGGGCACTCCGAAGCGAGTTTTATTCGAAAAACAAATTTGGCGCCAAAGAGGCGCGGCGCCATACCGGCACCCAGAGGGGTCTGATTGCGAAATCGATGGCACCAGCGTGTTCAGCGTCGAAAGTTACCCCTAGGACCAAGTTTTGAGCGATTTCGATTTTTGGCCTGTTCCTGACCTCTGTTGAGACCTTGTTGATCCTAACGTAAACAGCGTCATATCAATTAGACCTTGTGGTCGGCCATTATTAGTACGGTGGACAACAGTGCGGCGGATCACGCACCTTACAGCCCGTCTGCATGTTGAAGCCGATGTTCGCAGTAACTCCGTTAACAAGCATGGGCGGTGCGCAAGCAATGCACGCTGCAATTGCGTCATCATTACGCAATCCATAACTCATACTAATCCATAACTCATGACATAACTCAATCCATAACTCATGACAATATTTATTTGTCGTTGCTATGACCCTAGTTAGTCATCGCTGATAATTGTGTTTTGTCTGCTCCGTGGAAGCATTTTGTATTCTATTTTGCCAAACTCCTGAGGTAGAAAAGCAGCAATTACAAATATTAAACGATACGTTCATGAAATGGACTACTGGTTGTGTACTCTCTTTCTATACCTTGGCGTGTCTCTCGCTTTATTATGCTCTCTCGCCGCCGTGTCTGTTGTTTAGGAGCGGAACGTTTTATTATTTTGGACGAGTGTTTATGAATTTATAATAGCCACCTCGCTCTTGCGGAATTTCATCATCACTACACAAGCTCACTTCCGGTGTAGCACTCCGAGTTGGTGACGTCAGCTGACTGAGCGATGCCGTTGTTGTCCGTGTACTTGACAGTCCACATTCCGTCACGACAATTCCTGATCAGATATTACGTGTTTTGCAAATCTATTAAGCTAATCAAAATAGAAAAGAGATCAAAGCCTAAAGAAATGACGATCAGTGTTTCGGCCCCTGGGGACGGGCCTCGTCAGTGGAAAAGTCCAGAGATCAACGTTTTAAAACGCGTTCTCTGTAAGAACGTCGGAGGGGTCCGCACAACTAATTCAAAATGGCCGTCCAGGACCCAAACTTTTTTCACAAACAGTCATAGGTATAACATAAATTTTAAATGTGAGAAATACTCAAAATATCTAGTTTTCAAAAATCGATAATTTTTTTACGAAAAAAAAATTTTTTTCTTCATTTTTTTTATTTTCATGTCATGTTATATATCATTCGAAAGAGCATCGAAAGTTATGTATAAGAGAAGAATCGCGAAAGAGACGACAACTCCGGCCATGGCCAGGACGTAGAAATTTATGATTTTTGATTTGGCTGAAAAGTGTATCCAAGGTATTTCAACATCTGCTCTATCGATTGGCGTTGACAGAATGTTGATAAAAAATTTCGCAATCGCGTGAAACATATCCAAACCTGGAGTCTTCGGATTTTTCCGCCGACAGGTCAAAGTTTGAGAAATCATAACTCGGTTCAAAATAAAGTTAGAGAATTGCGGTTTTGTGTGTTAGGTAGAGAAAAGACTCGACTACATTCACAACTGTCCCAACTCATTCCTGGCTGAAGCAGTGGAGAGAAGCGGTCGGTTTCACAAAATATGTTATAAATCGCTGTAAAGTTAAAACTATTCTTAGGTTCTTTGTTTGTTCGAATGTGCAGCTTAGTTGCTCACTGCAACCGAAAAAAGGACAAATCGGATCTTGCGTGGCAATTGCGCTCTGCCGAACTTTTTTTTGAAAAAATTTTTTTTATGCTATTGTCACAAACAGTGTCATTTGCAGTGTAAATATTCAAAAACAATCTAAAAACACAATAAAAGTTGTTTTAGGGGACTTTTAAAGCTAACTTTTTGAGAGAAAAAAGTTCGAAAAATTTTAGGGCAGAATTTCACTTTTGAAGAAACTCTACTTTACAAGATCCTATTGTGTACTAATGTTGTCATAATCATTAGATATGATGCTCGGAAGAAGATTTGTGCAGATACATGCAGATACTAAAATGGTTATCGCGTTTCCAACACTCTTCTTGTGATGGTCGGTTTCATATTTTACACCGCTAGCCATACCCTTATAATTTCCCTCATCATGCTAAGAGCAGTCGGAAAATTGAAAGTGAGTATCTATCTCTTCATTGTGGGCAGCTACAACAACTATATTTTCCAATATTTGTCTGAAAGCGCGTGCTCTGCCTTCTCAAAGAGCGAATATCGTATTTTTCGAAAATACATCCACTTTTTCACACATATCTCAGAAATCTAGATTTCTACCGAACCCTGGCGCAGGCCAAATTGTTCGGACACTTTCATTGAATCATTTTTTAGTTGACAGTATTTAAATCTAATGATGATTTGATCTCAGAAAAAATCGAAGACTCAAAAGTGCTCAAATTTCTCACATTAAAAAATTAATTCTGAGGATATTTGAAACGGTTCTAGTGAAATATTGCCCACATTCATTTTCATATAACAAAAGAAGAACTCTGAAACTAATAACTTAAACTTATGAAAAAAATATTTTTTTTGAAAAATACCATGAACCCGGGGTCAATAATTTTTCATGGTATTTTTTAAAAAAATATTTTTTTCATAAGTTTAAGCTATTAGTTTCATAGTTCTTATTAAGGTATACGAAAATGAATGTGGGCAATATTTCGCTCGAAACGTTTCAAATACCTTTAGAATTATTTTTTAATGTGAGAAATTTGAGCATTTTTGAGTCTTCGATTTTTTCTGAGATCAAATCATCATTAGATTTGAATACTGTCAACTAAAAAATGATTCAATGAAAGTGTCCGAACAATTTGGCCTGCGCCAGGATTCGGTAGAAATCTAGATTTCTGAGATATGTGTGAAAAAGTGGATGTATTTTCGAAAAATACGATAATCGCTCTTTGAGAAGGCAGAGCACGCGCT
Organism: Pristionchus fissidentatus; assembly: GCA_036245785.1. Classification (NCBI taxonomy): domain Eukaryota; kingdom Metazoa; phylum Nematoda; class Chromadorea; order Rhabditida; family Neodiplogasteridae; genus Pristionchus; species Pristionchus fissidentatus. The sequence goes on along the minus strand of BTSY01000003.1, from coordinate 313,439 downwards.
TTCAGACAAATATTGGAAAATATAGTTGTTGTAGCTGCCCACAATGAAGAGATAGATACTCACTTTCAATTTTCCGACTGCTCTCAGCATGATGAGGGAAATCATAAGGGTGTGGCTAGCGGTGTAAAATATGAAACCGACCATCACAAGAAGAGTGTTGGAAACGCGATAACCATTTTAGTATCTGCATGTATCTGCACAAATCTTCTCCCGAGCATCATCTCTAATGATTATGACAACATTAGTACACAATAGGATCTTGTAAAGTAGAGTTTCTTCAAAAGTGAAATTCTGCCCTAAAATGTTTCGAACTTTTTTCTCTCAAAAAGTTAGCTTTAAAAGTCCCCTAAAACAACTTGTATTGTGTTTTTAGATTATTTTTGAATATTTACACTGCAAATGACACTGTTTGTGACAATGGCATAAAAAAATTTTTTCAAAAAAAAGTTCGGCAGAGCGCAATTGCCACGCAAGATCCGATTTGTCCGTCTTTTCGGTTGCAGTGAGCAACTAAGCTGCACATTCGAACAAACAAAGAACCTAAGAATAGTTTTAACTTTACAGCGATTTATAACATATTTTGTGAAACCGACCGCTTCTCTCCACTGCATCAGCCAGGAATGAGTTGGGACGGTTGTGACTGTAGTCGAGTCTTTTCTCTACCTAACACACAAAACCGCAATTCTCTAACTTTATTTTGAACCGAGTTATGATTTCTCAAACTTTGACCTGTCGGCGGAAAAATCCGAAGACTCCAGGTTTGGATATGTTTCACACGATTGCGAAATTTTTTATCAACATTCTGTCAACGCCAATCGATAGAGCAGATGTTGAAATACCTTGGATACACTTTTCAGCCAAATCAAAAATCATAAATTTCTACGTCCTGGCCATGGTCGACTCTTTCGCGATTCCTCTCATAAATCCGAAGAATCATGTGAATTGACCTTCTGGGAGCGGAAATCGGTGACCACATCCGAACAAAATGATCGTTTTGGTGAAACTTAATTTTGGATGACCACATTCCCATGATTTGCGACCCACAGTTTTGATATATATTACGTATTTTTCATCAAGGAATTTGATGGTGATCATTTCATGTCAGATTTCGGTAGTAAAAGTACTCAATTTTTCACTAGACCACTACCACTCTGTTGTAAAGCTCAATCTCGAGGTGTGGAAAAAAAATGTTTCCAGTAATGAAAACTAAATCAAATGTATGTCATCTTTAAGAGCATCAAAAGTTATGAATTAAGCCGAAATTTCAGGAGGATTGAACAACTAGGAGCGAAAATCGATAATCTCATCCGCAAAAGTTGATATTTTTGTTGAAGCTATGTATTTTGCTCTACTCTTTTTCTTAGTGATCGAAAAGGGCTGAATCTTTTTTCACGATCATTTTGAGGGTTAAAGTAAATTTTGAAAGCGAAAAAGTCACAAAAAGTAAACTTTTGAAAAATCGATAAAAAAATTTTTCGAAAAAAAAATAAATTTTTATTTTTTAAAATATTTTTTGTCGTGTTATATCTCATTCGAAAGAGCATCAAAAGTTATATATAATTCTATAGTTTCATGAAGATTGAGGACCGAATAGCAGAGAAATGGTGATTGCATCCCTACATATGTCACGTTATTCTCGGTCACATATTTCCGCTCCAAGTGACACAATCGTTATGAAACTATGGATTTATACATAACTTTTGATGCTCTTTCGAATGAGATATAACACGACAAAAAATATTTTAAAAAATAATAATTTATTTTTTTCGAAAATTTTTTTTATCGATTTTTCAAAAGTTTACTTTTTGTGACTTTTTCGCTTTCAAAATTTAATTTAACCCTCAAAATGCTCGTGAAAAAAGTTTCAGCCCTTTTCGATCACTTTGAAAAAGAGTAGAGCAAAATACATAGCTTCAACAAAAATATCAACTTTTGCGGATGAGATTATCGATTTTCGCTCCTAGTTGTTCAATCCTCCTGAAATTTCGGCTTAATTCATAACTTTTGATGCTCTTAAAGATGACATACATTTGATTTAGTTTTCATTACTGGAAACATTTTTTTTCCACACCTCGAGATTGAGCTTTACAACAGAGTGGTAGTGGTCTAGTGAAAAATTGAGTACTTTTACTACCGAAATCTGACATGAAATGATCACCTTCAAATTCCTTGATGAAAAATACGTAATATATATCAAAACTGTGGGTCGCAAATCATGGGAACGTGGTCATCCAAAATTAAGTTTCACCAAAACGATCATTTTGTTCGGATGTGGTCACCGATTTCCGCTCCCAGAAGGTCAATTCACATGATTCTTCGGATTTATACATAACTTTCGATGCTCTTTCGAATGATATATAACATGACATGAAAATAAAAAAAATGAGAAAAAAAAATTTTTTTTCGTAAAAAAATATCGATTTTTGAAAACTAGATATTTTGAGTATTTCTCACATTTAAAATTTATGTTATACCTATGACTATTTGTGAAAAAAGTTTGGGTCCTGGATGACCATTTTGAATTAGTTGTGCGGCTTACCCCAGCCCAGCACTGCGCTCTTACAGAGAACGCGTTTTAAACAAGTTATGGCGTCCCCTTACGTAGGCTCCAAGTCCTGAGGGAGCTACTGCTAGCCAGCGCTTAATAGGCCAGTTCTCCGGAGAGCCCAATCTCTTCTTCGGATCTAGTTACCTTGTGGGTACACCAGATATCAACGATGCATCGTCTAATGAGATGAAGAAAGGATAGAAGAAGCATGCACCAAAACGTAGAGAGAGCGCTTGGATAAAGATACAATATTGAGGGAAACTGTTGTTTCGGCCCTTTGTCTAGCCTAGACTTCGAGAAATAACCAACCCGTTGTTTCATTTTCTCATTTTCTGTTAATAAAACCGGTCTACAACCCGTTGCGAATGAAGCAACGGGTTGCTAAGAACTTTACAACCCGTTGCTCAAATTGGAATGGTGTCAAAACCAAAAAAATTAATGGAATCGAAGAGTGATTGAGCGTACATTCTAAATTAGGCAAATACTGAGAAAATTTATTGTTTTAGAGTTACGGTAGGTCTACTGTAGTAGGGAATACTGTAAATGAGGTACAGTATGTGCCACAAGGCAATGACTACTCGAGATCTACCTCATTTAACAAACCCCGAGTCAATTTTCTCAATTTCTGAAATCTTGGTTACGGTAGACTGATTACGGTAACTTGGTGTCCTGAAATTACGATATTTAGTGAGAATGCTGTGACCCCGCACATCTCCCAGTGATTTCCATACTATTTATATTATCTTTTTATAATAAGCAATACGCATGGTTGTATAGTTATATATCGTTATTTCTCGAAGTCAAGTCTAGTCGATCACCTAAAGATCGTCGTTTCTCACTAGAGTGCGAAATGTGAGACCACGATCTCATTTTACGCACTCTATTCACATGTCGGTGGATGAGAGAGAAATTAAGGGACCGTGATATCTCATTTCGCACTCTTCCCTCTGGTATTTTTTTCCTTTCTGGAAATAAATACCAGAGTATTTCTCACCACACGACACCGGCCACGTTCTCCGCCGCGATAATCTCGTCGGTGTCGTCGATTTTCGTGATTCTGGAGAGTTCACACATCATTATTTTCGTAATTCCATCATCACTATTTTACATTTCGATTAGTCTTCCTTAATGAGACATGAAGCCCAATTATAAAAATAATAGAAATTCTTTTATTCCACATTTTATAATTGGGTTTCCGTGTATCATTAAGGAGCCTACTTCCGATGCAGCTATCCACATGTTGGGAGAAATACGAAATCCCGACCTACCGCAGCGCATATCCTGCGGGACAGTTTGATTCCACCCGAGCGCACTGGAATTGGTAGTTGTCGAAGACGATTGGACGATGGTCTGACACGGTATTCGGATAGTCGCCGTATCCAATGGGCGCAGGGCAGTCGTCGCAGCCTGAAAAACACATGCACACAGAGAAAAATGTATATATCCAGCCCCATTTTACATGAAAATTTCCATAAAATGTATTACATGCTATACATCCGTCATACATTTTGTTGTACGATGGTGTGCTGGATTTATACATTTTTATCTGTTTGTGTTCCGATGCTGGGAATCGAACACGAACACTGCGGGTAAAAGGTAAAGTCGAACACTGCGGGTGGGAGCCGCAAATCGTAACGACTAGTCGGATTGGTATCTGCGGAGATGACAGATTGACATACTTATCTTGCAGGCGGCGTAGGAGTAGACGAGTCCACCACTCATCCACTTCGCTTTGCCGTTGCACGTGAGTGGCGCGACGAGCGTCTGCAATGGTACTCCGGTTTTTCAACGCACGATGTGCGCGCGATCCCACTCCCACATAGTGTGCGCTCGATTTTACATGACGCCCGCGAGATTTCCACACGTCGCGCGCGGGCCTCATCAGGAATACCGTAATTTCCACACGTCGCGCACGGACCTCATCAGGAATTTCCATTCAACACTTTCAACAGAGCACACGATTCCTACACGATAGCGCGCGCATCGTGCGTTGAAAACCCGGAGTCGTAGCGTGGTGAGATCTTTGGTAAGTCTCGCTCACCTTCTCGCACTCTCGCACACCAACAAGCGTGCCTTCCATGCAGTTAGCAGACGGGCAAGGCAACGTCTTACCGTCAAGCTTCGCTGGTTCATAGATCGATCCCTGACATCGATTGGTAAGTTATCTGTAGGGACCGCTCGATAAAATTACCTTGGGTGGCGGAAATTCAGCCTTTGGAGGAATCGGCACGGCTGTGCACTCGGTGCACGCTGAACAATGAACGTTAGGGTTACTGTATATCAGTGACTGTAGGTCTGGGAGACAGTATTACAATTTTAAAATGTTACTTCCATGAAATGAACTGCTGCTGCGTGTACTCTCATTTTATACCTCTGTGTGTCTCTCGCTATATCATGCTCTATCTCCAATCATTTCTGCGTTTAGCGCAGAATAGTAACGGAACGTTTTATGATTTTGGGCGAGTGTTTATAAATTTATAATAGCTACTCACGCGAGACGCATAGCGCGCTTGCCGCCAGTTTCACGTCGCCGCCTGCGTCCGTGTAGTACCTGTGTCCGAGTGAGTGTTACTGTTAAGAGAGCATCCACGAGAGGTCGGGCATGCTCACGGATGGCTTTTTCGCAACCTATCTCGATAACTTTTTTATAAAGTCAGTATCCGGAGTGCTGATATTTGGACAAGTAACTAAGGGTCTGGGTCCCGTACGGAAAAGTTACAGTAACCCCAGCTTCTGATATCGATTTTTTTCGAGTTTTAAAAAGTAGCTTTTTATAGTGTTTCTAGATGTACTTTGCGAAAAAAATACGAATAAAACTACTTTGGAGGTGATCTGACAATCGTAAAGGGTCAAAATTTTAATTTTTCTCTGTTTTTCGACCGTCATGAGAAAAAAATGCACATGTCCTTTAAACCGTTATGTGGTTTTTGGCCGGGTTCATGGTCGAAAAAAATTTTGAAATTTTTTCCAGCTGGTGATGAAACCATCACGTCAGCCATGTTCAAGGCATCGCAGGCGAATAATATATCACTTGAAACATGTGATATTTCGCAATCAGGAGCAAAAATATCGTCATACAAGCGCAAAGGTCCGCTAATATCCGAACTTTCAGACATCATTTACGAATATCGGCAGCTCTGGTTTCAAAAAGTGAATTTCTTAATATAGTTTTTGATGGAGAATCCAAAAATCACGAAACGGTTTAGAGGACATGTGCATTTTTTTCTCAGGACGGTCGAAAAACAGAGAACAATTATAATTTTGACCCTTTACGGTTGTCAGATCACCTCCAAAGTAGTTTTTTTTATAGATCTGACACACCGAAATGATCTGCGGATAATGTAGTGGGGTACGGTAGCAATGCAATGATACTACTCACATATCTATCGGATGACTTATAACCGAGTTATGCCCCCGTTTCTGTTTTGGCCGTTGCTGTTTTGTCACCTCCCCCCATTTCTCGGTTACAATTTTTTGAACAAAATACATTGATCCCGAAAGTCAGACAAGTAAGACGTTCGTCCGAACACGAACGATGACTAAAACCGTCCCTTTTTTTCTCAATAATAGTTGCCATAACTACTGTATCGGTCGGCAAAAGAATCAGTCATCGATAGGTTTACGTTACAAATACCGTACCAGGCGCCGTCCGAGTTGCATGTGAGCGACAACACGGGCACATTGTCCGCCAGCAGGTCGTTGTTTGGGCAAGTGAGAATGGAGCAATCGGTGGTCTAGTACATTGATCTACTCATTATGTGTTACCTCATCCAATAAGGCGCGCATTTATACAGATATACTTGATCGACCGATGAAATAAAATTAAAGATCGATAGTTCTTCCGTACCTTCTCCGACTTACCGTAATCACGAAGGCATCCGTAGCCGCGGGGCAGTCGTAGCCGTCCAGCAGGCAGTCAAAGGGCGGCGGCATAGCGCACGTCGTGCACGCTGCAAGCACACTACAGTCACTCCACGCTGACTACCGTATCTGGTAGAGGCCTCTGTGCAACCGTATCCCACTCATATCAAGGCGGGACTCACGATCTCCGGTAGTGGTTGGCGGCTCCTCTGTAGTGGTCGGCTCTTCAGTGGTAATCGGATCTTCGGTGGTAATTTCCTCCGGTGACATGGTAGTGCCGGTTTCCTCCCCCGGCATCATCGGTATACAGGCTGCGGCGGGATACGGTAGCTCCCTGTTCCTCCCAGAACCTCTTCCCGCCTCTAATGACTACGATAAGTATTGGTTACCCGATATTTGGTGCGGCAGGAGCAGCAGAAGTAGTGCAGCATTTGCAGCAAGCGCCCGAAGAATCATGATATTCGTGTGATATAGGGAGAGTTGTCCTCTGATTGCGCAAAAGTTATAGCGAGATAGCGAGATACTCACCGGGAAAAGGTCAGGAATAGTGAAAGTTCGACGCGTTTCGCCCAAGTCGCCCTCCTTTTTACACACGAGACGATGGGTAGAAAAGATTGCAGAAAGCTAATTGTAAGAACGACTTTTCGAAAATGTTCAACCGTATCGGAAAAAAATGGAATGTAGTTTTCAAGGCTTATATGAATCTTTATGAAAGATAATAAGGATTCACACGTGTTATGCAATCAAGAGGTGTAAAATAGTGGGTGGGAATAATAGTATGCACTGAAAAAAACCTAATTGCGATGGATAGAGGGGGTTACTCTATATTGTTCAATGGTAAACCGCTGCACAATCACTAATAGTGATTCACTATCATGGGAGCTCGATAGAATGAAAGAGAAAGTCCCGACGAATGTCCAAATCATTTCTATGAAGTTGCTCTCAAAATGCGGGTGATTTCTTGATCTTAAGAGGGAAGATGGGAAATAAATTGCAACGAACTTAGCTTTTCATTGTAGCATTCTATAGAGAATTGCCAGTGTGAGTGTATGTGGCCGAGTTGAAATGTACGATGAGGTAACAAATCTCCAGTAAGGGGTCTGGCAAAATCATGTGCAAACGCAAAAAGGTTCTCTCGCGTTCACACTGTCTCTCATCATTGTCATTACTTCGGCAATCGAGATTGCTATCCATAAATACATTTCAGAAAAAAAAAATTTTCTCTGTTTATTAGAATGTCCGTGAACAAATACGAATGTCGAATAAAAGAATAATCATCGGTCAAGCCATCTTGTCTGGCACCCACACCCTGCAGTGGTTTGCGGGCGCGTACGCTGATCCGAGCGAGCAGTTGAAGTTCGCTTGGAAGGCTGGGATGTTCTGGAGTGTTCCGTACACTCTGTACGGCCCTAATGCATGGGCGTCGTTCATCAAATGACTAGACACGTAATACTCCGACAGATAACTTCTTTGCATGCACCACACCTGCAATGAGCAATTAAATGAAACGCAAAATGTGAATGTATTTTTTTAATGTGTGTTCCGATGTGAGGAATCCGCATTTCTATAAAGTGATTAGAAGTGTTTCAAATAATTACTTGTGCGAAGTTGAGGAAGTACAGCTGGTTCTCCGTGTATTGAGCGTAAACCCTGTCCATGAACAACGCATCCGGCCCGTCCAATTCGAGATGCGCCTGGTACGCGCGCCATGCCGAATGAATTCCTGCATCGACAAATCAATATTATAGTTCTCTATCACATCTCACATTTTTTAAAAAAAATTGCAGACTTTTTATAATTCTATCGTGTCTGTCCTACTCCTTTAACTATGCCTTATCTACAGCTCCTTACTGTGTTACAGGATACCGTACCTCCGTTATCAGCGATATTTTCTCCCTGCGTGCGCGTTCCGTCGGTGCAGCGCGGACTGCGATCCTCGGGCAACGGGCAGAACTGGTTGTATTCTAAAAAAAGGTAAATACGATCGCATTCGCACTGATTCTAACGACATCATCGAATTCCTCACCTTTGATCACACACTTTGCCATGGCGTTGAATCCGCTCTGCGAGTCGTTATCAATCCAACTTCAAAATGAGAACTCAGCAAGTCGGTTTTCATAATGGTTAGGGGCGATGGATCAAGGGATTCAATTCAATTCAATTATTTATCATGTCAGGCAATAGTGCTCAGATGAGGATGGGCCGGAATTCTTCGTTAGTTGCATTCCACCATTGGGGCCCGATTGCTCGTTTCAGGTCATCTCTCCATCGGGTATTGGGGTGGCCTTGGGGGCGTTTCCAGTTGTAGGGGGTCCACATCGTAGTTGCCCGCGTCCAATGGTTGATTTCCATTCGCCTTATCTTCAAGGCCCATTTCGCTTTCCGTTTAAGTGCCTCCTTATTCCAGTCTCGAATTTGGGTGATTTCTCGTAATCGTTCATTCCTCATTCGATCCAGAAGGGTGACTCCAATCATCCGACGTTCCATCTTCCTCAGGGTGACATCGAGGCGCTCTTTGTCACTCGATCTCAAAGCCCACACCTCGCTACCATAGAGTACGGTAGGCAAGATGCAGCTGTCGAAGAGCCTCCTCTTAGTCTTCATGGGAAGAATGCGTGACGCCAGCAGGTGGTGGAGTTTGCTCCAGGCAGCCCAACCCAGACGAATCCTGTATTCCACTTCTTCGGAGGGGTCCAGGGGAAGGGAAATTCTCCCGCCAAGATATGTGGTAAACTCAACGAACTTGAATACTTGACCGTCGATGGTAATGGGTGCGCGAGTCGTGCTACAGGATGTAAGGAGAACCGTTTTGGAGGCATTGACTTCGAGACCGACTCGTGCACACGCTTCCATGAGCTTTCGCAGCATCTTCTCCAGTTCCGGTCGAGACTTGGCGACAAGGGCGACGTCGTCCGCGTACTCCAGATGACTAAGATGGCGTCCGTCGATCCGGATTCCGCAGGTCTCCCAATCGATGTCGTCCATCGCGCTTCTCAGTACCGCGTTGAAGAGACGGGGAGAAAGTGTGTCTCCCTGGCGGACTCCTCTCTTCACGCACACTGGGACCAGGTCCTCGTTCACTCGGATTAGGGTGGAAGAGGACTCGTAGAGGCGACGTAAGAGATCGACGAGGGTGGGATGGACTCCAAACGTGCAGAGTGCTTGCCACACTGCATTCCATTCCACGCAGTCGAAGGCCTTCTTGAAGTCGACGCATCCGAGGTAGAGAGGCATACCATATTCGTGAGTCCTTTCAGCGAGCTGCTTAATGGCGTGCAGATTGTCGAGAGTACTGAACCCTTTCCTGAAACCGGTCTGGGTGAGTGACTCCGACTCATCGAGAGACGTCTCGACTCGCTTTAGGATGACACGGGTAATGCTCTTCAGGGTGACTGTCAGTAGTGAGATGGGGCGGAAGTTGCCAATGTTGGAGGGATCGCCCTTCTTGTGAAGAAGGGAGACGACAGCTTCGACCAGAGCTCCAGGGACGGGGTCACCGGCAACAAGGTGGTTCAGTAGATCGGCTAGCGGTTGAGCGAGGCACTCCCTTGATAGATGGAGCATATCAGGGAGGACACCATCGGAGCCGGGGGAATGACCACACTTGAGGAGGGATAGAGCATGTCGGGTTTCATCAGCCAGGAACGGTGGAAAGGGCTCAGAGGGTGGGGCGGCAGCGAGAGGGAGCGCCACTGCAGGGGTGTAGAGAGTCTCGTAGAAACGTTTGACGGCAAGCTTGGTTGCATCTTGAGAGAGCGCGCCAGAGATTGGGTCAGGGACGAGTAGGCGTTTCCGAGACGAGTGGAGGTCCTTCATCGTTTTGACGATGCTCCTTCCCTTGGCAGCCGCGAGGTGCGCTTGATTCTCCTTCCTTCTGCGGATGTCGTCACAAAGGGCGGCACGGGCTGTCTTGCAGGAAATGGAGTAGGACACGGTGGTTCGAGGGTCAGCGCGAAGGGAATGACGGGAGGCGAGTAGGCGACGAGTGGTGGGCGAAATCCAGGGCGGGGTTTGGCGCTTCCTCCAGCAGTTGGTAGCCGCGGTCTTGGCGAAAGCGGTGATGGTACGGTAGGCTTCCGGGGCGGACTGGGCGCGTGCAAGGGGCAGTGACCCGAGAAGACTCGAGTTGGCAGAATAAGCGCGCCGATCGAAATCGTAACGCTCCCTGCGTCTTTTCTGCTTCATCTTGCGGGTAAGAGAGAGACACATCCGGACGAGGCGGTGGTCGGAGTTGAACTCGAAGGGACCGACGACTCCGCAATCGACAACTCGCGCTGATGGAGGGGCAGCGATGAAGTCAATTTGCGATAAGGTCAAGCCGTTTGGGGACCGCCAAGTCCAGAGTCTACCGTGTCGTCTCTTGGGAAAAGTGTTCCATATGCGCAGGTTGTTTCTCACGCAGGCCTCGGTAAAAATGCGGCCGCGCGAGTTCGGGGTCTGAGAGGCGAAGTCACCGACATGGATCTCATTGCCAGGCTCCCTCGACACTCTACAGTTGAAGTCCCCCGTCAACACTGGCATAAAGCCTCTGGGCGCACTCTGCAGCGCGGCATCGACCTGATCGAGGAATGCGTCATACTCGTCGTCCTGGTAGGCAGACGTCGGAGCGTAGGCGCAAACGAGGAAGAGCCGTTGGTCGGGAAGCTGCAGAGTCGCTAGACGTTCGGAGAGGCCACGGAACACAGCTCCTCGCGCGAGGTGCGGTCGGAGGAGGAAGGCCACGCCATGGGACGCGGATGGGCCACCCGAGTGGTAGATCACTGTTCCTGAGGATGTAAGATTGAACGAGGCACAACCCACAATCCTGGCTTCCTGCACAGCAATCACGTCCCACTGGATCTTGTCGAGGGCCAGCTCCATCTCGATGTGTTTGTCCTTCGGGGCGAGCGTCCGGGCGTTGATGGTGCCGATGTAGAGGTGGCGACTCATCATGGTGGCTTACAACTACCGAGGGCCAAACTCTTCTGGTAGAGGGACACTGGGCGGCTCACGAGCGGAGGGAAAGAATGTCCGACCGCTCGCTACGCTCTTGAGAACCCAGAATGATAATTGAGAATCAAGGGATTAGGATATGTTTATCCGTGCATCAGGGAAAAGGTACACGAGTGGTCAGAGCCAAATATATTATTAGAGCGAAGTGATAAGAGACACTGTACAATCATTCACTATTTCCGATGCACTTTAATGCCTTGCTACACACATTCAGACAGCAATATTTGCTGTTTTACCATATACAAAGTAACCACAAATCACCTATTCAAGCGGCCATCATAATCCCACTGCACTCCCTCGTCGTCGAAACCGTGCGTGAGCTCGTGACCCGCGACAACACCCAGACCTTGTTTAATCAAATGTAATAATTAAATAATAACATCTGATTCCTAGTAGACAATCGATGTGCAACAGTTATCAGTACTGTCAATTCGAGAGTAACGGTCAGACTCTCCTCATTCTACATACTCTCTCATCGATCAGACAGCGCGAGGGAGCATGCATAATTGAGAGGGTCAGACCCTTACTCCAATTCGGCGTTCATTTTTTTGGGAATTGTTCAATATCTAACAGTTTAACTACAATGATAATGCAGAAGAGACCTCCGTAGTTGAGCCCCGCAGGGAAGTTGACGTCGAAGAACGGCTGCTGCAGAATTCCCGCAGGGAATGTGATTGAGTTGAGCTCGGGCTGCAAATAAAAATGTAATCGTGATCCATCTGGGGTTGGCCTCGTGAGAGACCTCGAAACCTATTTATAAGATATGAGAAATTGAGAACAATTGAGAAAAATAGACCTCGAAATGGCTGGAATACCTAGAATAAAGGGGATTTTCGAGATCTCGAAATTCACCCATACTTCTCGAAACCGGCGAGATAATTGAACTAAATAGTTTCGAGATTTCACCTCTCACGAGTAGGGTTCTCTTATTGGGATCAAATGGAATTGTGAAGTTTAGAGAACAAAGGAATGCAGACCGAAACGCGTGCGAGAGATTGAGTGAAATCGAGAGACGAGTGATGAATTCAATTCCAATACGTTCCAATAAGAGAACCCTACTCACGAGTCCAAACCTAGATCCATCGGCGGCGCAACGAAGCACTCACCGCGTACCACGCGTTCACTACAGCGATCTGTCCCACAAAGTCTTCCCGATCGACGGTGCTCTCCGTGAGTTGCTTGTACTCTTCGTTGATGTTGTAGATGGCGATCTGAAGAATAGGAAAGATAATGGTATGTATTATAAATTAACAAACACTCATCAAGAATAATAAAACGTTCCGCTCCTAAAACAACAGATGCTATTTTTTAAATAATATAGATGACAGCATTTGATTAGCGTGCGCACCTTCTCAAGCATGTCGTAAAATGAATCCGTATCTGCAATGATGAGTTCGGCATATCGAGCATCCAACTGCGTGTCGTTGAGAATGAAATCGGGGAAGGCGACGTTAACTTGGATGTTAGCGGCCTGGCATTTAATTGAATATGATTACAATATCGATTGCTAATTCAAGTGTGCAATAAGTTGAATAAGTTAAAAACTATAGTAGGTATGACTGTTTCGCTCCCTTAGCCTCAATATTTACTCATATTTTATTTAGATGGCCATGCTCTTGATCAAAGCAAATTAAAATCTGACAACCGGAGAGAACTCCGACACCCTGATTTGTTTTCCCTGATTCGGAATGATAATGACGAGACCCACGTGAGAGCGAAATTAACCATTCCTCTTATATTTTGCTCTTGACATAAATGGCTGGAACAAGCTGCACCTTTTGGCACGAATTTATAATTTCTTAAAAGAATTCTCATGTTTGAGCCACTTTCGGTTGGACACTACTGTTTTGGCATTGAAAGTGTTGCCTGTTTCATTGATCAAACCTTATTGATGGCTTTGCTCTTTGACTTCTCGGTCATCCAATCAAGCTGCTGGATCATTCCTCGCATTGCGTCCACAACATTTGTCATCACGCCCAACGTCTTGCTGCAATACACTGCTTGCACTTCGAAATTAAATATTTTAAAAAGAAATCAGCGCTTTCCCTCGGCAGTTACGAGAAAGTAGAGAAATTAAACGACGATTCAATGCAATAGACGCTTTTCATCTCATTTATAAATCTTTGTGGATTTAACGTCATGTTTCGATGTTGTTTCGATGTAATAAGTGACGTTCTCTGCATATTTCTGTGGGCAACCGCAAACTTCAACCAACTTCCTGATCTTCTGTTTGTCATCTTCCGTGGGGAAGCGCGCGTCGACGTACACTCGTCCCTGCGCCTCGGGAAGGACGCCCAGCTCATCGGCGCATTCCCAACCTGATTCGTCATTGGTGCTCCATACGGCGAACGATGGGAGACGGCGGTATTTAGGCAGGCGGCTGCAACCAAATCCCTATTCAACACATGATACGACACCTCCAGAGAGGTGTCGTGAGCATGGCGGGGAGTAAGGATTTGCCATCTGAAAAACTTTTTGGGCTGAAATTTTTTTGGGTTATTATTATAATACAATAGGAATGCGTGAAATATTCTTTGATGAAATACTTCTCTTATAAAAAATCAACTTCTTTAAAGAAGAAGTGTCAGCAAAAATAGGATATGAAACTAATTATATTAATGACTTACCCCTGTGAAGGATAATATAAATCCAAAATTTGGAAGGTCTATCTTTTCTCCGAACCGAAATACTCGCTTGAACAGAAGCTACGGGGCTCAGGTAAGTCAGGTTCAAGTACCGCGCACGCGTGTTATTGCGTGCGCGATTAGGTAAATCTATTGGTCAACTTTCTCTCTCGTGTTGAATTTGCGTGCGCTTTCTCCCCCGCTGGGGGAAGAGGGAGGGGAGAGAGGAGTTGCACTCTCGCTAATCTCTGCCCATTTGCATACGCTCATTTGCCTAGGCAGCGTGCTCTATCTCAGACGTCAGACGATTGTTCTTACAGTATTCTATCTTCACCAGGCAGGGTAATCATGGTGAGATATTTAGCTGACACTCTTTCTTTAAAAAGATGTAAACTTTGCTCGATATGGGGACAATCTCTCAAAAGAATTTGATTATTCAGAAATAGGTCCTACCTCCTTCCGGTGTGCTCGGGAACCTTCTTCTGCGCTAGAGCTCGTTGTGCTTCGAGGCAGGGTAAATTGGCGCACTGGATGAAACCAGAGTTGGCGAGTAGCAAGCGGATGAAGAGGTAGTTGACTACTGTGGAATCTCTGTTCTTGAGACCAGCGTCGAAAAGCTTGTTAGTGTAGTCTTTCTGTAAGCAAACATCGATTAGATGGGAAACAGCGATGCTCACGAATCGATTTCTTATGTGTAGCGTCGAACGTGCGTGCAGTCAGTCGTACCTCGTTGAGGATAATTTTCTTCTTCGCGAACCACTCCTGTGCTTCCATCGGCGCTAGGGCAAAGTAGCTGTCCCAGTCCACAGTCTTCGGCAGCTTCTCCTTTTTGACCTAAACTATGTGATGCTGCGCAAATTTCATGGGGTGCAAAACAGTTTTATGCACCCTTTCATAACTTTTTTCCTAGTGAAGCTACAACTTCCAAACTTGATACAGATATTGCAAGCCACGTTTGGAACATTTTCTTTTTTGATTGGAGAGATTTCGTTCACTTTGAGCTGAGTTACACGAGTTTTCCACCTCTGGGAGGGGAAATTTCCCCGAAGAAATTAGCGCAGCATAAATTCCGTTTCGTGAAAAATTCACCTCTACATAAGTGCACTTGTTTAACTTGCACTTTTTTAGACAGTATCTGAAACAGGAAGCTGTGAGCTTCCAAGTAAGCTGACATGGGACACACCACAACTCACATATCCCGATCTTTTAAAAAAAATTTTTCGTATCTAGATCATAAAATCCTAACCATGAAACTGTTTCCAAAAGTTGCCGAATTTTTTTTAGAATAAGTTTTATTAATTTCTACCATAAAAATTTCAAAAATTTGTGAGTTGTGATGTGTGTGATTATAATGCACCTCGTTCCACTGTCTCTTGTACTGCCGTCGTTCGGCGTCCGTTCCCGAGTAAATTATGGCGATATCCTGGAAGTGATATTATGTTACAACATATAATTACGCTAAATTTTTGTTAATAAGAAATCTGTTAGCGGATTGTCTCTAAAATAACAGGAAAACAAACTCTCTCAAGTTCAAGCGCCTCTTCGACGAGCTCGTCCAATTTGTCCGGTTGTGTGGCGTTGTTGTCCGACTTGATGTACGCTTTCACCAGGTTCAGAACCTTCATTTTTGCATTATTTTCTTCTAAGCAAAATCGAGCACAAATATCAAATGTCCAGAAGAACCACTTCTAGGATTTGAAAGTTGCGCACAAACACCAGCAGAAATCTACCCACCGTCTTTTTGTAATCATCTTTCTGTTTCGCCCATGCATCTTGATCGTAGAAGGCGCGGACGTGATAGGTCGTGGCCTGGTCGAGGAAGAGCTGGTAGCCATTGCGCAGGGGATCCGGCCAGTACGTGTCCACTCCCGGGGTCACCAGCGGGTCGATGCCTGCAAGCTGCCATGTTCAGCGGATGCGCAGACTTTTGAGAATCGGGGCACTGTCCGAAGCAGATTGTGTACTTATACTGTACTGTACAGATCATGTTTTTTTAGAGAAATAAGAACAGTTGCGGCGATTTATTTTTTTAAATATTTAATCGCTGCTCTAGAAGTCAGCTGTTTTACGGGGGTATCAAGGCAAATGCACTTGAGAGGACCTCTCTACTACGCAGTGGTAAGTGTCGTAATGTGTTGCAGTGACATACCCAGCTGGAAGGATAGATATGCGAGTGTGGAACCGTAATCCTTTCCGCTAAGTTTGACGTCGCCGACTTCTCCAATAAGTGGAATGGGTTGGTTGAGGTACGCACGGAAGTTGGATACCTCAATGAAGGTGTGGAACTTCGCATTGAAAGGTGAGGTAGTGAAGCACCGAAGACGGGCTACTTTGATAACTTCTGATTTCACGCTACTGTTTTATTTCTGGCTGGTGCGTAACCGCAGAAGGCGCCCTCCCGGCCTCGTACCCATACTCATCAACAATTTCCCTTGTGTCGTAGTCATCTATTCATTCCTTTGGTAAAACCTTTGGTCCAAGATAATCAGTGGTCACAACAGTCGAATGATCGTATTCGGCTTTGCACAATTTGTACAGCTGGTTCAGCTTCTTCAGTGCCTCACTGCCCTGCAATTTTATTCGAACAATTTTCAACGAGCTGGGCACACATAAAAATTGTTCTACTATTCCAGTTAAATATCATATGGATTCAAAATTTCAAACACATTCACGCCATTAGTATGTATTTTTTGGTGTTTCATTCAATCACGATTATCTCACAATAATAGTAGCATGGTAGTTCTTATCCTCAAGTTTGTTGCTTATCACTCGGTCTATCTCCTGATCCAAGTCGTAGAAGGAAGTCTTCACGCCGGGATAGTTGCCACATGAGTAGTGGTAGAAGTCATCGCAAGGGTCGATCGATAGGTTTGCCGAGGCCTGCGAATTGACTTCTTGAGCATGTTCTCTCCAGGAACGTTAATGAGAAATTCATTTTTCAACAAGAAAAATGAAGATCTTCCCATCTCATCCCATTTCTTGGCCATACATTAGCCATACATTAGCGCCGGAAAGTTTTGGACCGTGTTTTCACATTGGATAAAATTTTCAAGCGTTGAGAAATTGCCAAGGACTACTAGAAAAAAGTTTGAAATTGCTGCTATTTTCCCCTTTCCAGCAGCATTGGTGCAAACTCGAAACAGCAAACTCATAACTCGGCTCCCAGATAAGCTCATTCTAGGGCTCAAAATGGTTCTTCAGGTCAGCTCAGACAACTCTTTCCGTTTTATTGATGATTGCTGTCAGGGCATTAAAACAATCAACTTTTTACAAACCATAACTTTCACGATGTAGATAATTGTCCAATAGCTAAAATATATAACGCCGTATTTGTAAGGATCGAACAAATGCCAACAGAGAATGGTACAGCAAAAAAAATCGATTTCCTAATAACTTCACCATCGGGGTTATTTTTGGTGCTGATCACGATAGGCTATCTCATTTCGCGTCATTTTAGCTCGTTGGCGCGGTATGGCTCGGCGCCATTTGGCGACTTTTAAGGTTTTATCAGAATATCTCAACGACCAATCGACCGATTCGGCTGAATTTTGGTTTACAGGGCTAATTTTTTTGCGCTGATCGTCGGTATGTGGTTTGTTTGGCGATATCTATTTCAGATCTCGAGATATAGCAACTTCGTTGTAAGGCTCGGGCAGAAGAAATGAAGCATACCATTGTCTTTGGATTTGCGTCTGTATATCGCTCTCAAAATTTAATGTGATAAAAATCACCAGGTTGAAAGAATTTTCAAAGTATATCGCACACTGGGCAAACGTGCGCTGAGTGAAGAGTGAGTCTATGTTTCACCTCTAATTGATTGCCAGAGCGATCGTGGTGAATATAAAATATGGATAGAGTATTCGAAACCCCTTCTATGTCGTGGTATTTGTTGATCTCTTCCTCTCTCTTTGTTTTTCCTCTCAAAGTCGTGAACCATACACACTCCATAATTACAAACAGCTAATTAAAGTATTGTAGCACCGTCCCATGGCCACGGTATCTTTTGATGCGGGATCACATTTTATAATGGTGTTCGAATCGAGTCGCGATTGCTTGTTTGAGTTGGCATTCGGTGCGGCATTTTTCGAAAGGTATACAATACCACAGCTTCCGTACCGCGGATACTGTACTTTCACTGCGGGACCACTATTTTACAAACTTGCGCCAAACGAGTCGGAATTGGTTGTGTGAGTACGGTAGCCGAGCTACAGTAAATCTTTCGAGCAATGTCTTTCCTAATACAAAGCCCATGCAAGCAATCGCGATTAGATTCGAATAACTTTGTAAAATGGTGGTCCCGCAGCGAAAGCTACCGTAGCCATGTCACGATGCTACAATACTTTAATGACTATGCCTGTTTGTAATTATGGAGTGTGTACGGTTCACGACTTTGAGAGGAAAAGCAAAGAGAGAGGATGAGATCAACAAATGCCTCGACAATACACACACAAAAAATTACTTCTCCATGCATGCGAGTTAATTATTAAATTACTTCAGCTCTCCGCATTTTCCACGCTCTCTTTGTTGAAACCAAGTAATTCAATCATTAACGCGCATGCATGGCGAAGTAATTTTTCTCTGAGTGTACTCTATCCTTTTTTATGGTCACCACGACCGCTCTGGCAATCAATTAGAGGTGAAACATAGACTCACTCTTCACTCAGCGCACGTCTGCCCAGTGTGCGATGTACTTTGAAAATTCATAACTTTAGACCTGGGGATTTTTTATCACATTAAATTTTGAGAGCGATATACAGACGCAAATCCAAAGACAATGGTATGCTTCATTTCTTCTGCCCTTCATTTCTTCTGCCCCCCCCCCAAGTACGGCGTTATATGGCTCTAGTACAGCAAAAAAGCCAAAACCATTCATTAATTTCATGACTAACTTTTCGTAGTGTTTTTTTCTGCAAGGTGCGATCGGCGCGCCCTGCCGTGGGATTAATTGGGGTCGCTGTACACCTCGCTGTTCTAGCTAGAGAGCGCGGGGAAACGAGAGAGCGCAGACAGTAGAGAGAACAGCGAGCTCGCTCGAGTGAGGGAAGGGAGCTCGCTGGAGACGAGAGACAAGCGTTAGGTCAGAGAGGTTAGAGAAGCAGAGACAAAGGCTATGGTGCTCGCTGTTCTCGATAGAACCTCGCTGTACAAAGAGATTTTGATGGAATTTCAACTCCGTTCTTTCTACAATTTTTTTGTGTGGGTTACGGTAGCTCTAACAGTAAGCCCATATAGAATTTTTTTACCATTTGCACGTTATTTTGTGATCATGTATAGACAGCGTTCACAGAATTACTAACAAATAGTGTAAAATTGCTATTTGGGCTTTCCGTTAGAGCTACCGTAACCCACACAAAAAAACTGTAGAAAGAACGGAGTTGAAATTCCATCAAAATCTCTTTGTACAGTGAGGTTCTATCGAGAACAGCGAGCACCATAGCCTATGTCTCTGCTTCTCTAACCTCTCTGACCTAACGCTTGTCTCTCGTCTCCAGCGAGCTCCCTTCCCTCACTCGAGCGAGCTCGCTGTTCTCTCTACTGTCTGCGCTCTCTCGTTTCCCCGCGCTCTCTAGCTAGAACAGCGAGGTGTACAGCGACCCCAATTAATCCCACGGCTGGTTTCGGAAGTCTCATATTTCTCTTTACATACGCTCGCCTCCTGAGTAGGGTTCCCTTGTTGGAACTGTTTCCGGAGTTCCAATAAAAGAAACAAAGGCCCTATCTGTTTCCATTTCTTCCATTATCCGCCCCTTGTTCGGTGGGTGGAATTCCACCGGTATTGGAATTCCAATACTGGATGCACATGAACTGTAGTTCCCATCTCATTCTGAAACCGACCGCTCCACTCATTTGTTCCCGATAAGGAATTCCAATAAGCGATGGAATTCCTCCGCCCGGCCATTTCCAATAGGCAACCGCAAGGCAAAAGGCAAAAATGAGGGGTTATTGGAAATGAAGAGGAGGCAAATGAGATTCCAATAGCCTAATTTTTCCAACAAGGGAACCCTACTCCCGAGACATCATTTTTCAAAAAGGGGTGTTCAGTTACATCATTATTACGCATCATTTACGTTTCCTTGAGAAACGGCAGCACAAGAGTAAGTCATGATCGATTTGCTTTCTTTGTTAAGAGACCGGCTCGGTAAGACTCGAGCATTTCCGGACATTCGCGCCAGGACTTTCGATTTGGCCCATCATACTCATACCATGGGAGCACCTTAGGGCCCTATTTACAAAAGTATTCGAATTTGTGCCCTGAGGCTCAAACCCGTCTCAAGTAGCACTCAAACACGAAAAAATTTTATTTTTCATATTTTTCCAATCGATGCAGGTAAACATAAAATTACCTGTGCATTATGTCTAAGTGCATTGGGAAGCATAGAAACACATTTTTATTTGATTTAAGGTGACTTCCAAATATCGAAAATCGAGATCGTGAAATGGTTTTTTAGAGAACGAGATGCCGCTAACACTATCTTTCAAGTACATATTGTAGCCCATTTAATTCTGCATATATGATAGGTATTATAGAGAAATCGAAGGATACTCAATATAAGAAAAAAATTTCCGAATGTTTAAAAAAATCGTTGTGAAAGTAGAAATAGCGTGCACGGCGAAATATCATAGATATAGCGTGCACTTATTATAATGTATATATTTTGAAGAGAACATGAAAATACATCAACTTTGAAAAAAAAATTGTTCATGGTCCAAAATTTGAAAATATTTTTGACATGTTCCGCGTACCCATTCAGCCTAAGTAATCATAGCAATGCCTAAATACTCTCTGCATGTATAAGGGTCACTCAAGTTCATCGTATCTTGAAATATCGATTTCGAATTTTTGGACCATGACCCGGGGTTCATGGACATTTTTCGAGAAAAATTTTTTTTCGGAATGTTTCACAAAGGGCGTGATTTGCGCACTTCCTGATCTTCTGAATTAGTAACAACTAGATTTAGCCATTTTGCGAGAAAATTTTTTTCTCGAAAAATGTCCATGAACCCCGGGTCATGGTCCAAAAATTCGAAATCGATATTTTAAGATAGGTTGAACTTGAGTGACCCTTATACATGCAGTGAGTATTTAGGCATTGCTATGATTACTTGGGCTGAATGGGTACCGCGGAACATGTCAAAAATATTTTCAAATTTTGGACCATGAACCCCCGGTCATGGATTTTTCAAAAAAAATTTTTTTTCAAAGTTGATGTATTTTCATGTTCTCTTCAAAATATATGCATTATAATAAGTGCACGATATATCTATGATATTTCGCCGTGCACGCTATTTCTACTTTCACAATGAATTTTTTAAACATTCGGAAATTTTTTTCTTATATTGAGTATCCTTCGATTTCTCTATAATACCTATCATATATGCAGAATTAAATGGGCTACAATATGTACTTGAAAGCTAGTGTTAGCGGCATCTCGTTCTCTAAAAAACCATTTCACGATCTCGATTTTCGATATTTGGAAGTCACCTTAATTCAAATAAAAATGTGTTTCTATGCTTCCCAATGCACTTAGACATAATGCACAGGTAATTTTATGTTTACCTGCATCGATTGGAAAAATATGAAAAATAAAATTTTTTCGTGTTTGAGTGCTACTTGAGACGGGTTTGAGCCTCAGGGCACAAATTCGAATACTTTTGTAAATAGGGCCCTAAGGTGTTCCCATGGTATGCGTATGATGAGCCAAATCGAAAGTCCTGGCGCGAATGTCCGAAAATGCTCGAGTCTTACCGAGCCGGTCTCTTAACATACTTCAAACGTTTAGCAAAAGAAAGAAAAAAGTGCGCCAATACTTTCCCGCGCTACAGTAGCATGAAGAATCATATAGTCTAAAAAAAATTTAAAACTGAGATGGTAAAAGAAAATGTCAAAATGTTAATTCCTGTATTTTCCAAAGACGAGAGAGCACTCAAATGTGAGAGGTTGGATAAAGTTTCTGTTTGGTAAATAAACAACGGAAGTTCGTGTTTTTTTCTTTTTGGTGTGGTCGTATCACTTTATAAATGTGATACCTTGAGAGTGGCGAGTGATGACTGGTAGGCGGCGTACTTATCCATGTCGTGTGCACTGATTCGCTCAACAGCCGCAATGTTCACCTCGTTCTCGGACACTCCCGGCTCACCCTTCGCATTCCGAGGCGCGCCTTCAATAATAATCACAAAAAAATGTAAAAAATTGATCAAAAATGTTATACGTAAAAGCCAGTTTTACCAAACTGATGTTTTCTCAAGGATATAATAGTTTAAACGGTTATGTAATCTCACCGAACGCTACATGATAGAAAGATACCGACGCAAGTTCAGCATCTATATCATTTCGGCACTGTCGGTCATATCAGAAAATTGTGAAGCCCAAATAAAATGGAAGCTGAATGTTATGACAGGAATCGCGAGAGACTCGAGCGTTCGCGTGAAACACAAATCAATCTGGTGAGTCGGGAACTTTTTCGAGAAATAGTAAAGTTTGAAAAATCATAAATATCTTCAAAATGAAGATGGAAATCTGCGGTTTGGTGTGATAGATAGATAAATGACTCAGCTTCTTTGCCAACAGCTCGAAGTCATTCCTGGTTGATCCGCCGATGCGGGGTGGTCGCTTTTGCAAAGGTTGAGTTAATTTTCTTAAAGGACAAAACTGCTGGTTCACTCTAAGAGATGTTCTGGTGAACATTGTTGGTACTACTAACTATATTGTAAAAATGAGCCCAATCGGCCCATGCATTCTAAAGATACTCGCGATTATGTTAAGTCGGTCAAATATAATTAATAGCAACGAACATAAATTCTGGCCCATTTGTGGTGAAAACTATCGCAAACTATTCAAAAACAATATTCATGTTCTTTGTGGCATTTTTTATTGATTGCTTTTTCGAGTAAAAAAAATGAAAATATCAGCGTCGATTTTTAGATTTGCTGTATTTCGATTATTTCGAAGTCGATATGTTTCTTATAAGGTTCCACATTATTAGTTATGAACGCTGGTGCAAGATGTTTCTGTAACTCCTTTAGCAAATATATGTTTCCCACTGAAACTACACCTAAAGTGCGAAATTTGTCTTCCACTATAAGAACAGGTTCAATTCCTTCCATACTTCATCATGATAGTCCTCATTATATGTAGACCAATTTCCTTTTTGAAAGTGAATGGCTATCTGTTCGTAGAAAAGGGTTACAGTGCATAGAAAATTGATTATAATGCGAAAAGCGCGCGCTCTAGCTTCTCTTGCACTCTCTCAATTCTGATTTTTTGCCAAATACAAAGTTTTAACTATTTCCATACATGCAGAATCCAATTTCAACGATATTTTCAATCGATATCGCCTACTACGGCAGTTATTCATTCCTGTTTCTCACTTTTTATGCTTGCAACAATTTTTTTTGAAAATTTTATCACGTTTTCAACTTACAACTAACTTTCTACAGTTTATTATTAATTGTCGTCTAAATAGCCGACATTTCGCACACGACATTCATGACATTGCCCGTCAGTGCATACTATAGTACATGAATGATATTTTCGGCCACATAATTATGTGGATTTTTGATAGCATGATTGTCCTTGCCCAATTAGCATCGTATTTCTATTCATCTATTGCAAAGGTTGGCAATTCCTGTAAAGCTGTATCGATCCTATTCGACGAGTTAGTGCTAGATAAATCCAGGGAAAGAACAAAAGGAATCCAGGGAAAGAAAAAAATCTTCCAAATTCCGAGACACCTGAAATAATGATAGCTCCCAGAGAGGTCCACAGATCCCCCTCCCAAATCAACTCATTCTTCACTCTCTGCATTTTAAATCTAAGTAATTACTGTCTATTTTTTTTTCATTTTATTTGTTTAGTTTATATCACGCATAAATTGTAATAAATAATAAGAAAATAAAGAAATATGCTTAATTAAAAATATAAACAATGTGAACCAGGAATGAATAACTGCCGTATTAGGCGAGATCGATTGAAAATATCGTTGAAATTGGATTCTGCATGTATGGAAATAGTTAAAGCTTTGTATTTGGCAAAAACTAATGAGATCAAAAAATTCACCATGGTACTTTTATGTGCATGAAAATGTCCAATTTTAGCCCCTTCCAGCTCAGCTAAATTAGATAATTTCTGCAAGTAACTTGGTTTATTTTTTTGGTATGGGTTAGAACTATTCACAAACCAAAAATGAAGTTGATCGGTTAACTACAAGCCGAGAAGGAACATCATAAAAATGGGCTCCAATGGAATAGACGCCTTCTCTCCTCTCTCCCCTCTCCCCTCCCTTACCCTCTCCCTCTCGACCGGGTGTCACTAGCGAAACGGCACGCTTCATTCGAGGGCTAGATAGAGAGGTGTGCAGAAATCTTTTGCAAAGACTCCTCTGATTCACCACCAATGTTCGTGGACTGAATTCACGTGATTTCGATAATACAGAAGCTTCGCAAAAGATTTCTGCCCAGCTCGGGGTCCGAACCCAGGCGGTAGAGAGTTGGGAATTGATAGAGTGCTATAGGAGAGACTATCTGAGTCGATCGAGATATGGCCGTACAACCAAAATCTAACCTATGCTGAAAATGCTCCTAGAGTAAACTTTGTGTGTAGAGACCGAAAATGGACATGAGAAGTTTCGTAGATCAAAGCCGGCTGAGATATGTTTCATGACATGTCCAAAACTGAAATTTTCAACTTTGGCTAAACGCAACCAAACCTTTTACATAGTTATATATTATGAAAGCGCTCACTAAAAGAAACATTTTTCATGCTATGGCCAAGTTCGTAACTTATCTGTGAAAAAAGCTATAATTTTTTGAACAAAAAATTTAAAAAAAATTATATCACGTCGTTTTCGTCCGCACTTTTAACTGTGTCCATTCGATTGCGCGTGATAAATTACCCCCCTGTGCAAGAAAATAGCAAGATTCATTTTCTGGGCCTTGATCAAATCATTCGATGAACATACTCTGTTGCTCAATTTCGCTGTGATTTTCAACAAAATAATTTATTATGAAAGTATACAAAACTCGCACAGCGAAATATTTCGCAGACTCACTACACTACATAAACTGAAGAAATTAAAATTAACTCCACTCAATTTGGATGAAATAATTTTTGACCTCAAACCATGGTCATGGTCAAAAACCGAAAAAAATATTTTTCGTTTTTTCTCTCTTCCGTTTGACATCTAATACCAAAACGTGGTATATATTTTTTATATATGAGAAATAATTATGTAGAATACTCAAAACTGGAAATCTGTCGAAAAATATTTTCTTGAAACATCACCATGACCCGGGGTTCATGGTTTGAGGTCAAAAATTATTTCATCCAAATTGAGTGGAGTTAATTTTAATTTCTTCAGTTTATGTAGTGTAGTGGGTCTGCGAAATATTTCGCTGTGCGAGTTTTGTATTCTTTCATAATAAATTATTTTGTTGAAAATCACAGCGATTTTGAGCAACAGAGTTTGTTCATCTAATGATTTGATCAAGGCCCAGAAAATGAATCTTGCTATTTTCTTGCGCAGGGGGGTAATTTTTTACGCGCAATCGAATGGACACAGTTAAAAGTGCGGATGAAAACGACGTGATATAAATTTTTTAAAATTTTTTGTTCAAAAAATTATAGCTTTTTTCACAGATAAGTTACGAACTTGGCCATAACATGAAAAATGTTTCTTTTAGTGTGCGCTTTCATAATATATAACTATGTAAAAGGTTTGGTTGCGTTTAGCTAAAGTTGAAAATTTCAGTTTTGGACATGTCATGAAACATATCTCAGCCGGGTTTGATCTACGAAACTTCTCATGTCCATTTTCGGTCTCTACACACAAAGTTTACCCTAGGAGCATGTTTTCAGCATAGGTTGGCTTTTCCTTGTGCGGCCTCTACAGCGAGAATCTCAATCGACTCAGATATTCACTCATAGAAGCTAGAGCACGCGCTTTTCGCATTACAATCGATTTTCTAGGCTCTGTAACAATTTTCTACGAACAGATAGAATGAGGAATCTCATGATGAAGTATGGAAAGAAAACCCGTTCTAATAGTGGAAGAGAAATTTCGAATTTTAGGAGTAAATTTAGTGGTTAAAATATATTTGCTGAAGAAATTACGGAAACATCTTGCACCAGCGTTCATAACTAGTCATGTGAAACCTTATAAGACACATATCGACTTCGAAATAATCGAAATAGAGCTAATCCAAAAATCGACGCTGATCTTTTTCACTTTTTTTCCTCGAAAAAGCAATCAATAAAAAATGCCACAAAGAACATGAATATTGTTTTTGAATAGTTTGCGATAGTTTTCACCACAAATGGGCCAGAATTTATGTTCGTTGCTATTAATTATATTTGACCGACTTAACATAATCGCGAGTATCTTTAGAATGCATGGGCCGATTGGGCTCATTTTTACAATATAGTTAGTAGTACCAACAATATTCACCAGAACATCTCTTAGAGTGATCCAGCAGTTTTGACTTTTAAGAACATTAAATTAACCTTTGCAAAAGCGACCACCCCGCATCGGCGGACCAACCAGGAATGACTTCGAGCGGTTGGTAAACAAGCTGAGTCATTTATCTATCTAACACACCAAACCGCATATTTCCATCTTCATTTTGAAGATATTTATGATTTTTCAAATTTTAATATTTCTCGAAAAAGACTCACCAGATTGATTTGTGTTTCACGCGAAAACGATTTTTTTTTAAAATCTGAAAACGCTATTCGATAGAGGGATAGAGGTAGTACCTTGTGCTATGTTTTCAGCCAATCGCGCGATTTCACTAGAAAGTTGTATTATCGATGTTCCCTTCCCCACACCAACTACCGTAATCGTCTGCTTGCACTGAATCTAGTAACATTAGAAAGGCGTAGAGTTATCACAGATATCGTATTCCTGCATTCAACCCTGCATAGGAAGTATGAACTTGATTATTCCTCTCTTCTTGCTCTCTCTCCTCTCACTCGTTTTATACGCAATTCCCATCCTTTCCGCATTTCACTTCCCTTCCTCCCTCACAATTCCCATTCCACATTTGCCTCTAGAACTATCACAATCTGGAACTCCCTCCCTTATAAATCAGTTTTCACCTCACATGATACTTTCCGCAAATTTCTTCGCTCTCAACCCATCTCATTTTTCCCTGAATCCATTATTAAAAATTGGCTCTGATCCCCCTCCCCCCTCCCCCCCCCCTTCTCTTACGCCAAAGCAAAACCACCGATTCGACGACGTCGAAGGACATCCGTCTCTTGCCCCCCATTCACAGTTATAATTCTTGTACATGATTCTGACGGAATAAACAATGAATGAATGAATGAAATAAAAAAATCATAAATTTCTTTGTCCCGGCCATGGCCGATGAGTTCGAGTCTCTCGCGATTCCTCTCTTATGAGAACACTTCTCAGAATGCTACCAGGATCTTCAATTGAATTTGGTTATAATATCTAAAGCTATTTCGAGTGTACTACAAGTGAAATATGGTTAAAACTATAATAGGTATGACTGTTTCGGTCCCTTAGCGTCAAACACTCACACCCCTCCCGGGGGGAGCTCGTCAGTGAGGGCCCCAGGAGTAGTTAGGTCAAAAATTTTTAAAAAAATCTTCAATTTCTCACCGGAGGTTGGCTCGGAGGTCCATACATTACAATGCTCATCGGGAACATAAACGGAATTGGCCGGACAGTTAAAGGCTTTCTGAATAAAACCATTGCTATTATTATAAATTCACAAATACTCGACCAAAATAATAAAATGTTCCGATCCTAAACATGACAAAGCGAGAGACGCGCCGAGGTATAGAAAAAGAGTACACCACCAGTAGTCCATTTCATGAACTTATCACATTATATTTGTAATACATGTACTTTGTAATGGCTGATGGGAATGGTGCTCCGATTGTCACTTTTGCGAGCGAACCTGGAAAGCAGGGATATTCTGAATGGTGCCGAGCACTCTGTACAGCGAGGGCGAATGCACGTCGATGAGAATCTGGTAGGCGAGGCTGAAGGCGTCTGGCGGGTACTGGCACCACACCTAAGAAAATTAACTCGACCTTTGCAAAAGCGACCACCCCGCATCGGCGGAAAAAATGGCCAACTTCTAGTTTAAGGTAATCTTTAACACGGATTTGCTAATCGCTAACATTATATTTTATGTTGATTTCGGTGGCATTCTTACTTTTTCATCGTGCTTTATCGAACTAATGCAAAGAAATTAAGATTAAGTCAAAAACTGACGAAAAATAAAAAAAGACAAGATGGCCAACTTCTAACAGATTATACAGCCCCCTGATGTTAACGTCTGAAGTGATAACTAAAATGAAAGAAGCCTATCTACAGTTAAACGTTGTTGAGATACCTGGGCGAACCCTAAGAAGAACAGCTGGTCAGAGTTGAAGATGGAAAAGTCTCCCGGTAGTAGAGGGTCGGGTCCATGGAGTGCCTCGTAGGCCTTGAAAGCCTTGTACGCAGCTTGAATACCTGCAATTAGAAATATATATATATATATATATATATATTCCTAAATCTTCCACTGAAAGAAAATTTGCTAGGAAAACGGTTCTCCAAGGTTTCATTTGTTAGAGAACGGTTCTCCACCCTCCTCGTTTCGCACACTCTCTCGTATCGGCGAGCAAACGAGAGAGTGTGCGGAACGAGGAGGGTGGAGAACCGTTCTTTAACAAATGAAACCTTGGAGAACCTTTTTTTCTTGCGAATTTGCGCTCTGTGTCTTGCTGTGTAGGTGGCAAAGATTCTAATCGAGACTTTTGACGCTGAACACGCTGGTGCTATCGAGCCAAAATAGATATCGAGAACGTAAACAGCGTCATCTGTTCTCTACTCAGCTCTCTAACATGTGCCTCTCTAGTGAATTGTACTATGTTATATTCAAGAGAGTCCGCTATCTACTATCCTCATTGTCTCGCCAACAGAGTTGAGTTCATTAGAGAGGCACTTGTGAGAGAGTTCGCGCACCTCCATTGTCGGCGATGTTTTCTCCCTGCGTCTGCGCTCCGTCCACACACGGTGTTCCCTTGGGGCAGAATCTGCTGTACTCGTCAACGACACACTGGGCCATCTCGGTGAAAGAAGCACTCGAGTCGTCGTCCATCCAGCTAAACATGGTCATCCAATGGCCTATGTGTGTTTCGCGGTAAAAGAAAGTGTTGCTTCGGGTCAAGCGATTTTACAGTAAGCATTTCCGATCTGACTGATCTTGGCGCAATCCCAGGATGATTTTAAATTGAATAGGCGTGCACGGTAAGTCGCAGTATTGATCGAGCGCGCGCCGCTTATAAAGGGTATTGAGAAGGTGGTACCGAATTGAGCAGGGTTTGACGATGGGGAGAGAGGTCTCGCACTGCCCCTCTTCCGAGCGGCCCGAGAGAGAGAGAGGAGGGAGCAACCGCCGCTCTGTGTTTCTGCTCCTCTCCTACGTGAACCCTTTCCTTCTTCCCATAATCTTTCCGTCTTCCCCTAGGTTCACTCTCGAAATGATGTGCTACGCAAGATGGGACACGATGGTAAACCAGCTGTTTCGAGATACACTCAATAAATATGCTTAATGAAACAGCGAAAAACGATTTCAAGAACAATAAAAGTTGCCTTAAATTTGTTGATTACCCGTTAAGGATTCCGGTGCCCTCCCATTGCACTCCCTCATCATCGAATCCGTGCGTGAGCTCGTGCCCGGCAATCATTCCGAGACCTATCGATATTATATTTATTTATAAATAACAAATGTGATTTCTTTAAGTACCAAAATATGAATGAAGCAAAAATACTATAGGTATGACCCAAGCGTCAGACAGTCATACCCCTCCTTTTAAAAAATTATCGGTTGATACATTGCGTATCTCCGTAGTTAATTGCCGCTGGATAGTCAGGGACAAAGAATGGCGCTTGAAGAATTCCTCCGGGGAATGTTATCGAGTTCATCTGGGGCTGCAAAGTTTTTTCCATAATCGATCTTATGCAAATTGAAATGAGGTGAAAGATGTTTTGCTCACCTGATACCATGCATTGACCGCTGCTGCCGATTCGGTCGGCGGGCTTTCCGTTAATGAGCGGAACGAAAGCCTCGTAGAGCTGGAAAGCGTTAAACGCCTCCAGCTGCGTCAGGTAATCGTCCGTCTTCTTGACGGTAAGCTTCTGAAATTGATTTTCGGTAGACTTAGTTGGCATCGCGTGGAAAACTTCAGGTATGAACAAGATCAATTCAGTTTTTTTCCTCTCTAATTACTTAAAGGGACCATGCATAGATAGTGAAACACACTTATTTAGCAATATTTTGGTCGAGTAATAAAGGGAAAATAAGAAAAAAATTGTTCGGACCCTTTGGGAGTGGTTTACGGCGACTCCCAGAGGCACACGCTCTGGGTGGTCGTTTTTTTGGTCGTTTTCGAACGTCGGCCGAAGTGGCGAACTGGCCAAAAGGGACGAACGAATTCGCGACACTAGCCTTGTAGTATGCGGACAGCTGCTGGTTGTCGAGAACCCAATCGGGGAAGGCGACGTTCACGACGAGGTTGTCCATCTTCTGGTAGGCGCCTTTCTTCGACGCTGGGCTCATCCAGTCGAGCAGGTCGATTTGAGCGCGGAAAGCAACGAGAATGGACCGGATGATGGAGTCGGTCTGAAATGCATCACTAGAGATGTTTGTGTGCATTTCAGCAGTTCACATTTTTCCAACTATTTCTTTTTCGCATTTTTTTATAATTTTGCTAACAAACTGGTCGATAGTATAATATAAAGCCCAAAAATATGCCTTAAAAGGTAATAAAAGATCAATTTTCGCAGAACTCTAACAATAAGAGAGCGTAATACCTGTTCTCTAACGGAAATTTTTGACTGCTCATCGGGGTAGTTGGCCTCTACATACAGCCTAGAGCTAGCCCACGGCAGGTTGCTAGTGATGGCATAGACGCAGGACTGTTCATTAGCATTGAAAACGTCTATTTGATCGATCCTTGGATCGCGACGAATCCGTCTGTTGATGGGACGTTTGTGGTGCCGGTATTTGCTCAGCAGAGTGCTCTTCTGAAGAAAAATGAATGCGTGAAAATTGCAAATGAAAATTTCCTCCAATAACAACAGAAGTGCAAATAAACGATATTGCAAACTATCTAAAAGGAAAATTTAGGAGAATATTATCAGTGACGATTTTTCCAAACATAATTTAGTTAGTTTAATACCTTATATTAAAATCCAGCAATTGGCCTGTCAATTGCGTTGAATTGAATTTATGTTGATAGGTTAAGTTTAATGACGAGCCTTATTACTGCTGGGCGCGGGGAAGGAGTAATGATTGAGGAAGTTGATGTAGATGTAGTTGTTGACGGTTCGAGAGGCGATAGCGCCGGAGGCGATGTCGGCAGAGAGTCGCGATAGGTTATCCACCTCCATGACAGAAATGCGGAACGAGCCGTCCACCTTTTTATCGATGGGAGCCAGTGTCTGCAACAATTGTTTGCATGATTCGTTTATTACAAATTTAAAATACTACGTTCCACTTCCCGTACTACCTGTGGTGTGGTTATTGTCTGCTTCTCTCGTTTGCACATTCTCTCTTGCCGTCGTTTCTGCTGTTTATCAGCAGAAGGTTTTATTATTTAGGACGAGTATTTGTGAATTTGTAATAGGCACATACCCCGCTAAATTTTTCGCACATTTTTCTTGTTTTCGGAAATGAATGAATCATGACTGCCATAAGGCGCTATGGATGATGTACTAAGATCAATTGAGAACATCATTAATTACCATCGCCCAATAATCAAGAGCAATTTTCCGGGCATACGCCTGTCGACAGCATCTCGAGAAAACTGATGTGCGGGATAGAGAGAAGACAATAAAAAAATAGAAATCGTTCGCTGAAGAGAGAGCTCAGACCGCGAAACACCAAAAGGGTAGGGGTAACCGTACAGATCCAACATGTGCGTGCGCAGTTTAAAATTTCAATTTTGTGAAACTTTTTGGCTTGCGGTTTTCTAGGATGCGGATTGTCATAGGCAAATTCATGTTTCGTGTGGCAATAAATCACGTTATTCGATTGTCTCGGTGCCATACATATGAGCCCGTTTGCGTAAGAGTCGGACAAAAGTCAACAGGCGTCAGTACAGCAAAAAAAAGTGATGGTCTGAGATAATAAGTGTTTTCGACACACTTCAATGGATTAGAAAGACTGGCCGAAGTTCAAGATATGTAAATTTAATTGGAGATCAACATGGAGCTCTGAAGATTCAACTTATTAGCGGTTTATTGAGAATAACTCGATAAAAGTGGTCGAAACCGAAATATCCAAATAAGGACTCTAGTTGGATTTGAGAGAGGAACATCACTGTCTATTTCAATTTTTGAAAATGTCTTACATTTCCGAAATTCATTATATTAAAAACCATAACCAAAAGAGTTAGCTGAAATTTTCACAGTATCTCGAGCATACCTTAGGTTTCCCATGGTATTTTTCTAATAGCACCAAACCTCCTGCAAAGGGAGTTATGATTTTTGACTGACGAGATCATTGATGCAAGCGAGCACTATGTCTAGGGAACGCGCGCTTTACTCGAGACGGGTTTGACAGGTAGAGAGCGGGGAGGAGCGTACAAGAGGGACCAGCGCAAACTCCGCCCACTCATGAACGTGCTCTCCCCTTCTGTCAACCCCATCTCGGGTAAAGCGCGCGTTCCCTAGACATGTTACTCGCCCGCTCAGAGGCAGTTCAGTGCGTACTAGAACTCTTCGGCGCAGCCATGCCCGATTGAATGCCGATTGCTCGGCTATTTTGGACTGCCTCTAGCCCTTCCCCATGGATGGGAGGTAGGTCGGCTCCACCCTTCGAGGGGGTGGAGCACAGGGGGCGGGGCCTGGCACGGATCTAAGAAAGTTCCAAACTTTCTTAGAATCTCGAGCATACCTTAAGTAATCCATGGTATTTTTCTAGTAGCACCAAACCTCCTGCAAAGGGAGTTATGATTTTTTAACTGTCGAGATGTGCGTTAACTATCCGATTTGCATCAAATCACCCTTTCATTTCTAATCCCCGAACCCGCGCGGTGTCTGAAAATGAGAAATGAGGCGGCTAATTCATGCAAATCGGGCAATTTACTCTCAAATTTGGATTCTCACTCTCACGTCTCCTCAGTCAAAAAATCATAACTCCCTTTGCAGGAGGTTTGGTGCTATTAGAAAAATACCATGGGAAACCCAAGGTATGCTCGAGATACTGTGAAAATTTCAGCTAACTCTTTTTGGTTATGGTTTTTAATATAATGAATTTCGGAAATGTAAGACATTTTCGAAAATTGAAATAGACAGTGATGTTCCTCTCTCAAATCCAACTAGAGTCCTTATTTGGATATTTCGGTTTCGACCACTGGTTACCAAAAAGTTGACCAAAGAACGACCAATAAGTTGAATCTTCAGAGCTCCATGTTGATCTCCAATTAAATATACATATCTTGAAATTCGGCCAGTCTTTCTAATCCATTGAAGTGTGTCGAAAACACTTATTATCTCAGACCGTAACTTTTTTTTGCTGTACCGAGCTTTGTCTTACTCTTACGCAAACGGGCTCATATAATTCTAATGTGTTGTCCCTTGGAAATACGGAACAGAATGTATAGGCAAAACATACGACATGTTTTAAATTTTTACTCCTTCATTATTAAAGTAAAAATAGGATGTGGAGTTTGTGGGATTAATCGCTTACCCCTGTGAAGGATGATAGAAATCCAAAATTTGGAAGGTATATCTTTTCTCCGAAGCGAAATACGCGCGTGCAAAGAAGCTACAGTGCTCAATATGGTCCAAATTTGAATCGATCTCCGGTGACTTTTGCCCTTCCCTATTCAGGGAAATCAGGTTCAAGTGCCGCGCACGCGTGCGCGATTAAACATCTACCGGTCAACTTTCTCTCTCGTGTCGAATTTGCGTGCGCTTTCTCCCCCGCTTGGGGAAGAGGGATGGGAGGGAGGATTTGTACTCTTGCTAATTTCTGCCCGTCTGCATAAGCCCATTTGTCTAGACAGCGAGCTCCATCGCAGAAATCGGACAATTGTTCTTACAGTATTCCACCTTCCTTCCTCAGGGTAATCGTGCCAAGATATTTAGCTGACAGTCCTTCTTTAAATTTTTTTTAAATATTCTCTCTAGAGAAATTTGCGACCTTGTTCAGGCACACCAATCGGGCCGATGTGAGGAGAGGAATCGAGAAATTCGACAGAGAGAATACGTGATTTCGACGCCTTCTGGGGCATGATAAGGTCACACTCGTCAAATTCTGTGTTGTCGCTCACACTGTTTTTTGCCGGATTGTTTTTCTTCGAAATTTCACCCCCTGACAATATTGGCACTTTTCCTGAAATCTTGAAAAAGTGATTTTTTTCGATGAAAAAAAAATCGGCAAAAAATTTTGGTACCCGATGGGAATCGAACCAGTGACCTTCGGATTGAAGTTCTAGGCCACTACCACATCGACCATGCGGATGCCGCGTGTTTACATGCGTTCTGCGCGCGTGAAATTCGTGCGGTGCAAAGAAAAACTACTTTCCACGAGGTCGAAAACACCATCCGATATAGCAAAATGATCAGAAAAAAATTCTCTATAATCTATGACTAAGGCTCGGCCTGTATCAAAAATCGACTTTTTGGCGAAAACGAAAGACAAACACGATGTGACACTAGTGTCATTTGATAGAGCGTCAAATTCTGATCTAAAACTTTAGGTTTCGGGTCATTTAGATGAGTTTCCGAAGACTTTTACTCGAAAAACACGTTTTCCGCAGAAATGGCGCGGCGCCATACCGGCGCCCGGAAGTGTCCTATTGCGAAATCGACCGCACCAGCGTCTTCAGCGCAGAAAGTTACCCCTAGGAGCAAGTTTTGAGCAATTTATATTTTTTACCTGTTCTAGCGCCTTGTTGATCCTAACGCAAACGGCGTCATATCATATATCATATCTCAGTATAGTGTAATAATAAGTATATCCATTCTGGGTGTGTGAGGGTACAATTCAACCCCTTCAGAAATAGTTAGTGGCAAGTAGACTTTGAAAAATAACGGTTCAATTAGTTGCATAATAGGGAAATCGACCTTTTTATCTTTAAAGAGTGAGAGAAATGAGGAGTGGGTTGAGAAAACAACTAGTCGCATCAAACTAACAACTAATTACTATAAAACTTAAAACAACTAGTTACTTTTCCAAGTCTAGTGGCTGAGTGCAAAATGAGATAGGTGCTTTGACTTTGTACACTTCCTTGCTCCTGACACCATTCAGAAGATTTAAATTGGATGTTGACATCGGTAAATTACCGGATTCTACATTATTCAATAGTGATCTTCCTTGGCAACCGGAGAAAGTAATCGGAGCACCTGCTGTGGATTGAGGTCCTCAGCTCCCATCATAAAAGCAGCCGAGTTGATGATATAGACGATGTCATCAAAATGATCGCCCGGGACTAAAACTCTGGTAACATGACCCCTAAGGGCAAGGTATGCTACAACCATAATATTGACCCGAAATCTCAAGTTTTGACCTACCGAATCGATTTTTTCAAACTTTTGATTTTGATATTGTGTTATATATCATTCGAAAGAGCATGAAAAGTTATGTCAGAAGCCATATTTTTACTGGATTCAAATGGAATTGAAGAGAGAGATCTCGTGAAATCGAAAGTTGGTCGTGGTGAGATCAACGGCCGAATGAGACACACATATTATCTCTACTCTTATGTTCAATTTTATATTTTGTGAACCATACAAGATTGGTGTAATTTTCTTTCAGTAATATATTAGGCATTTATGGTGTACAATAAAACTTAGTGAATTGATCAAACGATTAAAATCGATTATTTTTAAAAATCTCAGAATCCAAAATTCGACATCAAAAATTTCAATTATACGAGAAGATAGCCATTCGCGAATAGCTTGGAAAAACTTAGAAGATGTGTGTAACCAATTTTGCTGTTCATAATGTTTTGATCGATCCGCGATTTCAGGTGGAAAATTCGAAAACTTCAAAATTGTCGAAAAAAATTTCAGTAAATGTTTTTTTTCTGAAAGTCACAGTAATCAAAATGGCGAGATATTTTGCATTTACAATGTTCTTATTGTACTACATCAACTGGCTAAAGAACAGCTAATTTGAGAAGAAAAATATTTTCTCAAATATACCATGAACTGATTTGACATGGTCCAAAACTGAAAATCTGTTTTTATAAAATATGAGAGAATTGAGGACTTCCCGTTTCTGTCAGTCGTCGTGAGCGGTCCCTCTCCATTTTCCTCTGATGGAGAAGGGACTTCCCTAGTTCCCCGGACACCCTCGTCTTTCTACCAACGACTCGACAAGATCGGAATCCCCGTCCTAGCCGGCCTGGTCACCGTGGATGGGTATGACCGTTTGATGTTGGCTACTCAGATACCAGTTTCGCTAATTCTCAATTTGATTGATGGTTCGAGCTTGGTGGACTCCAGTGGAAGAAAGATGCGCCATCCGTTAGTCAGGACTGCCTTCAGCCTCACGTAACCTCCTCTTTCCTCCTACGTCCATGGTCCTAAGAGAGATCTCGTCTATTCCTCCAGCAACTTCAAAGAAGATAGACTGTGAATGGGAAGAAGACCGATCCTCTACCCCGACCCCAGCCGAAATGATCCGTGAATACTGAGAAGAATGATCCTGACCCCTGAAACCACATCGTCACCTGACGTTACCGTCTGACGTGATAAAGATTGTATTGTAAACATTGTATAATTGAGGATTTACTGAAATTTTTTTCGACAATTTTGAAGTTTTCGATTTTTTTCCACCTGAAATCGCGGATCGATCAAAACATTATGAACAGCAAGTTGGTTACACACATCTTCTAAGATTTTCCAAGCTATTCGCGAATGGCTATCTTCTCGTATAATTGAAATTTGTGATGTCGAATTTTGGATTCGGAGATTTTTAAAAATAATCGATTTTAATCGTTTGATCAATTCACTAGAGGTATAGATCTTTAAAGTTTTATTGTACATCATAAATGCCTAATATATTACTGAAAGAAAATTAGACCAATCTTGTATGGTTCACAAAATATAAAAGTGAACATAAGAGAGGAATCACGAGAGACTCGACCATGGCCAGGACGTAGAAATTCATGATTTTTAATTTGGCTGAAATTTTTTTCTAAGGTATTTCAACACCTCCTCTATCGATCGGCGTAGACAGAATTTTGAGAAAAAAAATTTTGCAATCGCGTGAAACATATCCAAACCTGGAGTCTTCGGATTTTTCAGCCGAGAGGTCAAAGTTTGAGAAATCATAACTCGGTTCAAAATAAAGTTAGAAAATGGCTGTTTTGTTTGTTAGATAGAGAAAAGACTTGACTACAGCCATAACTGTCTCAACTCATTCCTGGCTAGCTCAGTGGTGCGATGCGGTCGGTTTCATAAAAAAATGTTATAAATCGCTGTAAAATTAAAACCAATCTTAGGTTCTTTGTTTGTTAGAACGTGTAGCTTGGTTGCTCACCATAACCCAAAAGAGGGCCAAATCGGATCTTGCGTGGCAATTGCGCTCTGCCGATCTTTTTTTTAAAAAAATTTTTTTTCATGCCATTGTCACAAACAGTCTCATTTGCAGTGTAAATAATCATAAACAATATAAAAAACACCATACAAGTTGTTTTAGGAGACTTTTGAAGCGAAATTTTTGAGAGAGAAAAATTCGAAAAATTTCAGGGCTGAATTTCACTTTTGAAGAAACTGTACTTTACAAGGTCCTATTGAATAATATTGTTGTTATAATCATGAGAGATGATGCTCGGGAGAATATTTTTGCAGATACATGCAGATACTAAAATCGTTATCGCGTTTCCAACACTCTTCGTGTGATGGTCGATTTCATATTTTACACCGCTCGCCATACCCTTGGAAGTTCCCTTATCATGCAAAGAGCAGTCGGAAAATGGAAAGTGAGTCCCTATCTATTCATTGTAGGCTGATACAACAACTATATTTTCAATATTTGTCTGAGAGCGCGTGCTCAGCCTTCTCAAAGAGCAAATATCGTATTTTGCGAAAAATACGTGCACTTTTTCACACATATCTCAAAAATCTGGATCTCTACCGAATCCCGGTGCAGGTCAAATTGTTCAGAGACTATAATCTATAATTTTTGGAAAAATACTTCACTTTCACCATGACCGGGGTTCACGGTGAAAAGTTATTTTTTTTTTTCACTTTCACCATGACCGGGGTTCACGGTGAAAAGTTACCTTTATTTTGAACCGAGTTATGATTTCTCAAACTTTGACCTCTCGGCTGAAAAATCCGAAGACTCCAGGTTTGGATATGTTTCACGCAATTGCGAAATTTTTTATCAAAATTCTGTCAACGCCAATCGATAGAGGAGGTGTTGAAATACCATAGGAAAAATTTTCAGCTAAATTAAAAATCATGAATTTCTACGTCCTGGCCATGACCGAAGTGGTCGACTCTCGTGATTCCTCTCATAAGAGTAGAGATAATATGTGTGTCTCATTCGGCCGTTGATCTCACCACGACCAAACCGAAAATGTGGCAATTAAACAATAAAAATTAAATCAACTATGGATAAGATATCTTATATTCAAGAATGGTCGGGCGGAGGGCATTTTGACCCTAGTAGCCAGATCGATTTTTCACTAAAACGACCGAAAAAATTCGATTTCACGAGATCTCTCTCTTCAATTCCATTTGAATCCAGTAAAAATATGGCTTCTGACATAACTTTTCATGCTCTTTCGAATGATATATAACACAATATCAAAATCAAAAGTTTGAAAAAATCGATTCGGTAGGTCAAAACTTGAGATTTCGGGTCAATATTATGGTTGAAGCATACCTTGCCCTTAGGGGTCATGTTACCAAAGTTTTAGCCCCGAGCGATCATTTTGACCGAGTTGTGCAACTTTACCCGACCATTCACTGCGCTCTTACGGAGAACGCGTTTTAAAGATGTAAGGATCGACCGATCTGGTCCCCTGTGCTTCCAACACTCACTCGTCTTCGTAGCTCGCCCACAGCTTGGTATAGAAGGTGGGGAAGTAGAGTGTGGCTGGTTGGTCGACAAGCAGCGCGTAGCCTCCATCTGAGTTGTGCGGATCCTTCCAGTCTGTATCTACTCCCACATCGACCAGCGAAGAGAGTCCTTGCTGTCCGATCGTGTAGCCTGCAGCCAAGTTAGTTGATGTCTACAAATACAAATTTATCAGTGTCGCTTTAGGGGCGCTGATCAAGATGGGGGTTTCATATATGTTTCAGACGTGGTCGATGGTCTTCTTTAGAATGATTCATTTTGTCCAGTATTGAGCGTCGAGATCGGTCTTCTTTCCATATCACAGACCCAGAATTATTGGCTGGAGAAAGAATAGTGATCTCGCGAGCTTGACGTTGAAGATTTTGCGTTAGAATAAAGAAAGATGGTGTATGCTTTCTTGAATCTGCGTCAACCAAACTCAAATCATCAATCTCAGAAGGAGATTCATCGAGTCTAGAAACTGAGGGACCAACCATCTGACGTAGTCATACCCATCACACGGTGACCAGTCCGGCTTGGATGGGAATTCCGATCTTGTTAGTCGATGGCATAGACGAGGGAAATTGAGGGAAACTCCCCCTCTCCATCAGAGAGAAATGGAGAGGGACAGATCGCGACGACTGACTGACTCGAGAATGATTGATGTCTATGTTGACCTATTCACATTTAACTATTCACTGATTTTTACTATCGTACCCCCTATCCCCTACTCTATAGAGAGTTATAACTTACGGATTTTTCCTCACAATTCATAGGTTTTCTCGTTGCGCCCTCGGGCGTCGATAAAATATAAAATATGTTGATATTGCGTCGTTTTGGCTATACTGCTTTGCTGGGGAACTCAGTGTCTCTCGGAAATATGATGCCGCAATACCAAGAAGCTTTCCGAGAGCCTCGGGTGTAGCCGTGCCGATCTGATCGGGGAAGATGGCCGGGAATCCAACATCAGGATTGGCGTTGATGAGGTCGGCTAGTATCCGTATGGACTGAGCACCGATCATTTCCTGTAGTGAAGAACTTTAAAATGAGAAACTTAGAAATTAAGATGGCGATAAACTTCGCCGATGCATTCATTCTTGTCGGAAACAGAGATTGCTTAATTGTTCAGTGAAAGCAATCTATCAAGCCTGAGAAAGTTTTGCATACCTGACTAACGTCGTTCTTGAGACAGACATCGAAAAACCACTTGGCCTGCTGAATGGGAAGTGGCTGAAAAATTTCTATTTATCAAAAAGAGTTAGCATGCTACTCACAAAGAAAAAACACTAAAAGTTAGTGTTTGGCTATGTCAAAATCCAGGGTTTATTGAGAGAGCGTGCTGAAACGAGAGGGAGACTCTCTTGTTTTCGCATGCTCTCTAGCATTAGTGTTTCAAACCCTGTATTTTGACATGTGCGAAGTTAGTGTTTTTTTCTTTGTGAGTACCCGTTCACGTTGATTTTCCAATTGAGAGGCTATGCAAAAGTTCAAAAGTGACTGTCTATATATATGACCATGGTTTGATACTACTTGCCTCGTTGGTGAAGTGGTCGTCGTCATTGAGCAGCTTCAGAAGCGATTCAGTTACGGCGTCATCCGAAACATCGAAGCTCATTTTCTGATATGTATTGTCATTTTTCGGTATCATCAATGAATTCACATCCAGTAATGCAAGATTCCATTCATTCCCTGTACGTACTGCCGGATGGTATTACATGCTCCCAATAGAAGTCCTCACTCCCCCCAATCATCGAATATTCAAGATACGGTTGACAAATCACCCCGTCGTCCAAGACCTCCGTCGCCCCAAGTAAAATTCGGAGAGTCCCCCATATCTTCCCTTTTTTGAAAAATTTCAAATCCTGTTGCGCCTCGGGCGTAGATAAATTATTATTATTATGTATGACATAGATATTTTCTAATTGGTGACTATAGCAATTGCGAGCTGCACCTGAGACTTTGTTGCCATCCCGCACGTGTACTCGTAGAAGTTGTTGCACGGATCAGCAGAGGTGTTCATCCATGACCTGAGCGAACCCATATGTGTATTCATCAAAAACTAATTATTAAATATATTGCATACACCAACAACTAACTAATGATGTAATTCAATCAGTAACACATTCCATCCATCGCCAACGTTCAAATACACTCAGAGAAATGTATGTCATCTATGGCTCCTGAACTGCGCTTGTATGTTATATATGACATACAAATGCAGTTCAGGAGCCATATTTGACAGACATTTTTCTCTGTGTACACTGAACGCAAATTTATATACTAGGAGAATGATTCTCCAAGGTTCCATTTGTTAGAGAACGATTCTCCACCATCGTCGTTCCGCACACTCTCTCGTCTCGAGAGAGTATGCGGAATGAGGAGGGTGAAGAACCGTTCTCTAACAAATGAAACCTCGGAGAACCATTTTCTTAGTAAATTTGCGCTCTGTGTAGATAGTATTCCAATAACATTTTGCCATCACTATGATAAACTAATTTAATAACAACTCACTTGAGCGATGCGGCCATGCTCTGGTACGCTCCGAATCGAGAGTCTGCCTCTTCGATTGGCTCCGGATCGGGGATGGTGTTGGGCACTTCGGTTGCTTCCGTAGGACAGGCTTGTTCAGCGGGGCAGGCGGGACAGGTCGCTGCAGTCGGACAGTTCCCTTCTGCAGGACAAGTTGGGCAGTTGTATTCAGTAGGGCAGGGCATTTCCGTGGAACAAGGTGTGTATGCTGGGCACATTGGACAGGACTTTTCGGTTGGGCATGGTGTATCTGCAGGACAGATCGGGCAATTTTCGTCGCTTGGACAGTCAGGACATGTTTTCTCAGGCGGGCAGCCGGGACATGTTGACACGGGCGGCACAGATGGGCAGATTGGACACGTCGGAAGAGTCGGACAGGTTGGTACGGTAGCATCAGGAGCATCTACAATTCACTTTTGGTCCAT
Organism: Pristionchus fissidentatus; assembly: GCA_036245785.1. Lineage (NCBI taxonomy): Eukaryota > Metazoa > Nematoda > Chromadorea > Rhabditida > Neodiplogasteridae > Pristionchus > Pristionchus fissidentatus. The sequence continues at coordinate 271,416 of BTSY01000003.1, read as the reverse complement.
ACATCATTAATAATGAGTTTTGCAGATAATTGTGGTCATGTCTAACCTATTCCTCTCTAACATATTCCTCACTAGTGATCTCAACTGTCTTATAAATTTGCGGATATAATATGCTTCTTAATAAAGATAGTTGACAGTTCAAAAATAACAATCAAGTTCACTAGAGAGGTACATGTTGGAGAGTTCATGATTTGTGCAGAGGATCAACAGTCCAACAATGTACAGTATACATTACACATCTTCGTGCTACTAAATTGCAAACATTGTTGGTGCTTCATGTCTAAGCGATAATCCCGTGCGGGTGACAGATGGTCTTTTCGAGTGGAAACGAATGCTCGCGCTGATAACAGTGGATCGAATGGGGAAGAGGAGATCAGAAAGTGAGATGGAGTGCACAAAACAGATCAAATGAACGATTGAAAATGCAGGTGAGAATCACGAGTAGAGTAGATAGTGGACTCTCTTGAATATAAGATTTTCCAATTCACTAGAGAGGTATATGTTACTATTAGAGAGTTCGCGCTCATTCTAGGAGTGGCACTGACCACGTTTTTTTGGTTTGTTTCTTTATGCATGTTCGGATGCCCCTGACAAGGGGAGACCGCATAGTCGATATGGAGTTTCCGAATGAGACCTAGTGGTACTCTAGTGGTACTAGTGGTACTAGTGGTAGTGGTAGTGGTAGTGGTAGAGGTATCGATTACTCTCATAAAAGTAAGAAATAATCGGTGGTTTAAAACTGCTAAATAAGCCCCACCTCTTCTCCACCCTTAGTGAGATTGGCTAATTTTCCTGACATAGTCGCAACTTTAGCCACTTCCCGACAGAGAGTGCAGATATCACAAGATATCTTTAGCAGTTTTCATCCACCGATTATTCCTTACTTTTATGATAGTAATCGATCCCATTAGGTCTCATTCGGAAACTCCATATCGACTATTTACGCTGTCTCCCCTTGTGAGTGCAAAACTCCGTTCGAAATCTCGTAACTTTTATTTTTAAAATGCTCCGCTAGGTCAGATATGTTCGAATGGTATAATCGGGAAAAGATTGATATTTTGATAATTTATTTGTTTATAGGAAAACAAATTTCGTGGGTTGACAGAGTATCGAAAATGTGCCATACCTCCAACTTGGACTCCAAGCAAAAAGTTTTCATATATATATAAATTTCGTTGACACTTAGAAAGCGGGTCAAGGGTTGCACCTATCAGCAGTAGCACATCTATCGAGAACGACTTGTGCCTGACAATAGTTCGCGGGGATCTTGTCTAGAAACCATAATATTCAAACAGGGGTGTGAATGTAACTGACTGGAGGCGGCATTGAGCATGTTCTGTATGTTTTGTACTTTGATGAGAATCGTGACGCCGACTCCGAGAGTACCCAGTATGGCGAGAAGAATCGCAAGCTGCATGCAATTTTGCACTAATTTAACGATGAACAATCTTTGATTTTTTTTTAAATTGCTGTTCCATAAATTAAAAAAATAACAAACAGACTTACACCGAGTACGGTCTGGATCACCTTCCCCATGGCGACTATAACTTCTCCAATGAAAGTGTCTCTCTATTCCGCAAGGGATCATAATCTCCTGCTTATCAGTATCAATCTTCCGATCTTCGCGATTGATTGTCTTCAAACAATAATAGAGTGCATGATTAGGGGGCAGAGGAATGAGCAGCAAACTACAGTATTAATCGTGACAACAATTTTTCCGGAAATCCGGATGCTTGTACCTCACACAACACAACAACCTCTTTTACCTCACAACACAGTCCCTCAATGTTAGCCATCTGCTCTCACCTACCATAAATGAAATGAAAATCTATACAAAAAATACTAGTGTGGTACAAATGAATGATTTTGCGAACGATTGAGTTCGTGACCATACATTAGCCATACGCTTGGTCCGGATCGCTGTCCGGGGCAAAAAAGCGGACTTTAAAAAAACCGGAAATATGAAATGCCCCTAGTGGTCGTCAGGCTGCGCACCTGGTTTTACAAGTTTCTTTAAAAAGTTTACGCCGAACGCATACAATACACGACCTGCTCTCGATCGCTCCTCGCCGCCTCCCTTGGCCAGTCTCCACCAGTGTTGTTAGATCGAATAATTTACAATTATTTACAATTATTTATTCCGCCAGGGTTAGGGGTTCCGCGAGAGTTCCTTGTAGATTGTCGATAGTGGTGTCGGCAGATATCCGTCGTCTTCAGACGATTCGGTTGTTTTGGGGCAGGGTGAAGGGGGTGCAGCAATCAGAGTCGTAAGAGAGACTCTGACGTGAAAGAAATAGACGGCAATTCGTTCTCAGTCGTCAAAAAAGCGGTAATAATCATATTCTCGAATAACAAAGGCTATTCACAAATAATAATGCATTATTCGCGAATAACTCTTTGTTCTCACGAATAGAATTATTCGATCTAACAACACTAGTCTCCACACTGCGCAAACGAAAATTGTTGTATCGTAGAGTGACCCCTACTCACAGACAGTGTGTCGACTGAGCGTCGAGTGTAGTTTGGTCGCGCTCGGGCTATTTATAGCGCCCCTCTCGCTCCCCTCTCGTATGTATCGATTGGCGGCTCCCGCTCTCTCCCCTCTCCCTCTCCCTCTCTCCCCTCTCCCTCGCCCCGCCCCTTCCTCTCGTCAGTCGAGTCGCCCGGTTAGCTAGAGACTGGTGACTTCTCTCTAATTACTATTGAGCCCCCTCTTTCGTTATTGTCGTGGATAAACGTATACCACGCAGCCATTGTATTCGGGTACAAGACAGGGACACAACAGTGGCGATCAGGAGTACTTGTACTCACTCTCGTCCCTTCCCTTGTGCTCGAATCGGTGGTCGTGGAAGGTTGTTGTTGTTGTTGAGTGTGGCTGGGCCAACTCAAGTGTGAGTGTACAGAGTGTGGCAGGGCCGACTCTGGAGAGGTTGAGTGAGTGTGGCCGGGCCAACTCAGAGTGTGTGGTGAGCAAGGCTCCCACACGGACTGTCAAGAGAAAGTCTCTTTGACGAGTCAGAGTTGTGGTGACTTGAGCAAGGCTCATTTCACAAGATATCGATCGATAAGAGATTGAAGTATTGATTGAAGGGATCAAAGTACACAGAGGAGAATGGTTGACGTCAAGCAGGAAGAAGGGAGTGAGCCCTCGGCAAGTCAATTAGTAAGGACAATGATGATGATGATGGAAACAACGAAAGCAGAAATGGCAAATCAGAGATTATTGATTGAATCACAGAGTGAACAGATCAAGGCACAGAGTGAACAAATCAAAACACAAAGTGAGGCACTGCAGACACAGAGTGAGACACTGCAGACACAGAGTGAGACACTGCAAACACAAAGTGGTGCAATCCAGGCGTTGTTGAGTGAGAGAAATGAGAGAAGTTCAGGAGGATCTGAGACCACTGCAAGACGGGGGCCGTCTGTGGATGCACTGGAGAAACAGATTAGAACATTCTCGTACAGACCAGAGGATGAATTGACATTTGACCAGTGGATGGAAAGGCACAATGAGATATTCGAGAAAGATTTCAGTGGATTGGAGGATGGTGAGAAAGTGAGAATACTGCTTCGAAAGATCGATGATAAGGTGGATAAGCAGCTCAGAAATCACATCCGGCCAAAAAGTCCCTCTGATCTGAAATTCAGTGAAATTGTGACAACTATGAAGGAGTTGTTTGGTGATAAGCGATCTCAGTTTCAGAAGAGGTTAGATCTCTTCCAGCTGAAAATGTCCAAGTTGAGATGCGATGATCTGAAAGAGTTCTCGAGCATTGTGAACAGAGTGTATGAGGACGCGAATATCAGTGAGATGACGCCAGATCAGACAAAGGCGATGATTCTACTGAGTGGAGTAGATCTCCCAAGATACACTGCAACAATGTTCCATGTGATGAACCAGATCGGAGAAGACACGCCCACTTTGGATACGGTACTCAAAGTGATCGATAGTTACCGTAAGGTGTATGGAGATGCACATGCAGCCACTAACCAGGGTGGAATGAGTTCGCCGGTGGTTAATGCGGTGTCTAGACATAATGCGAGTTGGAACAAGTTCAATCGAGAATCACCAAAGACTGGTGATACCAGCGAAACAAAGAGATCGTTTTGCTCTCGATGTGGACAAGAGGGCCACAAAGAAGACGTGTGTCCTCGAAAGGATGCAACGTGTTTCAAATGTGAACAAGTGGGACATCTAAGCAACATGTGCAACAAATGGACACGAGATTCGTCGAGAGAAGACCTGTCCAAAGTGAAGGTCAACACGGTATACTGTAACCTCAGAGGAGGTGTACAGCAGTTCAATGTGGCGGTACAGATGAATGGAAAGGTGATCGAGATGCTGGTAGACACCGGATCCGATATCACAGTTATATCAGAGTCCACTTGGAGAGAAATCGGAGTTCCCTTGAGAAGGGAAAACGATGCATTCCCGGTCTGTGCGAATGGAGAGCCGCTCAAACTGACGGGAAAATGCAATCTCAAGTTGGAATTGAATGGAATTATCACTGCAGGAAGAGTGTACACAGTGAGAAAAGGAGTGAACATCATGGGAAAGGACTGCATAGTCAAATTTTTCAGATTGGTTCCCAGAAAGACGACTGAAAGTGGTATTTCTGAAGGGTCTGAGAATAGTGTGAGTGCACGAATGAAGAAGAGGGATATCAAAGTGATGTCTCTCAAGTGTGTGAAGAGGCCAGAAAAAAAGATTATCCACAATGAGAATTGGTGCGATATCGATTTCTATGGAGCAGTGAAAAGAGTAACGGGAATGAATCAGACAAATAACCACTCAATAGAACAGGAGATTGTTTCTATTGAAGTTGGTGAACAGGGAAAAGAAGATTATCTGCAGAGGCAGACAGAAGAAAGACCTCAAGAGGAGGCAAATAAATCGATAATCGTGAAATCGATTGAGAATAATCTGCAGAGGCAGACAGAAGAAAGACCTCAAGAGGAGGCACAAAAACAGAGAATCGTGAACACGATGAAGATAATACTGCAGAGGCAGAATGATGAAAGTCCTCATGAGGAGGCGAATAAATCGATAATGGTGGAATCGATAAAGAATAATCTGCAAGAGCAGACAGATGAAATTCCTCAGGAGGAGGCATATCAGTTGTTCCTAAGATGGAACAGAGAAATGGATAATGAGGTCGGAAAGGGACAGAACGACGTTCTGTGGAATAATGGTGTCCCCGATGAGGAACCTAATGTGGAAAGTATAATGGTGATGGAAGAGGTGAATAAGAGTGAGATGAAGAGTGGTACTCTCTGGGATGGAATGATGGATTCCGGGAAAGTAAGGAGATCGACTCGAATCAAGAATCCGACGAAGAGACTGGTCATCGATCCCCTCAAGAAGTCATATCGAAAAGAATAATCCCCATCCCTCTATCATTTTGTTGTTGTTCAGACTCTCCCCAAGCTTGAGTCTTGGAGGGGAGATGTTGTATCGTAGAGTGACCCCTACTCACAGACAGTGTGTCGACTGAGCGTCGAGTGTAGTTTGGTCGCGCTCGGGCTATTTATAGCGCCCCTCTCGCTCCCCTCTCGTATGTATCGATTGGCGGCTCCCGCTCTCTCCCCTCTCCCTCTCCCTCTCTCCCCTCTCCCTCGCCCCACCCCTTCCTCTCGTCAGTCGAGTCGCCCGGTTAGCTAGAGACTGGTGACTTCACTCTAATTACTATTGAGCCCCCTCTTTCGTTATTGTCGTGGATAAACGTATACCACGCAGCCATTGTATTCGGGTACAAGACAGGGACACAACAAAAATGTTAATACAAAAAAATTGTTGCACAGCTGCACACCTGATTGAACCCGAAAAGATTTTTTTCGAGCACAAAAAGAGCCCCATTTGGGACCAAATATTGCGTTGTCTATTTGGCTATTAGATCAGCAATTTGATTTTCCTAATATAAATCGTGGTTTGTTCGAAGTTATCCGTAAATCACGGGCCAGAAAATGTTTTGATTTCATTGTCTTCAGCTCGACGAGTGCTTTCGAATGGTATGCTAAACACCCCCATTTCAGCGGGGCTTAGATACAAAACAGATAGAAAATTGAAAATTCAAGGATGAATTTATTCGTTTGGCGGCAAGATGGTGGTAGAACAATGGGAGAGACCTCTCGGACTCGCTGATCTACCGAACTTTTTCTAGATCTCGCCGCCAAATGAGGGAATATTTTGGGAAATTTCATTTTTTCTGTATGCTTTGTAGCAAAGTCCCCCTGGAATTCTAGTGTTCAGAATACCATTCGAAAGCACTCGTCGAGCTGGAGAACACCAAAATATTTTCACTCCCATGATCTAAAGATTACTTCGAACCAAGCACCATTAATATTTGGAATATCAATTAACTGATATAATAGCCAAATAGAGTGGTTCGAAATACACATGTCATCTCTTTAGAGCTAACAATAATCTTTTCTCTGAACTAAACAAATTGAGATAAACTGCGTCTTAACAGCAATCTTGAAACGGGATCTCATAGAGATTTGAGTGATCTATCATCGCTCTCATTCCGGCTCAGAGATCTCCCAGTGATTGGCTCCCGAAAAATGTATGAAAAGTGGATAAATGAAAAAGTGATGTGCAAGGGAATATGCGATTTTCCCATGAAACTCGTGATATACTTTTCAAATGAAGATTTCTGAAAGAAAACAACGAAAACAGCATTCACGGATCTTTCGGATTTTAAATCCGGAAATATATTGAATCCGAAAACGTAAAATCCCAGTCAGATCCAGAAAGGATAGTCTTACACCGGTAGGATTTCGCAAGCTCTACCACTCGATATTCGTTTCCTGAGGCATTGAATATCTTATCAATGACGAATAATCAAGTGCCAACGAAATCGGCTGCGACTACTTAGCTGCAGATACGGCTGTAACTGGTATCAATAGTTACTACGCCAGTCTGAAAGTCTAATAAGGTGAAGAGCCGGAGACAACCAATAAATTTTATCCGTGTATTTATGAATCGATGAACTTGATCGTGTTAAAAAATTCAAAATAAGTAAAATAAGAAGAATTGTTAAATATTAGGACAAGTTAATACACATAGTTCGCAATTTTAAGGGCCGGGAAAAAGCCGAGTGTAAAAGAAACGGCGCTAAACTACGGTAGTGCGCGGTAAAGTTTGATATTTTGGCAAAATTCCAAGTTCAACTATTTCTATATTTACTTAATTAATTAGCTTTATTTTCATTATTTCGTTTTCAATCACTTCATATCCCACAGGCGCAAGTCTACTTCATATCTAACAGCTGTCGATGTAGTTGCAAAGCCGCAGCACTTCCTATTTCGAATTTTGCTTAATTCTTACCATTTCACTTTCTCCTTTTCGCTCCCATTTCCTTTTCAAATATCTCATTTACTATCCTTAATAGAGATGTTCCCCATGTATAGTGTAGTTGGTCATTTACAACTCGTTTAATTCACAACGACAACACAATTCGTCTTTTTTTCGTCAGTATTCGAAACCTTTTCGTCATGGGGTCATTGCTCTCTTTCTGCAGCGTTCTTCCGTACAATTTCTTCCGTATTTATTATTCCTTGTTCTGCGCTCTTGTTTCTCTCTCCTTTCTCTCTTCCTCCGCCCAATTCCTCCCCCGCGGGCCGTGCCCTCTCTCAACCGTCACTATCTCTCCGCGCGCGTCTCCAGTTCATATCTATCGCGCCAACACCTCTACTGCTCCTCTCCCTTTCTTCCTCTCTCGCGACACTACTAAGAAGAGGAACACACTTACACGCCTCTCGCGCTCGGGTGTGATTGATCGAGTTCGATAAACTAATCGATAATCTCGATGCTGCTACTATGCTCCACCGCCTTTCCACTAGTCTACGATACCGCACAGGCTGCAAACTTCGCTGCTGCAGTGATGAATCGATCCTCCGGCGGACTCTCCTACCTGGACAAGCAGTTCAAGCTCAACTCCCGCGCTGATGGTTCGTGTTTCAGCCCTATTCGAAATTAGTCACAATTTCTAAGGTAACAACTTATAGAGCGTTAAATTGCTACGGTTATTACTATTATAACGCCGCAGTTAGTTGAAAGCTTTTACGATTCAATGACACTTTCAAAATCCCAGCAAGTATAGTGCAATGCCAAAGCGTCCTATTGTTTATTCAGTGGATCATGCAATCCTCTAGTATACAGACTTTAGTGCTTTCGAAATAACACACTATGGCAAAGGAGAGATTCACGATCGTATCGATCAATCAAACCGACATAGTGAATAGTTATCTATCAACCCCTATCGTCAATCTTATCAGTTGCTTGTGATTAATAATCTTGTCGCACTGAAGCGAATAAAAATGGCGGCTAGCTGACCACATTAGTTATGCGAGCTATATAATTAGCGCAGTTTGAAAAAAAAAATATAGCTAATAATGTGGGCGTGCTCACGTATTTGATCAAGAACGAAGGGCAGTGTTTATCGATTAGATAATCAACTAATTAAAAATTAATTAACTAATTATCGATTGATTTCAGCAGAGTCGATGGCGTGCGAAATCGAGGCGTGCCCGCTACTCTCTTTCCTCGAGCTGCGAGGCAACACGATCGGCATCGAGGCGGGACAGAGAATCGCTCAGGCACTCGAGAAGCATCCCGAACTGAAGGTGATATATTTTTATATATTATGTCTATTGAATATTTAAATATATATTTATTTTGATATTACGTATATACATATTGTAAAGTGCGCAATAGAGCTGTATTGATATTCTTCTTTGTATGTCCAAGAAATTGCGCGACCAAAGAAGATCATTTTATTTATTAGACGAGACGCGTGGTGTCCGTGGACACTTTTTGAGCATGGGTTCGCCCTAACTATGTATGCGGGGTGCGATAAAATATCAATAATTGTGTGACGCCTTTCATATAATGCACTAATGATCTCCCTCTGTCGTGCCATTTCTTGGACTTCTCGGAATACAAGGAAGAGCCAATAATGCAACGCGGCTATTGATTTTTCATTTAAAAAATAAATTCTCGATATTTTCCAGCATGCTCTCTGGTCGGATCTCTTCACGGGCCGCCTCAAAACGGAGATCCCGCCCATTCTAGTGAGGTTTTCATTTGTTTAAAGAAATTGTGTGTTTGCAAGTTCTTTTTTCACGGACGCGTTGAGCTCAAATAAGTTGCAGCGTGCGCTCTCCGATTCAATGATGCGTGCGGGCACGACGCTCACCGAGCTCGACCTCTCCGACAACGCATTTGGACCCATCGGAGCCGAGGGAATCAGGGTGAGTACGGTAGCACAAAATAAAAAAAAGTATCGTAAACTGATGGTCCAAAATCAACAAACTTGTGTTTTATACAGCGAAAAAGGGGTCTACCATTTATTTTGGTCCTAATTATTGAACAAAAGTAGCCTACCACATTGTTTTCAATCCAATTCACCACAGTAGCAAGCTACCTCGCTAGATGGGGCAAGCCGGTAAGCCAGCTGCAACATGGGATTACGTAACCCAAGCTTTCCCAAGGCATCTAGGGCACGTTACCATTCGCAATCAAAGTTGCTACCAATTTACCGCCCCGAGGTGGATGGAAGGCTTTGTTGGCCTGGGCGGGGATCGAACTCGTGACCCTTCGAATGACTAGCAGTTGCTTACACCACTCGGCCAAAAGTGGGATGTTATATTATTCTTAAAAATGAACATTTGTGTGGTGTCCTGGTAATACCAATACCAGACCGATTTTATTTTTCGGTGCGAGAATTACGAAACACAAGTTTGGCATGTAATCGTAGCAGTCTTTTTAAATTTTTTTAGTGACTAATTATTGTGCAGTTCAAAAACTTAGCAGTCTCCACCCACTTTGGCGATACGGTCGTTAGCGCGAATTAGTCCATGTTTCGGAACATTATATTCCCTACTAAGGCAGACATCTTCTCTAAAATCATTTCATTCCGATTTCATAAAACGTGCATTCTACTGCTATTGAAAGCGCATAATTAAATCACGGAAATATTAATATGGCGTGTTACGATTTCGCCGACTTTTTGCACAGTAGTTTCGTTATTGTCGGAACGGAAAATTTACGCACAATAATATTTATTTTTTATAAACATTTTGTCATCTTCAGGACTTCCTCTGTTCTCCTTCAGCATTCGAGCTCAAGACACTCCGATTGAACAACAACGGACTCGGAGCGGGAGGAGTTGTGAGTATAGTTTTCCAAAATAATAAAACGTCCTTGCTCCTAAACAACAGATATGGCTGCGAGAGAGCATGGCAAGATGAGAGACACGCCGAAGTATAGAAAGAGAGTGCACACAAACACCAGTATTCATGAATGTATCATTTAGGAATTGCAATAATTGAGAAGAATAATATTTAGAAAATATGTATTTACTAAGAGCGAAAACGTGGCTTCCACTGGTAGATTAAGAACCTTAACCCTCCAATTACTAGTTGTTTCCGAAACACTTGTTTCTTGTCTATCGCTCAATTCCAGTGACTACTTAATACATATTAGCATTGTTATTGTAATAATAATAATATTGTGCGATTCAAAAACTCAGCAGTCTCTGCCCCTTTTGGCAATACTTTCGTTAGCGCGATTGCACAGTAGTTTCGTTATCATCGGAACAAAAAAAATATTAAAATTCACGCACAATAGGTAATTATGCCAATTATAAGTGATTGTTGCAGATAATCGCCGACTGCCTGCTGGCAGCGCACGCAAATGCAGCTACAGCAGGCCGCCGATTCGCCCTCAAGACTTTCGTCGCCGGTGAGTTGACGCTTGGTTTCACTCTTGCATAGTGCCCAGCATTCACCAACTCCCCAAACCTTTAACTCTTTTCACATCTTGAATCTTTGTATAGGAACCAATTCCCCACCCCCCCCCTCCCGAAAATGCAGAGTGTGATCGTACCCAGGTATGAATTTAACCAGCATAGACCAAAAACGTATGTTCCCAAACGTCCCAAATGATGTCTGATTTAACCGTTTTAGTGTAAAAACCGAAAATGATGTCTGATTTTTTTCTCGAAATTTCACCTTTAAAAAAGTCAAAATGCTTCCTGGTTTTGTTCCGTGGAACGAATTTTTCGGTCTATCGTGGTTAAATTCACTCAGAATTTTCGGGGGGGGGGAAACTTGGTTCCATTGCACTATACAAAGATTCATGATGTGAAAAGTTAAGGGTTTGTGCAGTTGGTGAATGTTGGGGGCACTATGCAATCGAGTGAAACCGGTGTGGGAGCACTCTGCCAATCATATCTATTATTTGCTGCCCACGTGTGAGTCTACTATTCGTTTGACTGTAAATGTTTGATAGCTAGATGAAGTCCGTTGCTTTCAGACAGTAGTTTCGCTATCATCGGAACGGAAAAATGTTTTGGTAAATATCTTCTGATGAAACCATAATTTACCTAATCTCAGGCCGCAATCGTCTCGAGGACCCGGGAGCTACAGCGCTGGCGAAGGCGTTTAAGGTGATCCTCCACCCTACATTTGACTTCGGCGTTTATACAATTTTAATCAATAATTAGATGGTTTATCTTACGCAGTGTTTTAGCTTGCTCGGGAACACTGCTCAAGCAATAGTGTAGCTTATTGTTAGTGATGAATAATCGTCATTTCCTTCAGAAAATCGGCACCCTGGAAGAGATCACCATACCGCAGAATGGAATTAGGAGGGCAGGAATTCAGGTATTATTCTATATTCTAACGATGGGTTTAACTTCGTATGGTTTAACTGCAAATATTGAGAGAGTGATACGTGTCACCGCCCAGATTAAAAGGTACCGTGCTCTAATGATCAAAATATTTCTGCCTTGTGTTTCCGAGTTCGAAAAATAGGTCCACCATGCATTTTTGGACTAATAAATGGCAAAAAGTAGCCTATCGCATTGTTTTCTGTCGAAATTGTCGCCCTACCTTTTGTGTTTTAGCACTTCTTGGAGGTAGGTATTTAATCCGGGGTCGCCTGTATTATAAATTCATAAACGTTCGTCCGAAATAATAAAAAGTTCCGATGATAGACATCAGAAACAAGGGAGAGAGTGCACGCGAAAGCGAGAGAAGCAGATAGTTCATCACACCACCTGTAGTTCTTGAAGTGGAACGTAGTATTTTAAAATTATAATAGTCTGTCGGGACGTTTTTCTCGTTTTTGTCAGTCGTCACGAGCGGTCGCCTCTCTATGTCCTCCGATGGAGAGGTGGACTTTGCCCTAGTTCAGCCCCAGGCTCCCTAGTACCCCTCGTCTCTACTATCGACTAAAGAAGACTGGAATCCCCATACAAGCCGGAGTGGTCGCCGTGTAATGGGTATGACCTACAAGTTGAATTAATCCTCTGTATCAGTATACTCGTTGATTCTCTCTAAGATCGATGACTCGAGTTTAGAGGACTCTGGCGCAAGCTCCAATCCAAGATCCCTGTTTCGCACGAGATTACCACGGATGGACTACTCGCCATTTCCTATTCGACAATCGGGATCGTCTCTCATTTCCACTCATTCACGGACGAGAGACCGATCCCCACTCCGAAAACCATTCAAGATGACTCGCTCTTCAGACGACAATCAACCGAAGATACTGAGTAGGGTTGCGAATTCGGACGGACATTTCGGACAAATTCCGGACAAAGTGATCGGTCGATCTCATTTCCCTTGTGTTCGGACACCTTTGTTGTTCGTACGGACGTCCGAATTGTCCGAAATTACTGTGGATTGTCCGAACAAAGCTATCGTGAAATGGGATCTTATCACATTTGCTTCAATATTTATCACTTTCACTATTGATTACTACTGTTTCCACTTCTTTCCTGACGTACCACCAGCTAAGTACTCGACTACAGTAACCTGAAACAAGCATTCGCGAAAGGGAATTGATCGTAAATGTCTGACTTGGTCCTCAAATAGTCAGAACCCTCATACAGTGTCCCCGGTTACTGTATTCAATTACTGTTTGATCTGCGAAAGAAATTTTCGAAATTCGGGTCCGACAAAGACGTGCTGACTGCTCAAGATGAGCGTGAGAGGGGAAAATGAAAATGAAAGTGGACTGAAAACGATTTCATTTGAATAAACAGTAAAATTTAGAGAGAAAATCATTTTGTGATAGCTCAAGCTACAGTAATTTCGGACAAATTCGGACAACTCGGACGTCCGTCCGATCTCGGACAAAGTCGGACACTCTCCCATTCATTTCTCACACCCCCCTGTCCGGCGTCGTTGTCCGATTTCGCAACCCTAATACTGAGCCTTTTCAACGTCGTCAGAGCTCCCATTCGATTCCCCATGAACCCGAATAGCCTCTTGAAAAACGACTTATAAAAAAAACTAGTCAATCGGTGGCCAAATGCAGGCACTGGCCGGCTGTCTCCGCTTCAACAAGGCACTTCGCATCATTAACTTCAATGATAACACGTGTACACGCAATGGAGCGATAGCAATTTCCTTTGTGAGTTGTAGTCTCAAACTTGTATTTACTATTTGAAAAGGTGGTTTTTTGGTTGAGTGGTTGTTGGAATATTCATATAGAAATTCATATCGATTTCATTTCTTGCCGTCCATACTCATTTTCGAGACATTTCTAACTCTCGAAGCGAGAAACCACCATGTTTGAACGCAAATTGCAATGAGTGCAGAAATATGGGTACCCTGTGTTGTGTGGTGATAAATACTGTGCGTAGTATGAAATAGGCTGTTAGTGGTGTGTGTTCAGTGATTTAGTCTAGAAATCATTTAGATGTGAAATACAAAAGGGGATGAGGAGGAGAGGGTTTCCATTAGAAGGGGCTAGATTAAGCGTCTTCAACGCCTTTCTTTCAGTCGCTTGGTGACCTACAGCAGCTGGAGATGCTGGATCTCGGAGACTGCCTGTGCAGGTACAATAACAAAGTTAATTACAATAATAAATTCATATTGTTTTTGCGATGTGGTTGTAGTTGACTGTTGCAGAATTTGGGGAATCGATAATTTCCGCCTAATATTTCAATTGAATTCTTGATTCAATTGCATGATTTTAAATTTTTTAAATTAAAGTTATTTTAAATATAAATAATTTAAATGTATTCATCGCAGAGCTAACGGTACGACGGCCATTCTCGCCGTTCTCGTCAGCAAGCAGTTCCCGCAGCTCAAGGTTTGTTATGTTTGTGTTTTTTTATTGTTGTGTACGACTAGAGGTGGTCTGACTACTGTAGTGCACTGATAATCGAAAACTGATTATATATTAGAGGATGCTAGTTTGATTACAATAACTAGCTTACTGTTCTTCTATACAACGCTTAGCAAATAGGTCGATGGGTACGCCAAAAATGAAAAGCTTACCCAAATTTTGTCGGCATTTTAAAGGCCAGTTTTGTAAACTAACACATTTTTTGGATTTCACGAGAAAAATCCTAACCCACATTTTGGCACATTTTCATGGCCAATTTAGAAGACCCTACCAACATTTTCGATATTTTCCTACCCATCTTGTCGACCCATGCTTTCTTGTCTTTCTACTGTTATCTCCGGTACAAATCACTTCATGATGCCGAAACAATGTAGGGGTGCTGAAACACGAAAGGATGATGATTGCGAAAATGTATTGTCTATCTAATTGTGAAGGCATTTCGACATTTATTTACTGTTGCAACATGTATTATTATTATTATTATTATTATTATTATTATTTTTATCACTCAGGAAGTGAATCTGTCGGGCAACGAGCTTCCCGCCGCGGTGGTACGCAGTGTGCTCGGAGCGTGGAGCAAACGGCCAACTGTAACTAAGGTATAATAATTATTTTTGTTTCTTGGATCTTACCTTAGCTCGTTATACGCTCGACTAGCATTCGGCTGTGTTTCAAAAATTCTCCGGGAATATACGTTCGCCCGGCCAATCTGTCTCTACTGATCAGGCGCAGTAGCGAATCGTTTTATACCGGCGGATATTCAAACAATCAATGATTTTTTTCAAAATACTTTGCAGCTGCGCCTCTCCAACAATGGATTCGGCGGCGAGTTCGTCGACTTGGTAGAGGAGATCGATGCAATGCAACTGGCAGATGTGCTCGATATGGGAGAAATGAGGTACGGTAGTGGATCGATCAATTGGCAATCCATATTGGATTACGGTAACCGCAGTTTGGTGGTTGTCGGAGATTGCATTGTGATGTGATGGTGGAACTCCGGTGCATTTTGCATATAATAATGCACTGTTCGCGAATAATAGTGCATTATTCGCAAAATAATCCTTTATTATCACGAATATAATTTTTGATCTAACCCTAACAACACTAATTGGCAGTGATGACGAGGGCACGGCGAGCGAGGAGTCGGGGGATGAGCAGGAGGAGGAGGAAGAGGGAGAGAGCACTGATGAGGAGGAGAGAAGAAGCAATCCTGATAGTGATGATCAGCAGGAGAATAAGAACAGAGGCCAGTTTTTGTTTCGGACTTTGTATACAAGGGGAATAAGCCGCCACTGTGACGTAATGTACCGGCTTGCTTTGTGCACTTACTTTTCATGATTCGTGCCTTTCTCGTTTAATTTATGTTAGTGTACCGCGTTTCCTCGTGATCCGCATTCATATTATTACTATTCTAAGTGTGTGCCTGTGTGCTCTTACGTTTAAAACCGTTTATTTTACAGGCGCCGGCGACGCGTTGGCCGCGGCATTTGCTGGTATGGGCGTGCAGCAGCTGCATCCGACTGCTGCAGCCCCTGCTGCAGATGCTGCAGCCTCGACACATGCTGCAGCAGCAGCAACAACTCCCTTCGAGCTCTCCTTCCTCGACCAGCAGCAGAAGTGGGAGAGCGAAGCAGATGGTGAGCAGCGCGCCGTTTATCTGTCTCTCGTTAGGGTTCGCTTATTGGAAGAAAATTCCATTAGAAATCCATTGGAATTCCATTGCCCTCTCATTCTCCGTTATCTCTCACCACCCTCTGCGGTCTGAGTTCCTTTGTTCTCCTTATTGGAATTCCGGAATCAGTTCTAATATGAGAACCATAGTCTCCGTTTTTTGCGCCACATTTATTGGCCTGGGGAACCTTGGTTTCGGCCAACTTTTATTTATTTTTTTTTAGTGCAAAGTGCAAATTTTTAATTGTATTTCAGAATAATGTGTGTATTATCACCAGTGATGAGCGCTCGCCCTCGTAATCAGGGAAATCGCCGTGTCGCATTTGCGAAATATGCACATGTTATTGCTATTGCGAAATAAGCGTCATTCGTAATACTTTTAGGCCATTTTTTCTGTTGTTGAGTGCATTATAAATTTAAAATAATACATTCCACTTAAAGAACCACCTGTGGTGTGTTTACTGTCTGATTCTCACGCTTTCGCGCGCACTCTAGCTCTTGTTCCTTCCGTTTATCAGCGGAACGTTATATTATTTCGGACGAGTGTTTGTGAATTTGTAATAGTGCTCGACTAGATAAGTTTTGTTGCGGCATCGCGAACTGTTAAATTGGGCGAAATTTGAGCAGCTACGGTTATTTTCGTTTGTTTGTGGTATCGGGGCACCCCCCTGGGATCTGAGTTGGGCGATAATTATAATTAATAATAGATTTTTTTGGATCCAATGAGGACCTGGGATTAGAAGGGGTTGCTTATCAATAAATGTTTTCTTATTGGTTTTCTCCCGCAAAAGGTCAGACCACCCCAACAGGTCTGCCAAGCCTGGTCCAAGTTGGTACTGGTGTTAAAACCAGGAGTAACGGGCGGTGGTCGCCGGCTGGCAACTGAGTGACGCGCAATGTTGCGCGCATGAAAGCATTACACAGAAATACCTTTACCTTTTAAAACAAAGTTTTCTTATTGCAGCCGAATCGGTGGCCGCAGCACTGGAAGCGCACCCGGAAGTGACGTCTTTCGTGCTGCGAGGAAACACGCTGGGCATTGATGCGGGCGAGCGAATCGCGCGCGCACTCGAGAAGTGCCCCCTGATGAAGGTACGGTAGGTGCAGAGAAGAAGGGTACGGTATACATTGGATACCGATCATGTGTGATGTCGAATCGGCCGCCGCCACAGCGCTTACAGTAGTAGGGATAACTGTAGTACTACAGTATTCAGTACGGTGTTATATTATTGATCAGTCACTGCGGTATTGCAATTAAAATGTGCATAAACACTGATAACACTCATATGCATAGGTGGGCTGCTCTTATCCGAGCCTTTTTTCGCAGTGCCCCTCGTGCGAGTAAAGTCCATTGCGTGGCGCCCCCGAAAATTCTCATTCTTTTCTCATTTCGATTTTTATTATTTTGACGTTTGCTCAGTGCCACCATACATTTTCGTCCCACGCACAATGCGGCTTATTGTGAAATATATAAACTGGCCAGAAATCGCTATAAACTGGCCAGATCTATAGTGCAAGTCCCATAAAACTGGCCAGATTTGAATAGATTCTTACTAAACTCATCCTTCCGCACATTTATAGATAGGTTTCGAGGGTCAAAACTGCCTTCTTCAAAAAATTGTTCACACACATTGCGTGTGTTATACAATGTATGAAGATTCAATTCAATTCAATTATTTATCACGTCAGGCAATAGGGCTCAGATGAGGATGGGCCGGTATTCTTCATTGGTTGCATTCCACCATTGGGGCCCGATTGCTCGGTTCAGGTCATCTCTCAACAACAAAATGTATGAGTGCCACCGAAAAACCCTTACCCCCAATTGCAACCCCGTGTATCTAATTATGCTATGCTATCTAATTATCTAACTAATTATGCTGTCTAATTATGTGTATGCTGATGTCTAATTGATTTTAGGACTGCAACTGGTCGGATCTCTTCACGGGCCGTCTCCGATCCGAGATTCCCATCATTGTCGTGCGTAATTCTACTCTCTTTTCTCTTTTTGTTTAACCTTTTCAAGGTTTCCGCGTAATGGATTTGACATTCATTGCCTGCTTTTACGATATGTGAAAGAACTGGATAGAACGAAAAATGTAAATTAGCAATTTTTTTCCATTTTTACTAATTAAAATATTAATTAATTAGCATAATTATCAGAAGCGTCTGTGCGGAGCGATGATGTCGGCGGGGGTGAGACTACGCTCACTCGACCTCTCCGACAACGCCTTCGGACCCATCGGATCCGAGTCCATCAAGGTGGGTAACCCACCTTGACCTGGGCGCCGATCCAGTGGACTGTCTTAATTGTCACGGGAACAAAATGCGGTTACCCGTGCTTTTTCACCTCGATTTTTCCCTGTAACCCCTCTTAAATCGCGGGGGGGGGGCACTTAGAAATATTCATAAAAACTGACCCGGGGACACTTATTTTTGAGAGTAAGTTTTTGTCAGCTGGACATCTAGCACAGGCATAGGTCAAAAGGTACGTAAAAAATGACGAAGCCAACCCACATTTTGAGATTTTGGGTGAAAAAAAAATGAAAACCCAATCCACACCCAAGGAAAGAGGTGGGGATTGGGAGGAGACCACACAGGTAAGACCGGCCACGGAGCCGGCGATTGTCCAGTGTGAAAAGCGCCTACCGTATCCAAGTCACACAACATTGTCCCATTCTGTTAAATTTAGAGCTTCGTTAAAATAAAAATGGCATTATTTAACTCAATTCTTAATTATTTGAGAATTGATAAAATGAGTCTTGAAGAGAATCTATCACAGTATAAGATTAATCAACCACAACAAGTTTGTAACCAACAACCGAACGAAGTAACAAAGAAAGAAGGGGACAGTTCGGACCGGCGTTGAGGCGACGTAATAGAAAGTTCAATACTTTATGAAAGGAATCGCGAGAAAGTCGAGGTTGGCAGGGACGTAGAAATTTATGATTTTTGATTTGGCTGAAACCATAGCACAAGGTACTACAAACCTCCCTCTATCGAATGGCGTTGGCAGAATTTCGATAAAAAAATTCGCAATCGCGTGAAACTCAAAACAACCTGGCGACTTCGGATTTTTTTCTTACAATGACAAAGTTTGAAAATTCATAATTCTCTTCAAAATGATGATAGAGATTTCCGGTTTGGATATTTGGATAGAGAAACTCATTGACTACAAGGTGAAAATGCAAAACTCATTCCTGGTTTTTGAGCCGATGAGGGGCGGTCGCTTTTGCAAAATGTATTATTACTATCATAAAAGTAAAAACTAGCGGGGTGCGTGGAGGTTAAGCGCACTACGCTTTCAAAGTATGGTCCAGGGGAACTTCGTTTGCCGGGCACAGTTTGGTCCAGGGGGTGAAAAAGTCTCTGAGAGCGATCGAAAAAAGTTGCCACTTCGTGGCTCCGTGGCAACTTTTTTCGCTTTCTTTTTTCCCTAACGTGTTCGAACACTTTTGTGATATTGAAAAACACTCGCCCCCTGATTCCCTGTGCTCCCCGGTTTGTTTGGTAGAATTTCGAAAACTTTGTCAAAACGTGTTCTGGCACGTTAGAATACGTTTGTGACATCGCAAAGCACATTTCCCGTGATTCCCTACATTCCCACGGAGGTTTGCGGTACAAATCATGAATCTGACCTGCGGTCTGACCCACCGAACTCATCGGAAGGTACTGTAGGTTACGGTAGTATTTATTGATTTATCGATTTTCATGTTTTTGAGAAAAATCATGAATCTGACCTGCGGTCTGACCCACCAAACTCATCGGGGGGGGTACTGTAGGTTACGGTAGTATTCATTGATTTATCGATTTTCATGTTTTTGAGAAAAATCATGAATCTGACTTGCGGTCTGACCCGCCGAACTCATCGGGGGGTACTGTAGGTTACGGTAGTATTTATTGATTTATCGATTTTCATGTTTTTTTGAGAAAAATCATGAATCTGACCTGCGGTCTGACCCACCAAACTCATCGGGGGGTACTGTAGGTTACGGTAGTATTTATTGATTTATCGATTTTCATGTTTTTGAGAAAAATCATGAATCTGACCTGCGGTCTGACCCACCGAACTCATCTGAGGGTACTGTAGGTTACGGTAGTATTGATTGATTTATTGATTTATTGATTTTTGTGTTTTTGACAAATATCATGTATCTGACCCATTCAAGTGTGGTTGCTCCAGCGAACTTGTTACCGTAGTTTCGGACGGGACGGACTCACAGACTCACAGACAGACAGACAGGGCTTGTCGTTTTAGGTTAAGTAGTAACTACTAGCTCCCACCGCGTGCGTTTTAGTGATGGTTGTGGGCACTAATTGTAACCAAAACATGAGCCAAAAAGGGCCATGCTTTTTAAAGTGGGCGCAGGTGACGTAAAAAATTTCGAAGTCAGTTGAGTAAGAATGCAACGGAACTACTGTCAATTTTGCTTGAACAGCGTGAAAACTATTCAAAACGAAAAAAAATACGTGGTTATGATGAGTTATAACATATTTTTTGCTTGTAAAATTTTTGAAAAAAATTGAATTTTTAAAATTTAAAATTTTTTTTTCGTATTTTTGATGTTACATTTAAAATAATACATTTTTTTCAAAAGCGACCGCCCCTCATCGGCTCAAAAACCAGGAATGAGTTTTGCATTTTCACCTTGTAGTCAATGAGTTTCTCTATCCAAATATCCAAACCGGAAATCTCTATCATCATTTTGAAGAGAGTTATGAATTTTCAAACTTTGTCATTGTAAGAAAAAAATCCGAAGTCGCCAGGTTGTTTTGAGTTTCACGCGATTGCGAATTTTTTTATCGAAATTCTGCCAACGCCATTCGATAGAGGGAGGTTTGTAGTACCTTGTGCTATGGTTTCAGCCAAATAAAAAATCATAAATTTCTACGTCCCAGCAGCCCGCGAAATGCTCGAGTCTCTCGCGATTCCTCTCTTATATTAATAGTGCGTTGTTGGTTGTTTTTTGCATGTGGTTGATTAATATTACTAAATCGACCATGGGCTTTACATGCTACATGTTGCAATATTTAAATACCGACGGATAATGATTATATTTAGGCGGAATGTAATAGCACTCTAGCGTTATTTTTAATAATTGTTTTTATTTCTATTAATTTAAGTTTTTGGTGTGTTCTAATAAATTTTCGCGGGTGTGTTATCGAATTTGGGAATTTTTTAAAAACATCAACCCACATTTTCGGTTTTGACGCCCATTTTCGAAAATATCAACCCACATTTTCGGCTTGCCCCTACGCACCCTTTTTGACCTATGAGCACAGGTATGAATGGGTGGGCTCTTGTCATTGCTGTACTTCTTCTTGCACGAATTTAGCAACTTTTTGAAGCGCATTAGGCGCTGGTGTCTGATAGTCATCGGTCAAAAAATCGGTAGAATTCGACTTAACCTGCCCGCCGAAGGCGGGCGCATAAAATAAACGCCTGATCAGATAGACCCCTAAAAACGAAACCTGCCCGACCGACAGAGTCTCAGAAAGCACCACCGAAAAGTAGAAACCTGCCCGATGGACAATCAAACAATCTAAAACATGCCCGCCCATTTGTCCATGCTACTTTACTTTTTGACCTTTGCTGATAGTATTAATGCTGTTCATCAGGGTTGTTGTAGTAGTATTTCTATAACAACGGGCTCATTGCTTTCGGCAGCCTTTTTCACTGCAAGTTGGACTAATGGCTCGCTGAAATCACATTGTAGCAGCCTGCAAATTTTTATTTGATTTACATTATGTGAATCACATAATCATAGGTCAAATGGGGTTCTCGCAGGTAGTTCGTACAGAAATGCCTAAAAATCGTGTGCCGAACTACTTTTTGACCCATTTGTTGGAAAACGAGTCGAAACGTATGACATAAATCGCGCAATTTCCGTTCGCCCCGACAGGGGATGGCGTGCAGACATACCTGTCCAGACGCACGGGCGAGCTGTGTGTCTGCACGCTGCAGCGTGTGTGCAGCGTGCAAACACTAGTGTCGGACCATGTATAGGGTCATGGTCCAAAATGGGTTTTGGGTTGGTCCCACCAAAGTCAAAGTGGCATACTGTAACTTCACCGTGCGGGTCCCGCAACGAAAACAGACTACCGTAACCCATGCTACCGTAACTCGGAAATACGAAATTGAGCAATTTGACTCGATATTTGTTGCATGAGGGAGTACTCGAGTAGTAATTTACCGGACGGTATACGGCGGTCCTGGCGCGACATTGCCGATACCGTAATCAAGTCTACAGTATGCTCAAATTTCAAATTGATCAAATCGGCTCGGGATTTTTACTGGAGATGGACCTTGAGTAACCGTTGCTTGGACGATATACGGGGGTCCCGGCGCGATATTGCCGGTACCGTAATCCTACCTAGCGTAATCGGAAGATACACAATTTCGCAAATCGAGTCGCTATTTGTTGCATGAGCTAGGCCTCGAGTAGTAATTTACCGGACGGTATGCGGCGGTCCTGGCGCGACATTGCCGATACCGCAATCAAGTCTACAGTATGCTCAAATTTCAAATTGATCAAATCGGCTCGGGATTTTTACTGGAGATGGACCTTGAGTAACCGTTGCTTGGACGATATACGGGGTCCCCGGCGCGATATTGCCGGTACCGTAATCCTACCTACCGTAATCGGAAAATACAAAATTTCGCAAATCGAGTCGCTATTTGTTGCATGAGCTAGGCCTCGAGTGGTAATTGATCGGACGAAATACGGCGGTCCTGGCACGACTTTGCCGATACCGTAATCAAGTCTACAGTATGCTCAAATTTCAAATTGATCAAATAGACTCCGGATTTTTACAGGAGGGGGCCTCGAGTAGCCATTGCTTGTTGTGTATACCGTTTCTTTCCTACCGTAACCAGGGTTACTGTAGCAATGTTACGGCATACTGAAAATACAAATTGATCAAATCGGCTCGGGATTATTACAGGAGCTGGACCTCGAGTTGTCATTGCTTGGAAGGTATATCGTTTAGCGGCTACCGTACCCATTTTTTGCAGGAGCTAGACTCCAATCAGGCAATATCAGAGGTATATACTGTATTAATTTTAAAGTGTCCCGGGTGATATGTAGCGGATTACGGTATGACGAATTTATGAAATTGATCTACTCGGGATTTTTTTTCATGAGCCGGACCTCGAGTAAGCAATGCCAGAGGGATATACCGAATCGTTTCCATCGTGCTCTGGGTTGCTGTAATATTTTTGTTTACCGTTTTCGATTCCACCTTTTCGCCACTATCGCATGCTGTACACCTTTCACATGTCGCACACAAGATAGTATACGAGAGGAGTGATTAAACGAGGCTATGAGCAAGTAAGTGAGAGAGCGAAAGAGATTCTACTTTGTACACTTTTGTTTACCATTTCCACTTTTAGCTCATCTTACAACTTTCATGAATCTTTTGCATACAAATGGAGTGCACAATTACATGCTACATCCTCTGGAATATTCGACACGCTCCCAGAACTGCGGTACCTATACGGAGGAACAACTACTCGAGAGCTTTTTTTTCATTCCACAGACCATGGGTCAATGTGTTTTTCAAAACGGTAACCCCGCAGCATTAACCTACAATATAATCAACAGGGAATCGTAGAAAATAACTACTCGACGTGTACAAAAAATGAGCTATTCAATTCGGGATTCCTGCAAGAATCCCGATTTGATTAGCTCATTTCATAAATTGATCATACTGTAACCGTAGCCCTGGGCATGATGGAAACAATACGGTATATCCCTCTGGCATTGCTTGCTCGAGGCCTGGCTCTTCAAAAAATCGCGACTCGATTAGATAAATTTTTAAAAAGTCGTCATACTGTAACCTCGCTACAGTAACCCTGGTTACGGTAGGAAAGAAACGGTATACCCAACAAGCAATGGCTACTCGAGGCCCACCTCCTGTAAAAATCCGGAGTCTATTTGATTAATTTGAAATTTCAGCATACTGTAGACTTGATTACGGTATCGGCAATGTCGTGCCAGGACCGCCGTATATCGTCCGATCAATTACCACTCGAGGCCTAGCTCATGCAACAAATAGCGACTCGATTTGCGAAATTTTGTATTTTCCGATTACGGTAGGTAGGATTACGGTACCGGCAATATCGCGCCGGGACCCCCGTATATCGTCCAAGCAACGGTTACTCAAGGTCTATCTCCAGTAAAAATCCGGAGTGGATTTGATCAATTTGAAATTTGAGCATACTGTAGACTTGATTACGGTATCGGCAATGTCGTGCCGGGACCGCCGTATATCGTCCGATCAATTACCACTCGAGGCCTAGCTCATGCAACAAATAGCGACTCGATTTGCGAAATTTTGTATCTTCCGATTACGCTAGGTAGGATTACGGTACCGGCAATATCGCGCCGGGACCCCCGTATATCGTGCAAGCAACGGTTACTCAAGGTCCATCTCCAGTAAAAATCCCGAGCCGATTTGATCAATTTGAAATTTGAGCATACTGTAGACTTGATTACGGTATCGGCAATGTCGCGCCAGGACCGCCGTATACCGTCCGGTAAATTACTACTCGAGTACTCCCTCATGCAACAAATATCGAGTCAAATTGCTCAATTTCGTATTTCCGGGTTGCGGTAGCATGGGTTACGGTAGTCTGTTTTCGTTGCGGGACCCGCACGGTGAAGTTACAGTATTCCACTTTGACTTTGGTGGGACCAACCCAAAAACCCATTTTGGACCATGACCCCCTATACATGGTCCGACACAAGTGTTTGCACGCTGCCCCACGTGGGGCAGCGTGCAGACACACAGCTCGCCGCCAGCGTGGACACCTATGCGTGCAGAGGTGCTTTTCCTCGCTAGCGAAAACCTATTTGACCTATGCAAATAATGAAAAATGCGTTTCGCAGGAGTTTCTCGAGTCCGACTCGGCCTTCTCACTTGAAGAACTGCGATTGAACAACTGTGGACTCGGAGCGGGCGCTGTGGTAAGCAAAATATTATCAAAATAATGAAACGTTCCGCGGCTGAACGTACATTCCGCTAGCGAAAGAGCACTAAAAAGCAAGAGCCACGCCGAGGTATAGAAAGGGCGTACAGATACAGCAGTAGTTCGTTTCACGAACGTATCATTTTATAAATATAATATCGGAAAACTTTTTTACAATGGAAATGGACGAGAATACCATTCAGTTGTCGACTGTTCCCGGTTTACTACTGTTGGTTGATATGATTGGATTTTAGCTGCCCATCTATGGTTTGAGACTTGGTATCATTCTTGTGGAGGACATGACGATGGATATTTGCTGTGTATAGCCAGATGGTCGAAGCGGGTAGATGATAATCATTTATCGATCGAAACTACATATTGGTTGAACTGAGGCGATACATTATTGTCGGTTTGCGACCAACATCTGTGGAATGTGCAGGGTTACGGTAGTTATCGATCTTTCGATGTTTCGCTTTTTGTAGGTAGTTGCCGATTCGCTATCCACTCTGAACGCGCGCGCCCTTGCTGCTGGACAGAAGCTCAACCTCCGCATTATCGTTGCCGGTGAGCAAAACTCCTAACTTTCTTCTTTTTTCCTTTTTTTTCCCTGCAAACTAATGGTATCGATTCTTTCATTTCTTTCTGATTAATTGAATCTAGGTATACTCATTTAGCCTCCATTTCCATGGCATAATTTACATTTCAATCTCAAAACGATAACACTTTGCACCAATGCTGATCTTTGTCTGAGTGCTACTTATTGAGTTGTTAGGAGGTACTTTTATTGATTATATTTCAGTAGAATATTCTTTAGGGGGTGAGCCTCGTCCCATCTCCCTCCCTCTCGAGTATGAGGTCAAGAGATCAAGAGGGTGATAGTGGGGGAATAGGGATGATGAGGGAAAGGGTGGGGCTTACCCCCTAAAGTAAAGAATTACCGAATAAAGAATTGTTCATTTTCAGGCCGTAATCGTCTGGAGATTCCGGGTGCGCTGGCGTTTGCGAAGGCAATTGGTGCGATTGGCACACTCGAGGAACTGACGGTGCACCAAAATGGAATTCATGTTAGTTACTAGGGATGACCACTCGATATGTCGGAACGAAAAAGAAGAAAGCGTTTCGTGTCCGTTTCGGAACATTTCTCTGTTTCGTTGTTAATCTTCATTTGTTATCGAACAAAGGCTATTTCGAGTGGTTAACACCATTGAATACCGTCACCCGTACCAAAGATACTGTGCAGGACGTTAGCCATTAGTTGCTCATAACAATTTTGCGAATAGCATTGGCCATTGTATCATAATTTTCACGGCGGTGTTGTCGATTTCTACCATCTTTTTGACCTATGACTGATAGTGTGCTCTCTCATCACCAGGGTTGGGCGGAAAAAGGTTGACGGAAAAAATTCGGAAACGGAAAATTTCCGTCTCAAAAAGTCGGAAAAAATTCGGAAAATACTGAAAAATCGGAAAAAGTTCGCTTTTTTGTTGTCGGAATCTAACTTTTAGTATTGTTTTATCAAAAGCAGCTGAGAAAACTTGAACAATATATACAATAAGTAACTAGGACATTTTTAGCACAGAAACTAACACTGTACGCGAAATCTGTATACAAATCATTTATTAACTATGTGAACACAGTACAGTTTCTCTCCCCAAGTATTCGACTAAAAACTGGAGAATGCAAATAGTATTGAGGTAATAATAGTACTGACTTTGAAAAAGTATCGTTTTTAGTGTTTTTTTCTCTCTTGTTTCCGTTACTTTATATCCTTGGAATATCTAGTGTAAAAATCGGAAAATTTTCCGAGTGTTGACGGAAAATTTTTCCGACGTAAAATTTTCCGTCAGAGGGTCGGAAAATTCGGAAACGGAAAATCATTTTCCGCCCAACCCTGCTCATCACGTGAACTTCACCTTATGGGTGCCTTTTTGAATGAGAATTTTTTTAAAAAAAACGAGAAAACTATGACAATAATATTACTGAAATATTATTTTATTTTTTTTTTTTAATTCCAGCGACCGGGCATGATCGGGCTGGCGAAAGGCGTTGCCAAGAATCCGCATATGAAGCGGTTGAGCGTCGCAGATAATGTCGGCGGATGGGAGGGAGCGCTGGAATTTGCCAAGGTACGGGTTACTGTACCGTAGAGAGATGTAGTTTCAGTAAATCGAGAGTTGCGCGATACAATGCGTGATTAAATATTACAAACTCACAAACAGTCGTCCAAAATAATAAAGCGTTTCGCTCCTACACATCAGATATGGCTGCGCGACAGAGAGCATGACAAAGCGAGAGACACGCCGACGTATAGAAAGAGAGTACATGTACTAAATGTACTCTCTTTCTAATAGAGTTTGAAATCCAGGTAAATGATTGGATTGGAACTCTTTATTTCTCACACTCTCTACACTGGTCGATTGGTGAGAGAGTAGGCGAAATAAAGAGAGCTAATCCAATTATTTACCCGAATTTTAAACTCTAACACGTGCCCATCATTTCACGGACGTTCTGTTTTTTTCAAAATTGTAATACAATAGATTGATTTGCAGGCACTTTCGAATCTGCGCGAGTTGGAGTCTGCTGATTTCTCCGATTGTCTCAGCAAGAACAAGGGCTGCAAGGCCATAGTGCAAGTCGCAGTGAGACTCCCCATGCTGCAGGTTAGCATGGCATTTAAAAATGCAAATAAATAATAAATAAATATACAATAAAATAAAAATTTAATGAAAGCATGCAATACCCCCCCCCCTTTTTTCGTAAATACGTTGAATCAGTGTTCTTGATGGATCGTATTTCGTGCAGGAAATACAATTATCTCCTAAAACTGTGAAATTGTGCTTGTGATGATTGTTCATCAAGATCAAATACCTTTTCCACACTGTATTCGTTAATTCCGACAGGTTGAATGTTTTGCTTGGTTTCCACATTTTACGGAGGCAATCCAATATATGTGAGAGTAATGTTGGCAGGTGCTGAACCTCTCGGGCTCTGAATTGACTTCGCCCGTGGCGGAAAATCTCGTGAAGGCATGGAGTCAAGGACGGAGAGATAAGGTGAGCAAACGTTGGGATGCTGATTATAATACGGTAATTCTAAAGTCTTGGATTCATGAGAGATAAAATATGCACAAACCATTAAAAAATGAGAGAGTGGAGATACTGTATCGTAGGAAAAGTGGCTATATATATGATATTCTATATATATATATATATATATATATATATATATATATATATATTCGGGTGTCACAAAATCTCAACTAGGAGATTTTTCGTTATAACTTGAAGAGGTGGAAACGGTCAGTGATCGAGGTTGTCACCGTTTATACTAGCGACCTCCTCCTATCGATCGCGCACAACCATGAACCTCTTACTTTTGAAAGACTGGTTCTGGAGTTAAAACAAAGTTGACAGTTAGCGTTGAGATAGGTCCGATTAGATAACTCTTTTCTGGAGCAGATGGCCGCAATGGTTTCGAAACAGTGATAGTTGATGGCAATGGTATCGAGAGTATACAGTGGTATCACAAATAGTAAAAATGCATAGTACAAAAAAAGAATAGTAAAAATGCAAGGGAAAGGCGGAGTGGTAAGTACCCAAGCTGAGCTGGAAAAGGTATTCAGAGACTACTACAATAAATTATATCGAGGCGATAGTGGTAGGAATTACAGAGTGAAAGAGTCGGAGGATGAATTCATCCCCATCGGTAGAGACGAAATTGAGAGCGTGTTGAGTGGTTTCACATCGGGCAAATCACCCGGGGAAGATAAGGTAACGGGAGAAATGCTTAAACTGGGGTCCAATATTGTATCACCGTATCTAGCTTCCATCTTCAATAGAATTCTCATAGAGGGTACCAAGCGGATTCGGCGACAGTCGAACAATATTACTCCATAAAGGCGGGTATAAAACAACTCCCAAAAACTACCGTCCCATATCTCCTCCCGGTTATTCAAAAGACCCTCACTGCCGTTATCAACAATAGAATTGGTCGCTCACTCGATGATCAAAGATCGCGAGAGCAACAGGGATTCCGCGCCGGGAACTCCACTGTAGATGGTAAATTTATTCTCAATACTCTCATCTCAAATTGCAGGGAATACAGGCGCCCTCTCTATCTCCTTTTCCTAAACGTTAGCAAGGCTTTTGACTCTGTCCTGTGTAGTTCCGTTTTATCTGCTCTGGAACATGACGGTGTGCATTCAACGTATACCCGATTCTTGCAGACACTCACAGTTCAGAGTAAAAGTTCCATAGTTGTCAATGGGAAAGCGGTGGAGGTTAACATCGGAAGGGGGGTGCGCCAAGGTGATGGATTAAGCCCGCGTCTTTTCGTCTCGGTGCTTGATACGGTATTCCGCAGGGTAAAATGGGGCCGAAAGGGAGTATGTATAGACGGCGAATATCTCTCCCACATTCTCTATGCAGATGATTGTGTAATAATCTCCCATGACTCACGCCAAGTCCAAACTATGGTAAAGGAACTAGAACGGGAACTACTGAAGGTGGGATTGCAATTAAATGGCTCAAAAACTGTCGCTTTAACGACAAATCCAATGGGCATACCGGTCGTAGTGGGAGGTGAGGTAGTGCAAACGGTAGACAAGGTGGTATATCTGGGGCAAGAAGTCACTCTCGGTCCCAATAGGTTTGTGGGAGAAGTTCACAGGCGGGTTAGAAGCGCGAATTGGGCATTTTACAAATACTCCGAATTCTTTCGGAAACGTGGGTCCCCCATGTCACTCAAAAAGCGCCTTTTCGACGGTGTAGTTCTACCCGCACTCTTGTATGGTTCCGAGACTTGGTACCTCTGTAAACAAGAAAAACAAATTCGTTCCGTCGCTCAGCGCAAACTAGAACGCAAAATGATTGGAATTACCGTATTTGATCACGTCACAAATGAGCGGATAAATAATAATATTTATCACAATTACACCTTCAATTATTAAATGTGAGAGAGCAAATATATAACGGGGTATTTGACAGTGTTGTGACCTAAGAGAGCTAAACTAGTAGCTCAATGCAAACAGTAATATTACAAGACTATTACGTTTTTCTAAAAATTAAAATATCCGTGACATCACTAAATTGAAGGATGTAGTTAGAGAGGCGGAAAGACGGAAATGGATAGAAAGGGTAGAAAGAATCTCGAATCAAAGCCATGATCGGTGGAATCGGAAGATGCTCGATTGGACCCCAAGAGGGAAGAGGAAGCGAGGCCGACCGGCAAAGAGATGGAGAGATGATTTCGTCAACGCTGCTGGACCACAATTCGTGCAACTCGCAAAAAACGATCGCAAGCAATGGAGATCTCTCATGGCAACCCAGCTTTAACACCCAAAACCAGCTGATAAAGTTGTTCAAATGTAAATGTAAAACAGTGGTATAGTTAGTCACTCCTGCTTTAGATTGCCCTACTTTTTCTGAGTCAATTTCCAAAAATGAGGTCTTTGCCGGTCGATCATAATTTCAATTTCTTCCTATCTTATGAGACCAAGACGGACTCTGACGACGATCTCGTGCATTTGGTTACATAGGAGGTCGTCGGTGATGTTGGTGCTATGGAGAAGGAGCTCCGCGTAGATGGGGCCCGGAACAGAGGAGGATAAACTCATCAATTCATGATTTTTCTGAACTTTTTTCTTTGAGACGGGCTATGACTTCTCTCCTGCATGCAATCGGTCCAGTTTCATGTTAGTGTTGTCGTACATGATCCACTTCATATCCATATCGAATACCTTTCTGGCCCATCTTTAGTTGGCCCGACAGTCCAAAAATTCCTGTCATATAATAACACGTTTATCTTCCGTTTTAGCAAAAATGTCGCGATTTACGGCGTTTTGTAGCTTCGGGCACTTCCAGTTCTGTTAGGCTATTTTATGCAGGGTGGATATGGGAGTATGGGTGACTGCCTCCACAAGAATGGCATTGGTTTTGAGATTGCTTGCCTACGCGATGAGAACGGAGAGTCGGTTTCGGAGAGGTGAGGGACAAAGTTTGATCTGTTTTCGCGGCTGTGGCCTCCGAAAGCGTACACCAAATGCAAACACTAACAGAGTCGTATATTAGAGGCCGCCTCTAGTTTCGATTGCGCTAGTTATTCATTGGTTTCCATGTGTTTCCTACCATTCAGAAATTAATAGAGCAAAATCGATCAAAAGTAGGTTGAATCAAACCTGGTTGATGTGTACTTCGTTAGAATTGATGTAAAAACTGGCACAGCGAAGCAGTTGACTAGCACTGAGGCGTGTTTGATTACTGAGTGGACAATGTACCAAAGCCATTATATGATCATGCTTATAGATCGATAACATGTTCTATGAGAGGAATCGCGAGAAAATCGAGCATATCCGGGATAGCGGGGACGTAGAAATTTTATGATTTTTAATTTGGCTGGAAATATGGCCTAAGGTATTTCAAACCTTCCTCTATCGAATGACGTTTTCAGAATTTCGATAAAAAATTTCGCAATCGCGTGAAACACAAACAAACCTGGTGACTCAGCGAAAAATTTAGAGAGTGGCATGTTTGAAAAATCATAACATGCTTCAAAATGTAGATAGCGACTCGTTCTTTTTTGAGTTAGACAGGGAATCACCCTGACTACAAACTACAATTATTGAACTCATTCCTGGCTGATGCACCGGTGCGGAGCTGTCACTTTTGTAAAAATTTGATTAATTTTCTTAAAACTAAAAAAGCAATGGGTTTTGTTGCTTTTTATTATAGTCACTGTGTGTACTATTTAAAACCAAGAAATGGGTCAAATCCGTACAGAACTTTTAAAGACGCCCACCATTATGTGGGACCGGCCAATGACATCTCATGGCCAAATTGTTGGAATCATTCAAGTTAGTAATGAAAATAATCGTGAATGAGCTAAAAACAATATTCCTATTAGTTTTGAGACGATTCTTTTTCGGTATTTTTTAAGAAAAAAATTTCAAAAAATTTTGACTAAAATTTTTTTTCATCAAAAATGCGGTTCAATTAAGCGCTAGTGTGTCAAATCTATATCCATATAATAAGTTTTGATAGTTCCACATTGATTTACTCGTATTTCAATGTTTGTTGAGCTTTAAATGGGTTATTTCTGTCTGCATATTCAGTAATCGAGATCGACATTTCAAATTGGCCCTATTCTGACGCTAATTGGTAAGGTGTTTCCTCATAATGCCTCAAACATTTTCCTTTTTGAAAGTGAATGGCTATCTAGTCGTACAAAATAACTACGGCGCTTAGAAAACCGTTCATGCGCAAAATCCCGCACGCTCTGCTTCTCTACCACTCTCTCACTTCCGGGCAGTCTCTAGCCAGGTTCGGCGCCCGAGCCGGGCATAAATCGTTTGCCAGAGCTCGGTGTAAATGAAACGAAGTAAATTGTGCAGAAAAATAAGCGTTCGGACTTTGAGAAGTACCGGCAAAAGATTTATGCCCGGCTCGGGCGCCGCACCAGGCGAGAGAGTGCGCGGAAGTGAGAGAGTGGTAGAGAAACAGAGCGTGCTGGATTTTGCGCATGAACGGTTTTCTAAGCGCCGTAGTTATTTTGTACGACTAGATTTTTTTCTTAAAAAATACCGAAAAAGAATCGTCTCAAAACTAATAGGAATATTGTTTTTAGCTCATTTACGATTATTTTCATCACTAACTTGAATGATTCCAACAATTTGGCCATGAGATGTCATTGGCCTGTCCCACATAATGGTGGGCGTCTTTAAAAGTTCTGTACGGATTAGGCCCATTTCTTGGTTTTAAATAGTACACACAGTGACTATAATAAAAAGCAACAAAACCCATTGCTTTTTTAGTTTTAAGAAAATTAATCAAATTTTTACAAAAGTGACCGCTCCGCACCGGCGCATCAGCCAGGAATGAGTTCAATAGTTGTAGTTTGTAGTCAGGGTGATTCCCTATCTAACTCAAAAAAGAACGAGTCGCTATCTACATTTTGAAGCATGTTATGATTTTTCAAACATGCCACTCTCTAAATTTTTTCGCTGAGTCACCAGGTTTGTTTGTGTTTCACGCGATTGCGAAATTTGTTATCGAAATTCTAACAACGCCATTCGATAGAGGGATGTTCGAAATACCTTAGGCCATATTTTCAGCTAAATTGAAAATCATAAATTTCTACGTCCCAGCCATGCTCGAGTTTCTCGTGATTCCTCTCCTATACAACCATGAAAATAGGCTTTGTGACAGAACTTTAGGGACACCCTGATATATATTGTGAAAAAAATCGTCTTTTACAGGCGATTCTCAATATCTCGACGAACAATCTATCGGACGATTTCGACAGACTTCGATCGCTGGCTGCAAGCTTGGGTAGAAAGGTCGATTTGGGGGAGAGCGAGTGAGTTGATTTTGTTTTTATTGCACGATACGTCCGAAAAAAATTTTTTAAAAATATTTAGTTGGCATAGATGAGCGATCTCAATTAGTAATTCCTCCACTTATAGGAAATGATTGTGTCTGTCTGTCTGTCTGTCTGTGTTTTTTTTGTTTTTTTTTGTTGCAGCGTGACAGACATTTTTTCATTTTCGCCATAAATCGCTTCAAATTCGCTCTATCTTCTCAGAACCTTTTGCATATGATAACTGGCCAGAAAACCTTTTAAAATTTAAAAAGAAAAATGCGCTAATTTCATGGCCAAGTCGGTAGCGCGCCAGACTTTAAATCCGAGACCCCCAGGTTCGACCCCCGCCGCGGGCAAATATTTTGCCGCATTTTTCGCAAGTGCCAGAAGTGGTCCTAACATGTTTTTGAACAACGTGAAACACGTTTCCACCTGTTTTGCCGAGTTTTAACGTGAAAACCCGAAAATTTCGAAAAGTGTCCAATTGATGCGCAGAGCGTAGGGGATCACAGGAAAAGTGTTTTGCGATGTCAGCAACGTGTCTGAACGTGTTCTAACATGTTTTAACGTGAAAAATCGAAAATTTCAAAAAGTTTCCAAATGAACCGGGGAGCGTGGGGAATCGCGGAAAAAAGTGTTTTGCGATGTCAGAAACGTGTTCGAAGACGCCAGGCAAATCAACATACGGTATCCTGCGTTTCCGTTGAGAAAGGCTCGTGAGGCTGAGCGATCGAAAAAAAAATTTTTTTTTTTCGATCGCTCTCAGCCTCACGAACCTTTTGCAACGGATTAAGCCAGTACTCTTTCTAGCGATTCACATTTCCCAACATCCTAAGCTCTCCCTGGACCGTACTTAGAACCGGCTACCGAGCTCCCCCTGCACCATACCTGAAACAAGCTACCGAGGTCCCCCTGGACCGTACCTGAAGCAAGCTACCGAGGTCCCCCTGGACCGTACCTGAAGCAAGCTACCGAGGTCCCCCTGGACCGAACCTGCAGAACTATGCATAGAGCGTAGTGTGCGCATAGAGCGTAGTGCATTTAACCTCAACACATCCCTGCTAGTAATATAAATAATGAATTTTTGGGCACTTCTTTACTTTATTGTTAGGGGGAAAGTCCCGCCTCTTTCCCTTCTCGATGGAGAGGTCAGAAGATCAAGAGGGGAAAGGAGGCGTGATAGTGGAGGGAAAGGGGCGGGGCCGGGGCTTGCCCCCTAAAGTAACAAAGTATAATTGTGTGTATATTGTAATTAGCAGCGACGACTGCGGTTCGCTGTCGGGATCAGAATGTGAGGACGGAGATGAGGAAGGAGATGATGATGACGTCATGGAGGAGAATGAGCCGGCTATGGAGGCGGATGAGGTATGGTAGAGATAGAGACCAAAAACTTCGTTCCACGGAACCAAGCCAGGCAGTATTTTGACTTTTTTGAGATGAATTTTCACCAAAACAATCAGACACCACTATGACTGAAACGTAGAATTGTAAATATGCAGTAACAGTTACTAGTCGTTTCCTGATTTCGAAATGGCTTTCAAAATTTGAAATTCAAATTGATCAAACTCGATTTTGATTTAAATTTTATTCAATTTAAGAACATGGTGAATTTCTTTGGGCGTTTTTTTCAAAATATTTTTGTCGTTTCCCAGGTTGATACTTCTGACGGCGAAAAGTACAGCGATGAGAGTGAGGATGAGGATGGATACGAGGAGAGCGACGAGGAGTATGAAGGTGAGAGATCATTTTATGCAAAAAAACAACGAATCCAACCCGCATTTTAAGAATTTTTGGTGAGAAAAATGGCAAAGAAACCCGCATTTTCGTTTTTTCAAGTCAATAATTTGAGGAGTAAGTCATTGCAGGGGAGCACTATGCAATCGAGTGAAACCGGGATCGGAGCATTGTGCAAAAAATATTATTTGCTGCCCTGTAGTCACAGATTAAATAATTCCGTCAACCAATCATGTGTGATCAAAACAGTGTTAGCAAATCCATCCGGAAAATATTTAAAGTTATTCCCAAAAAAAAATCTTCAGGCTTAATCTATATGAGAAGGGGATTGATGGCTCGTATGGCAAAGTCGGAAAAAAAAATTTCAATTAGTCATTTTAATTCGAAATTTGAGATGAGGAGGAAGAGGAGGAGGATGATAAGAACATGAGAATGAGTGGAGACGCCAAGGAGAACAGCGTGCCCGGTACGATAACTGATTATTGATTGATTAATTAATAGGATCAGACCACCCCAACAGATCTGCCAAGCCTGGTCCAAGTTGGAACTGGTGTTAAAACCAGGAGTAAAGGGCGGTGGTCGCCGGCTGGCAACTGAGTGACTGATTATGCCGTATATGAGGCCGTTTGCGAGAGAATAAAACAATGCACAACAGAGATCGGACAGGTGAAAATACGAATTCTAAGTTGAAGACGGTTTCCTACACATTTGAGGGTGCAGATTACGATGGCGAGTATATCATATTATGCAAATCGATCTCCGACCTGTTATTCAAATTACAAAATTCAGCTGATTTCACGTGTTTTTGTGATTCGAAAAGAAAGAGCCATCAAATCATGTCGTGCAAATACTCAACTAGGGTGAAATTGCATGAGGAATCTAGTGGGAGTTTCAGAAATGCAGATTTTCGTGTTTTTCATATAGCACCATTCTATTTCCCCACGTGAAACTCAAAAGGGAGGTCTGGGATTTACACAGTAAGTGGAGAACACACACACCGTGCCGCCCCTTAAATTTGTACGCTGTTGACCTCCGGCAAATCGAGTTATGAATTTTTAAATCAGCGGATCTGTGTGGAAAAGCATCGATCTGACGAGAGAAAGGGCAATTAGCATGCGATCTCCCTCTCATTTCGCACTCTCGACGCCGCGCGAGCAGGCAAATGAGAAATGAGAGGGAGATTGGATGTAAATTGACGACTGCTCACGTCAGATCGGTGCTTTTCCACCCAGATCCTCGGATTTAAAAATTCATAACTCGATTTGCCGGAGGTGAACAGCGTACAAATTTAAGAGGCGTTACGGTGTGTGTGTTCTACACATACTTTGTAATTCCCAGACCTCCCTTTTGAGTTTAACATGGGGAAATAGACAGATGCTACGTGAAAACCACGGAAATTTGTATATCTGAAACTCCCACTAGATTCCTCATGCAATTTCACCCTAGTTGAGTATTTGTACGACATGGTTTGATGGCTCTTTCTTTTGGAATCACAAAAACACGTGAAATCAGGGGGCTGTATAATCTGTCAGAACGTGGCCAAGTTTTCGGCGATCTTTTTTCGTCTGTTTTTGACTTAATCTTAATTTCTTTACAATGGGTAGATTAAGCAAGATGAAAAAGTAACAATGCCAAAGAAATGAACATAAAATATAATATTAGAGACTAACAAAACCGTGTTAAAGATGGACGAAAACGGAACTTCGCCAAGTTTTGTTTTGAGCGAGCTAGACAGTGACGAGAGAGCACGTAAACAAGAGAGAGCGCAGAGTTTCGCAATAAACGTAAACAACACATGCATACTTTTCCCTCTCCTCGATCTCCGTGCTCTCTCGTCACTGTCTAGCTCGCCCAAAACAAAACTTGGCGAAGTTCCGTTTTCGTCCATCTTTAACACGGATTTGCTAATTGCTATCATTATATTTTATGTTCATTTCTTTGGCATTGTTACTTTTTTATCTTGCTTAATCTACCCATTGCAAAGAAATTAAGATTAAGTCAAAAACTGACGAAAAAAGATCGCCGAAAACTTGCCATCGTAATCAGCACCCTGGAGAGTATCTAAAACAATGTTCTCCTTCGACTTCGAATTTTCTACTGTCCGAGCTTTGCTCGATTCTCTCGCAAACGGCCTCATATGCCTAGGTTGCGTGCACACTGAAAAGCGCAATTTTCTGCGCATGAAAACATGATGAAGACGGAACTATCTCTTCCTTTACCTTTTACTTGATAGGATACGGTATTAATTGCTTGATAGATGTGGCAGAAGGATGTTGATTTAGTGATAGCCCAAGTGGAGTAAGTGAAATCATATTGCCTAGTAATGACGCAATCTATCGCAGCTTTCTCCACTCCGCTCAACTCTGCCGTGACGATTTCGTCCTTCTGCGATGCTCCTTCGAGTAAGGGAGTGAGAGCTTTGGCTGCTATCGGAGAGGAGACATTCAAGAAGATGATCGAGGTATGCAGTTATATAGATTGCTGGTAGGTCAAACGCGGGAGAGCAGTAACCAAATCTGGTGGTTTTGAGCAAAAAGTGGTAGGATCTGATCGAAAATCGTAATGGCTTGAACCGAAAACGGGAGGGTTTTTGGCGAAAAGCGGTAGTGTCCAGTTGCTGGCTACACCATAGCCCATGTATATATCACGCCTCTCACCTAAGGGTCGGACTGGGTTTAGCACGGGATCAAATATTGAAGTATGGGTTTTCTATGTTTTCGGATAGGTATGGGTCCAACTAAGATCCCTGAGAGTTATGACCACCTGAATTTCATTCTCCGCTCAGTAGCTGCATACATTAGATGGAGCTTGCAATCTTTGAGGCACTTTTTCGATATTTAAACGATGTTTCTGTGAAAACTTTTGGCTTGGAGCTAACTTTATTTTTCATTGTTCTTTCTACCTGTGTAGTTTATTTTTTAGAAAATATAACCTAATTTGCATAAAAACGACGTTACATGAATTACAGCATAACCATAAGGAAAGCAGAAGAAATATCACAGTCTCACGAAAAGGCATAGCGCAATGCAAGAACAAAACGGCCTTGAAACTCCGCCCACTGGGACAGAAGGAGCGGTGTGTGTACTCCCGAACGGATTGTTGGCGTACTGTAATGGCTCGAAGCGCACTGGCAGCTCGGCCCGGCGCATGAGATTTCGCACGATAGGGTAGCGCAAAGTAGGAGACTGTGTTGTCAGCCCGCATGGCTCAGCAGGTAAGTAAGTAGTGTGTCAAGGAGGGGTCTTGGGTTCGACCCCCACCCCATGCAAAAATTCTTGCCGCATTTTTCGGAGGCTCATTTCTTTTCGTCGACTAATTCCCCCTTGCCCCCACTACACCACGAATCACACCTCGCGTGCAGCTTTCGAAATGCATTGGCCATGAGACTGTGATATAGTCACAGGAGTCAGTGCAAGGTAAGTAGGATCAAAATGATATACTTATGCTCCCCCAACTCGGGAGCTGGGTATGTTTTTCATATGATATACTTCTTTTAGCACTCATTTTCAACATTATACACCTCACAGACAATGGGAATCACCGCACCTTTCGACCGTTCAGTGAGAAATGGGCCGCTCTCCCCATCATTTTGCGCCACTCTAGAAATGATTCCCATTGTCTGTGAAGTTCCTAATGTTCAAAATGGGTGCTAATAGAAGTTTTTTATATGAAAAAACATACCCAGCTCCCGAGTTGGAGGAGCATAAATATATCATTTTGATCCTATTTACCTTGCACTGACTCCTGTGACTATATTTCTTCTGCATTCCTTATGGTTTTGCTGTAATTTATGTAACATCTTTTTATGCAAATTAGGTTATATTTTCTAAAAATAAACTGCACAGATAGAAAGAACAATGAAAAATAATGTTAGCTTCAAGCCAAAAGTTTTCACAGAAACATCGTTTAAATATCGAAAAAGTGCCTGATGAAGATTGCAAGCTCCATCTAATGCATGCAGCTACGGAACGGAGAATAAAATTCAGGACGTAATAACTCTCAGGGATTTTAATTGGACCCATTGCTATCCGAAAATAACAAAAACACCAACACTAAAATCTTTATCAATGCGCAAAACTGCCACTTTGAGCCGACCCTTAGGTGAGAGGCGTGATATCACGCGACTCACGAGAGGCTCGGCCTAAGTTCGGCACAGACCCAAATTTCGACATGCTTTTTTGCAGTTTTGGATTGCACTGGGTCTGACTACGATCCCTGATAACTATTACCGCATAAAAGTCATTATTCGTCGAGAGGCTGCTACTGTTAGGTGCAGCCCTCGAACTTTGAGGCTGTTTTTCGATGCTTCAACGCAATCTCTATGAAAACAGTTCGCTTGGAGCTTTCAAAGCTCTTTCGATCTATTCGATCCGTTTTCTGATAAATACCTGAATTTTCATGATATTCATCTTTCTTGATTTTCGAAAAATCCGTTCGAAAACCCATTGGCTTCTCTTGCATAAAGATCTGCAAGGTGATTAGGAATTGAATGATATGCTGGAGCTCGCATAACTCGGTGGGACCAGTGAGTTTCTTCCAAAAAAACGTTTCATTTCCTCATTTCAACATAATTCTCGGAATAAAAATGAGAGAAATGAATGAGAACAATGGGAGAGGCCGAGTCATTCCTCTCGAAACCTTGAAATGA
Organism: Pristionchus fissidentatus; assembly: GCA_036245785.1. Classification (NCBI taxonomy): domain Eukaryota; kingdom Metazoa; phylum Nematoda; class Chromadorea; order Rhabditida; family Neodiplogasteridae; genus Pristionchus; species Pristionchus fissidentatus. Next base: position 231,894 of record BTSY01000003.1, on the reverse strand, counting down.
CCGGTATCAAATGCGCAGAATGAAGTTGAGTCGAGGAAATGAAACGTTTTTTCGACGAAAATCATCCGAGCCACCGAGTTATGTGAGCTCCAGTATGTCATTCGAATCCTTATCACATAGCGGAGCTTTCTAGAAAGGGAAATCAATGGGTTTTCGAACGGATTTTTGCATAATCGACAAAGTTAAATATCATGCAAATACAGATGTGTATCAGAAAATGAATCACATAGGTCGAAAGATAGTTGAAAATGGACCTTAGCTCCAAGAGAAAAGTATTCATAGAAATTGCGTTGAAGCATCGAAAAAGCCTCAAAGTTCGAGGGCTGCACCTAATAGTAGTAGCATCTCGGCGAATAATGACTTTTGTGCCCTACTAGTTCTCAGGGATCGTAGTCAGACCCAGTGCAATCCAAAACTGCAAAAAAACGCATGTCGAAATTTGGGTCTGTGCCGGATTGTGATCATTCTGAGTCGAACCTCTCGTGAGAGGCATGATATGCAGTTGATAGTTTGCGATGAGAACTAACGATGAGAACAGAGTTTTTTTGCGGAAGAGGGGTTCGGAAGAGATCTTTATCGCAACTTTAACTTTGCGAATACATATTTGTCGGTAGCTCGAAACCGACAAGGGAAATACACGTAGACAATCGAAGCTATTGGATCAAGCAAAATGCCGAAATCATAGGTCGAAAGGATGCGTTGCTGCAAGTCGAAAATGCGGATTGGTTTTTCAAAAATGCGCATGAAAAACCGAAAATGCGGGTTGGGTTTTCATTTTTTTAATCTAAAAATCTGAAAATGCGGGTTGGCTTCGTCATTTTTAACGTACCTTTCGACCTATGGCCGAAATGTTATTTCCTGTTCTTACCGAAGGTGAGAGAACACACAAAAGTGAGAGGGTTGAGTACGCGTCTTTTTAGTATACAAGTACGTGTTTTGAGACTTTTTGGAATGATCGTATCATTTTATAAATGACACTACAATTGACCAAGGAAGTCAAGCATGATCCATTCCCTTAACCCAGCGTTTGCCTCAAGTTCGAAGATCCCGAACACTTCTGTCCCCGAATGATGCCTCCTGCATGCCCTTTCCTTGATGTCAGGATAATTATGTCTATGTTGCAGCCCTTCTCTTCATCTCGTGACCAGACTGAATCTGCTCGTCTCTTCCTCTCAATCTCAATGGTCGTCAGTGCGGATTCGAGTGTGGAGAAGGAGGCCCTGCAAGTACTTGGTCGGCATTTTTATACAATTTTTAATTATTCAAACACTTGATGCCCCGAAGTTTATCTCATGCTCCCCTCATGCCATGCTACCTGCTACTTTTGAAGTTCAGCCGACTTACTTGTTTTCCTAGAAAATGTACTCACGATTCTTTTAAAGAAAGAAAAACACTATAAGAGAGGAATCGCGAGGAAAAAGAGCATATCCGGGATTGCGGGGACGTAGAAATTTTATGATTTTCAAATTAGCTGAAAATATCGCCTAAGGTATTTCGAACCTTCCTCTATCGAATGGCGTTTTCAGAATTTCGATAAAAAATTTCGAAATAGCGTGAAACACAAACAAACCTGGTGACTCAGCGAAAAAAATTTAGAGAGTGGCATGTTTGAAAAATCATAACATGCTTCAAAATGATGATAGCGACTCGTTCTTTTTTAGGTAAGATAGGGAATCACCCCGACTACAAACTAAAACTATTGAACTCATCTCTTTTCTTAAAGCTAAAAACGGAATGGGTTTTGTTGCTTTTAATTATAGTCACTGTGTGTACTATTTAAAACCAAGAAATGGGCCAAATCCGTACAGAACTTTTAAGCGTTTCTCAAAGTCTGAATGGTTATTTTTCTGCATAATTTACTTTGTTTCATTTACACCGAGCTCTGGCAAAAGATTTATGCCCGGCTCGGGTGCAGAACCAGGCGAGAGAGTGCGTGGAAGTGAGAGAGTGGTAGAGAAGCAGAGCGTGCGGGATTTTGCGCATGAACGGTTTTCTAAGCGTCGTAGTTTTTTTTGTTTCTTAAAAAATCTCGAAAAAAGAATCGTCTCAAAACTAATAGGAATATTGTTTTTAGCTCATTTGCGATTATTTTCATCTCTAACTTGAATGATTCAAGCAATTTGACCATGAGATGTCATTGGCCTGTCACACGAAATCGCGGGCGTCTTTAAAAGTTCTGTACGGATTTGGCCCATTTCTTGGTTTTAAATAGTACGCACAGTGATTATAATTAAAAGCAACAAAACCCATTGCGTTTTTAGTTTTAAGAAAAATAATAATTTTTTTACAAAAGCAACCGCTCCGCACCGGTGCATCAGCCAGGAATGAGTTCAATAGTTGTGGTTTGTAATCGGGGTGATTCCCTATCTTACCTTAAAAAGAACGAGTCGATATTATCATTTTGAAACGTGTTATGGTTTTTCAAACGTGCCACTTTCTAAATTTTTTCGCTGAGTCGCCAGGTTTGTTTGTGTTTCACGCGATTGCGAAATTTTTTATCGAAATTCTGAAAACGTCATTCGATAGAGGAAGGTTCGAAATACCTTAGGCCATATTTTCAGCCAATTTCATAAAATTCAACGTCCCAGACATGCTCGAGTTTCTCGCGATTCCTCTCATAAAACTCTAGAATCGGTGGTGGTCGGTCCCGTAGTACTTCGTGGTCGGACGTGTGGACAGATGGCCGACCACGTATCATTTCATGGTCGGTCACGTAGCCAACGATCGAAGCAATGGTCGGATCAGTGGACAGTAGGCCGGACTAGTAGCCAGTGTAGTCGGTCCAGTGGACAATGTGGTCGGTCCCGTAGCATTTCGTGGCCGGCCCCGTAGCACTTCGTGGTTGGTCTCGTAGCATCTAGCGGCCGGCCGATAGAGGGATCGACCACCGGCGATTCTAGAGAAGGGGGTAAACAAAGTATTTTTCGATTTAATGCTTTTGCAGATTCGCTGGTGGTAGACGTTTCGTCACACGCTCGTAAGCCGATTCCGACCATTGTCCAGTTGATGAATCACGTCGTTGCCCACGTCGATCAGAAGATTCAGGTACGCGGAATTATAAATGCCCCAAAACTCGTCCAAAATAATAAAACGTTCCGCTCCTAAACAGCAAATATGGCTGCTCGAGAGCTCGACAAAGCTAGATGCGCGCCGAGGTTTAGAGGGAAAGCACACCACCAGTAGTCCATGACTTGAACGTTTCATTTTTAAACATGAGCAGTGTCCAATATTTTCTGAGACAGCCGAATTTTTCAATGAAGGGGGCAAGAGGGGACGGTAGGAAAATGCTTATTTTTATCATCTGAGACAGGATCGAGCAGGGCGGTAGACCATACATCAACTTGGGTACAAACACTTGCCAATTAGTGGATTTGTGCTAAAAATTTATCTTCATCCCATGACTCTGATTCAGCACTCTTACTAACCAAGTATTCCCTCTTTTTAGTGAATGCTCGTAAATATGGCTATCGTTATTATACATTCACAAACACTCGTCCAAAATAATAAAACGTTCCGCTCCTAAACAACGCTGCGAAAGAGCGTGCCAAAACAAGAGACTCGTCGAGGTATAGAAAGAGTACATCACCAGTAGTCGATGTCATGAACATACATTTTCGCCCGGCCCAGATCTCTCATTTTCACACACTCTCTTGCCTAGCATAAACACGTCAGATATTTCATAAACACGTCAGATTTCTATCGGAAGTTCGATAAAACAGGTCAGATAGGGGACAATTCTTATTAAACTCGACATTCTGCGTATTCCTAGATGGGTCTCGAGTCTCTAAACTGCCTGGTTCAAAAAAGGGTAAACCCAGAATCTGGCTTATCATTTTAAAATTACAATATTTGCAGCGCGAGGTGAACCTCGTCGAGCCCTCTGCTCTGTCGCGCGTTGCAATCGATCGCCTTCTGCAGCAGCTGCAGCAGAGGGGACGACTGGCTGAGGCTAAGGCCATGATGGCACACTACTTGTGAGTTAATACTTAATACTGTATTCTTCATCGCTCTTGACGTGATTGTGGACTGTTCGGCTCAGGATCGTGAAGTTGTTTGTTCATGGGGTATTTGTGAATGGAGTTTATTGTGAATGTTCACTGCGCACACAACTTGATTATCTGTGAACATCGAAGGATTACGGAATACTGATTTTCTTATGAGAAACAATATTTGACATAATTTATATATTTTTTCTCTATTATGAAGCCTTGCACGAAATCATAGAGCATGCGAGATGTGTTCCATAGTTTAATTGAAATGATATTAATGGTACATCTGAGGCCGTATGCATGGAAATCTAAGATTTGTTTTCCTGGAAAACGTTTTCCAGGAAAATTGATATTTTCCGAGAAAACGGTTATACCTATGCATAGCGAGAGGGAAATGTTTTTTTCCAGTAAAACTATGTCGGTTTTCCGCGAAAACCACAAACACTTATTTCAAATATTTTCGTAATTGTGTGATCACGAAAATGTTAATGCATTGATTTTCTTTATTTTTTCCACATCTTTTGTGATTTTTGTTGTATTTGCTGCGTTTAAATTTACTCTTCTATCAAGACGTCCCATACATGTTGGACGCTGTAGGAAAATGGGTGTGTTTGCACGGTACCTCCCAAAATAGCTATAATACGGGATCATGGTTGGTCGAAAAAGGGTGGGAGGCAATGAATAGGGGTCATGGTCAAAATATTGGTTGGGGGTTGAGTTGAGGGTATCTTTCAATTACATTACCTATTCGAGATCTACTTTCTGCAAAAATCCCGAGCCGATTTGTTCAATTTCGGAAATCCATGTTACGAGAGGGTTGCTGTAGCCGGCGAAACCGTACCGGAAGTACCATATGACGCTGTTTGTGTTAGGATCAACAAATGACTGGAACAGTTCAAAAAATCGAAATCGCTCAAAACTTTCTCCTATGGGTAACTTTTGACGCTGATCACGATTCTGTTATCGATTTTAAAATCGGACCCCTCTGGGCGCCGCTATGGCGCTTCGCCCATTTGGCGCCAAAATGTATTTTCGACTATAACTCGCTTCGGAGTGCCCGTGGAGCCGCGAAAGCTCAATATTTGAGTCAGAATTTGACGCTCTTTCGAATGGCGTTGCCAGTTTCTGGATACTCAGAAAACTCTTCCCATGAAAAATATAAATTTTTATAAAACGAAAGTACACTGGGAGACCTATCCTATCTTAAAGCGCGCTTCATTCTGATCATTTTGATATATAAAAATCCCAACATTATCTTATCATGGGCTAGAGCCACGCATTTAACCACATTTTTGCTCAAACGCGTCTACCATACATTTTCGTTGACCGAGAATCTCGGAATCTGACGTGTTGATAAATTTGAAAAATCTGACGTGTAGCAGGTAACGAGGCTGAAGACTTGGGAAATCGACGTTTTCGGGAAGGAGAGGGAAGAGAATTGTGAAGAGAAGAGAGGAAATTATATAAATGTCTCGTGTTTCGATAAAGATATTCATATATAATGACTGGTGTTGTTGTAATACGGAGGAATGATGAGTGAATGACTAGATGAGAACATGGAACGGAAGAACAAAGAACGGTAATAATGAAAAGAAGAGAGAAGAGATTATGTTTGAAAGGGAGAAGTGGCGAGAAGAGAGACGAGGGGCAGAGTACGGTAGTTAGCGTGGAAGAGTTGTTCTGGGTCAGATTTATGATTCCCTGCTATAATTTCGAAATATGTTTATATTTTCAGTAAATAGATATTTTTTGTTATTTTAACAAGCTGGGATCATTGCACTGATCAACATTGAATTTTTAAACACAAACATGACGCATATAACTCATTATTTGATGAGAAATGACGATTTCGAGATTTTTTTAAAAATCTCGGGGAAAAGTGACTTTTTCTCGGAATCGTCATTTATTTCTCTATTTGTAATATTATTGTTTTTCTTATATTAGATAAATTCAAGCACCTTGAGATGCTTCATTTGAAGAAAAATGAGCGCATCACATGTGGTGCAACGACTTGAAATTTCGATTTAACAGTAAAATCACGTCAGATTTTGATGTTTTCTTAAACGAACATTGATAATTCACAACGAATATCGTCACCAGGTGTGAATAATGAAATCTTAAGATATTCTTGGAGCATATGAATGTCCATGTTGAGATATATTGATGTATTCTGGATGTGAGATGTGGTGAGATGTACCGTAAGACATGCAAATGAAGTGAGCGAAAGTCTTTATAAAAAAGAATCGAAATTGTCGAAAGTAGCAAAAGATTGATTGAAAATGAGGTACGAAAGTATGAGATAACGAAAGTTGGACGAAAGAATCGAAACATAAGACGGCGAAAATTTAATAGATTTAACAGTAAAATCACGTCAGATAGCCCACTTTCGCAGTTTTCGCCGTCTTATGTTTCGATTCTTTCGTCCATCAAAATCTGACGTGATTTTACTGTTAAATCGAAATTTCAAGTCGTTGCACCACATGTGATGCGCTCATTTTTCTTCAAATGAAGCATCTCAAGGTGCTTGAATTTATCTAATATAAGAAAAACAATAATATTACAAATAGAGAAATAAATGACGATTCCGAGAAAAAGTCACTTTTCCCCGAGATTTTTAAAAAAATCTCGAAATCGTCATTTCTCATCAAATAATGAGTTATATGCGTCATGTTTGTGTTTAAAAATTCAATGTTGATCAGTGCAATGATCCCAGCTTGTTAAAATAACAAAAAAATATCTATTTACTGAAAATATAAACATATTTCGAAATTATAGCAGGGAATCATAAATCTGACCCAGAACAACTCTTCCACGCTAACTACCGTACTCTGCCCCTCGTCTCTCTTCTCGCCACTTCTCCCTTTCAAACATCATCTCTTCTCTCTTCTTTTCATTATTACCGTTCTTTGTTCTTCCGTTCCATGTTCTCATCTAGTCATTCACTCATCATTCCTCCGTATTACAACAACACCAGTCATTATATATGAATATCTTTATCGAAACACGAGACATTTATATAATTTCCTCTCTTCTCTTCACAATTCTCTTCCCTCTCCTTCCCGAAAACGTCGATTTCCCAAGTCTTCAGCCTCGTTACCTGCAACACGTCAGACTGCTTCAATCTATATGACACGGGTGCCCACTCAACCTGCCATATACAGTAGCGGACAAAAGTTTACGGGCACTTTTTCTTTTCGATATAAGTTTACAACCCCTAGAAGGTTTGACGCGACATGCTGGGGTCTAATACGAAATCCATTGGAGATTACGATGCAACTATTGGGGTATTGCGAAATCTTCCCGTTATTGCGTCGTGATGACGCAATCGATGCATACTTTTTTGAATGGACATTATTCTTTCATGGAATTTTTCCTGCTCGCCTAACTTTCAGGATGTTAAGACATGCCCAAGGTCTACCTATAAAATTTTTTTCAAGTTGCTGCGGTGCCGCTACTTGGCTGCAGAAAAGCTGCAAAATCGAGGTCGGAAAACCATATCTCACCTTTTAGACATCGCACAGACCCAATCAATGCACCAAAATGATCGCCATCATGACTGCCGATGATCCTGAGAATATGGTCGCGGTAGGCAACCATTTGCTTTTAGTGCACGAAGAAATCACTTTTTCGCAATATTGTGGTCTAACGAAGGGGGAGTCTATAGGACGTGCTCTAAAGATCTGGTTTGCGCGTGGATTCGGTTGAGAATCTATGGGAGAACCGATTCCTAGCTGCAATAAGCGTTTCGATTGGATTCCTGTCCGCGGCGATCGATTTCCGGAAGGACACTGGTTTGGCCACGCCCATTTTCCGCCCGTTGACAAGGCTCGCACTTTTAAGTGTACTCTGAGTTAACGAAGAATGCTGGCAGACCCATCAATGGAATCAGGATGGTTTGCTCTATAATCACGAGCACAAATTACATCATCACTATGCAATATTACGTCATCCTTAGGCAATACTCCTATTTTTTGTGTATTCTTTGCGGTAAGTCAACGGAAAATGGTGGAAGCGGTGCAAATAAGATCAATTTGATCCTTCCATCACTGTAAAGCTCAAATTACGTTATTATTATGTGATGTTATATGATTCTAAGAATTATTGCCTAAGAATGATGAAATATTGCATAGTGATGATGCAATTTGTGAATGAGATTATAGAGCAAGCCATGCTGATTCCATTGATGAGTCTGCCAGCATTCTTCGTTAACTCAGAGCCGAGATACACTCAAAAGTGCGAGCCTTGTCAACGGGCGGAAAATGGGCGTGGCCAAACCAGTGTCCTTCCGGAAATCGATCGCCGCGGACAGGAATCCAATCGAAACGCTTATTGCAGCTAGGAATCGGTTCTCCCATAGATTCTCAACCGAATCCACGCGCAAACCAGATCTTTAGAGCACGTCCTATAGACTCCCCCTTCGTTAGACCACAATATTGCGAAAAAGTGATTTCCCACAATATTGCGAAAAAGTGACCTCGATTTTGCAGCTTTTCTGCAGCCAAGTAGCGGCACCGCAGCAACTTGAAAAAAAATTTATAGGTAGACCTTGGGCATGTCTTAACATCCTGAAAGTTAGGCGAGCAGGAAAAACTCCATGAAAGAATAATGTCCATTCAAAAAAGTATGCATCGATTGCGTCATCACGACGCAATAACGGGAAGATTTCGCAATACCCCAATAGTTGCATCGTAATCTCCAATGGATTTCGTATTACACCCTAGCATGTCGCGTCAAACCTTCCAGGGGTTCTAAAGTTATATCGAAAAGAAAAAGTGCCCGTAAACTTTTGTCCGCTACTGTAAATAATTCCTTTTATGAACAGCTAATTTCACTTTTCCCTTTCTATTATTTAGAAAAAAAGAAGAAAAATCCCCACAGTCACAGCGAGAGGGCTACGCATGACCTGAACAACAAGAATAATTAGTGAAATCAATTAATTTAGCTAATTAAAAGGGATTTAAGAACAGGTAGAAAAATAAATACAAAATTTAAAACAAGGGGTGCGATATTTCACACCCGGGGTGCGGACTACGGCACACTGCCAGAGTGTTATTCTCGTGTTGCAAATTGATCATAAATCGTATTTATCGTGGTACTTAGGCGAAAAATACAAAATAACGCTCGAAAAACCCATTTTTAGCGAAATCTGACGTGTTTATACCAAATCTGACGTGTTCATACCTGAAAAAAATCTGTTTTTGACGAAAATGTATGGCGTCTACGCACGCGGCAACCGGATAGACGATGCGGTAAGCGCTTAGAACTTCATTGCGAAGGTGGTAGGTTCGGTTCATGTCGATAGCCGCGCATTTTCGCCGAATTTTTTTTTCTTGTGCGCCAGAAAAAAAGGAAAAGTGGTGCCTCAAACACCGCTTTCCCTTGGAAAGTGCTTCTCTTTTTTTCGGCCGATGTTATTATGCAAAATAATACAAAAATGAGCAAAAAAATAATATTCAAATTGGTCAAAATGAAATGAATATTGAACAAATTTAAAATAAAACCATTTCCAGTTCATTTTCCACCTATGAGGGGGTGGAAAACCATTTAGCTCAAGAAAACTCGTGCATACCAAATATTTTCGTTTTCCTGGAAAACCGTTTTTTATTCCCGTTTTCCTTAACAGTTTTCTTGGAAAAGTGATCATGCATGCGGCCTCTGAAGGAGGAAAAAACGCGGTGATCAATATCTTCCAATTTGCAGCCCATCTCTGACATCATCTGCAGCACCTGCAGCCCCGACCACTTTCTCATTCTCGTTTGCATCGCCCGCTAACACGAACAAACCGACGCCGCTCATGCCCAAGTTCTCGTTCGGCAAGTAACATCACTACAGTATCCATCATACTGGTCAAGCTACAGTACCCTCCCCCCATCCACTTTTGTTTGCAGTAATCCCCATTGGACAAGATTACGTCATCCTCGGGACCAATCTATTCTTTTTATCTTGTTTGGTTTGTCAGAACTCGTTGACCTTATTTCTTAACTGCAGTAATCTTTAGTATTATCCCCATCGTTGTGTTGAAATAGTCTCAACTTATGAATAGTTCCCGATCTTCCCCTCCCACTCGGTAATCATTTTGCTCGATCTCCCCGTTTTAGCACCCTTGCTTGTTGTTTTTTTTGGGTTTTTTCGTTTTGTGAGTTCCATTACCCAATTTGTTCAATTTTGATAAATGTGATGTTTTGTACAACACCGCGATTCTGAAAGAGAAACGGACTATTTCACTGACTTTTTTGACGTTGTATGATTGATTAAACGTGTGTATTTACAGACATACATGTGATATTTAACGTATTCATAAAGATACATAAAAAATACGTTAATTATACACAGTATTGGCGAAAAAAATCGAAACTTAGCAGCAATAAATACATTGTTAACCAAATTTTACACGAGAAACATTTAAAAATAAACATTTTTGTGTGCACTCTCGCCTTCGGTATACACAGGAAATACTATTTTGGCATTTTGTTTGATCGTTATATATATAATATAACGATCCGAAGATCCGTAATTGTCATCTTCATGCAGCGGGTGCAGGACGACCAGGAACGAGTAAGGCTGCATTGGGCATCAGTCGGGATTGATCAGTTTGCTGCAATATTTTTTTCCGGTATCTAGAATTGATAAGCCGGAAAGGTCAGTTGTTAGAAAAGGATCCGGAAAAAGGAAGCTTCCGGCTCGACGTGCTTTGGTTTGGAAGTACTTTTTTATGCTCGCTACGAAACTATTTCAAAGTGGAACATCTCTACTACATAGGCGCAGTTACTATATATTAGAAAATGCAAACGTCTGTCTGTCTGTCTGTTTGTTTGTTTGTCCGTTTTTTTCCTTCCGTCCGGTCACACTTTTTTTCTAATTTTCCATATATTTCGCTTCAAATTCGCTCATCTTCTCAGAACCTTTTGCATATGATAACTGACCAGAATTGCATTAAAATTTTTCAAAATTTAAATCACCAAATCCATGGCCAAGAGGTTAAAGCGCCCGACATTCAAATCCGACTGACGCAGGTTCGACCCCCGCCGCGGGCAAACCTTTTGCCGCATTTTTCGCAAGTGCCGCAAGTGCTCATGGCACGTTTCTAAGTACCGTGAAACACGTTTTCACCTGTTGTTTTCTTTGTTTTAACTTGAAAAATCGAAATTTTCGAAAAGTTCCCAATTGGTTCGCAGAGTGTCAGGGATCACAGGAAAAGTGTTTTGCGATGTCAGAAACGTGTTTGAACGTGTTCTAACACGTTTTAAGGTGAAAAAATCGAGAATTTCAAAATTTCCAAAACGATTCAGAGAGCCTAGGGGATCACAGGAAAAGTGTTTTGCGACGTCAGAAACGTGTTTGAACATGTTCTAACACGTTTTAACTTGAAAAATCGAAAATTACGAAAAGTTTCCAATTGATTCGTAGAGCGTTGGGGATCACAGAAAAGTGTTTGCGATGTCATAAACGTGTCTGAACGTGTACTAACACGTTTTAACATGAAAAATCGAAAAATTCGAAAAGTTCCAAAATGATTCAGAGAGCGTAGGGAATCACAGGAAACGTCTCTGAAAGTGTTCTGAAAGTAAACGCACTTTATCCTGCGTGTGAAAGGCTCGTGAGGCAGAGAGCGATCGAAAAAAGTTGCCACGGAGCCACGAAGTGGCGTAGTGGGAACTTTTTTTGTAGTGGGGAGTAGTGGGAAGCCTAAGTCTAAGCCTTTTCCACCGGAATAAGCCAGTACTCTTGGTAGCGATTAACATTCCCCCAGCATACTGCGAACTTTAATTTACCTGGAGCCGGCTATCGAGCTCCCCCTGGACGAAATCCGGAGCCAGCTACCGAGCTCCCCCTGGACCGAACCTGGAGCCGGCTATCGGGCGCCCCCTGGACCGTACCTGGAGCCATCTACCGAGCTCCCCCTGGACCGAACCCGCACCCAGAACTATACATAGAGCCTAGTGTACGCATAGAGCGTAGTGCATTTAACCTCAATACAACCCCGCTAGTACCTGTCCATTTTTTTATAAAGCAATTGAGTTCAACAATAAACCTTACATGTGCTAAAACAATTGTCTCCAACTGGTCGATGAACTTCTTCATTACAGCAATATGGACGATCCCATGAAGGGCGTGAGCCAAATGAATATAGTCCTGCAAACAATTTGGAATTTTCCTTTTCCAAGAATTTTTTTTTGAATCAGAATCGTTTATCAGTATCATGCGTGTAAAACGAAGGTTAGAACGCATGCTGATCTCTTCGTGATATATATTCTCCATTTGAAATTGGCCACCAGTCGCTCCAAGAAATTATATGCACCTATATCCAACTTCCAATCTGGGGAGGGAATCGGGAATCATTTTCACGTGTTCTTGCTTGAAATTCAAGATCATGAGCGCACGACAAATGACAATGCTTTTTTACTCCTCGCAGATGGAAATTATCAAAGTTTGCTAAAACTGGTATAAACATCTGCAATACCGTCGATACGTTTTAGCTCACCTTATCCTCAAAATGTCTGTATACGAAGTGTGAAAATGGGATTGCGCCGGCACAAGATATGATCATCATGACAAAGGAAAGCGCACAACGGGCACCCTCGTAGATCGACATCTTTAATAACAACTTTTTGTGTGGACAAGAAGTGGGACGATCGAATAAGATCATCAGACTAGTTGAGAAGTTTCGGGCAAACACCCTATCTTCAGTCGTTGTATGCATACGCTATATCGGTGATACAGTAGACAAAAATCGACAAAGTGTTAAATGTGATAATAATATCTGCAATAACAATATTTATTATAATTACTAGTTGTTTAAAGTGAGAACATTTAAATAAATTTATCAACTGGGTTGCCATGAGAGACCTCCATTGATTGCGATCGTTTCTTGCGAGTTGCACGAATTATTACTTGTATTTTAAAAAGATAATAACTAAACTAGACGTTGAGAATTTTACACATTAAATTGCTTCTATGAATCGAACACGACAAGAGACGGAATGGGGAGAAAACTCGATGAATAGTGGAGAGCGAACGGGTGGAAAAGCTTGCGTTGTTTTTGCCTGCTTCGTCAATCTTTAGGAACTTTTACTCTCAAGATAAGACCAAACCCACGCCCGACGGCGTAATCAGCATTCTCTTATCGGTCGTACCGACCTCAAAGTGACATCTATCACAGTCACTCACATGTGTTTATTCCAATATACCGGCAATGTTCAGGATAGAAAAATATGTTGCACAGTGTATATATGTATCCGCTACTCCTAACCCAGTTATATCTTGGCACCCACATATCAGTACAGTGGCGCCGGAAAGTATTTGCGCGTTTTTTTCAACTTGGTGTAACTTTTGGAACAGAAGAGGAATCTAGCTGAAATTTTCAGTGATGGTAGGGAATCTATTAAGGAACACGCTGCAGTAACTGAGATTTCGTGATGGATCCTCAAAATTGAATAGTGATGACGCAACCGAACAACACTTGCTTTAAAAAAATTTATTCCCTGGGAAAAATCTCCGACCCACAAACTTTTCGGAGCATGGAGACATTCAGGTAGGCTTCCCAGAAAAAAAGTTTCAAGTAGCTGCGATTTTTCTCCTTTGCAGCAGCCTTGCTGCAATATCAAGGCTGCAAACTCATAACTCTGCTCCCAGATATGCTAGATACCCGTTCTAGTGCTCAAAACGATTCTTTTGGTGAGCCCAGACATCTCTGAAAGTTTGGTGAAGATTGCTCATCATTTGCCCTCAGGGCACAAAAAAGTCACTTTTTCGCATACCCTGATTTTGACGATGCACATCTACAAGGGTCAATGAGCTAAAAATATGGTTCCAGTGTAGGAACGACCCAAAACCATCCAAGAATCGATGCCCATCTTTTTGTGGCAGCAGCATTTTTTTCCCTCATGCTGTGATCGGATCCCTGGCGCGCCCAGGTTTCGGAAGAGGGAGAGATTAGGGAGAGGGAGGGGGGCGGGGCGAGCTCATGCAAAGAGAGAGCGGGCATTTCGGAACCCTCGCCGCGCCAGGGATCCGATCGCAGCATGCGGGAAAAAAATGTTGCTGCCACAAAAAGTTGGGCATCGATTCTTGGATGGTTTTGTGTCGTTCCTGCACCGGAACCATATTTTTAGCTCATTGACCCTTGTAGATGTGCATCGTCAAAATCAGATTATGCGAAAAAGTGATTTTTTTGTGCCCTGAAGGCAAATGATGAGCAATCATCACCAAACTTTCAGAGATGTCTGGGCTCACCAAAAGGATTATTTTGAGCACTAGAACGGGTCTCTAGCATATCTGGGAGCCGAGTTATGAGTTTGCAGCCTTGATATTGCAGCAAGGCTGCTTCAAAGGAGAAAAATCGCAGCAACTTGAAACTTTTTTTCTGGGAAGCCTACCTGAATGTCTCCATGCTCCGAAAATTTTGTTAAAAAATTGTTAAGCATGTGTTGTTCGGTTGCGTCATCACTATGCAATTTTGAGGATCCATCACGAAATCTCAGTTATTGCAGCGTGTTCCTTAATAGATTCCCAACCTTCACTGAAAATTTCAGCTAGATTCCTCTTCTGATCCAAAAGTTACACCAAGTTGAAAAAACGCGCAAATACTTTCCGGCGCTACTGTATATTGAAAATGACACGGAATAAGAACAACTAGTTGTTCCTTCTTCCGAAGTCTAGACGATAGCCTTGTTGAACGATTGAGTATAATTAAAATAAGCCACAGATAGTAATACACGTATCAATCATATTGTTGGTTTTAGAAATTTTTTCTTCCCGAACACGGTTAATTATGAATATTTTGATCAAAGGCTTTAGGAGAACAATTTTTCGAGATGATTCAAAATGAATTTTGCTATTTCTGGGGGGAAACGACTATCTCTTCATCGATACCCACTCCCACCCCCTCGCCCCCCTCCCAATACCCTTGCTGACATGCAGAAACAATACCTACTTCCCGATTCGACCATGTCGACGGACATTCGTCCCCTGCCCCTTAACAACCTATATCATTATCCCAATCCCATCTGACGGAATAACGAATGAACGAATGAATGAATTTTTGGAATAATTGTCTTTTGGTCAATTTATCAGCAGATATCAATTTCCGAATTTCCATAAATCAAATGCTTTATCGATTAAATCTACGGTACACGTATTGTTCAGTCGGGACCTCTAGATGGAGTACGATGACCTGCCCGATGTGCAGATAGGACAACCTACGTCCATGCCGGCTAGTTCTACTTGAGCATTCGTTTTCCTTTTTTCGTTATTACATGAGAGATCATCGATCAATTCGACCAACGAACATGGTTAAATAAATGATGGCCGCAATGTGTACAGAAACGAGGCACCGACACCAAATGAATTCGATCCAGAACCGGAGCCAAAACAGGGAAATGCATATTTTGGCGAGTTTTAGTGCTTGAGAACCAGGCAGGAGAAAACTTTGGCGTGCACGAGGCAGTGTTCGCGCTGCTCGCCCGCTCGAGGCTCGAGACCCTGAATAGCGACCGTGGTTTAGCAAAGTTGAACAATTGTAGCCGTACAACACTTAGGAATTGCGGAAGAGTCCGATAGTTCGTTGGAGACATATCAATATTTAGGAATGACTGCGAAATCATTCGACTGCAGTGCCGAGGAGGCATATTATCAAAAACATAGAATCTATCGTACCTCGGAGGCGCAAGATACGTAATACTCGTCATTGCCAGGCAGCTTTTCGAGCGCATCACCGATCTTTTCGATCGAGCTGGAGGCGGTCTCTTGCATCTCCTGGAATTTATATATATTTAAATTATATAATTGAGTTCCTTAAAATAGTTCGCTACCGAAACTCCTATCTGCGGGCTCTGCGAAATACTTAAATCTTTAAAATAGTATTTCAGAGAAAGAGAACATTTGAAAAAAGTGTTGAACCTTCTGGATGAGACCAAGCAGCCGCTTGCTGTTGCACTTGGCACCAGTCTTGGCGAGACGCCGGTGTCGGAAAGCACCGTACTGGCCACCTCAACGGGAACACTATCATAAACTGTCTTAATTTTCGAATTTTCTTTGCGTAGAAAATACAAAGCTATTTGTAAAAACCTTCTACACTAAGTACCTGAATGACTATCAATACAACCCCCCCGAAGTATCTAAATATTAGTAGGACAGTGACTACTACTTTCCATTTTTATGAAATATTTTATTGGTATTGGCGACGTCACTATTAATTATTCCTTGGCCAAAAGTAGTGTAAATGTTGAGAATCATTAGAATGAACCAATCGATTGAAGTTAGTTCAACTCAGTATATTGTAGTTATGGTGCGATGTTATCGGGTGGTCTACCTTGCAGTTCAATGAAATCAGCGAGTAGTTCAATCGATCGATATCTCCGATAGGGCGGGGCGTCAGCGTGCCCATCGACGTAGGGGCCGCCAACGCCACCGCCGGCAGCCCCACCCGCCGCCCCATCTCGCGGACCCATCCGCCAGGGATGATCCGGACCCAAATTGCTCTCTGAACCGCCTGAGGCGAAAACTCAAAATAATCATGCGAAATGATAGCTCGAAATGAGAGGGATAACATGCGCTCACGCCCACAAGGGACAATCACTTTCTGTAGTCGCACGGTTTCTGCGTTGATTTCGGGTCTTTTTTCGCGCTGACTTGAGGTCAATTTGGGTCTACGGTAGCCGGCGGAGGAGACATCAATCGATCGATAGGACAAGAGGCGGTGTGAGGGGGTTAGAATGTGAAACTCGGATTGTTGGCCCTTGTGGACGTGAAGAGTACGGGTGGGGGTTAGCGTGTGAAAGGAACTTAGAGGAACAAATGACAAAGCAAGTTAGCAAGAAACCACTCAGAGAGAAATAAGTCTACGACTCCAGAAGTCTTGGCTACCGAGCGACGATTTTGAAAACCTAAAATGCCGCTCCCCTGCCTCTAATAGATGCGAGTAAACTTATGAAGTCGTCGCTCGATAGCCGAGAAATCTACAGTCGTAGACTTATTTCCCTGTGAGCAAAAGTGCACCGGAATATTCAATCATCAAGCTAACATTTTTCTTGGCCCTCGCAGTTAACTTTCTTGTATCCTCTGACGGAATAAACAAAGAATGAATGAATGCATATTGTTTTCATGGATTTGCCTAATTGTAAGAACTTTCAATCACCACTATAATAAAGCAGGCATCAACGAGCTATGCCATCATGCCACAGAATGTCGCATTCAGTGTCACTGGTCGAGAGAGCCCTACCGTATATGCACAGTGGAAATGTTAATCACGTAAACCTGATCAGTCTTACTGATCAGTTTAACTGGAATCTATCTATATACTACTCCACCACCATCACACAACTCCACACAGGAAAAAAATGTATTCCACCACATCCAATTATACTACGCATTTTGTCTTTGTAGGACATTTTGGGGAATACATTTTTTTGCTTTCCACTCTTGAACGGTATCCAACCTGCTGCGGGTGCGGGCGCTGCTGCGCCTCCTCCGCCATATGTAGCGGCAGGAGCGGGCGCCGCCTCTGGTGCAGCTCCACCTCCTCCCTGCAGCGATATTTGTATTGGTAAAATACAATTTTGGGTGTGCATGAATCAGGTTGCCGAATGATTAAGACCTTAGAAAGTTATCTACTAGGTATGCGGAAAGTGCAGAGTGCGTATCCAGATCTAAGAGATAACCTTTACATCATTTCAGCTATTATAACAACGCCACTAAGTATTTGCCTCAACGAAAGACCCTATGCGATGTTTTTCATTTTCGGCAAAAAATAATCTCTGCAAAATCAAACTCTCACATCACATGAATAGGCGCTTAGTGATATCAAAGAAATAAAAGGTAAAGGTGCTTCCCGACTTTGAGCTGGGCAATGGGCAGATTCAGTCCGCAAGAAGTACTATCTCAACTCACTCCATATGTCTCAGCAGCTGCTGGTGGCGGAGCGGGAGCGGGCGCTGCTTCCTCGTGAACCTCCTCGACAGGTGGCGGAGCGGCCTCTTCAGTGTGCGCTGCGGGCTCGACCTGAGCGGGTGCGGCAGAAGCGGAGGCTGAGGCGGCCGCCTGCAAAGTGTCACTGAGTCTTTCGTTCTTCATCGAGAGTAGACTTCGAGAAATAACGAAACGATAAGTTGCGTAACAGGCAAATCAATCCCCGCTCTCATCATTTCTCGCAATCTCTCATTGCGGGAGCGGTGAATTTGCCTCTTATGCAACCCGTTGCTTCGTTATTTCTCGAAGTCTAATCGAAAGACGCCCCTGAAGCATTCCCAAGTGTCTGTATGTCTGCGGATGTCAGAGAGGATGTTGAGAAGACTTGAATGCCAACAAGGAAGGTAGAGAATGGTTATGAAGTCAAGAAGAAAGTGTAGAGAAGGGATGGAAACATGAGAGCAAGAAATGTACGTAAATAAAGACAATCCTCTTCTAGGATAGATGTCAGTGTGTGTCTCGGTCATGTGTTTCTCTGTATAGCAGTATGTGCACACACCACTGCCGCTCCACACCAACCCCCGCGGGCCGCACAGTCTCGCCGGCCGGCTCCAATTGGCATACACTGGATGGCTCCTCTGTGCGGTCATTTTGCGGGGAAGAAGGTGGGGGGCTACTGTATCCAACTACTGATTGATTTGAGTGCCGAAACTTTATCTGAGAACAGAAAGAGGGCCAAGGCCGGTCGAGGGAAGGAGGGGCGGGGAATCTTATATGGGGGCGGGGCCGAGGAGCCATCATACTCAGTGGTGCTGCACAAGAGGAGCTTGCGGACAAAACTGCGCGGCGGCGTGGCGTGGTGCCGAGCATTTTTCGCCGAAACAAAACCCTAGCACTCGTGCTGCTGCTACCTACTTGAGCATCGCCGCCTCCGCCATACGCGGGCGCGGGAGCTGCAGCGCCTGCAATCGATCGTGAGGGACGGTAACAAAAATAAATACTAAAAAGGGACGAGAAACAGGACAATAAGTTAGGAGGAAAGGAGATCTCAGTATGTGCTATTGGTGGTCGGGTAAGGGGGTGCGAGGCCCTAGACGTAGAAGGTAAGAGATCGTCGCTTTCTCTTGCCTCCATAAGAGGAAGCAGCGGGAGCTGCCGCCGCGGCTCCTGAACGGCAGGTTACGGTCATAGTAAGACTAAGGCATAACTACTCGGGACAGGGTATAATCTATGCTATGCTACCGTAGCTATGTCGTACCTCCGTATGAAGAAGCGGCGGGCGCAGGTGCTGCTGGTGCTCCGTAGCTGGGCATCGCAGGGGCGGCGCCGTATCCTCCTCCACCTCCCATCATCGGGTATCCTACGCGATGGTGAGTTTAAATATTTGATGAGCTAGCGCTCAAAGTGTACCTCCTCCGCCGCCGCCTCCTCCCATGGAGTATCCTCCTCCTCCACCTCCCATTGAGTATCCTCCTCCTCCGCCTCCCATAGAGTATCCTCCTCCACCTCCCATCGGGTATCCACCGCCTCCTCCACCTCCCATGGCGTATCCTCCTCCACCTCCCATCGGGTATCCACCTCCTCCTCCACCCATGGCGTATCCTCCTGTATAAAGCGTGATTAGAATATGATGGAGATCCGGTGAGAGCTTAAAGGATCGTAGGGATCTTATGGAAGCCTATGATTTCAAGGACCACAAGGACAGTAATCTCAACCTCCTCCGTCTCCTCCGCCACCCATGGCGTAGCCTGTAATGAACAGCGCTTTCTAGAATCTATGATGGGGGTCATGGAATCCTAAGGTCTCAATATGTACCTCCTCCTCCTCCGCCCGTGGCATACCCACCTCCGCCTCCGGCCATGGCGTATCCTCCTCCTCCTCCGCCTCCTCCGCCACCTAAGTGAACTATCATAAGATCTGAAATCTATGATTCCTACAATTTCACCACTCTAAAGCCTTACGTAGTAGTCAAGACTACTAACATCTCTTAGATCATTATCCGCAAAGTTCGAAGAATCATCTAAATCTCATGGCTCACCTCCGTTGGCGCAAGGATCAGGGCACTGGACGCACATGCACGCGCATTTCGGCCTCTGCAAATGCATGAATGATAGATTAATTCGCTATTCTCAGAGCATGCTGCAACAGAAACCTTTGGCGCACACGACTTGTACATGATGTTGCAGCCGCAGCCACCTCCACCACCTCCGCCTCCGTATCCACCGCCTCCACCTCCTGGAATGAAACACTACATCATTTATGGGAGAAGGGGGGTGTATAACTACTGAGCCGAAGGATCCATCATCACGTCAAGGTGTTCACCCACATACCCGATGGAGAATAAAGTATTAAGTATTAAGATAAGAAACTCAGAAAGGATAGGCGCAACGTACCGGCGGCGACCAGCGCGGCCAGCGAGACTGTGGCGATCGCCACGAGATGCAACGTCTGCATCCTGAAATAGGCATACATTCTTATCTTGTTGTTACATCCAGAACAAGTTACAAGGCGCGCGGTTGTGTTTCAGGGCAGATGAAGTGAAAATTATGATAGCCAATGTATGATAGGTAAAGAAAGTGACGTAGATACAGTACAGTTAGCTTATTAATAGAGACGAGTGCGAAGGAGAGGTACTAAAGAAATGCCACATCGCTCACAACAAGATTAGACAGAACTGAAGAGTGTGGCTCAGAGGTAATGTTTTCGAGTGCAGCCACTACGGCTTATATAGTAAGTGGCTTCAAGGGGGAGGAGTAAGCAAGAGAAGGGAAGGTATGAAACGGTCGAAGAGATAACAGGTAATTCGAAAGGGAACTCATGTGCCGCGAAGGATCCGGCGCTCTCCCACTTTCGCTCTATCTCTCACGTGATCTAATTGGCGATAGAGCGTTGGCGGGGTCAAAGGGGATCCAGTTACTTTACCTTCGGCAGCTCTCACTATCATACTTCGCAGTACTGTGTTATACTATCACCACCCCGGAAAGGAAAGAGTGGTTGCGCGTTCTGATAAATAGAGTGAACCGGTGAGAAGACACAGGCATGGTGATGGATTAGGGAAATGGACATTTGACAACCTAATAATTAGCGCACGGGTTTATGATGGTGAGTAGAAGATAGCATGCGAGGTTATTCATCGATGAAGTATTTTACGAAGTGCATGTTTTAGATTTTTTATTGACATTAGCGTTATAGTTGAACTTATCTGAATGGGCACGATCTTTAACAAAAATAATACTTATTTGGCACGATGTTTTCCTCTATCGCGAAGAACAACAATATGACACTGTTCTCTTCTATACAGGCGTACTATATTTTCACAACATGTATAAATGTAAAGATCATTGACTGAAGGCTCTAAGTTAGCTGTTTAGATGTTGAAATCTGTAAGCATCTATTTGACCTGTCAGTATCCGGATTTCTTCATTACATAAAAAATTGCAATATTTCCCCCTTACATTGAGCTACTTGTTTAGCTCTCTTAGCTCACAACACTGTGAAACACACCGATGTCTATCTGATCCACATGTAAGAAGTTAAAAGTGTAAATGAGATAAATTGATAAAAAAAAATTGAAGAACCTTCCAATGTGCGTCACGGTGCAATTCGCCCACTCTACCCCATGTCTTTGTCACTTTCACTACTGTACCAAAAATGTTGAAAATAATCAATTCTCTCGCACGAGTTTCCGCTGTTCTCCATCTACCAGTTCATTTTGTGTCTCAGACTGTGGTGACTCATCTCATTAGAAACTCGAATACGCTACGGAAACATCATAATACCAGGAGTTGCGTATTACTCACTACTGTGGTGCCCTCGGGGGTTCCGTTCCCTCCTCGCATACTACTCTGTGTGTGTTGAGTCATCCATTGTTCCCTTTCCTCTTGCTTCCTGGAGGAGTGATTCCAATAGAAGCGACGCACTCGTCAATTCACACACTCTCTCGTCATTCAAATACACGAGATATTGCACAAAACGGCGAGCGCTCCGCTCACTTCTAACTGTTATCTACTCCCCGATATATTTCCATTTCAGCAGGTAAATATTGGCGGCGGTTTCACTACTTTGTTATCATCTCACATTGCGTTTGTATGCTCAGCTGTCTTTTATTCACTGTATTTATGCAGATAGTCAACAAGGGAGGGTTTAGTTGCCTCCAGCGATAGAAAATATGCGGTCCCCCATAATGCTCCTCTGTCTGGCTACAGTAGTTTTCGGTTTTGGATGGGGAGCCACCAAGGAAGACTGTGCAACGGGCAAGAAAGAGGACAGGTACGGCAAGTTCTCATATAGTTTCTAACCACTGTAAAAATATCAGGAGACACGTTGAGGGAGGAAGAATAGCCATCCTCTCGCTTTTGCACACTCTCTATGGTCAGAAAGCGAAAACGATCGAAAGATCATGACTGGGGGTCATCGTATCCACCAATTCATATATCCCCATTTTCATCGGATCTGCTCACTGGTAAAAAACCAACATACTAATACGAGATAGGCGAGGGCATATTTTAAGATATATTTTCGGTAGATTATGGTAGCATTTCCGTCAGTAATACGGTAGCGATCTACCTGTGATCAAGTGTCTCTTCGGTTCCACTTGATTATTACTATTGCGCCACCACCACCACCATCGGGGCACATATCTCAGTGGGGAGAGGGAACGACCGGTTTTTCTAGAGGGGGGTTGAAGAGAAACTGTGCGCGAACACCACCCTGTGTTGATCTCTTTACCCCCTTGCCATTACTGGTTGCTGCGCCCTCCTCTCCCCTTTATCCGTACACGCGCAGTTCTATTACTGAATGGAATGAATGCCTGCCCGGGGGAAAATGGGTCTTATCGACCGCCCGCATCTTATACCCAGTTCCGGGCGGGGACGAGGGGAGTGGTTTGAGCAGCGGGCGAGAATTTATGACATTTTTATGAAACGCACCAACTTCGAATACAATTAATAGAAGCATATATCTTTTTTTTAAATTCAATACAATAAGTTTTCATTGGATATTTTGTAGATGCCTCAAGGCGTTCGACGTACCGGAGAAATGTTGGGTGCTCGACAACAGAAAGGAAATGCTGGTTAGTTTGCAGCGCATCACGACAAAGTGAATGATTACACTTGACATAATTTTCTTTTTTCTTTCTACGATTTTCATCGGCAGCAACTCATATGATTTTGCGGACTTTTTGATAATGTTGATGTCATCTTAATATTTCTGCTGAATTCAAGGAACCTTAGTCAATCAAATATGTCATAAACGTTTTTTTCCATATATTCTGACACAATTGTCTAGTAATTAGATAACATGCTTTGAGGAGTGTCAAGTGACATGCGGGACGTGCGACAACTTCTCGTGCCAGAATCCCTTCCCCGATCACGTCGTCAATTGTACATCTCTAATGCAGCAATGCGACGACCCCAGCTTCTCCTCTTTCATGAAGGTACTGTATGCAGCATTTTGGCGCACTTAATAATACTTAATACTGTGTCCTCCATCGGGAATGAGGATAAGGACAGTTATCGTGACGTGATGATGGATTCTTCGGCTCAGGATTGAGCTGTTTTGTGTGGAGAATCAGGCAGTTTTCGCGTCACAATCACAACTTACTAGGAAGTTCATTAATTGCTTACGTCTTTCGATACAGCTCCTTCTTTTTAGTGAATATCAAATCCGATAGTTAATTTCATTACGAATTCGGGAGGTCGTCGCCTGTCGCTCCTTTATAAAGATATAAATAAAGATATTATATATATATATATATATCTTTATCGGAACAAAATAAATTGTGCGAACATAAAACCAGTAGCTAGGAACTGGTAGGCGACAATATAAAACGGCGAAATTTCGAAGAGAGAGAGTAGATGTCGTCGCGATTCGACGAAAGATATTTATAAAGATATGTAATATAAATATTCATGAAAACACTTCACACGACATAATTTTTACAGAGATTGAGAGAATTTAAAACGCTTTTTCTGTAAGAACGCAGTGCGAGGCCCGGGTAGGCCGCACAACTCATTCAAAGTTGTCGTCCCGGACTCAAACTTTTTTCACAGACATTCTTCGGTACTAAGTAAATTTTAAACGTGAGAAATTCGGAAAATCTCAACTTTTGAAAAATCGATAATTTTTTTACGGAAAAAAATTTTTTTTCTTAATTTTTTTATTTTGCTATCGTGTTATATATCATTCAAAAGAGCTTCAAAGGTTATGCGTAAATCCCAAATTTGATGAGAATTGGACCACTGGGAGCGAAAATCGGAGATCGCATACAAAGAATTTTGAAGTTTCTGCGAAATTTTAGTTTGGATGAAATTGTTCCTATGATTTCCCCATCATGAATCCGACATATATTATGTATTATGAATCTGAGAATACAATGGTCGCTATTTGGTTAAAAATTTCCTATGTAAAAGTACATCTACATTGAATAGACCATGACCACTCTACTTTTGATGCCCATTCGAATGAGATATAACACGATAAGAAAATTAAAAAAATTAAAAATATTTTTTTTGAAAAAAAAATTTTATCGATTTTTTCGCAATTCAACTTTTCATGACTTTCTTGATTTTAAAATTTACTTTACACATAAGGACACTGGTATAAAAAGTTTAAGCACTGTCCGATCACTTTGAATGAAAATATATGCGAATATGGAGCTCCACAAAAATTATCAACTTCTGGGGCTGCGATTATCGATTTTCGTTCCTATAGGTTCAATCGTCCTGAAAATATGGATTTAGACATAACTTTTGATGCTCTTTCAAATGTCATACATGCGATTTACTCATAAGGCCTTTAAAAAGTTTTCTGCACACTTCTAGATTGACCCTTATCTTAGAGTGGTCATGGTCTATTCAATGTAGATGTACTTTTACATAGGAAATTTTTAACCAAATAGTGACCATTGTATTCTCAGATTCATAATACATAATATATGTCGGATTCATGATGGGGAAATCATAGGAACAATTTCATCCAAACTAAAATTTCACAGAAACTTCAAAATTCTTCGTATGCGATCTCCGATTTTCGCTCCCAGTGGTCCAATTCTCATCAAATATGGGATTTACGAATAACTTTTGAAGCTATTTCGAATGATATATAACTCGATAGCAAAATAAAAAAATTGAGAAAAAAAATGTTTTCCGTAAAAAAATTATCGATTTTTCAAAAGTTGAAATTTTCCGAATTTCTCACGTTTAAAATTTACTTAGTACCCAAGAATGTCTGTGAAAAAAGTTTGAGTCCGGGACGACAACTTTGAATGAGTTGTGCGGCCCCGTCCGACGTTCTTACAGAGAACGCGTTTTAAAATGTAAGATGAATAAATGCACATGCGAGAATCGAGCATGAAATACCTCATACATAAAAATAATATTTATGCAAGTCAAGCTTTTCTCGGGGAGGAGAGTACCACAGATTCACGAAATGCCCATTGCAGGAGAAGTGTCCGTACACATGTGGACGCTGCGATGAGAAGAACAGCATGCTGTGTCATGATGTTGCCAACGTCCTCACTTGTCAGAGCGTCAAGGTTCGCAATTATACCTAAACCTATTAGGTAACATATTCAACGTCAACGCATCTAGATCGTTGCATATGTTACCTAATAGGTCTAGGTATAATTGCGAATCCAAGACTTTTTTCTTTCAAAATGGGCGATGCCCGGGCGTTTTTGCCCGAAAAGTTTTCTTTTCCAACAGCTGGTAAGATATTTGATTAATTTGCATAATAACATTACAATGCTTTACCGAACGACCTGCACAGAACTACTGCAACTCGGTGGACTTCTACGATATGATGTCACAGCAGTGTGCATCGACGTGCAATCGATGCCCCGACGGATATGGCGGAATCCCCGCAGGATGCAAAGATCACGCAAAGGATGTGAGAAGATTCAAATATTCTATTATATATGTTGTTACTCCTAGGGGTAATTTTCGACGCTGAACACGCTGGTGCTATCGATTTCGCAATCGGATACCTCTGGGCGCCGGTATGGCGCCGCGCCTCTTTGGCGGAAAAAGTGTTTTTTCGAGAAAAACTCGCTTCATAGTGCTCGTACAGGGGCAAAATCTAAACTTACAGATCACGTATATGTTCCCCTGAATTTGAGTTCAAATTTATGACGACTAGCCGGGAAACTATGCGCAAACAGAAATTTCGACCCCGCCCAGGTTCACCAAGCCTTCTGTCTCCCTATCGGTGGGGGAAAAACCAAGAGGACTTTAAAAACATAAGTGGACGCTTGTCGATGTAAAGTCCAATTGATTACGCCTCAACTTTGCCTTTACCTTTTTTTGTAACGCGCCCTCGAAAGAATGCAGGATGGGCGGCACAACCAGTTAAAAGTTGTCACAAAAGGTTCAAATATTATTTCACAACCAGCCTTTGGTGTAAAGATGATTTTATTTGTATGAAATATACAAAATGTAAATATTTAAATAGTGATATGTTTACTCAAGCAATTTTTTTCCATTTTTTCGTGCTCTCGAATTCACGACTAGGGACGGGGATTTAAACACTGTCTGATATTCGTCGGACAGAGGAATACCTGAAATATTAGAGAAACCTTTGCAGTGTCAAACAAAATTGAATTTATGTAATGCGCCCGCATATTCGGGATTGATGGCGAGAGCATGCGCCAAAACGTGCAATAAGTGCAACGCCTGCGAGGACTCCACCCTCTTGTGAGCTATCTTACTATTTTTTTTCAAAACGTTTGAACGTACTGCATTTGAACATTCTATTATTTTAGATGCGGCCACTGGGTCTCGAAAGGCTTCTGCTCCAGCATGCACTACAGCAACGATATCAAGTGCACTTTTTCGCAATAAACATTTTTAAAAACGTGACGACGTCATTATATAAAATTGGCAATTCAAGGCGCGCCTACTGCCGCCGCTCCTGCAACATGTGCGCGGGCGTGGGAGTGGGAGGAGTCCCTACGATTCCAGGAGTTTCAGGATCTCTCATTCCCGGATCCGGACTCGCCGGCTCCGGAACCAACAGCAAGCCGCTGAATCCGTTCACAACCACTCTTACCAACCAGCAATCCGTCTTTCCCAATGTACCACTTGCTCCTGCGGGAGGAGGGCTGGGCTCGATCCCTATTGTCGGAGGGCTTCTGCAGAATCTTGGTTAATCAGCCAATACCCCTACGCATGACAATCGAGCACTGGGTCGCAAAACTTTCACTGCATTCCAACAAGATGCTTCTGAACTTGTACGGCCTAGTGCTTGTCCCATATAAGCAATATTAATATTATCAAAAGTCTTTCTATTTCCCCAGAGCTTCTTCAAAAATAGTTCACCATCCTCTATCCTTTAGTTATCCTCTGAGTCAATTATGTGCACCGATAAAGTGATGTTTTCCGCGCGGCTCCCTCAATCAGCAATGCAGATATAGTGGGAATTTGTGAGAGAAGAAGACAGAAAATGCGAAAGTAGACACGCATACTTTTAAAGAATATTTAAGGTTACTTTCCAATTTTTCTTCTCGCATTATCATTCGTATGACACATCTGTCACTCATGTTACCGCGTCCTCAAATGATCTTACGTGATCATTTCATAACCCCAGTTCTTCGGACAATGGTAAAACGAGAGGATAGGAAAATAAGATTTATCATACAAGACAGATGAATAATAGGTGTGCGGTACAAGTTAGGAGCCCCAGGAAAGAAAGAGAATAGAGAAGAGAGGAGAAGATGAGGAGCCCTAAGTCAGAAAGCTTACCGTATGACCGAAGTCGTACGGAAAGTCAAAATACCGGATGAGAATAGAGAAACCCCGGCACGTGGGGTGACCACGGCCGGGCAGCGGGAAGAGAGGGAGAGACGCTTGCAGACAGGCGACTAGGAGCTTCAGAGGTGACTGATCACTCTGCCCAATGACTCCCTTTTATAGGATCTCTATAATCATTTCTCTCTCAAATTCTCCTACTCTCTCATAGTTCCTCCCTGAACCTTCTAGAATCTCATCATCTCTTATCAGGCGCCATGCACAAATTGTGCGCGTCTGTGTCTACGAATGCTCCGGTTCATTCCAACGGCTAGAAAGTACATCGTCCCCATCAAAGAACACTCTAACATTACGAAATGAATGACGCATCCTAACTTCCTATGACTTCCCCATTCCTTACCAAGCTTACGTCCTGTAAGCTACAATGCAATAAGTCAATTACGATACATACAATAACAATAAAAGATAGTTGGCACATATCCCTTCGTTGAATTGTTGCGTAGTCGCCCTGGATAGCTTCGTCCTCGTGCATTATCCATCTCTCGCGACGATCTTCTTGATGTGTTCCCTTGTCCCATGGTGAATAAGTGAAAAAGAAGAAGAAGATGGCAAATTATTAGAAACCAGTAACGTGATTAGATTGTCAAGTAATCTAACTTGAGAAGAATCTCAATGAAATTTTCGGATAAAAACAGAAAAATCTGAAGGTTCGGGAAAATTTTTGATGCGTTTCAAAAATTCGAAGATAAGCATGCTCTCTTATCGGTTCACTCTTCATTATCTACCCTTTGTAGTATCTAATTGCTAGGCCTTCGCTGTGTCGCACTCTTTCTGCTACACTGCTAATGTTCACTATCTACCTAACTTAGCGCTCTACATGAGGCGGTGAACCTGGACTAAATTTAAATTGCCTTGAGTAGCCCTCAAGTTGACCCTACTCTTTCCTCGGAACCTATGCTTATGCCTATGCCTGGATCCTTTTTTTGGAATCTATGTCTGGAGTGCGCGCTCCCGTATCAATAATCATTCAATGCAGTACGGCTATAGGTGGTCACAATTGGTTATTGCTATTTTCGGCGACTTTCGCCCTTTTCTGCAGTATACGAAAGAATATAATGGTAGAGGGGGTCAATGGTCTAATCTCCCTACTAGAGCATGTCAGGAGATTGCCTAGTTAAATATAATGCCGAACAATTCATCCGTTATTCCGAAATCACTTCTCACGTTTGGTTATCTAGTTTACCTAAATGTTCACTTAAAAAATCCAATTTCCTATCAAGACCTTTTTACACAAAGTCCGAACGGTAGAACCTCCACCTCAAATGATCTTACGTGATCATTTCATAACCCCCGTTCTTCGGACAATGGTAAAACGAGAGGATAGGAAAATAAGATTTATCATACAAGAAAGATGAATAATAGGTGTGCGGTACAAGTTAGGAGCCCCAGGAAAGAAAGAGAATAGAGAAGAGAGGAGAAGATGAGGAGCCCTAAGTCAGAAAGCTTACCGTATGACCGAAGTCGTACGGAAAATCAAAATACCGGATGAGAATAGAGAAACCCCGGCACGTGGGGTGACCACGGCCGGGCAGCGGGAAGAGAGGGAGAGACGCTAGCAGACAGGCGACTAGGAGCTTCAGAGGTGACTGATCACTCTGCCCAATGACTCCCTTTTATAGGATCTCTATAATCATTTCTCTCTCAAATTCGCCTACTCTCTCATCTACTCTCTGCCTCCCTGAACCTTCTAGAATCTCATCATCTCTTATCAGGCGCCATGCACAAATTGTGCGCGTCTGTGTCTACGAATGCTCCGGTTCATTCCAACGGCTAGAAAGTACATCGTCCCCATCAAAGAACACTCTAATATTACGAAATGAATGTCGCATCCTAACTTCCTATGACTGCGTAGCGGATACTAATTTCTGTGGAAATCAGTAACCGATTCATGTCTACGCGTGCACTTTATCTTAGATGGAAAATCAAGAGCCTCGAAGCGGCCATCTTCGTTAGAACGGATTGGAGGCGGAGCGAGGGCACACCTGAAAGGCGGAATATCAGGAATTTCCCACCTATTCATACTTCCCATTCTACGTCTCATGCTGCGCAAATTTCATGGGTGGAAAGTGGAAACCCGTTTTTTCCACCTTTGCATAACTTTTCTCCTAGTCAAGCTACAGCTTCCGAACTTGGTACAGGGATTGCAAGTCGCGTTTGGAGCATTTTCCTTTTTGATTGGAGAGATTTAGTTCAGTTTGAGCTGAGTTACACGAGTTTTCCTCCCTTAGCCGGGGAAATTTCCCCCAAGAAATTCGCGCAGCATAAGTGGCGCGGTCGTTCATTCTTCTTTTCCCGTTATCCCTCGCCCACATTTTCGAATCCCTGCTCTTTAGGGCAAGTTTGGCACAGAGCCAAACGCTCATTACTTTTTGCAAACTTATCGGCATAGCATTCTGGGGTGCTAACCGGACAACCTACTACCATTTCCCCGAAATTAGAGCTAGGTTGGCGAAATGTTCATGGAACACCTCCTCTAAGCGTTACTGCATACGGGGTTTCTCACGTTGTGATAATTCGTCAGTTTCTTGCGACTCTCTCGTCATTTCACCGGGAATGTCCACATTTCTTGCTCGCCACTAAGACCTAAATGCGGAATACAGACACATCCCGTACACAATATTCGCGTCTCAATGCACCCGCAAATATCAGCATATCGCAATTTCTCGCCTCTTCTCGTCAAAATTAATCCCGCATGTCCCCATAAACCTCTCCGCCTGGATATCTGAATACGAGATGGCGATATAGTTGCCGCCCACCTCATAGATCTTTCTCACATTCTTTCTCATTTTTTAAAAGATAATTTTACCTTCGATTTTGGGAAACGATGCCCAATTATAGTGCGCATGTTGAGATTCATGTCAGACATTAATCTATGGAGAAATTACTGGTTTTGTCCGATGTGTCGCGTTTAAGAGTGACTAACGAACGTTATTCATACACCTTTCTAGTCTACGTTTCCTTGATTTACTCATATTTTTTGTTTCTTCTTTTCATCTTCCGAAAAAAGGAGTCAATTCAGGTTCATGGATGCCGTAAATTGCTCCAATATAGACACATTGCCCTACAACCTAATGCAGCTTTGCTATTGCATAATCGGGATTTTGACCTGGTCCATTCTCTTGGTGGTGCATCTTTCAGCGTCAGCAGTGTTTCATCGAAACTTCAGGTTGGCATCATTTTCATGGAAACGAAACGAGGAGAATCAATAATTGCAGCTTGCTTTTCTCCTGCACAATCTCGTGTTTTATGTCCATATTCATCGCTGAAATTCCCGGGTTGTGGCGGGTTCTCACGAAAAACGACTTTGAAGAGTTTCCATTCAAGGAGTAAATAATTTTTTTTAAAATTTATTTGGTGATTTCGCAAAAAATGTATAAATTCAAGCCCCTTTATTCATTTTAATTTATTAAAAAATGTATTACATGTTATACATTCTTTGTACATATTGGTGTATGAAGGGGCTGGATTTTACATTTTTCTCTGTCTGCACCTCATTTTCTTTAAATAATTTATTTCCAGTTTCTTTTTCGCGTTTCCCGATGTTTTCTACACATCTCAGCTCTTCCTCATTCCAACACTTCTCATTGAACGAGTGATAGCCACTAAGAAGTGAGAAGTGGAAATGTTTACACTCAGTGCTCAAACTCTCTAGCATGTGCCTCTCAGTGAATTGGACTTCCCTATATTCAAGAGAGTCCACTCTCTTCATTAATGTCTCGCCAATTATTTAAGACCCTGAGAGTTGACGAGAGAGGCATATTTTAGCGAGTCGATATCGGAAATAGTTTGTGCCACTTCGTAAAAGTATAACAGGGTGCCTCGGAGAGTAAAGAGGTCATACTCATTCAAATCCATTTACTTTCACGCCGCAAATGTGCCATTCTCTGAAAGTTTGAGACTAGGCTGTGGAATGGTGTGCGCGATAATGAGGTCAAAACAAGTGGCACATGCGTCAAGTTGCCCTTTTCTCAACTTGGCACGCGACATATGATATGAGATCCAACCACATTCCATGCATCACAGTCATAATCCGTTTTCGAGGAAGCTAAAAATACGACTGATGCAGGCATGAAACGTACGAACTACACGGAAACAACTACTTCCCCTTTCTCATGGTCCTTTTCATAGTAAGCCAACTTGATTAAAACGTGAGGAGATCGAGTTCAGTTTCAGCTAGCCGGTGTCGCTATCTACATATACTTCTGGCGACGTGAGTTTGTGAGATTGAAGTACATATGGATAGTCTCTAGTCAGCGTTTCAGATCTGCAATAGGAATAGTGTTTTTTTTTAAATAATAAATCATCCTTCCGGGATCGGAAAGTTTAGGGGGATGTACAAACACTGCATTTCGGGGAATTCAGCCGAGTCTCGCTAGATCTCCGAGTTGTTTATCAAGAATAGAATGATGCCGCCCATTCTTGCATTCAATGTATTCTTAGAATAGCGAAACGTCAATCCACACGTGTCATTGAGAAGATGAAACGCGATTTTTTATCCCTTTCTATGGGGTTTTGCGTGTCCTCACGTGTAGAGTGCGGCGTTTGAATCTCTTATTTCCGTACACTCCATTGACAACACTCCGATGTAGAGAGAAATAATGGCATTGCCCGATTAAATCGTGTTCACGGCAAGGACTTTGAACCACTATCACTTCAACTTAACACTTGCAGAATACTACTACTACGACATGTACATAAGCCTGGCGATTGCGGCAATAAACATGGGGGTGAGCGAGAGTTTAAAAATTATCTGCTTGCCACCGACATCTAGTCTCGGAGAGGAGTCTTTAAATTCTCTCTAAATTCTTCGCTTCGTAAATGTCTCTAGCAAAGAAACCAGCAATTGAATGTTCACTGTTTTCATTGTCGAAATTTCCGAGAAAGTTTCCTGTGGGAATAATCTATAAAATTATAAATTTTCAAATTCAGGGCGCGTCTGTTTTACGAATAAAAAATCGAAGGATGATCGATCAATCGCACGGACTTTCGGATTTATCTACGAGATATCAAATGAACGAGAATGTTCGAGCACTGGAAGTCATTATATTTTATGTAAGCTACTCCTTCATTAGCCTTCGAGAAAATTTCATTTGCGGAAATTGTTTGTCTTCAAACGAGGCTCGATCCTCACGATCTTTCTCACTCTCGATTCGTAAACTTGATGAAAAATGCAAACAATCACGATTCAAAAACAAAGGAAACAACAAACGCTCTTCCAAAATAATAAAACGTTCCGCTCCTAAAGTACTGGCCGCGAGAGAGCATGACAAAGCGAGAGACACTCTGAGGTATAGAAAGAGAGTACACCCACCAGGGGCGGTATTCATTCTCATTTTTCGGCAACGCCGAAAAGTTCGGCGTGCCGAATTATTCGGCAAAGTGACGAAATTCGCATCATTTTCTCTGCACTCTGATGCCCTGACTGGTCGTTATGCTCCTTCACAGGGGCCCCCCAACCCCCTAATTTCCTACCGTTGGATAGTCACCATACCCAAAATGATTAATGAAAGCTACCCTTAGCAATCCTACAGTAATCCGAATATACGAAATTGAGCTAATTGACCGCCTAGACGGGATTAAAGTCTTCACATCAAGACAAAACTCGGAATATTATTGTAGCATGTATATCTCAGAGTATTCAGAGTAATACGGTAATTGCCTTACGGTAGGTAACTTACCGATAGGCGTACTCAACCTCAACACAATTTTCGACCATCACTCGCCAGAGTGTCCATGGCCGCAGACTCGATTCGCTAGGCTCATTTACCCATGCAGGGGGGTGGGGTTCGTGGAAACTTGTTATTCACAAATAAAATTATTGCCTGAGGGGCACCGTATCTCAATTACAGTATTCCAGGCTATAGTAGCTCGAAATCAAAATGACACGTCCTTGTGGGAATATCTACAGTGTTTATTATTCTAAATATTAGGCTGGTGCATAAGTTTCTTTCTTTTTTTGTAGTGATGCTTCCAAGCGCAGTATCTCAGCTTTTCAAAAAGCAATCAACCCCCATTCAGGGTATGTTGTAGTACAGTTGTTGTACTTCAAAAACATACACATGCATTAGGTAAACCTTTCCTCGTTGGTTAGAACAAGAAGAAAATATCTTCAAGCTTCTAACCAAAAATGTGAGAAATTTTTTTATACTCGCATTCAAGCGACAATATTTTCCGGAATGACTTATGCCCAATCCTGTGTAGCCTCAAGCGTCCTCTACCTAAAACTATACTCAACTGGGCGGTTATATCACGCTATTCAAAAATATGCCTAGTCAAAGGAGTTGCACTATAGAAATACACGCCTCGCGCGAGTTAGCACTACTCTAGAGCGAATGCAGTTAGGTGGGTATAGATAGGGGCGCTGAATTTATACCACAACTGGGTCGCCATTCATCACAACTTTTGAGCTCGCTGACCTTTTATTTCAAAGAAAAACAAAAAATTCAAAAATAGTTGAGAAAGGCAAAAACTTATAAAAATCAGCATTTTGGGGGATCCGTTGAAACGTCGTAATATTTGTTCTCGTGCAATTCGTTTGGAGTGTTTCTTGGAGATACTTTGACTATTCTTGCTCAACAAAAATACCACGAGATGCCTATAATCCATCGTGAATGGGACTTGGGGTATGACGCAGAACATCATTTTCGACATCATAAAATGGCACCCTATTTTCTGAGTCATAACTTTTTGCTTCAAATGGCACAACCAAGTTGTTACCTACATCAATAGCAACATACATGCATATGCTATTTATCAGTTTTATATTAACTCCCGGATCGTCTGCAGACTGGAGTATCATTCAAAATCTCCGAATTCTGATAACTCTTCAATCTCCATCTCAATTCCAGATAACGGTCTGGTTTTGCCCGAACTAGCATAACTCTGGTATTGCGCTAGATATGTTTTCCCACCCCTACACTAGATAGTACTATACTCAGTGTAGGGCTGCATTACATCGTCATTGCATAGTGGCTAGACATTTGAACTCCTGTGGATCTCATCCTCGTTGGATCCCGAGTTCACAGGCTTCCACATTCCAAACAAAGGACTCCCACTTGGTGCGCGATTAATAGAGGAAGGTTGGTCCATAGTAATGTGCAAAAGCATGAACTGTTAAGAATTCGACTTTGAATATTATTTGAAGAAATGCATTGTGAGGAAAAAGGAAAGAAACTTATGCACCAACCCGATATATATCCTACATCACATCGGTTAAGAAATGTTCGTAGTGAGAAATCACGATCCAAACATACCCGAAAGGGGTCCCCGATTCACGTGCACACAACACGAGGATAGCCTCGCAACAGACACCTCAGGACAGGCTATCGTTGATACTCAGGCATAGGGGTGGTCGAGACCGCCTTGCGTACAGAAGACCTAGCACCATTACCTTTACCTTTACCTTTATATGGCACAGCAATCATACTTGGTTGACATGGGCGCTCGGTATACCCGAAGTGATATATCTCGAAAGTTCTCAGTAGTGATTATTCAGAACTCGATGAGTGATGGACATAGTTTTGGCGTTGCCTAGAACTCTATTGCGAAGATGCTAAGAACTTTCGATATACTGTAGTTTAGGCTATCGCGAATGTAAGTGCAAGTCGAGTTTAGGGTGTGCCCTATAATGTCCTATGAAGATATAGTAGCGGCGATTGCACGCGGATGAATGACGCTCGATTAACGATACTATCGACAAGATGCCCAATTTCCGAATTCTCCCCAATTCTTGCCGAAAATCTCCCTGAAAATTGTTACATTCCTTTGTTCTCATTGCCAAATAGTTCGGCAATCGAAATAGAGTGCCCAATTATTTCAACGTGAGACCGCTCTCTCACGAGGTCGATCTGCCGAATTTTTCGATTTCGGCAAATGAGAATGGATTTCGGCGACCGCACACTAGATTTCTCGCCTTGCGAAAATGATTTCGGCATGCCGAAAATATTTTCGGCATTGCCGAAAAATGAGAATGAATACCGCCCCAGCAGTCCATTTCATGAAATTAGCATTTGATAATTTTTATGTAAAAGTAAGAAAAATAAAGAAAATTATTAATATCGTTTCAGTGTATGTTCGAAGCGTTGTTCACCATGGTCGATTCACTAGCGATGATTATTCACAAGGTTTGATTTTTTGGCAAGATGATTTATCATTCTGCGGTGTTATGTAATAACATGGAACGAAAAAATTCACGTATATAGTTAGTCTTTAAATTTTCTATGAATAATCACGAAAATTGATATTTACTAAAAAACATGGAATCTGTCGCACAGCGTAATTCCATCATGCAAACATTGTCCTAGCAAACTGACATAGATATGTATATCCAAATAAATAAAAATAATAAATGATAAATATAAACACTAAATACCAGGTCGACTTCATGTTTTCGATCCGTGACTGTAGGGACAATCAGCATGTGAAGTTCGTCTGCTGGAGAACAGTAAGTGTTTACATTGTTCTGTATATTTTCCTATTCACAAAAAATCTTATAAAACCCCTGTGTAGCCCATTTCCCTGTGTAGCCCATTTCCTACGGGTTGCTTCTCATTTATGCGAGAGAATATGCTTTTTTTAGCATTGAATATTTAAGGCTGATCTATCTTTTTCTTACAACTTATCAGTGCGCTTAATCGATAGAGCATAAACGGGCTATGAGGATAAACGAAACGTGGCTTGGTAACTTTTTAACTGTACGGATTTTTCGTAATTTACGCGCTCCTTTCGCGGTGGAGTATTGGTAATGATGAATGGAGAGCCCGACTAGCCTGATCAGCGCCCGAAAAGCGACACTGATAAACTGTATTCTATTATATTAAAAATTTAAAATGATACGGTCATGAAATGGAGAACGGATACGTGTACTCTCTTTCTATATCTCGGTGCGTCTTTCGCGTTGTCATGCTCTCTCGCAACCGTATCTGTTGTTTAGGAGCGAAACGTTTTATTATTTTGGACGATTATTTTTAAATTTATAATATTCTAACGCGAATGAACTGTTCTATTTGGTGCAGGCGGGATTCGCTTTGCAAGTTACTCTGCCCATTCTTCTCATTGTCTTTCACTCTACCTACGAAGTCGCCGTCATTCGGCTTTTCTGTCGTTGTTGGTGCACCGATGGAAGAAGATTGAGAACTAAGGCGAGCTTCTCTCGATTTTTAAAAACATGCTATCTTCGGAGATTTGCATAATTAGTGGCTTGTAACGCTGGCAAGCAGTGTTCTCCCCAAGTACCTTTAGTGTTTTGTGAATTTCATTCTATATATTATGCTATTAAGTTGAGTTATTAAGTTTAAGGAGCTATTAAGTTAAGCTCTAGTAAATACAGATTTTCATTTCAGGTTGTATTCAGCGTTGACAATGGGGAAGTCTACTTTCGAGATCTGGTCAAACAGTGGTCATAAGAATCTGAGAATAAACATTTCTTTCTTTCTCTTATTTCAGAGTTTTAGAGTGTTCCTGCGTAGCTTCTAATAAAAAAAAATTCATCACCCCCATTGTTTGCCAGGGTCATTTCTCGCCGAAATGAGGCCGATTTTGGCCAAATTCGGCCGACGTTCGAACACGGCCAATTTCGTATTATCCCCAGTCATTTTGAACCGAGCCGCGACGAATGTTCGGTTCTGGCCGAATTCGCAACACTAATTTGCATGGTGCTAGTGAAGATAATTACTTATCAAGAGTAGGCGTCCAGCAAAAACTGTCGAATCACGAATCAGAAGCTAATTTATAACCACTTTATTCATGTCTACTTTGCATTTCTAATTATGTTCATTGTCTTCCGGAATGTCTTCCATGCTTCCCGCTCGTAGTTCAGCTAACGCCCTCACATAGTTCCACTCTCGACCGTCCTCACGATGTAGGAATAAACGTTCACGAGGAATCTACATTAATTATTAATATTATATTATTTTATATTTAAATTTTTTTCCATATTTTTCTATATCAATATTGTATATTCCGTGAAAGAGATATTGCTATTCTGACGTAGTTCACACTCTTACACGCTTGATCTATTTTTGTGCTTTTACCAGGTTGTTGCCTGGTTTTATGACAGTGTAAATGTATCTTTACCTTCTGGTGGCGAAAGAATCGATACATTTGTCCAGCAATGGCTTCTCGTTTCTTCAATTTCTCCAACTCTTCTCTGATATCTTCGATAAATTCCTTGCTCTTCATTTCTTTTCTCGACTCGACAAGATCTCTCTTCAATTCGCCTGCTAGTTTTCTGCAATTGTAAAATACAAATATATGTAATATAATTGATGTATAGTCTAATAAACGTCTCTATTCAGTAACAGATTCTCATCTCAATAAAACCATGGAAATATAACTAGCCGGGATGTGTTGAGGTTAAATACACTACGCTCTATGCGTACACTACGCTCTATGCACAGTTCTGGGTGCAGGTTCGGTCCAGGGGGGATCGGTAGCTGGCTCCAGGTTCGGCCCAGGGGGAGCTCGGTAGCCTGCTCCAGGTACGATCCAGGGGTAGCACAGTAGCCTGATCCAGGTTCAGTCCAGGGGAGAGCTCGATAGCCTGCTCCAGGTTCTGTCCAGTGGGAGCTCAATAGCCTTCTTCAGGTTCGGTCCAGGGGGAGTTCGGTAGCTTGCTTCAGATTTAGTCCAGGGGGAACTCGGTAGCCGGCTCCAAGTACGGTCCAGGGGGAGTTTAGTATGTTGGGGAATGTTAATCACTATAAAGAGTACTGGCTTATTCCGTTGCAAAAAGCTCGTGAGGCTGAGAGCGATCGAAAAAAGTTGCCACTACGCCACTTCGTGGCTCCGTGGCAACTTTTTTCGATCGCTCTCAGCCTCACGAGCCACTTCGTGGCTCCGTGGCAACTTTTTTCGATCGCTCTCAGCCTCACGAGCCTTTCTCAACGGAAACGCAGGATACCGTGTGTTGGATTCCCGGGCGTGTTCGAACACGTTTCCGACATCGCAAAACACTTTTCCTACTGTCCCCCACGCTCTGCGAATCAATTGGTAACTTTTGAAATTTTCGATTTTTCATGTTAAAACGTGTTAGAAAACGTTCAGACACGTTTCCGACATCGCAAAACACTTTTCCTATGGCCCCCCACGCTCTGCGAATCAATTGGTAACTTTTTGAAATTATTGATTTTTTCATGTTAAAACGTGTTAGAAAACGTTCAGACACGTTTCCGACATCGCAAAAAAATTTTCCTACGGTCCCCCACGCTCTGCGAATCAATTGGGAACTTTTCGAAATTTTTGATTTTTCATGTTAAAACTCGGCAAAACAGGTGAAATCGTGTTTCACGTTACTCAAGAACGTGCTAAAAGGGCTTCTGACACTTGCGAAAAATGAGGCAAACGTTTTGCCCGCGACGGGGTTCGAACCTGGGGGTCTCGGTTTGAAAGTTAAGCGCGTAATCCACTTGGCTATGGATTTGGTTAATTAAATTTTGTAAAATTTGAAAGGTATTCTGGTCGGTTATCATACTCACAGGGAAATAAGTCTACGAAATTAGACTTATCTCTAGACTTTCAAAGTCGTCGCAGTCCAGCTCAGACTTCGAAGTCTAACTCTTAGACTTCAAAGTCTAATCGCTAGACTTTCAAGTCTACAGTGGTGCCAGTGTGCTTACTACCGTACTTAGTTCAATGAGAGCGTATCATGGAGCACATTTATGATTTCCTACTAATGATCGACCCGTGAATTGCGTATTTACATTAGGAAATAGTTTGAGAACAAGATTTATCAAAATTCACAGGATTCAATGTACAGACACGGCTTCAAACTCTCCTCGTCTTTGCTTTCAGGATGATTGCACTCGCTGTATGGACTCAACACCATGGATCTGGGATGAAATACAAATAAACAGCAACAAAGACACTTGCGAAAACAATATATAAATAATTGAAAATGAAAAAAAGATAAAAATATCGATTACTTGAACCTTCCGCAATCTTTAGATCTGCAAGTCTAATGATTAGACTTTCAAATCCACTCTTTAGATCTTAAAGTCTAATTCGTAGACTCGGAAGTCTAAATATTAGACTTTTGAAAGTCTACTCCCATTAGACTTTCGAAGTCCTAGACTTATTTCCCTGTGAGTATGCAAAAGGATCTGGGAAGCGCGATTTTGAAGCAATTTATAAAGCTTCCCGATACACGATTCCGAGCCTCCAGAAAGGGTTCAGGGGCGAGATAGTGTGCCAAAGTAAGAGTGTCCATCTTGATTTACCTTGTTCTCTCGTTTTAAACACCTTCCTGCGAAGTTTGCCAGCATGTGGAATGATTTGGAACGAAATGTACGAAAATTTCGTGAAATTGAGTGAAATCAAGTGAAATCAATCGATATTTCACTTCAAAACTCGGCAAAAGATGTTCAAATGGGAATCTCGTTACTCAAAAATGGGTTTGGGCCACATTTGACAATTGGAAAAAATGCGGCAAAAGACTATTTACCGGCGGGGATCGAACCTGAGACCCTCGGATTTCTAGTCGAGCTCGCTACCGACTTGGCCATGAAATTATCGATTTTTCATGTTCGATGTGTTGTGTGTTTAGATGTGTTTAGATGTTTAGATTTCGATGTGTTGTGTTTAGATGTGTTGTGTGATGTGTTGTGTGTTTAGATGTGTTGTGTGTTTTAGTTCGATGTGTTTTGTCGTTGCCTATCACATGCAAAAGGATCTGAGAAGATTGCTAAACTTTGAAGCGAATTATAGCGGAAAAACGAAAAAACGTCCGTCACGCGGAAGGAAAAAAACCAACAGACAAACAGACAGACATTTCGATTCCCTAGTATTTAGTGGAGGAATTTATATTTACTGAAAACTTACTTGACAGAGAATTGCACACTGCGAATGGCGCTGTCGATGAGAAAAACGTTGACTAGTACTCGACCGTGAACGAACATGGTTTGCACCGATGGCTGAAATGTTTATTTTTAAAATTATAATACTATATTTAAAAAATCTTTTTGTCTACAAGGGAATCAATATCAGCACGACAGAAGTATTCTGCTCGGACCTATGCTCCAAATTAAGAAAAGAATTTCTCTATTTATGGAGGATGACTTGTAAACCCTCCGATCTGGAACTAGTTCCGGGTTTTTTTGGGTTGGAACTAGTTCCCTCAGTGGAAGTTAGTGCATTTTCCACTGAGGAAACTAGTTCCAACCCCAAAAAAACCCGGAATTAGTTCCAGATCGGAGGATTTACAAGTCATCCTTCATATTTCTTCGTTGCGAAAAAATTAAGAAAATAATTTCCAAATTTCCTCATTTATGAAAGAAATTTACAGGAATTGATATCACTAATATCCTATCATGATTACAATAACTTTCATTTATCCCGCCCATCGAAATCGCCCAAATTTATCCGGCATCGAAAAATAAGTTATTTTTCTTTAAAAAAAAGAAATTCTAAGAACAACTGTGAAAACCGCATATTTTTACGATTTTTTATATATTAATTATGAATTTTCAAAGACGACAAAATTTAGGTATACGGTAGCTCTCGCATCCGCGGACTAACGCTGTTTAGCGGCTGTAGAATCTCAAAAGGGATGATGCCGTAATATTTTTGCGTTTCTTTCTTGTGATTCATCCTCACAGATACTCGCCATTGTCTAATCAATTGCAAAAACACTTATTTTCACTTTGCTAAGGCCTTTTTTAAAACTTTTGCAGCCGCTAAACAGCGTAAGTTTTGTGGATGCAGGAGCTACAGTACCTATGAAAAACGATTTTTTTGAAAATTCATAATTAATTTCAAAAAAATCGTAAAAATATGCGGTTTTTACAGTTATTCTTAGAATTTTCAGCTCTTTTGAATTCAAATAAAATTAAAAGAATATAAAATTATGATTTTTTGGCTGCAAACTCCTTTTAATGCTTTTTCACGCATCCTCTCGGTCGTAAAAAATACGCACCCCGACAAATAAATGTAAAAAATCAATATTAATTAATTATAATGTGTTACCTGTCCGAGTGGACCACATGCGATGATGTCATCCTTCCACATGTACATCCAGTCGAGCGGCTTCCTTTTGTCCACAAGTGAATCGACATCCGCACGACAGAGAGGGCACTTCTGCTCGGACCGATGCTATAATTAATAATTTATTTTAAAATAATCTTATTTTTCATTTGCTTTCCTATCTCTAGGGTAGTATTCAAAGCACGGCATTCTGGCGAGT
Organism: Pristionchus fissidentatus; assembly: GCA_036245785.1. Classification (NCBI taxonomy): domain Eukaryota; kingdom Metazoa; phylum Nematoda; class Chromadorea; order Rhabditida; family Neodiplogasteridae; genus Pristionchus; species Pristionchus fissidentatus. The sequence goes on along the minus strand of BTSY01000003.1, from coordinate 190,021 downwards.
CTATGCAAATTGAGGCAGACAGTTAGAGAGCGCGAAAATAACATGCAAATGATAGATGGTCTCACCACGAATTCAACTTTGGCATTTTACCCAGAACGCCGTGCAAAGTACGGTGGCGAAAACGGAGCAGTACCGATGAACGATGCATTCTCAGTGCGTGCACCGAACGGTGCACGTCAAAATGTGAGAGTGGTGCACCGTCGGGCAGGTGAGTGGTGCCCCCTTGGTAGCTTGTCATGTGCACCGTGAGGTGCATGCACCGTGGTGCACTTTCATGCACCATGAGAATATTGATTATCGATTTATTGATTTTTTTGTGTTGGTCTTGAGACGCTTAGGCTTAGGCTAAGGCTTGCTGATGACCTACCATAGATCAATAAACCACCTAAGGGTGCATAAAATGCACCATGGTGCACAGGGTGCAAGGTGCACATGACAAACTGCCCACTCCCTTTCTCAACGCGCTTTCTCATGCACCGACGGTGCACGAAACACTTGTTTTTTCACCTCTCGACTTTCTTATCTAGTGAAAAAGTTATGTGAAAAAACACACTACCACCATGTCAGGTAATGGGTTGTGATTACTTTTACTTAATTCATCACTTGTCTGGTCGATAAGGGAAGAATCTAGCATGTAATGTTGGTGCACTGTGTACCGCGGTGCACGAGATAGATCGGGGAAAGGGAGTGTACACCGTTGTGCACAGTACATTCCGGTTTTACATGCACCGGTGCGCTAATGATGCGGAAGTGCGCCGGTACACGCACCGTAGTTAGCCAACCTAATTCAAGGCCATATATCATATATGATAGGTGCCACGAGCATCGAAATCTAGTGTGTGTAAGTGAGAAAATGTCTCTCTCATATAATAATTTATCAGCGCCCGAGGCGCTACAGGATTTGAAATTTTACAAGAAATAAGGGGGGAAATAGATAGGATTCGAACCAGCGCCCGTCGGATGGTAACGCTAGAACATAACCATTATGCTAGCTAAGCACATAATATAACGCTCTTTTGTGGTGTAGAATTGTATGGTGCAGTATGTATGTATACATATAGTATCCATACAGTATGGAAAGCATTGACTGACCTCTCTTGTCTCCATCCATTGCAGTACACACGTACGATGGAGGATGTGGTTGCAGGGATGAAGAGTGACGAGACGCTACAATTTAGGAATGGCTAAACGATTGCGGCTATTCGAGGCCGCAATAAGCTCCGCCCACAATTGCATTCCACAATTCTGAGGGAACTCTATTCAGGCCGTAATTAATTGAATCGAGTAGAACCGCAACGAATAGAATTCCCTCAGAATTGCAATTGTGGGCGGAGCTTATTGCAGCCTCGAATATGAGAGGGGGGCATTCCGCATAGGCCGAATAGCCAACACTACTACAATTATTTAATAAAAGGCATTGTACTCATTTTAGTGAAACAAAAATTGGGAGAGATTCGAGCAGGTCGAAAAGTGTTGCTCTGAAGAAAATTGTTGGAAAAGAATGGTGGGTCTCTCAGTACAGTCATAGAGCTCTCAGTACAGTCATAGGAGAGACTATCTGACTCAGTCGAATTAATCTTGGCACAGCAGGAAAAATGAGTTGATGAGATAAACATGCCACATTGTAGTATAGCCGAGGCGGAGTTGTGTCACGATATGCAGAAAGTGGAAAAATGTTTCTACGCCTCAGGGCATGACGTCACAGGAATTTCCGTTTTTCGAAAACTTCATCAAATGACCTAATGAGTGCCAATCGATTCCTCATAAAATTTTAAGACTTTTTTGACTCAATTAATTTTTCGCTAAAAAAAGGTAAAGTTGTTCCATGTCAAGCGATTTTACAGTAGCAAGCTACCACGCTAGATGGGGCAAGCCGGTAAGCCAGCTGCAACGTGGGATTACGTAACCCAAGCTTTCCCAAGGCATCTAGGGCACGTTTACCTTTCGCAATCAAAGTTGCTACCAATTTACCGCCCCGGGGTGGATGGAAGGCTTGGTTGGCCTGGGCGGGGATCGAACTCGTGACCCTTCGAATGACTAGCAGTTGCTTACACCACTCGGCCATTCCGCCCATTTTTCGCTAATATTTGATCTAAATGTAAGCCTGAAAAATTGAAAAATTGGTTTCAAAATTTTTATTTAATAAAATTTAATTATTTTTCTGTTGTTTGCCTGTGCAAGTGAGAAGATTTTATTTGTGATATACAATGCTATAACAATGATAGTTCAACTGTGTGAAGGGTTGTTTGTACGAGGGGCATCAAGCTTGTTCAGTATGATGAAAATAAATGGATTCTTGGAATTGTGGTGTGCTACAGTAACATGGAGTGATTTTCAAGTGTTATCCGGCAGGTTCGGGGGTGTGTCCGAAGAAAGCCCTAGTAACCTACTATTGCATAGTTACCCTACAATGGATACTGTGGCTTCCAGCGCCGTTTTGATAGCATTGGGACTTTTTACCTTGTGACTGTAAGTACACCTAAATTCCAAGAACCCATTCATTTTCAGCATACTGAACAAGCTTGATGCACCTCGTACAAACAACCCTTCACACAGTTGAACTATCATTCACATGATTCCAAACCAACAGACCAGGGTCGGAGCGAGAGAGTGTGCAGGAACTTTCCTAGATCAGTACTACAGTGGTGGCCAATATTATATGACATTCATCTCTTTTGCCTTTTTCTCACCTCAAACTCAACGAATCTTTCTGAAATTTTGACATGATCAATTATTTGTGATTCTGCACGATAATATCTAATTGCTATCTTGCGACCTTGGCTGTACGACAACTTGCTGAGAAGTGGTTGTATTGCTGCAAACTCGCTTTTCAACATTTGCCCTTGGCTAAATTCGGAATGACAAGACACGCACAACTTAGTTAGCCTATCGTGAAGAACAACTCTTGGGCTATCGAATTCACTCTTTGGATAAGACCTTAGCTGTCGCACAAACTGTGCTGCACGTGCTGCAGTTGCTGCACTTTTCTGAGATCTCATCGGCATAACTTTCTTTAACAACGAGGAATCAGGCTCAACTATGTAGGTTATTACCGTGGAGACATTGTACCGTGGAGACAATTTCAGAAAGATCCGTTGAGTTTAAGGTGAGAAAAAGGCAAAAGAGATGAATGTCATATAATATTGGCCACCACTGTAGTCTCCTCCCCCTTTGCCCCACCACCTTGTAGAAGGGAGGGGAGGAAGGGCGGGACTATTCTATCCCCGAGGGGAAGAGTGGTCCCTATCCAAAATTGGCGAGAGGTTTCCCCCTACGAGCCAAGCGGCGGCGCACCGCGGAGAGGGACCGAAAGGAGAGTGCTTATAGGGAACGCGCAATTTACACGAAACGGGGTTGAGACGTAGGGAGAGGGGAGGGGGAGAGACGAGAGAGCGCGCGCTCTCTTCGAGAGATTTTTGATCAAATATTAGCGAAAAATTCATGGAGTCAAAAAAAGTCTTAGAATTTTATCATATGAGGAATCGATTGGTACCACTCATTAGGTCATTTGATGAAGTTTTCGAAAAAACGGAAATTCCTGTGACTTCCATTCCCTGAGGCGCAGAAACGTTTTTCCACTTTCTGCATATCGTGACACAACTCCGCCTCGGCTATACTACAATGTGGCATGTTTATCAAATCAACTCATTTTTCCTGCTGTGTCAAGCCTCTGAAGAAACATGTCGATCCACTCAGATAATCTCTCATAGTCTGAGCACCACTCAATGTCAGCCCTTTGATGTTTGCCCCATTGGGTAGCGAATTGGGATCCCATTGGGGCAAAAACCAGAGACCATATTCAGAGCGCGAATTCTCCTACTTCCCTTACTCTGTAGACGTTGTCTCTTGCTGAGAGAGCTCTCAATTTCCCATGCTCTCTCAGCAGGAGACAACAGCTTGAGAGGGAAGTTTGCAAACTTTTTTCCCGCATTTTCTCGCTATTCACATGCTCCATCTCTCACCAATGCCATTCTGAACGATCTTTTCTAGTGTCAAATGTGGATAAAAAGTGGTACGAGAATCAAATGCGCTTACTGGTATAATACCTAACACAGCCACAAGTTTCAGAGCAATGCCGTAGTAAGCAATGCAAATTTCACGCATTACCTCGTGACCGTCCCCTTTTCATTTATCTTGAAGGGAATCGGGATTTCGGAGCCCACGCAACGAGCTCGTGAGACTACAAACACAGACCTTTTTCAGTGAAGAGCTCGTGAGACTACAAACACAGACCTTTTTCAGTCTTTTTCAGCGTTCCACAGGCTGGTTAATCTCACAGAAAGGGCTTTTGAGCGAGAGATCGCGTAAAATCGAGATGGGCTCTCTCAGTTGTGCACGCTCTCTCACTTTCACCCATCTCTGTAGGATTGGAATGATGTGGAACAACTGAACTACCTTGCTGTCCTCTTTCTCCATACAAATGGGACAACAATCGTCCATCTCCCGCTCTTCTTTCGTCTCTGCAACCTTCTTATCAACATTCTCCGCTTCTTCCACTTTGACAGCATTCTTCTTATTCTCCTTTTTCTTCCCTTGATCTTTGATCTTTGGCTGATCATTGATCTCCTCCTCCTGTTCCCTCTGCTCCTGCTTCACAGCGATCCTAGCAGACCGACGAAGGGGCATGTCCATCTGAAAAAAAACCAGTTAGCAATGCTAACTCTCCTCGATTCGCACGCTCTCTCGCTGTCAGAGAAGAGGGGAGAGTGTGTGAAATGAGGAGAGTGAAGGTGAGAGAGCACAGGCGCTCCCACTGGGGACGCCTACCATTTCCGTTCATGGTTCTAGAACGAGAGAGGGCCCCCATGAGGAAAACATTCTAGTGAAATTACTGTTGATCATGGGAAAATTCAGTGTAATGGGGGAGAAGTGAAGAAGTAATGCCAGAACATACAAGATGCAGTGTACAGGTAGTAGAGACAGTGAGTTAACGACCTAACGAGCAGACTTACCCCATATCTCCCTCTTGGTACCTGCTTTGATAGACGGAGCTGAGATTAGGAGTATCACTCCTTCTGGCACTGACCAGAAGGTAAGTTTCTTCTATATCAGTGTTCTATCGGCGGTTAGAGTGAGTGAGAGACTGCGTGGAACGAGGAGAGTGCCCGCTGGTCGAGATAATAATTTGCTCACGTTTGCTCGCCATTAGCGCCTTCTGGAGAGGCGATAAGATGGGAGTGGGATCAGATCAGTCGGTGTGGGGCTTTCAACAAGAGCTCTCAGTCTGCAACATTCGAAGATGAAAAGCCACTATTAAGATAATTGTTAAAAATAAGCCAGCAGAAAGAGGATTAGCGTAAATTCTCACCATGATAACCCTGACAAATGATTGGGCTTTCTCATTCCCCCTTGTCCACTCATTCCTTCTGCCATCACTCGTCTCCATTTTTGAAATCCTGCGGGGTTAACCGTGAAATGGTACACGAAGTATAGAAACTCCTTGCATATGACAGGTATCACCAGAGATTGCATGAGGCGGGGAAAAACTTTCAAAAAATATTTTTTGATTTCGATCAAACTTTTATGTAGGACTACTCTAGGGACAAGAAATTTATTCGTCCAGATCCCAGGTCTCAGAACCGGCTTTTAGTAAATTCCCGGTTTTGAAGCCGGAATCAACGTAACTTTGTTCACAGACCAGCTACAGAGCTCCGGAAGAGTTCAAAATGAGCGCAAAAATATGGCGAACAATTCTTCTGAACATTCTATCGTGCTATATCTGCAGACAAAAAAGTTGTGAAAAAATTCAAAAAAAAATATTTTTCAAAAATTATTTTGTATATTCCGATGATCGAAGTGAAAAGTGTGGTACTGATTTTCTGAAAGATAATCTCATTATTAGTGAGAAAAAAATTTGAAACTTAAACTTTAGGTAGGCATTCAATACTGAAAAATCGCTCTGAACCTTGGCAACCCACGTTTTTCGGTTTTCCCCCAAGATGTTCATGAAAATCTCAACTTCTTCAATGAAGAAAACACATAAGAACTATTTCAGTTCTCAAGTGGAACCTTTTTAAAAAGTTTCAGCGTAATTTTCGTTGAAATTTTCATGAACATCTTGTGGGGGAAAACGAAAAAACGTGGGTTGCCAAGGTTCAGAGCGATTTTTCAGTATTGAATGCCTACCTAAAGTTTAAGTTTCAAATTTTTTTCTCACTAATAATGAGTTTATCTTTCAGAAAATCAGTACCACTCTTTTCACTTCGATCATCGGAATATAGAAAATAATTTTTGAAAAAAATTTTTTTTGAATTTTTTTCACAACTTTTTTGTCTGCAGATATAGCACGATAGAATGTTCAGAAGAATTGTTCGCCATATTTTTGCGCTCATTTTGAACTCTTCCTGAGCTCTGTAGCTGGTCTGCGAACAAAGTTACGTCGATTCCGGCTTCAAAACCGGGAATTTACTAAAAGCCGGTTCTGAGACCTGGGACCTGGACGAATAAATTTCTTGTCCCTAGAGTAGTCCTACATAAAAGTTTGATCGAAATCGAAAAATATGTTTTGAAAGTTTTTCCCCAACAGTCCTGTTTTCATGCAATCTCTGGTGATACCTGTCATATACTGTAAGAGCACAAGTCGAATACATCGCAAATTGTTTCTTTTAGTTGTTCCATTCTCTATAGGGCAGGGTCAGTTTGACCATACCCAAGAGCAAGTATCTTTGTACAAACGTGCCCGATGGGCATACGATTTTCGTTATACTTTCGGGGTACGGTCGCTCTTCGTGCTTGATCTTTTTTTTGCTGATATCTACTCCTCCTCTAAAAAATACCAACATTTCAGAACATATTTGAAACTGGGTCGGTTGAATTTCACTCAACAGTTGCGTAGAGACGAAATATCAGCAGAAAGTTAATCGAATTGAATTGCTACTTTTTAGAATAGTCAGAATTAGCTTTATTTTTTTTTTGATGTAAACAGCAGTTTTAAGGCGGTAAAATTGCAATAATAAACAAATCCATGATTGTTTTTTCTTTGTTGGGTGAAAATTTAGCACACTCCTCCTCCATAACTAATTAGCAAGGGGAAGGTACTAGGATAGAAGTTCGCTCTTGCGAGGGGGTCGGAGTAGTGAGAGTGAGAGTAGTCGGTCAAGGGCTCGAGGAGGAGGGGGTAGGGAGAGAGAGAGAGATCACAACCCCCTCTCTCTCTCCCCGATTTCACTCCCATGTGGCTAGTGCCGCCGCTTTGGAGACGACTCACAGTGTCATCGATCGTCGCGATTACTGTAGCTACCGTAGTCAACTATGCCGTTTCCGCCGCGCTCTTCCAAACGCGGTTCGTGGACGTCATTGATGAGGTAGGTCATAAATTTGGGAAAAAGGCAATCGATGAATACAGGAGATCCGGGGCCGGGAGATGGCGCGGTACGGTATGATCCGCGCTGACTATCATCGACTGCGCAAGATGATGGTGTACTGGCCACAGCAAGAGAACCCATTGCTGACCTGGGGCTACACCCTCGGGCTGTACTTCCTGTTCACGTACGTTTGTCCGAGTTTTATTATGTTTTAGTTTTTAAAAATATCATTTAAAAAACAAAAAAATTATTTAAAAAATCATCAGCATTTTTCACACGATTAAAAAAATAAAAATTCCAATACTCCAGGAAGGGGTCACGATTAGTGTGTGTAAAAGCGAGAGATTTTCCTTCAGCTTTGAACGCACTCACACGCAGTCCACTGCTGAAGTTAGCTGGGTCGTGGAATTATGTGCTTTGCGCATATTCAATTCGATAACATTCAAAACTAGTGAGATACAGTAGATCTGTCGACAATACGGGTATTTGCAGCAAAGTCATGGTCGACGGGGCGGATTTCAAAGTGCGACCGCTCAACAGGGACAATGAGAAGTTTCTGAACCAATCCATCGGCACCCGACTATTCAATTCGCTTGTTGCAAGCATTTTCATCTTCATGGCACTTTTGCCCGTACTTAGGCTCTGTGAAATGCATTTCTTTATCATTGGCATGAACCTAGTTCATCATGTTCTTACTTCCACTTGCTCTAACTTCATTTTCTTAAAATTGTTGACAAGTTTCAGTAGAAAATAAAAACTATAGACAATGGAGCATAGAAATAAAACAATTTGCGATGCCTTCGACTTGTGATCTTACAGTATATGCACGGAATTTCTGTATTTCGTGTACCATTTCACGGTTAAATACACGGCCCTTCTTGAAATTCTTTTTTTTCAAGCTCTTCAATTTCTATCGTTTTATTATTCGTTTGATTTCATAATTTAGCAGACAGGGATGTCGGCCAAGATGATGCGCTTCGTGGGAAACTACGATATCAACGCTGAAGGCAAATTCATGTTCGAAATTCTCGCTCAAGTAAGTGTAATTTTGGTTCACATTTCTTCAATGTTTTTGCTATGTTTTGTCCGTTAAATTGTTGTTTTTTTGCAGTTGAAAGATTTCGGTGTCGGTCGAATGATCACCAAGAGCGAGTGGGGCCGAAAATGGCCCGATCAGCCATCGTATCTCATCATCAAAGCCGTGAGTCGACATAGTCGTAAAAGTATTACATAACTCGCCTGAAGTTATTATGACTTATAAACTAGGACAGTGTGCTGGGTCACTACTAGGGTTGGCCATTTGACTCTTTCACAACCGCTCAAAAAGTAAAGAATGAGAGTCGAGTGAATCTCATTCGAAAAATTAGGTACAGTATCAGGAGTCAAATGAATCTCACCTAGGATTCACTTGAATCCTGAGGTTTTTCGCAAGCAAGAAATTGATAAACCAAGATACTATTTTCATATATTTTGAGCATTCAGTTATTATTTATTTGAAATATCATAATTTCAAATACAAAACCATGAGCTACACTCTTTGGACAGAATCGCATGTGCTCGCTGTTAGAGTAAAACTGGACTTTTTGCCAAATATCTTTTAAAACTAGCAGATGCGATAGTAAAACATAGAGGAAACTAGCAAACTAGGCTGATAGAGTGATTTGCATAAAGATAAATTATTTTTGCTCAGAAAATATAAAAGATTCTATTTTCAATTCTAAGCCGTTGTGTACCATTACGACATTCGTAAACCTTCTCTATCCCGAGTTATGAGCTCAGGAGGACACGTCATTTTGACTCCTCACACCGCGAGTCAAAACGACTCGGAGTCAAATGATTCAAGGAGTCTATAAAAGAGTCAAATGGCCAACCCTAGTCACTGCTCATTTTAATTTCTCTGGCATTATACTACAGCTGAAACCAGAATGGTGGAGGGGATGGTTGAATTAATTTATCATATTGTATTTAGGTCGAGCCCGAGATGGACCGCTGGCTGAGTAAGGGCAAGCTGTGGGCCGACTGGACTTATCGAGGCAAGAAACTCGGCACCTACCAGTTCGAGCACGACCTCAACAGGTGCACTATATTCTAACGTATTTATGTGCTCTGTGTTTAAATATAAAAATGGACGCGAAGACACGTTCCATTTTCGCTTTATTTGACTATATGTATCTCTTTACATTGTCTAATTATGACATAGAGTTGCATAATTGATTATACTTTAAATTTGAAAAATATTCAGATTCTAAAATAAGTTTATTTTTCCCCCTTACCATTAAAGAAGGAGTGTCAGCTAAACATCCCACCACGATTTCCCTGCCTGGTGAAGGAAGAATACTGTAAGAACAATCGTCTGACGTCTGGGATAGAGCACGCTGTCTAGGCAAATGCACCTATGCAGATGGGCAGAGATTAGCGAGAGTGCAACTCCTCTCTCCCATCCCTCTTCCCCCCAGCGGGGAAGAAAGCGCACGCAAATTCGACACGAGAGAGAAAGTTGACCGATAGATTTACCTAATCGCGCACGCCATAACACGCGTGCGCGACACTTGAACCTGATTTCCCTGAGCCCTGTAGTTTCTTTGCAAGCGAGTATTTCGGTTCGGAGAAAAAATAGACCTTCCAAATTTTGGATTTATATTATCCTTCACAGGGGTAAGCGATTGATATAATAAGTTCCACATCCTATTTTTGCTGACACTCCTTCTTTAACTGATGGTATCTTGCTGTAGCAGTTAACTGTATGCGCATATATCCGTAAAATTAATTGCAATATTAATATATTATGGTTGTTCTAAGGTCGGACTGGAAGTTGATCCATCGACACCAGGAGGCCGAGTTCGCCAAGTGCACGACGCCCATGCAGCCAGTTCCCGTGCCCGACTCGTTCCCTCTTCCGCCACTTCAGGTTCGATTCGGTTAATACATGGGCCAGGGTGTGGCTAGCAACAGAACCTTCCCGCTTTATGCCCACTACCCACCCCGATTTCGGCTCAACCCGGAACTATTCTGGATCACAGTCCACCGATTTTCGCTCAAATTCACTAGGTTGTGTCACCGACCCTCCTGCTTTTGACCTATCAGCACCAACTCTTGCGCATCTATGGATTCAAAAGTCAGAGGGCCGCGAATGTGCCAGTTTGGTGAACAACGTAAGTCCGTGTTTTGGCTTTCTGGTATAACTGTATCATTGTATACACGTACTCCGTGCTGCTGCAGGTGCTGCTGGCGCGTCAGGCTGCGGCTAAGCGTGGGGCGGATGCTGCTGCTGTCGCGACCCGCGCGCCCCTCTCGCTCTGCATCGACCCCGAGCTGCGAATGGTCGCTGACATGTTCAAGCAGGTACGGTAAATTGCACGAAAAGTAGATATTATTGTGCTGCTGGAACTACTAATTTGGGCACTACTGCTGAAATAAGGAATCTAAGAACAATGATTCCTGAACGATGAACAATGTCATTTTAAATGCTCATTTCAAGAGCGCCTCAACTATTTATTCGCCTGTTCCGGGCTTCAGCACTAGTGCCCTAATTTGAAACGAGGCCTATTGAAGCAAACATTTGTTTCCTTGTGATACACACTATATGGACGAGTCAATTGTGAAATCGCTGTTTCAGTACGCACTGTAGACTTGTTTTCTGGAAAATAGTTTTTTTACAGCTGTTTAAATGATATTTTTTCTTGGACTTACTCGTAACATCGAATAATAAACAGTGATGCTCACACTCCTGTTTTAACTGTTTTCTGTTTACTGTTAAAACCATAGGTCATATGGGTTTCTCGCAAATTCGCAATTAGCATAGCGCGGGATGTAAACATAGATGTAAACACTTCTATTGCACAAACTAGCCAATTTTGGTTTCTCTGCGCATATCATCAAATGGTTAGAATCTTATCTGATTGGTAGATCACAGCGTGTTTCTATTGGAAACACTCTCACGCCCCCTTCACCAATCAAATCTGGGGTCCCTCAGGGTTCCGCAATTGGCCCGCTCCTCTTCATCCTGTACATAAACGACCTTGGTAAATGCATCCCAAAAGAAGTTGAATACAACATCTTTGCTGATGACCTAAAAATATATGCAACTGTCCCTGATCACTCCAATGACCTACAAAATGCCATAAATAACATCGCAAGCTGGACCTCCCAGTGGAATATGACTTTGAGTACACCAAAATGCTCTGTACTTCATTTAGGGCGCCTAAAGACAAGGTCAAAATATACCTTGAATCGTCTTGCCATCTCCCCCTCTGATACTGTCAGAGATCTAGGTGTTCATTTCTCCAAGAAATTGAACTTTGGGTATCACATTACTCAAATAACGCGTAAGGCTCGCTCTATGTGTAATCTAATGTTGAGATCATTTTACACAAATTCCCCAGATATTCTCATAAAAGCATATAAAATTTACATCCGCCCGCTCCTTGAGTCGAGTACCGTAATTTGGAACCCTACCGCTATCGGTCTAGTTAACCGTTTAGAGAACGTTCAGCGAGAATTCACTAGAAGAGTTCTCAAGCGTAGTCAGCATCACCCTTTGTCCTATCTTGACCGCCTAAAATTATGTAATATAGAAACCCTAGAATATCGCAGGGCTTTACGCGATATGCAGTTTATTTATGATTCCATTCATAGGCACGCACTGCTGGACACCACTAACCTATACTCACTAGCTCCCTTAGCACGTTCTCTCCGGTTCGCTCATGGCTTGCGCATTTCGATCCCTTGCAGGCTACCAGTCTCAATTTCCACTTGTGCAAGTCGATCTATAACGCTCTGGAATAACCTCCCCTCCCGCCTAGTAACTGCCCCCAAAACCCCCTTCTCAGTAGGGCTTCGAAAAAACCCCAAATTAGTTACGACCACCTCCCGAATCCGTAAGTTGTGATTGTGACACGAAAACTGCCTGGTTCAACACACAAAACAGCTCAATCCTGAGCCGAAAAATCCATCATCACGTCAAGATAACTGTCCTCACCCACATTCCCGATGGAGAATAAAGTATTAAGTATTATTAACATGTAAGTATAGACCTCCATGTGTCTGCCCTGCACTCTCTCGCTATGTTAATCGGGTTTACATGCAAAGTGCGGAAGTGCTTATCCTCGCTAGCGAAGACCTATTCGACTTAGACCTATTCGGGGGGGGGTGGGGGTCGCCGAATTTAGGGACTATGAGCATCACTGGTTTCAGTACGCAATGAAGACTTATTTTCTGGAAAATAGTTTTTACAGCTATGTCATTGTTCTTGCATTTGCTGGTTATATCAAATAATAAATGAATATTATTTTTTTTGTTCTTACAGTCACCCATAGGTATGTACAAAAAAGTGGGTGGACTTCGTTGTTTGTAACCTGTTGACCTATGGTTCTTCCAGTCACCGCCCGCGACACAATCCGCCTCCGTGTACGACGAGGTGGACAAGACGGCGTTGCTCGATCTCTACGGCAAGGAACTGCCAACCAAGGTACGGTATTACAAGTTCACGAACACTCCAAAAATAATATAACGTTCCGCCACTAAACACAAATTTCGCTGGCGAGAGAGCATGGCAAAACAAGAGACACGCCGAGGTATAGAAAGAGAGTACGCGCACCAGTAGTCCATGTCATGAACGTATCATTTAAAAAATTGTAATAGCACGTGGGTTCAAAAATCCCGATTCCATACAAGAGATATCAACAGAGGATGGTCACGACCGTAATGCGTGAAATTTGCATTGAAGCTTGTGACTGTTGTGACCTTAGTAAACGCATGGTTGCAAATCATTTTGAAATGTGGGAGGAAGTGTAAAGACCATTTTTGGAAAGAACCTTTGCACGTGGAATCGTCTAATTTTTTTCGGATTGCTTCATCACTATTCTTTGCAGGTAGAGGCATGGAACGTGGGTCCGGCAGAGTTGAGCGTCCGTTTCCCCGCTGTCGATGGCCGACTGAGCGACAAGAAGACCATTTAGATGCATTATCTATCGATTTTCCAGTAGTATATCAAGGACTACAGTATCCTCGAGTACTATTGATGTACTGTAGACCACCCAATTATCGTGTTTTTTTGTCTTAGCTAGTGATTGTTTTGTTGGATCTTACATAACTGTTGTTTTTTTTTCATTCGGAATCCTGATAAAATGTGTTCAAAGATATTGTGAAACATAATTACTCCGGGTTGTGTGAACGCCCATGACGATTACTGTAAGTCGACGTATATATTCGAAACAAAATGAATGTTAAAGGTATGGAGCCTGACGCCACTGGGACACCAGTTGCCCAACGCGGAATCTACTGGTATGTTAATTGTGTATATGAGACGAATCGCGAGAGAATCGACCAGAGCGCGGAACTAGAAAATTTTTGTGTTCGATTTCCCTGTAAAAAGAGTCCAAGGTACTTCCAACTCTGCTCTATTTGATAGCGTTTCCCGTTTTTCGAGTTAGAACATATTTTTCGAGTACGCGAATACCAAAATGACGGTCCTTCGGGTTTTGCACCCGAGTGTGCTTGGGTAGATATTTAATAACTCGCTTTAAAATTGAGATACGGAGTTCTAATTTTTTGTGATAGATAGAGAAATGGATTCTCCATATTATAAATTTTTTTACATGATTTTTCAACATATTCTATTTTTACAGTATTTTACGACGCAAAAATTGCAGCAAAAGGTGCAATCGTTAATATCCCTATTTCTCTCTATGCACATTTTGGAGCACCTATATATGTTCAGTTTATATCAACTTTTCAGCCAAATCGGTAGATGCGAACAAAATCGGCGTGCATCAGATCACATATCCATTCACGAGCTGGACACAATCTGAAGTGCCAGCAGTATTGTACCATCTGTGCTGAACAACTTTGCTTTTTAGAGCTAGTTGATATCTTTTCATAGAAAGACGCCAGAGCCTCAGGAAAAGTGCGTTGAATGACGAGTGCACGCGCTCTAACCCCCTCGAACTCTCTCATTTCCACGCACTCTCTCTTCTCGTTCGGGTCCAATTTAGATAAATATTTTTTTCCTGCTATTTCTAAGGGCACTTAGCTTGCAGACGAATAGAAAAACTTATGTTTACCAATATTACCCATTTAAAACAAAAATGGGGTGAACCAGGCGAGAGAGTGCGTGGAAATGAGAGAGTTCGAGGGGGTTAGAGCGCGCGCACTCGTCATTCAACGCACTTTTCCTGAGGCTCTGGCGTCGTTCTATAGAAAGATATCGACTAGCTCTAAAAAGCAAAGTTGTTCAGCACAGATGGTACAATACTGCTGGCACTTCAGATTGTGTCCAGCTCGTGAATGGATATGTGATCTGATGTACACTTTTCGAGAAACTGCAAAATGAAATAACTCAATTTCTACCTGCGCCGATTTTGTCTAGCAAGTTTATCCATGTCCTACCAATATATGCTCTCATTTAAATTTAATACGGCACATGTCCTACTTCGGGGACGCTAGATTTATTGATTCGAAAAATTTCGATCCCAATTTCCGGAAAATCAATTTTTCTTTGCCAAATCGCTTAATATTGTTCTACTTAAAGCTTCAAAATGTTTTTGGAATGTTTTAATCAATTTTCACCGCAAATGATCTATTTTGAAGTATTGTAGACTAATGGTTTGAAAATTCGATTTTTTTGAAACATACTTAGGCGAGCGCCGATTTTGTTCGCATCCACCGATTTGGCTGAAAAGTTGATATAAACTGAACATATATAGGTGCTACAAAATGTGCATAGAGAGAAATAGGGATATTAACGATTGCACCTTTTGCTGCAATTTTTGCGTCGTAAAATACTGTAAAAATAGAATATGTTGAAAAATCATGTAAAAATTTTTATAATATGGAGAATCCATTTCTCTATCTATCACAAAAAATTAGAACTCCGTATCTCAATTTTAAAGCGAGTTATTAAATATCTACCCAAGCACACTCGGGTGCAAAACCCGAAGGACCGTCATTTTGGTATTCGCGTACTCGAAAAATATGGCCTAACTCGAAAAACGGGAAACGCTATCAAATAGAGCAGAGTTGGAAGTACCTTGGACTCTTTTTACAGGGAAATCGAAGACAAAAAATTTCTAGTTCCGCATACCCCCCTCAAATGGTCGATTTTCTCGCGATTCCTCTCATATGGTAATTCTTTTGGTAGCAAAGGGATCCGGCATCATAAAATAAGTTATTTTTATTTTAAAAATCAGAAAATTCTAAGAATAACTGTGAAAACCGTATATTTTTACGTTTTTTTTTAATTTCAAAAAAATCTTAAAAATATGCCGTTTTCACAGTTTTCTTAGAATTTTCAGCTCTTTTGTATAAAAATAAAATTAAAAGAATATAAAATTATGATTTGTTGGCTGCAATCTCCCTTTAAATATTTAGTGCTTGAAGGCGCCTTTTAGAGTGTCTTCGTTAGCAATACGATGGAATTTATGCTTAGTGTGTTTTACATATATTAATTACATTTATAAAGTGATTCATACATTTTCGTTGGCCCAGATTCCGGGTTTACATTTTTTTGAACCAGGCAGTTTAGAGACTCGAGATCCATCTAGAGTCTCTAAAAGCATGTCGAGTAAGTATTGCCCCTATCTGACCTGTTTTATCGAACTTCCGATAGAAATCTGACGTGTTTATGAAATATCTGACGTGTTTATGAAATATCTGACGTGTTTATGAAATATCTGACGTGTTTATGCTAGGCGAGAGAGTGTGTGAAAATGAGAGATCTAGGCCGGGCGAAAATGTATGAAGTGATTTGATCCAGCTAAATTTCAACATGTAAATTCCTTTGTTTACCGGAGGCACGAGAGCACACAAACCTCAGTGAAAGTTAGGCAGGCATGATTCAGGTACGAGGCAGTCATACCGGCTGGCAAGAGGCAGGCATGAATCAGGTAGAAATAGCTGAATCATGCCTGCCTCTTACCTGAATCATGCCTGCGCTCCACCTTCCGAGTCCAACCTGCATTCAGTATTATGAAGAGAAACTGTCACACACGTCATTCCGATAATTATAAAAATCAACAGAAAACATCAAGATAGCTGAAACAGGCCTGCCCTGTACCTTCCTTTTACCTTCTGTTCCCCCCCCCCTTGCCAGCATGCCTGCCTCCTACCTGCTTCATGCATGAATCACAATAATTAGCTGAATCATGCCTGCCTTCGACCTGTTTCATGCCAACCTCACTTTCACTGAGATGTGAGAGGGTCACCAATGTTCCTGTTCAGTACACAACGGAAGTCCGTGTTTTGACTGTTTGGAGCGATTGTATCATTTTATAAGTGTAATACCACTTCAGGCAGGGTGATCCGATCGCCAATTGGTCGATCGCTATGAGAGAAGCGATGGAGGAGGAGGATGCAGAGACGGTTGAGGCTCTGCTGAGCCGCAAGCTGCTCAACGACAAGCGGTACGGTAGACGGGTCATTATCGATTTTCACACTTCCTAACGGTAGTAGTTTGTAAAATGATGACGGGTGCTTGCCGAATGAGAAATATTGGGAACTTCTTTACTTTAGGGGTTAAGCCCCGCCATTCCCAGTCTCGAGGATGAGGTCGAGAGATCAAGAGGGGAAGGGGGATTGGAGTGATAAGGTAAAGGGGCGCTTAAAGAAGAAATCCCGAATATTATACGGCTACTATGGTGTGGGATGTCGATCAATATCGTCCGATTACTGTACCCTACAGTAGGGTCCCTACTTACAGTATCCGCGGGTACGATGGCGCGCAGTTTCCTTCCGCTGATCGTCGCGAGGTTCAAGAGGCGATGGCCGAGTCGGTAGTCAACATTGCCTGCTTCCACGGATTCGAAGGTATTTCATTTATAAAATTATGCGATCAAACAAAAGGCCAAAACGGTACTTCCTGTATTTACTCAGGCGAGAGAGCACACAAAAATGAGAGGGTCGCCTAAGCGCTTATTGTTGTTGGTTTCATTCTAGTTCTTCTTGCTCTGATAGCATCTCGACTAATCATTTGTTTAAGAAACAGATGTATCCTCAGGAACGCTCAAAAGCTATTAGTATCATAGTTACCGTATCTCGCGGATTACAATAGTCCGCTAAAATATCCATTGATTGTTTAAATACCTCTAACAGACTTCGATCTACCGGCGGTGAGCGAACTGACCAATGCCATGGCCAACTACATGGAGTCGCTATGCAAGGACATTAGGTATGAGATGTTATTTATTTATTTATTTGATACACCCGCGAAGGCTGTGACAGATATAAAAGCGAGGAAAAATTTAAGATAATCTAAACGGAGGCCGGGGAAGGGGAAGATGACGGGGATTCAGAGTTTATTTTGAGCACATTTGTCAAGAATTCAACTGGCTCTTTATGCTCGATTGAGGATTTAAGGAACGCCAGAGCTCTGATCTGCGATAGTTGGAAGTGATCGCTAATTGAGTAACTCCGGGGATACGGTATGAGAGGATGAAGATAATCGATTAAATCTCAGACTGAATCGGCGCGTAGTGAAGGATGAGACGGGACAGTGCAGCTTCTTCGTAAGTTGTTCTTCATTCTCTTTATTTGAAGAATAGGAATGAGTTGTTAGCGATTTTTTTCTCCCACTACGTAGTAAAAGAAAACAATAGTGATTTATATAACATAGTCCTCTGACGATAGTTCCTGATTACGGTAGTAAACAGTTGCATTCGATCGATGTTCGTCGATTACAGTACTCTGGCATCTACACCCTGCTCAACACGTGGGAGTACACGCTCAAGCCTGGCAGAGGACTGCGGGGCTTGGTCAGTTGGTACGCCAAGACTTACAGAGAGGTGATCATATTTCGACATTTGGAGAGAAAAAAATTAAGTCTCATTTACGAATTTTCATCCCTTATTTTTTATATCCCCGCGGCGGGATGCTCGCGAACACACGTGGGCAACAAATTATAGATTGTTTTTGCATAGTGCTCCCGCCCCGGTTTCACTTGATTACAGAGTGCTCCCAATATCGGCCAACCCTCCCAAAAGGTCAACTTTTGACATCTTGGACT
The DNA here is from genome assembly GCA_036245785.1 of Pristionchus fissidentatus. Lineage (NCBI taxonomy): Eukaryota > Metazoa > Nematoda > Chromadorea > Rhabditida > Neodiplogasteridae > Pristionchus > Pristionchus fissidentatus. The sequence goes on along the minus strand of BTSY01000003.1, from coordinate 171,721 downwards.
TTTGCCCCGCCATCATGTTTCCTCAAAATGTAGAGTGCTCCCGGGTGACCGTGCCCACGTATGGTCGCGAAAGCGAAAGACTCGTTGCCAATCGTATTTTCATTGGTACACGAAAAAATAGTGTTGATGTGATGGTCGGAATATGAATTCATTTTGGAATAGCTGGCGAAAAAAACTCATATCTTATAAATAGTTTATGCAAATTTCTGTAAATTTTTTAGAGTCACACCATAGTTTGTAGGAAATGCTTCAAAACGTTTCATTGCTGTTCCAAAAGGGTAACGGTTTAGTTTAATGACAATCACCCCCAATAGTCGTCAGTTCGCAATCGGCGTATTTACAGCCTGCGATTCGCACCGAGATCTCTGCGAGAAACTGGCTGCAGCAGCTGCAGCAAAGCCGAAGTAAGACATGTCATTTATAAAATGATACGATCAACCAAAATGTCGAAATAATACTTCCTGTGTTTACCGAGGCGAGATAGCGGACAAAAGTGAGAGGGTCGCCAACATTCCTGTTTGGTAAATAACGCAAGTTCGGATTTTGTTCTTTTGTGTGATCGTATCATTTTATAAATTTAATAGAAGCACGATAACTGTCTAATCCTATATCACTCTCTATTGTTCTGCTATGGATATATATGAGACGAATCGCGAGAGAATCGACCACCAGAGCCCTTTGGAGAAAAAAGAAATTCAAGGTCTTCAAAACGGACGAAAAAATTTATTTAGGTACTAAAAAGCAAGGCGGTTCGAACTGCGTTTACCGTTTTTCGATAAAAAAATTGTTCACGAGCTGTAAAGCATCAAAGGTGACGAAATAGCGAAAACACCAAAAACCATCCCTCACGTAATTAATCATATCTCGCTTTAAAAGTGAGATAGAAACTTTTTCAAAAAAAGGAATTGTAGAGTAATAGATTCTCTAAAACTTTTCCCATTATGTCATAACTCTAACTGTTAAACCCGAATCACCCTGGTCGGTCATCTGCAAAATGGTCATAACTCGAACAAAACAAAAAACTATTTTTTTGGTTATGTGCAAGTTGTAGGTCATATATGATAGTTTTTTGACCCCAAGTAGTAGGTTTTTTGACAAATGTAAAAAAAAGCGGGCTCGATTTAGTAAGGGGCTGTTGTAGTAACCTACCCAAAAATGATCTTTTATGCTCTTAATTTTAACTCATTTTGAAGAAAATATTGTAAAAATAAATTATCAACACTTTCTGGCTATTCATTTGCCTCAGAAATGCCGTAGTTGGCTGAAACACGAATGCGACGGGCAATATTTCAACAATGAGAAAACCTCGTTTTTTTCATGCTTCATACCTGTCTATATAACTCGAAAATTACCAAACGGATGTTATAATGCCCCTCCATGCAAAGCGGGGCCTTAATTCGGGACATAATGAATTTTGAAACCTAAATTTTGCAGGCTACTGTAATGTGAGCAGATCAAAGTATCCGTGTATGTAAGACGTATAGGAATGTTTGTCTAGTGGTACTGAACAACTTTGCTTTTGAGTGCGAATGATTATCTTCACGTTGGAGCGAGCTACAGGTTTCAGAAAGTGCAACAACAAACGTCAACCGTGCGCTCTCGTTTCTCTAGGACTCTCCTCATTTCCCACACTCTCTCGCCAGTTCGATGCTCGGCGAGTGCAAAAATCTTTTGCAAAATGGGAATTATTAGCAATATTGCACGTAAAGGTAAATTTCATCGTGTTGTTCAGTACCACTAGACAAACATTCCTATACGTCTTACATACACGGATACTTTGATCTACTCACATTACAGTAGCCTGCAAAATTTAGGTTTCAAAATTCATTATGTCCCGAATTAAGGCCCCGCTTTGCATGGTAAGAATAGAGGGGCATTATAACATCCGTTTGGTAATTTTCGAGTTATATAGACAGGTATGAAACATGAAAAAACGAGGTTTTCTCATTGTTGAAATATTGCCCGTGGCATTCGTGTTTCAGCCAACTACGGCATTTCTGAGGCGAATGAATAGCCAGAAGGTGTTGATAATTTATTTTTACAATATTTTCTTCAAAATGAGTTAAAATTAAGAGCATAAAAGATCATTTTTGGGTAGGTTACTACAACAGCCCCTTACTAAATCGAGCCCGCTTTTTTTACATTTGTCAAAAAACCTAATACTTGGGGTCAAAAAACTATCATATATGACCTACAACTTGCACATAACCAAAAAAATAGTTTTTTGTTTTGTTCGAGTTATGACCATTTTGCCGATGACCGACCAGGGTGATTCGGGTTTCACAGTTAGAGTTATGACATAATGGGAAAAGTTTTAGAGAATCTATTACTCTACAATTCCTTTTTTTTGAAAAAGTTTCTATCTCACTTTTAAAGCGAGATATGATTAATTACGTGAGGGATGGATTTTGGTGTTTTCGCTATTTCGTCACCTTTGATGCTTTACAGCTCGTGAACAAATTTTTTTATCGAGAAACGGTAAACGCAGTTCGAACCGCCTTGCTTTTTAGTACCTAAATAAATTTTTTCGTCCGTTTTGAAGACCATGAATTTCTATTTTCGCACCCAGGTCGATTCTCTCGCGATTCGTCTCATATATAGACCGCTGAATGGCCATGCCTATTATTAGTGGAAATGTGTGAACATAATATTACACCGACTTCTTGGGAACCATGTCTTCAATTTATAGCTTTTAAAAAATGCTTTTTTCTGAGATGAGTGATTTGGTTAAGATCTTATGGAGCTCGTCGAGGGTGCGGAAGAGCAAAGGACACATGAGGAGATCATAGAAGGTGACGACGGAGTGGGCATCTTATGTAATCATAGGTCGAAAGGGCCGTTGAGAAAAGTCGAAAACGCGTGTTAGGTTTTTCAAAAATGAGTATGAAAAACCGAAAATGTGGGTTTGGTTTTCATTATTTCATCGAAAAAAAATTGAAAATGCTGGTTGCCTTCGTCGTTTTTTCGACCTATGTATCTAATCATGCCCTTCACACGGTGACCAGTCCGGCTTGGATGGGAATTCCGATCTTGTTGAGTAGTCGACGGGAATTAGGGGAGAATCTCGCTCTCTCTCTCTCTCTCTCTCAAAGTAGAGAGGAACCACCTACGACGACTGACAGACTCGGGAATGTTTTTGCCAATTATCGATTGTATTTGTAGTGGAATCTGCGAAGGTCGTCGATTCGGGTGAAGAAGTGGAGGAGAATGTTGATGACGACGAGGACAAACTGCAGGACTATGTACGGTAGATCTACCGTCCTTCTGGGGTGCTTCTGGGGCATAGCTACTTGAGCTAGAAGACAGAAATCAGCTAGAAAGCAGCGCTACGTCATCTCTATGCAGCTGAAGTAGCGCTGCTTTCTATATACTTTCTAGCTGATTTCTGTCTTCTAGATGAAGTAGATATGACCCCTGCCTACATAAGCTATACCCCAGAATCGCTGAGTAGTATCAGCTATAGTAGCTACAGTAAACTCTTAAATTATTTTCTCTCCGTTTATCACTGAGTAGCATCAGCTATAGTAGCTACAGTATACTTTTAAAGTATTTTCTCCCCGTTTATTCCGTGTTCTTCTTTTTGCTGCTATTTAAGCTGAAATTTCTTCCATGGATTATCTGAATTGTTTTATTTCAATTGCACTAATGTCGTTTTGAAAGAGCTTGTGGCGACAAACGCAGCAAAAGGAGAGAAAAAAACATTTTGAATTCCTACATTATACTTAGCCAGCGCAAGCTCCGCCCACTTTTTGTCTTCACGTGAGGCGAGAAGTGTCCCAATCAAATGGCAAGCTTCATTTTGAGTCAAATCCCTCGTTCAAAAGCTCATTCGAGAGCTCTCGGTAAACTCTACAAATGAGACCTTGCGCACCATGTTCTGACAACATTTAGTAGATCAAACATTGATTGAAGGCTTCGATAGTAGGTGTTTAGAGCACTTCCATTTCATCGGCACAGCTGCGCAACTCTCAGTTTGTGTGGATTAGCTCGAGGAATCTAACCAAGCAAAAAAAATTAAATTTTATTGATGCACAGAATTGCCATTTGAATTTTAAGTATTTTACAAAATCAGCAAAAAAAATTGCAAACCTTGGATTTGAACCTGCGACCTTCCGTTTATAAAGCCCGTGCTCAACCATCTGAGCCACTGGGGAACACGTGAGAGAAGCGCTATGCCACTCTCAATATCAGTCAGAGTTTAGAGATGCAGATAAACTCCGCCCCTTTCTCTCTCGTTACCAATTCAGTCAATCGGCGCGAATGGTTATCGAGCTATAGCGCGACTCGGAAACAAGATATCGACAAACGGCAAAAAGGATGATGTTATTGGGACCTCAGTGGATACTTTGAACATATTTTCCAAACATTTGCATAAAATCGGCAACACACCTTGCGGTCCCTAATTATACTGTACAATATTGACGATCAGGGTGTTTCCAAGCTTATATTAAATTTTATGCTTATTCTGCGGCATTTTCTTATTTTAACTAATAATCGGGCGTCCATCTACATTGATTAAATAATTATCGAAATATCGATTACTATTTCAAGTGTACTATATACAAGTTGAAAGTAAAAAAACTATAGTAGGTATGACTGTTTCGCTCCCTTAGCGTCAGACAGTCATACCCCTCCTGAGGGGAGCTCGTCAGTGACGGCCGCAGGAGTGGGTAGGCCAATTAGGTTTTTAATAAACTTGTATATCGATTGTTTGGCAGGATGAATTGCTCTTCGGCGCGGAGTATCAAGACGCGCCCGATGAGGAGAAGAAAAAGGATGATTCAAAGAGCATGAAAATGGCAAATGATGAGGAGGAGGTGGACGTGGGAGGAGTCGAGGAGGTGAATAACACTTTTTGTTTTGCTATCTTGCAAAATCAATTATTATTATAATTTATTTACACCCGAGGCGCAACAGGATTTGAAACTTCACAAGAAATTTGTGGAAGATATAGGGGAGAACTCTCCGAATATTACTTGAGATGACGGAATTGTTCAAGAAGCCCACTCGGCAATGGAGCATACTCAGAACCATTGTGAAGGAGATACAGTTAATTGGACATGCTAGATCAATACAGTCGATTACGATACTTTTATGCATTCTTTTGGGGAAATATCTTTTCTGGCTGATGAGCATTTGCATCTTGATTACTCGGAAAAAATTGGCGTTTCGTGCCTTCGCTAAGAGTTGGTGGTCCTTGTCGACAGCGCGCCGAGCATATATTGCATGTTGTTCTATCGGCCGTACTCTTCTCATATTACCGTACACGGTGGGGTGCGCTAATGGAACACGAAAAAACTCAATTATCTAAAGTGGAGCAGAGATGCCTATTGTTTCACATTTTATAATTGAGTTTTCGTGTTTCATTAGCGAACCCCACCGTGTACGGTAATATGAGAAGAGTACGGCCGATAGAACAACATACAATATGAGGCCGGTTTCCTAAGAGTCGGACAATTGTGTACAGGGGTCCGGACAGCGATTTTCCAGAAATTTTACAACAAAGGTTTTCGAGGGTGCTGATCGTCATGGTATACTTAATTTTGCATGAAATCAACTGGTTGCCTCAGGCTAGAATCATGCAATATATAGTTTTTCGCGATTTTCTTTGGAACCCCCCCCCCCCACAATCACCCTATTCTCGATGTCATGAAATTGTTTTCACATGCGTTTCTTCGTTTGGTCATGCGATAATTTACTTCATAAATTCAACAAAAATGAGAATGTTGAGACTAGGTTCAAAAGATGCAGCTCGTCGAGACGATCATTTTCGTTACCACACTTAAAAATTTCTAGATGTGCGCACATGGAAATATTTGCCTTTTTAGTTTTTGAGATGCTCACTTTTCACATTTTTCCCATTCATTCCATCAAAACCGACCGCGCAATTGGTGCGCTGAATGATTTTCCAAGGAGTATCATTCATATTCTACGAAAAAAAACTACAATTGCGCGGTCGTTTTTGATGGAATGAATGGGAAAAATGTGAAAAGTGAGCATCTCAAAAACTAAGAAGGCAAATATTTCCATGTGCGCACATCTAGAAATGTTTAAGTGTGGTAACGAAAAATGATCGTCTCGACGAGCTGCATCTTTTGAACCTAGTCTCAACATTCTCATTTTTGTTGAATTTATGAAGTAAAATATCGCATGACCAAACGAAGATACGCATGTGAAAATAATTTCATGACATCGAGAATAGGGTGTTTGTGGATTTGACCAAGTTTGGAGGGAATCGAACAATGGGTTCCAAAGAAAATCGCGAAAAACTATATATTGCATAATTCTAGCCTGAGGCAACCAGTTGATCTCATGCAAAATGAAGTATACCATGATGATCAGCACCCCCGAGAACCTTTGTATAATAAATTTGAGTAGTGGGTACAAAATCATTGTACAACTCATTGTCCGACTCTTAGGCAACAGGCCTCATATACACGGTGCACTCGCAGATGGCTCCTATGCATCGGCGTATCGCCAACAAGATTCTGCCCAACGAAGACCTCGAACTGGTGGCTGGATTCGAAAACGAATTAGACGAGGAGGAGGAGGAGGATGAGGAGATTGATGATGAGGTACGGTATTACATTTATAAAATGATACGATCAAACAAAATAAGAAATCGGCACTTCCTGTGGTTATCGAGGCGAGATAGCACATAACAGTGAGAGTGTCGCCAGCGTTCCTGTTCGGTAAACAAGGGAAGTCCGTTTTTCGGCTTTTTTTGGTATGATCGTATAATTTTATAAATGTGATACACTTCCAGGGGGCTAACGGTAGCCTATATTACGGCCAAATTCATGGAGGAATACGATGGTGTTATGCACAAATAGGATAGGATATGATTTTGGATTGGCTACCCAGCGAAAACAAAATGCCTACAGTAACCGCAAAATGTGAATTACAGTGCTTCTCGGACGAGGAAGAAGAGCCAGAGTACAGCTACATGCAGATGTTCGCGGATGATGTACGTTGGTTATCGATTGCATGTGTGGTGGGCAGCACTTATCTCAGACACTTTTTGCGCACTGTTCCCGAACAATTTTAGTCCAGTGCGGGGTGCGCCCGATAATTGGTATTTTTTGTTTCCTCCTCGATATTTGCTATTCTGAGTATCCTTTTTTAGGTAATTCTGATGCCGATATGCAGAGTACTTCTGTCTGTCAAATCGCAAGTACTAGTACGTGCGACAGTATACTATAGTATACTCGTTATTTGAATTTTAAAATCTCTCGCATCCGTATATGTTGTTTAGGAGAGGAACGTTGTATTATTATTTAGGCCGAGTGTTTGTGAACTTATAATATTGCAGCATAAGCGAAGGAACGAGGATGCGCGCGCCAGAAGAACTGCCACCCCCGCTCGCACCGTGCGCCCCATCAGCGGCAACATCATCGAAGAGGTAGAGTAAATACTGTAGTACTAATCGAACGTGATGGGAGAACCATTCAGGAGAACCAAATGCGAAACACGAAGTAAAATGATTGATTTTTATGCCAAAAACATCATTCAAAGTCATGTGCTTTGTCGCGCGTTGCAGTAGCGCACAGCGTTTCGAGAGCGGACACACGGGTTAGACGACTAGACATAAGCTAGAGAGCGTTCACTGAAGAGAGACGCCAGACCGCGAGGCAAAAGAACGTGTCGTTTTATACCGGAAACATACCTGCGCCCAATTTTCGTTACGACATCGGCAACCCGCTAAAATCAGGAGGTTCCTTTCATTTCACGGCGTCCCGCAGATTTGAACACAATGTAAAATTTATTATCTTACTACGAATAAATTAAAAAAAATTTAAATTTAAAAATAAAATTATTCATAAAAATAAACTATTTTAAAAAAGAAAAGAAACTGAAAATAAAAAATACAATGAATTAATGAGTCCGCTTGTATCGCATCATGTACTACTTCAGGCTAACTGTGATCCAAGCGGAATTATCATTTAAAAAATAAGCTATTCACTATTCCGGCGTGCCGAAATTGTGAAAAGTGCGATCTACGAATTATTTGGCACATATTAGTAAAAGAGAAGTAACTATTTCACCATAAATGAGCAATTAGGCACGATTTTCGGTATGAGGTACGCCGGCTCCGTTAGAGCGAAAAACTAACTTATTCACTCTTTCGGCGTGCCAAAATTGTGAAAAGTGCAATCTACGAATTATTTGGCACATATTAGAAAAAGAAAGGAAACGATTTGACCAAAAATGAGCAATTAGACACGATTTTCGATATTCGGGACGCCGGCTCCGTTGGAGAGCTCCTCTATTCTGTGCGTTTATGAAGATGCAACTTTTTCCAGTTTCTGTAAGACAGAAGGAAAGCCATCAACTGACGAGTCTCTAAACGCTTCGCACTTAACAGAGCAGCAGAGCAAGCAAAACGTTCCCGGTAAAAACTAGTCTGCGAGAAATATTGTAACAGAATAATTTTGAGAAAATGTGTTTCTTCAAAAGGAGCAAAAAAATTTTTAAAAAATATTCGTATTTTACTAAAAATTTTAAAAATATATATGACAGGAATCGCGAGAGACTCGAGCATGGCCGGGACATAGAAATTTATGATTTTTAATTTGGCTGAAAACATAGTACAAGGTACTACAAACATCCCTCTATCGAATAGCGTTTTCAGAATTTTTTTAAAAAAATTCGTTTTCGCGTGAAACACAAATCAACCTGGTGAGTCGGGAATTAATTCAAGAAATAGTAAAGTTTGGAAAATCATAAATCTCTTCAAAGTGAAGATAGAAATCAACAGTTTGGTGTGTTAGATAGATAAATGACCTGGCTTGTTTACCAACCGCTCGATATCCTTCCTGGTTCATGCGCCGGTGCGGGGTGGTCGCTCTTGCAAAAGTTGAGCTAATTTTCTTAAAAGTCAAAACGGCTGGTTCACTCTAAGAGATGTTCTGGTGAACATTGTTAGTACTAACCATATTGTAAAAATGAGCGGAATCGGGCCATGCATTCTAAAGATACTCGTATTTTTGTCAGGTCGGTCAAATATAATTAATGGCCGCGAACATCAATTGTGGCCCATTTGTGGTGAAAACTATCGCAAACTATACAAAAACAATATTTATGTTCTTTGTCGCATTTTTTATTGATTGATTTTTCGAGTAAAAAAAATTGAAAAAAAATCAGCGTCGATTTTTGGATTAGCGGTATTTCGATTATTTCGAAGTCTTTATGTTTCTTATTACGTTTCATATTATTAGTTATGAACGCTGGTGCAAGATGTTTCTATAATTCCTTCAGCAAATATATTTTGCCCACTTAATCTACACCTAAAATGCGAAATTTGTCTTCCACTATTAGAACAGGTTTAATTCCGTCCATACTTCATCATGGCATTCCTCATTATAGGTAGACCAATTTCCTTTTTGAAAGTGAACGGCTATCTGTTCTTAGAAAAGAGTTACAGAGCCTAGAAAATCGATTATAATGCGAAAAGCGCGTGCTCTAGCTTCTCTTGCACTCTCTCAATTCCCCACGCTCTCTCGCCTGGGTTCGGACCCCGAGCAGGGCAGAAATCTTTTGCAAAGACTTCTCTGATTCACCATCAATGTTTGTGGACTCAATTCACGCGATTTCGATAACACAGAAGGTTTGGGGAATTGAGAGAGTGCTAGAGAAGCTAGAGCACGCGCTTTTCGCATTATAATCGATTTTCTAGGCTCTGTAACTCTTTTCTACGAACAGATAGCCGTTCACTTTCAAAAAGGAAACTGGTCTACCTATAATGAGGAATGCCATGATGAACTATGGACGGAATTGAACCTGTTCTAATAGTGGAAGACAAATTTCGCATTTTAGGTGTAGATTAAGTGGGCAAAATATATTTGCTGAAGGAATTACAGAAACATCTTGCACCAGCGTTCATAACTAATAATATGAAACGTAATAAGAAACATAAAGACTTCGAAATAATCGAAATATCGCTATTCCAAAAATCGACGCTGATTTTTTTTCTATTTTTTTACTCGAAAAATCATTCAATAAAAAATGCGACAAAGAACATAAATATTGTTTTTGTATAGTTTGCGATAGTTTTCACCACAAATGGGCCACAATTGATGTTCGCGGCCATTAATTATATTTGACCGAACTGACAAAAATACAAGTATCTTTAGAATGCATGGCCCGATTCCGCTCATTTTTATAATATGGTTAGTACTAACAATGTTCACCAGAACATCTCTTAGAGTGAACCAGCCGTTTTGACTTTTAAGAAAATTAGCTCAACTTTTGCAAAAGCGACCACCCCGCATCGGCGCATGAACCAGGAATGACATCGAGCGGTTGGTAAACAAGCCAGGTCATTTATCTATCTAACACACCAAACTGTGGATTTCTATCTTCACTTTGAAGAAATTTATGATTTTCCAAACTTTACTATTTCTCGATTTAGTTCCCGACTCACCAGGTTGATTTGTGTTTCACGCGAAAACGAAATTTTAAAAAAAAATCTGAAAACGCTATTCGATAGAGGGATGTTTGTAGTACCTTGTGCTATGTCCCGGGCATGCCCGAAGTGCTCGAGTCTATCGCGATTCCTCTCATATATTCAAGGTATTTATTAGAAAGATATATCGTAAAATCCGTATAAAGGCTTGAGATGATTTTACCGAAACCATTTTGCTAAAAAAATGAATATTAGCCGAACAAAAAATATTAGTATTACGGTCCGGCCTCCCGCAGATTTCGTGAGAAAAATTGACTCCGGCCTCCCGCACTTTTTGGCAATTATTTCTGATCAAAAAAATATCGACTCCGTTGGCGCAGGTATGACCGGAGAGGCGCGCCTTACACGAACGGATTCGCGGTGGAAAAGGGGCGGAGACTCGATCTTCCTCCGCCCGTTCCCTCTCGGAGACGCTCGAGAGAGAGGGGGCGGGGCGAGACGTCGGATTTCTCCCCACCGTCAAACCCGGCTCGCGTCAGGACCGCTTTCTCAATACTCTACATAAGCTGCGCGCGCTCGATCAATAGTGCGACAATTACCGTACATGGGGCGCCCGCATCGAGAATCCCTCCTATTTCAGTGGTCTGATGCGCAAGATAAGTTCAAACGGGGATTTTCCTAGGTCTACTCCATACTGGTGAAACGCTGTTTAGCGTCGCAGAACACAATTTGCGGAACGTCATTTTCCGAAAAATTAATTTTTCGGAAATATCTTTTTTCCGAAATGTTTTATCACATTGATTGCATCAGAAATTGATTAACTGGGCATGCCATCAATTTATTGCTTGATGTAGTGTTGCGAATTCGGCCAGAGCCTAACAGTCGTCTCGAAAAAAAAATCGTCGTGTTCGGACGTCGGCCGAAATCGAAAAAAGCGGCCAGTGGAAACAAAGAGATTAAATATTGAGTGATCAAGAGACCATTTCCACCTATTTTAGAAGTGAGTGCTCTACTCTCCTTATCTGTTTCCGAATTCCGCTAATTTCGGCGATTTCAGCCGACTTTCGACCGCACAAAGAAAGTCTAAATTTATTTAAAATTTATTTAAAATCAAATTTAAAATGTATTTAGATTAAAATTTTAAATGTTTAATCCCTCCGCTATGGACTAGAAATAGACGGACGAATTCGCAACACCAGTTGTAGTATTTAGTATACGAATATGAAAGTGTTAACTGCAGTATTAACATGAAAGTATTAACAAAATGCATTAATATCTGATATCTGCCGACTTTCCACTATCGACAGTCTTCAAAGAATTCACACGAAACCCCTAACCCTGGCGGAGTAAATAATTGTAATTGTTATAAATTCTTTTGTTGTTGTAGGAAATGGATATGGATGGAGATTGTGGAGAGGAGATGGAAGAAGAAGAAGAGGAGGAGTATGAAGAAGATGACGAAATGGTGAGATGACGGCAACTGTAATAAACAATAAGTCTACGACTCTAGACTTATGAGATGGACAGCGACGACTTTCAAAGTCTAACCGCCTCGCTCCCCTGCCTCTATTAGACTTTGAAGTCGTCGCTGGCCAGCTTAGACTTATGAAGTCGTAGACTTATTTCCCCGTGAACTGTCATAGACCAAAAAGTTCGCCCAACTGAACAAACCCAGACATGATTTTGACCTTTTGGGGTGAAATTTCAAAAATTCAGAGATCGCATTGAGCGTATGAGTAGATCTGCCGGCGTCCAGTGACGTCCTGACTAAGGTGTATCAGTCGAAATGGAACTTACGTTGTAGTCTTGTCTTGTCGACTGGGGCTTTTTTTAGGGTACCACGAATGAAACGTTCGATGAGACGCAGAATAAAGGGACCAAATATGTCTCACTCACTTTCCCAGCGAGACGTTGAAACGTTTCACTCTGTTTTGCTAATCCGGTTATCCTGTCTCATTACAGTATAGCGGAACAATAGGAAATTGAGTGAGACGTCTCACTTCTCATCTCCTTTGTGTTTTGAATGAGATTTGATACGCTTATGGATGAACAATGGAAGTGATACGTCTCATTTTTTTGTCTCACTTCGCTAATCCGGAGTGAGACGCCTCACCCCCAACACACGGATTAAGTGTGATAATGAGATTTAATTTGTGTCCACTTTGAAATGTCTCCTTCGTGGTACCCTAGGACATTTCTTGATAGTTGGTGACTTCAATTTGATGTAGTCCATCCGGGCCCTCTTGTCGAAGTGGTATCAGGTAGGCCATACGCTTGCCGGGTTGCCCATGCTGATTGGTATGTAAGGATTCTCCGAACTGGTGTGGGAGGGGAGCGGGGAGACTGTAGAGCGCCCGCCACGAGGCACATAATGAAGAATTTTTACTAATTTTGGGGTTTTCAAAATTAGTTATGACCACCTCGCGAATCCGTAAGTTGTGATCGTGACACGAACTGCCTGATTCCGCCACCACAAAAAGTGATCGATCCAGAGCCGAAGAATCCATCATAAAAAAGGTAAAGGTGTTAGGTCTTCTACACGCAAGGCGGTCTCGACCACCCCTATGCCTGAGGGGCAACGACATCCTGTCCTGATAAGATCAGCGGCCTGTTGCGAGGCTATTCTCGTGTTGTGTGCACGTGAATCGGGGACCCCTTTCGAGGCATGTTTGGATCGTGATTTACCAATCACTACCAACATTTCTTAACCCCCTTGGTCGTCAAGATAAACTAATATCCCGCCCAAATATCACCCCTTGGAGAATAACGATTAAAGATTAACGAATGAATAATATCAATTTGAATATTGCAGGAGCCAAATGAGGTGGATGACGAGGATCTGGAACTGGGCAATCGGCTGACACCCGAAGTGAGAAGCTAGAGCGATTGCGTTTTTTTCTAATTAACATAATTCGATAATTAGCATAATAATTCGATATTTGCGTTCATAGCGAAATTTATTCTAATATATAAAATACATGATGCAAATATCGGCAATGTTGGTAAGAGTTTGGTTTGCCAGACTTCGCTATTTTGGTTTGCTAAAATATGTTGGAAACATAATTGGATTACAGCCGCTGTCGGACGAAGAGTACTATTCTGCGTGAGGAGTCCTCATCTAGCTGATGGCGTAATGATGACGTAACCTGCAGTATTGAATAAACTAAAATAATCTTAATTGGCATATTGTTGCTTCTACTCCTCACTGTCTTGTGTGCCTCAGTTACCTCTGGTTCAGTCCTCTAGTAGCGTTTTTAGATCGAATAATCCTATTTGCGAATAACAAAGGGTTATTCCCGAGTAACGATGCATTATTCGCGAATATTCTTTGGTATTCGCTTCGATCTAACAGCACTAGTCTCTAGTTGTTCATGCTTCACCGCCATTTTGATTTTGTAGATCATCCATTCTCATAATATTCTGTAGGCTTCACCGACCGATCTCTTTTGGTGTGTATTCTCTCATATCATCAATGTTAACGGATTCTACCAACTTATTTGAATGCAGGTGTTGTAATTGATATTCCATGACCCGATAAAGTTTTCGCACTATTATTTTCCGTTTATGACAAGTCTTCTGAAAGACTGCAGGACCCCTGCGAACAGCTGCCCCAAGTTTGTCCGTTTCGAATGAAACATTTATGGTGGATGTTGTTGGGGACTCTAAGAATTATCAATATAGTTATTTGGACGAGAACCGGCTTTTAGGAAAAACCCGGCTCTAGAACCGGTTTTGGTCTATCTCAGCTCAGAAAAGCGCTACGATGCTGAGATGTGGCTCAAAAAATGCACAAAAATATTCTGAACAACTTTCATGTTGAACATGTAGCGGTACGACTTTGACATCAGGTCGAAAAAAATCGAAAAGTACATAAAAATTGGGAAAAAATCGAAAATATTTTTTTCTGGATCGGTATGCCCCCCTTTCAGGGTCTCATATTTCTGGTGCAGACACCACAGCACAATGCGGTATTAGAAAAAAAATAGAACAGACAGGTGTCGGGGTGATAAGCAAAGTTGTGATCCAAAAAATAGGCGAAAATCGTGATTTTTCTGAAACCATTTTTTCGGAAAACATGGTTTCGAACTTCTATTCACTCCAAAACGTCATATAATATCTTAATTGATCATAAAATGTTATTTGGCGTTGAATTATGTCTATATGAGAATTGAAAATCGTCACGTCACAAATCCATTTTTTCAGGTTAATTATTTTTATAATTTCTGCAATCACAGCCATAACTTGACATATCCTCTTTCTACAGGCACAATAAGGATGTGATTTATTTGGATATTAATGCTTGAGTTCGATATGAGCTTATATTACAATGTTTTCAAACTTTAAACTTTTAATTCATTATTTTCTATGACACAAAAAAAAATTTAAATTTTTGTTGTTGAGTGTTTTTTTGTTAATTTCTCGTTCCAATAATACACTCATATTTCATGAGATATGGTCAGTATTAAAAAAATCTATTTCAATAAGATGCGTCGCTCACTATCTCAAAAAATCTCAAATATATATTTTCCGGTAACAAATCATGATTTACGCATATATTTTTGAGACATTATATAAGGCCATTCAAACATAAGATAGCAGCGGGAAAATATAATATTTGGTAAAAATAATATTCGGGGTTTTTTAAGTGTCACCCTATATGAGCCCGTTTGCGATAGAGTCGAGCAAGTACTCAACAGAGTCCGGACAGCAGAAAAGTTGAAATCTGAGATGATGATTGTTTTTGGTACTCTCGAGGGTGCTTATTACAATGGACTCTATGTTGAAGTATGCAAATCGATCTCCGTCCTCGTATGCAAATTCCAAAATTCATGCAATTTCTTGTCTTTTTGTTATAGTAAAGAAAATTATCACCAAACCAAGTCGTGTGAATATGATCTAGAAGTGAATTTGCATGAGGAGTCCTGTGGAAGTGTCAGAAATGCAAATTTCTTACTTTATGAAATTAATCATAAAAATATCTCTCGTTAAACTAAAAAGAGAGGGTCACTTCTAATACTGTGTGTAGACAACACCTTCGCTAAGCTACGTTTTAAATTTGGGCGCTCAAATCGTACCGCAACTTGAGTTATGATTTTTTTTAGTGCGAGACCTTCGGTGTTGTAGATCTTCCCCTCTTCATCAATGTTCGCATTTGCATACAGATTTTACCAAGAGCCTCGGAGTTGCTTAAAATTCTAAATGAACACCTTCGATATGCTTTTTTTATTGTCTATACAAGTGTAGATTGACTTTAAATCTAACGAAGGATTATGAAACCAACTGTGTTATTTACCTTGTATCATACGACCATACCAATATCTAGTTTATTATATCTGACCATCGTCGACCTTCATGACAATATATAATATTTATGCGAGTCACGGGGAAACGCGGTTTGACTAACGTCTCACTGGGTCGTGCGCCGCTGGTATCTTGCGCCAGTATTATTCCATGATTTTGCGAGGGTCTTCCTGATCAAGTTCTTATTTGGAGGGGTTGTAGCGTACACCTCATTTTACAATACTGACCACGCGGACAACTCGTACGATTTTTCCGTCGATTTTGGGCTAAATTCTTACGTTGGGTTGAACTAGCGCTATTGGGAGGAAAATCGTTTTTGGGCTACTCTTGAATGCTGAATCTTTTAGTCTCCGAGATTCCAAAATTGGATCTGGGTAGATTCTCGAAATTGTCCCACGATCGCTGGAATCGAAAGATGGTCGATTGGACACCAAGAGGGAAGCGAAGAGGGAAAGCTAAGAGATGGAGAGACGAATTCGTCAACGCTGCCGGTCCTCAGTTCATGCAAAAAGACGCGATATCACGAAATGGAGAACTATCATTTTAACCCAGCTGAATTAACACCATCACCCAGCTGATAAAGCTACAAGAATCAGCATTCAAGAGAAGCCAAAAAAGATTTTCCTCCCAACGCAACGTCGGAATTTCACCCAAAATAGACGGGAAAAAATCGTACGAGTTGTCCTTGTGGTCAGTATTGAAAAATGAGGTGTACGCTACAACCCCTCCAAATAAGAACTTTATCAGGAAGGCCCTCGCAAAATCATGGAATAATACTGGCGCACGACCCAGTGAGACGCTAGCCAAACCGCGTTTCCCCGTGACTCGCATAAATATTATATATTGTCATGAAGGTCGACGATGGTCAGATATAATAAACTAGATATTGGTATGGTCGTATAACCCAAGGTAAATAACACAGTTGGTTTCATGATCCTTCGTTAGATTTAAAGTCAATCTACACTTGTATAGACACTAAAAAAAGCATATCGAAGGTGTTCATTTAGAATTTTAAGCAACTCCGAGGCTCTTGGTAAAATCTGTATGCAAATGCGAACATTGATGAAGAGGGGAAGATCTACAACACCGAAGGTCTCGCACTAAAAAAATCATAACTCGAGTTGCGGTACGATTTGAGCGCCCAAATTTAAAACGTAGCTTAGCGAAGGTGTTGTCTACACACAGTATTAGTGGTGGCCCTCTCTTTTTAGTTTAACGAGAGATATTTTTATTATTAATTTCATAAAGTAAGAAATTTGCATTTCTGACACTTCCACAGGACTCCTCATGCAAATTCACTTCTAGATCATATTCACACGACTTGGTTTGGTGATAATTTTCTTTACTATAACAAAAAGACAAGAAATTGCATGAATTTTGGAATTTGCATACGAGGACGGAGATCGATTTGCATACTTCGACATAGAGTCCATTGTAATCAGCACCCTCGAGAGTACCAAAAACAATCATCATCTCAGATTTCAACTTTTCTGCTGTCCGGACCTTGTTCGACTCTATCACAAACGGGCTCCTATATCATGTGTTAACATTATTATTTATTGCGACTTCGTGATTTTGCCAACAATCATTATCATAATTCGACAATGACTTTTTTTGAAAACGCGAAAACAGTAGAAACAAGCTCTATAATATCGCGCGGAAGGAGATTTAACAACATCACATCTCTAGTTCGCGTATACAAGAGGATATGTCAAGTTATGGCTGTGATTGCAGAAATTATAAAAATAATTAACCTGAAAAAATGGATTTGTGGCGTGACGATTTTCTATTCTCATATAGACATAATTCAACGCCAAATAACATTTTATGATCAATTAAGATATTATATAACGTTTTGGAGTGAATAGAAGTGCGAAACCTCACGATTTTCGCCTATTTTTTGGATCACAACTTTGCTTATCACCCGACACCGGCCTGGTCTATTTTTTTCCAATACCGCATTGTGCTGTGGAGTCTGTACCAGAAATATGAGACCCTGAAAGGGGGGCATACCGATCCAGGAAAAAATATTTTTCGATTTTTTCCCAATTTTTATGTACTTTTCGATTTTTTTCGACCTGATGTCAAAGTCGTACCGCTACGTGTTCAACATGAAAGTTGTTCAGAATATTTTTGTGCATTTTTTAAGCCGCATCCCAGCATCGTAGCGCTTTTCTGAGCTGAGATAGACCAAAACCGGTTATAGAGCCGGGTTTTTCCTGAAAGCCGGTTCTGGTCCAAATAACTATATTGATAATTCTTCCCCAACAACATCCACAATAAATGTTTCATCCGAAACGGACAAACTTGGGGCGGCTGTGCGCGAGGGGGGTCGGATTCCTGCAATCTCTCAGAAGACGTGTCTTATACATGAAAGTTAGCTACCACGCTTCCTCTTCCCTCTCGGGTCCAATCGAGAATCTTCCGATTCCACCGATCATGGCTTTGATTCGAGATTCTTTCTACCCATATCCATTTCCGTCTTTCCGCCTCTCTGACTACATCCTTCAATTTAGTGATGTCACGGGTCCGCTCATTTGTGACGTGATCAAATACGGTAATTCCAATTATATTAGTTTGCGCTGAGCGAGGAAAAGAATTTGTTTTTCTCGTTTACACAGGTACCAAGTCTCGGATCCATACAAGATTGCGTGTAGAACTACACCATCGAAAAGGCGGTTTTTGAGTGACATGGGAGACCCACGTTTCCGAACGAATTCGTAATATTTGTAAAATGTCTAATTCGCGCTTTTTCGCATAGCGTCACCACTTTCTCTCCTCTCTCGTTGCGCTCCCCGTGTCCGAATTTCCCCACAGCACTTCTCCGGCTTGTCTACTATTACAAATTTAAAATGATACGTTCACGAAATGGACTACTGGTGGTGTACTCTCTTTCTATACCTCGACGTGTCTCTCGCAGCCGTATCTTTTGTTTAGGAGCGGAACGTATTAATAATTTCGAGGAGTGTTTGTGAATTTATAATACCCACTATTGCATCCATATCGCCCATGATAACCTTGTAATTTTTACGGTATTTCCGTCGCTCTGGCACAAACTTTAAAACGCGCTTTAGAGATCGGTCAAGATGTCGTCGTATTGATCATCGGTGTGGTTGGAGCATGGACCGTAACATTGGATTAGGCGCAGTAGGACTTTGTTAGGGAGGCGGAAATCAAGAATCGCAATACGGGGAGAATCGCAATAATTCCGATTTAAGGTGGCTAATAGCAGTACAGTACTGCAGTGCACTTAAGTCTCATGTGCACTGCAGTACTTGATTTTGAAGAAACCGAATGTATCGATACACCGGTGTACTACTCAGTACACGTACTGAGAATGTACTGTGTATCGATACTGCACTGATTTACTAGGGTGGCGAAATCAGTGCAGTATCGAAACACAGAACATTCTCAGTACGTGTACTGAGTAGTACACCGGTGTATCGATACACTCGGAAAGGCGAGAGTGATGTACTGAAATGCACTGTGCACTGCAGTGCACGCGCGCCGTGTACTGCCAATGTACATTTGGTTTCCTAAACATCAAGTACTGCAGTGCACATGAGACTCAAGTGCACTGCAGTACTGTACTGCTATTAGCCACCCTAATCGATACACTCGGAAAAGCGAGAGTGATGTACTTAAACGCACTGTGCACTGCAGTACGCGCTCTCCCACAGCGCGTCGTGCACTAGCAGTACACAGTGCATTGGCAGTACACTGCACGCGTGCACTGCAGTGCACAGTGCATTTAAGTACATCAGTCTCGCTTTTTCGAGTGTATCGATACACCGGTGTACTACTCAGTACACGTACTGAGAATGCACTGTGTATCGATACTGCACTGATTTCGCCACCCTAATTCGAATCCAACCCGTTTGAATAAATATTCAAAGAAAGAGGCGTGAATATCACAGTATCTCTTCAAGTGACTATCAGGGACGGGCACCCCTTTGTTGTCCATTTTTTATCGCCCCAGGGCTCTTTCTCCATTTCTCTTCCCTTCTCACTCTTTGCTGAATTCCACTCACACGACGCCAACTTCCGTAAACGTATCCGATACATTACAAGAACTGGGAGTTTTGTTTAAATTTTAATCCACTGCTTTTGCGCGTGCCATTATTTTTTCTAGAAAGCTCATTTCCGGCACTTTTTTTACCAAGCATAATACCATTTAATGGCAACCTCCCCTAATTGTTTTCATTCCCCTCACTCTCTAATTACTCAGAGGGGGGAATAAGTACCCGATGATGTCTTAACTACCAAGCGATGACTTCTGGTCTCTAAAAATGCCGCTCCACTACCTCTTATCGAAGCGAGTAGACTTATGAATAAAGTCGCCGCTCGGAAGCCGAGAAGTCTACAGTCGGGAAATGCGGAGAACAAAGGACCGCTGACCGCAACGCGTGTGAGAGACTGAGTGAAATGGAGAGAGAGAGAGTGGCGAGTTCATTTCCAATACTTCCAATAAGAGAACCCTAGTCGTAGACTTATTTCCCTGTGCGCAGTGAGAACAGATGAGACATTGTGCGAAATCGAGAGAATGATCATCAGTTCCTTTTGTGTGCGATTTATGCGAGAAATGCCATCGTCACCACCTATTCACAATGACCGCGAAATGGGGCAGAGCAAACGAGAGGAGATCGATGATAGTGGGGCAGGGAAAATGAGTCAAACGCCGCACCGCTAACAGTGACGAATTTGCGCTGTTCTTCACCATACACAGAGCGCGAACTCTCTCACATGTGCCTCTCTAGTGAACTCAACTCTCTTAGATAGTTGGCGAGATAGTGCGCGTAATAAGGAGAGTAGAGAGCGGACTCTCTTGAATAAAAGAGAGTCCTATTCACTAGAGAGGCACATGTTAGAGAGTTCGCGCTCTGAGGATTTGCAATTTGTGTTCCGGGAAATCTTTGCAGTAATCAGTAGTCTGTTGTCCAGAGACCGGAATCACACACACGTGTTAGCGGTGAAAGGAAATATTGTCTGTGTGAGGACTACGCCATCATTAGGCAATCCCCCCTTCCTTCGTACAGTGAGCATCACGAATTCACTTTGATTGAGGCAAGTTTTCTTCCATCGAAATTGCGGGTCCTCAATCTACTAACTGTCCCTCTCGATAGTTGGAGATTGCGACAAACCCACTTTTTCCACTTCTACGCTGCAGTAATAATCACGAATTCAGCATGATTTAGCTTATTTCTGAATGAATTTGGACTTTAGCGTGCCCACTGAGAAGCCTTTCCCTTTCTTGTAACCCCCAACCCCTTATGGCTTTCACTTTTCTTACTTACTCTCTTCCCAGTTTCCGCTTCCTTCATCACAAGGCAATTTGTGTTCCGGAAAATCTTGGGGCAGTAGTCAGTTCTCGCTTGTCCCTAGACCGGAACCACACACGCGTACTTAGTTCGAGCGGTGAAAGGAAATATGATCTGTGGGTGTACTCAAACAACACGCACAGAACTGCCATACTACTCCTCCTCTTTTCACCTTCCTCTCCCTCTCGCGCCATTGTACTCTCGAGTTGTAATCATGCATTGACTTCTGGTTTTTTGGTGATTCCGTCAGAAGATCATTAAACTTTTCTTCCCAGAGGCAGAAAGAAAGTGAGAGCTCCCGGCTTTGTTTGAGTACTCCTCGTTGGCTCTCACGTGGAAAAGCTTTATTTGTGGCCCTTCCACACGTACTTCCCCTTTTTATATTTCTTTGTTGTTAGCAATCTTGCACTTTCGCGAATAAGTAATGTTATGCGTTTTTGTTTGCTTGGTATTGTTGCAAAACTTTGCCTTTTCTCTTTTTTTCGCTTGTTTATACAGCAAAGTCTGTTTGTTGTTCTTGGCGCGCTAATCGAACGCATAAAAGCCTACGCGATTAGGCAATGTGCTGCTAAGGTTGCGTTAGTTAGTCTCTCTAACTTTGTTCTGCTCTCTCGGCAGTTTGACAGCGCGAGAGACGGTGCGAAACGAGGAGATTGTCGACTGATTAGTCTTGCTGACGGGAAGGTCGCGTTATCAGTACTCGCTTATCACACGTATATGCTTTCTTCCTCTCTTCTTTTGTCTCTTGCTACCCACCAATTCTCGACACATTACAACGACAGACCCGCCTTTTAACCGACCATATTTACTCCTTCACCTACGCTCTTTTTTGTTACGTTTCGTGGTTAGATTTAAGGCGGAACTGTTCCACTCTAAAGTTTGATCGAGAGTTCATTTAGCGCGAATGAAATTGTCAATCTGCACAGTTTTCGCATTCGTTACAACTACCTAATCTTTCTGTTTTGAACGAAAAACATGTATGAATTTTCTTAGAATGTTTGATATTAAGGCAAATTAAAAGGTCTCCCCGTTCATAAAGCAGGCATTGGAGTGATAATAAATAGCCTTATTCTCGGGAGGGTGACAATTCCGCAACCGACATTTCGGCAACTGCTTATAACTTTGCTCAAACTCGAGGAATCTGTGTGAGCTTTTTTCCCTGTTGGTTATTTGTTAACCTGCATCAATTCGCCTTGTTGCTGTATTTTTCTGATTATTTATAATTTTCACGAAATGTTAATTAGCTAATTACTTAATTTGGGGGGTTTGAAAGCCCTCGTGATTCTGATCATGATAACACTTTGGTGGGAGTAATGTAGGTAGTTTTAGAGCAAATATAAACCTCGTTGCCGAAATGTCAGTTGCCGAATTGTCACCCCCCTAATTCTCCACAATAAAACTCTCGATTTCACTCACTGCCAAAAACACTCTTCGGCTGAGATCATCCTATAATAATTGGATCTCGGGACACGTTTCTGGATCTCGCTTTCATCACACGATAGCGCCCCTCGTTAGTCAAATTGTGCTAATTACCCATCCGGTGTAAGCACTTTTGTTCGAATTATACCGCTCCCTTCTACACACACACTATACATGGACTATGGTGTAGCCGGCGACAGAACCCTCCCGCTTCTAGTCGCAAATCAATCCGATTTCGATCAGACTCTACCGCATTTTGCTCAAATTCACTACGTTTTGTTACTGACCCTCCCGCTTTTGCCCAACCTCAACAAAGCTTCGCCCATATTGTACACCCCGTTCTGGAGGTTTGACCTGGCTGTGGAGTGAAAAAGATGTGATTTCGAGTTGATGAAATGCAGAGAGAGGACACGAATCTCTTCAGTAATCCCGATTTCAAGTGTGTCTAGCTACTTGATATCTCCCACTCACTCGTAAGATCCGGATCACTGCTCCGAATCGTCAAGAACTCCTGTTTAAAATCATGTTATTCACATTCATAAAAATTAATTCTTCTTGGATTATACATCACTTCTGCCCACTTTCACATTTTTTTCTCTAGCGCTACGTTCTTTTTTCACATCATCCAGTTGGCACCATGGCAAAGACTTCTCCCGTTGTCTGACTCTCTCGTTTGGCGCGCGATCTCGCCATCTCTCTCTTTCTCTATCTCGTTCGCTCCGAATCTGTTTCGAATGCTGTGTTTTGTTTCTAGTTCGCATCTGATTGGCGTTGCGAGACTCCTTCCCGGTTTCACATTGTCCCTGATCAACTTGATTATTCGTGACTTTCACTTACAATAAAATGTGGATCTTCTAAATTATCAAATCCATGAGCGTATGTGAAATACATCCTACCTCCACCAAGAGAAACAGAGTTCTGATTTGTGGTTATCTTTAATTCCCCACCCATCCCACAAATTTTTCAATCGGCGCTGATACGCATTTTTTCCCGCTTGATCCAGGACACAACTTTGCGGTGAAACCCGAACTTCCGGTTTGCGCTCTCATTCCCTCTCATTGTCGCTCTTGCCATTCAATACTCTCGGAAGAGCTGGGAGAAGGGGGGAGCGTGCGAGCTGTAGGGAGAAAAACTAAGAAATGAATACGCGTCTCTGACTGGGTCCACAGACCGATCATCACAGAAAGAGCGTTAGAGTGAGAAGGCGTTCGAAATCGAGAGGAACTTTCTCACTTGCGCACACTCTCACTCCTTTCTGTGGGTTTGTAATCACGTGTGTTCGAATTGCGTCTGTCACTCAAGAGCAATTTGGACATGGCTACTGGGCAAATATCTCTTATGCACTTAATATCCCCTTCCAAGGCGGTCCTTGACAACGATTTTCTCGACTCAAACATTTTGCCGTGTTAGTTTCGGCCACCGAAATAGCACGGATGTATAAAATTAGGAAAAGTTTCAATGCGCAATACTGTTACTCAATAATTTATGATGATTTCTTAGTAATATGTTAAGATGAAATTAGCTTTTGCTCCCTTATCGCACTTCCAGAGCGACAATGATTACTGGTGCTGGAACTTGCTCTATCTATCCGCCAAACAATCTATAAATCATGACTGGTTCACACCTGGGGGGATCTTGATTGCTCGAGGGTGTGAACACGTGCGAACTATGTCTTTCATCAATCATATGCACAGTAGGGTTCTCCTAGCAAGGAATTTTCCTTATCAAGGAATCACCAGAGCGGATATATCTATCAGTATGCAGTCACCTTAGTATGGGTAATAGGTACTAAAAGTTGAGGAGACAGCGAGCTTGCCACTCTTGCCACACATCACACCAGCTACTGGTAGTTACTTACTATTTGTTTAGTCTTTCCAGTTGTTCTTTTTTTTAAAAAAAATATTCTATAGAATATGAAGGTGATACGTCAATGTCGCTCTCTGAGATTCACGAACAACCTCACGGATCTCACTTTCTTCTCACTCTTTCTATTTGCATCAACATCCACCTATTGTCTCGTGTCGGCGTATCGTTCTCCCCTCCGTTTCTTGTATTCTCTCTCTGTCTCACCTGATCCTTTCCCTCCCAGCCTTTTGACATTCCCGCATCCAACCTCTTTGAGCCACTCCGAAATTCAAGATTCGGGCAAACCCCTCCCCCTCCTTTCAGAATCAAACGGGCGCGAAAACATGAATACTAACTTTCTTTGTGTTGTATTGGCGCGAGATGTTTACAACATTGCTTCATGTTAGTGCTTGAGAACTATCAAAACTGACAAATACTGCCGATCGGTCATCGTTTATTCGTCACATTTTGCCAGAGCGAGCGAATTTGCTGCGAATAATTCCTTTTTTTTCTACGAAAGTTACAGATTTTCTGATCGCACTGGCTACTTTTATATGCCGTTTCAGATGTGCAAAAGGTGCAATGATGCTGCCTTCATAGTTTCATCTTCCTCATCTTGCGGGGTAATTTTGCGGCTGCAAAACAATATTCATAGTCGAAAAAATGTGAGGGGTCAAATTGGGGGATCTGCTTTGTTCGACAATGAATAGTGTTTTGTGGCCGCAAAGTGGCCACTCCAAAATGAGGGATGATGGACTATGAAGGCAGCATATGGGAACCCTAATTCTGACGCGTTCCCATGCTCCCATCCGGTCACTGTACCAGTAGTACTTTGCTTGACAAACAGTTTGTCTTTGGCTCTTCTCTTACTTCCTCCCTTCCTACTTCTCTCTCTCAATGTGGAGAGAGTGCACGCAATGGAGAGAGTATTACCCCGAATTGAGCTCCCTATTAGAGTCTAACTTGGTGCGTTCGTCCCTCCTCCAGAAGATTATTTTTTTATCATCTGAATGAGGACAACAGCATGCCTTAACCTCGAATGACTAGGTATGTACTGGAGTGCGAAATGTGAGACCACGGTCTCTTCATTTCACACACTCCCTCATCAACCGGTCGAGAGAGTGTGCGACATGAAGAGACGGATGAGATGAAGAGACTCAAATTTCGCAATCTAGTATGCACAGCTCAAACACGGCATTTTCTTATGGTGCTTTCACTGTCGCCTAGCTTGGGGGTCTGAATGCCTATTCTGAGGTGTAACGAATTACTCGTCTGGGGAGTTAGAATCATCATTTTGGAGGGTCAGAGCGGCTGTTCTGACACCTCAGACGCTCTGATCCCCCAGAACAACTCAGTCAGTCATTCTGACCCCCAAGCGAGGGGACCAAGTCAGGCGACAGTGAACCATTGTGCACAATTACTCTATCCAGATCAAGCCACCTCTCGCCCATACGAAACCGTGCTTCTTTGCAATAGCAGCGGCTCATAAATCACTCTCTGATCACCTCGGATCGAGTTACCTCCCTCATTCTCTCTGTCACGGCACATCAAGTACTATTAAATAGATTTAGTTGTTTAAAATTTATGCTAATGAGATCTTGAACTCAATAAAAACTATTCACATAAAAAATCATCAATCGGTGACAGGACCTTTTGGAACTGTCGTTTAGAAATGCTCTTTTTTAAAATTATTTCTTTGGTATACGTTTCAGAATATTTAGAATCCCTTATATTTTCGGGTTCCTAAACAGTAGTGCGCGAAATGTGAGACCACGACCTCTTCATTTCACACACTCTCTCGACCGGTCGGTAGGCGAGAGAGTGTGCAAAATGAAGAGGCCGTGGTCTCACATTTCGCACTCTGCTAAACAGCAGAAAAACTTACCATCACCCATCAATCACAACTCCCACTCGATCCAGTTGCCCCTCTTATTCCCCCCCCCCTTACCTATCCACCCTTATTCCTTCTTTCTCCCTCCCATGTACGACGCCCTAATAGTTGGCAATTATTCCGCGCGCGCGATTTCTCTGTCAACTAGCGCCGAAACCAAAAGTGAGGTTCCGAGAGATTCCGTTTTTTAAAGCATTCTTTCCCTCCGGTATCATCCTTTCGCTCGTTGCATCTATGTCATTTATATATCTCAAACTAAAAAGAGAGACTCAGGGCGGCTCTCCCAACTGTAGTTAGCGCAGAAAAAAGCAAGAGAGTGCAATTTGCGGAGAGTCATTGTCTAACCGACTAGACAGCGTGCGGAGAGGGGAGCACGGCGCACCTGCTGGGTCCACTTCACCTTCTCCTCTCTCACTCCCCCGCCCGGTCGGTCACCACACATAATTACATAATTGGGGGCCTTCCGGTCAGGTTGCGGTTTGGATGGAGAGTTCGTACTACTCAGAGCGCACGCTCAACAGTTTTTACTTTTCTAGTACCTATGCTTCATTGCTCGAATTTGTCTGGTTTTCTAGAATTTTGGCGTACTTCAAATAAACATTCCTGAAGATTGCTAGATATTTTTACGTCAAAAAAATCACAATTTCGTGTAATTTTTTTTTTAAAATAATTAACGAGCCGCGAATCGATGCACACTCAAAATTGGTCCACGGGGGCGTTAAAAATCACTGATCGAGATAAGGATTTGAATTCCCGGAATTCCATATTTCCGTTCCTCTAGAGACTCGAAGTTTGGAATTTTGAGCTTTCATTACAAAAAAATGTAATAAAACAAACTAGAGCTAGCCAGCGCAACTGGCTCCGACACTGGGAATTGCGGGAATTCAAATCTATATTACGATCAATGATTGTTCACACATTCTTGTAAGGTTTGGCCTTACTGTCATCATATCGTACGAACTTTTGCTGTTCAATCAAAGTAAGACCTTGAAACCTGACATCTTTTGACAGGTGTGGAGTGCATTATTAGCGGCCGCGTGAGCATTGACGCGGGTGTCCTTCAGGATGTTTGCGTAACTGACCTACACATGATGTTTCCCCGAAAGAAAAAAAACATCCCGAACACTCGGATGTCCTTCAATGTTCTGTTATGATTCGACAAGGCATCTTTCGAGTAAAACGTCTCCATCAGCATTTATTCTAATGTTTTGTCATTTAAATTAGCAATAGATCAAAGCCGAACTCATTATTTGCATATTACAAATCATCTCCTTTTTTCGAGTAACTGCTGAAACACAAATTCCTCTATACACTGCATTCCTTTCCTCCCACGATTTTTCCGCCTGGTAGCGTCTCTTTAGCCCACCCATCTTCTCATCCTTCCTCCCTTTTTGCCACTCTATTATGATGCAATCATCCATGTAATCTGGCCTCACTCGCCTGAGAGCGTGATAGTGCACACTTCTCAACTGCGCATGATAGCATTAATACTTAATACTTAATACTTTATTATCCATCGGGAATGTGGATGAGGTCGGATATCTTGACGTGATGATGGATTCTTCGGCTCAGGATCGAACTGATCGAGCTGAGGATGAATTAGACAGATAAACAACGACTCTACACAAAGCGTGAACTCTCTAACATGTGTCTTTCTCGAGAATTCGATTCTGTTGCGTTCAAGATAGTTTTGTATTCGCTCTCTTCAATTCATGCATTATCTCGCCAATTATCTAAGAGAGCCTTCTCTAGAGAGACATTTCAGAGAGTTCGCGATCTGTCTACGAGTTCCTCAATGTTATACTTCATTCTTGATCGTTGCATAGGCGTGCCCGTGTATTTCGCATATTTAAATATTTTAACATTTTTTACTCTGGTTTTCGTGGTGTGATCTTTGATCTTTTACCCTCTATCTAATTGCCGTTTCCAGATTAGATGACTGTAACACCCTCAGGCAGCGCCGCAGCACCACTTCCCTCGCCGCTTGAGGTTTGTTTGCACATTAAATTTATTGTATATATAGGAAATACGGTTTCATTGTGATAGGTTCGGTCGAAAGAACCGGCGGAATAGGGTACTTTCTTTTCCATTCTCAACTTCCCGAAAACAACATGAGGACAACAATATTGAGTATCTATGTTTAAAGGAGGAGTATCAGGAGTGTCGCATCCTGTACAGAATCCCTCGCTCGGAGAGAGACTGTTGGTGCGTTCGTTGTGTGGTGAACAAGAGAACACAGATCAAAGATCAATATATACTTAATTTACAAGGATAATCAATAATAAAGGAACGTCTCAAATTCCTCAATTCTCTCCCCGCCCATTTCTCCATGGTGCGCTCGCTGTTTCCTCATTTCCCCTTATATCTATTTTTTCATCATTTGGTACGGTGCCAAATGCGCATAACTTTGTCCAAGCTTGCGGTTTGCGGGAATCTACTTTGGGGGAAATGGCTCCAGCTTCCATGGAGAGACCCTAGTAGGCTTAATACTCCTGGAACTCCTCCTCTAACTGATCAGTCATACTGAAAATGACTTTGCATTTCTAAAAAGAACACGGTTGTGTCTAGCTTCGGTCGCTGAAAACTACGAATGTTTTGACATGCAACGTTGAACATTACATTTAGGCCGAGGTTGTTTCCAAATTCCGAAACCGGCTTCGACGTGCGATGGTTGACGGAATTCCGCCAGATCTGGACACGGAATTCAATCTGTTGAGGTGATTTTATTCATTTTCAGGTATCAAACTTCTCACCGTTTCCGCTTAGTTACCACTCTTTGATCGATCGATTTGAAGGTTTCTCCCAGTGCCTCCCACCGGGAGAAACATCAAAGGTTCCGTTAGTTTTCCTTCACTGATATCCCAGTCGTCGGACTTGATTAAAATACCTAGAATAGAATAAAAAATACAATATTTGAATTGAATTAAATAAATAAATAATGGAATAAATTTAAAAATACAGAAAGTGTGCATAAAGAGGGGAGATTGTCACTCAGATTTTCTGAACCCGATTTTCTGAAATGATGAACCCAGCATTCGAAATTAATAAAATATTTTCGTTGAATTTCGTCTAAATGTAATTCTGAGGATTGAGCTTTTTTCTGCAATTTAAGCCAAAATCATACAATGACCGCATCATGCCGTATGCCGGTCAGCCCTACAGAAAGGGGTTGGAAGTGAATGCGCGTGTAAACCTGAGAGAGAGACTCTCTCACTTTTGCACGCTCTCTCGCCCTGACCCGTTCTTGGAATCATGTGTGACATATTTTAGATGGATCAGAGGACACAATGGAGACGTGAAAGCTGCGATGACCGTGAGTTCATTTCAGCCATTTTCAGCCGTTCTGAGGCGTCGTCCACCTCAACCATCAAAGTAGATCGCGTTTCGTTGTCTAGCCTGCACCTCTCCCCCACCTTCCCTACCCACATTTATATTATCTTTCATCCTTATCAAATAAATGAATGAATAAATTTGCTGGCATCAATGATAATTTCATGGAGGGTAGACAGATATCTTGCGCCTGATATGCTTTTGTTTTTGTCCTTATATTACAGTTTCCAAATGATACACCATGAAATGGACTACATTTCTTCATTTAACGAGGAATAGTAACGGAACGTTTTATAATTTTGGTCGAGTGTTTGTGAATTTATCATATGCAAACTGGGAACATATATTATTATTTAAGCACTTCCGCAACTACTCCGCCTCTCGAGACGCTTCAGGCTTTGTGGGCAGTGATCTCTTCGATCGGTGAGTTTGGGGCTCACTATCAGCTTTTGAATCAACATGTTTTGGCGGGAACAATTTTTGACCGGCTCTCGTAAATTCCCTTCGAGATCGAATGGATATTCAGGGGGATTGGCAAAATTTCAGGCTCTCTGACTTTCTCTCCTCTCACGCTGACCTTAAAACTTTTAAACGCGAAGAGGTTTCGATCTGATAATGGTACGGTAGTAAGTGAAATCCATTGGAGATTACGATGCCACTATTGGGGTATTGCGAAATCTTCCCGTTATTGCGTCGTGATGGCGCAATCGATGCATACTTTTTTGAATGGGCATTATTCTTACATGGATTTTTTCCCGCTCGCCTAACTTTCAGGGTGTTGAGACATGGCCACGACCTACCTAGAAAATTTTTTTCAAGTTGCTGCGGTGTCGCTACTTGGCTGCAGCCATGCTGCAAAATCGAGGTCGGAAAATCATATCTCGCCTTCTAGACATCCCACAGACCCGATCAAAGCACCAAACTGATCGCCATGATGACTGCCGATGATCCTGAGAATATGGTGGCGGTAGGCCACCATTTGCCCTCAGGGCACGTAAAAGTCACTTTTTCGCATTATTGTGGTCTCACCGAGGGCCCCCTATAGGACTTGCACTAGAGATCTGGCTTAGGCGTGGATTCGGTAGAGAATTTATGGAAGAACCGATTGCTAGGGGCAATAAGCGTTTCATTGGATTCCTGCCCACGGCGGTCGAATTCCGGAAGGACACTGGTTTGGTCACGCCCATTTTCAGCCCTTTGACAAGGTTCCGACTTTTGCGTGTATCTCGGCTCTGAGTTAACGGAGAAGGCTGGCATACCCATCATTGGAATCAGCGTGGCTGGCTCTATAATCTCATACACACATTGCATCATCACTATAGGTATTCAGAAAAATCTGGTGTTTAAAAACAATTCATATTTCTCGTCAATAACTACTCTAATATTCGTCCCCACCTTCGATCCACAATTTCAAATATATCACGATTACCTTTAATTTTGTTAATTATCATTGTTTATCGTGTACTCTCCTCCCTAACTCATTTCCGCCCTTCTCCTGGCTGGTCTGCTCCACTTCAACACGAACGACGGGGGAATCACGAAGGCCTTTGAGATGGTCTTCTCCCTCTAAATACATAATATGATCCACAGTACTCTCCTCCCCATCTAAAATACTGGTGTATCCATTATTGTATGTAGAAATATAGTCTACTTCAGAGTCCGCTCCGTTTATACTCATTAATCGTCATTTAGAGATGATAAAGGATTTATTGTTGTAGATTGCACACTCGACCAGACGTCTCTCAGTATCTTCCTCATCTCGGATATTGCACTCTCAACGATTCCGTTTGGAGTCCCGAACACAACGCATTTCTGCTCGTGGAAAGGGCATGGAGTCAGCCTAAAGAGGTTAGAGAACGCATAAAGAAAGGTAACATCATTGATAGAGCGTCTTTGTATGATATAATTTTAAGTAGGCTGGCAAAAACGATACACCTGTACCGATGGTATGCGACGTTTTCGAAGTTGGTGCATCGACTCTTTGTTGGTACGGTAGAGTTTGGTGATATTTCGAAAACGACAGGAAGCCCTATCTAGAGTACATTTATTATATTTTTTCATGAAATGTTATGTTTGTGAAATACGAAAATAAAGGAATAATACTTAGAGGAGGAGTAAAGCAAAATTATTTCCCTGTGAGATTGTTAAACTTTTCTTCTAGAGGAGTAAAGTTTAACAATCTCACAGGGAAATAATTTTGCGACTGGCAAGTCTAAGCTGTACAATAAGCGAAGGGGAGTCTTAAAATAAGACTTAACAAATCGTCGCTGTACACCGTAGAGTGATTTGTAGATTTCTTTCCCTTTGAGATTAAATGTTGAGTGAAACTATTTTGAAGGATTACAATTGCTAGTCAACAAATCAATTTCAGTTGATCAAGAGCATGAAAACGTCGGACTACCTACTGCATTGCTTCGCATTCTCCGAAGTGCTCCTGCAGCTCATTCTAAAGTAAGACTTCGCCAATTTACGACAATCGTGCCATAATAAAACTTTGTCTCTAACAACTTAATGTAGATTCATTATCTTTCATCACTCATTGCGTCTTTACAATTTTATACCGAGGTGTTGTTGAATTTAATGATGTACGAACATTACTTTCATTTCTTAGGCGTGAGAAGTGCCAGTCTTCGGGCAAAGGACCTGTACAAGTGATTGTGATCTTCGACCTGTCACTTATTAACATTACAGGTTTTTTTTTTAAATATTGGATTGCTGATTTTCCTAAATATTTTTTTTTGTTAGAGGACAGGAAAGAACATGAACACCCATTACAGTCCTGGTTGTTTCCCCAATGAAAACTTTCCGGCCCGGCCGGGCCCGGATGGGCCCAAGTAGATCCACGCAATTTGTAACTCGAGTAGAGAGAAATTCGAGACAAACTCTGTGTAGTGAACGAGCTCAAGTCATTGGTCATCGAATGTTATTGATTGAAAATTTAATTATTTGCTTTATTACGCTTCATTTCGTTGAAAGAAATGATTGCAAGGAAAGGACTTTCGATAGAGGTTGACGCAACATTTTACAGTGGACATCTCTTGGACACTTGCATTAACCACGAACTGATTTTTCATAGAACGAAATTTACTAATGAATTTAAAATTACTAAAAAAATAGTTATTCAAATTTCTGTTGACACTTACCGATAATGCATGACCTGAATTCTTTGACTGCACAGAGTTTGTCTCGAATTTTTCTCTATTCGCGCCACAAATTGCGTGGATCTACTTGGGCCCATCCGGGCCCGGCCGGGCCGGAACGTTTTCATTGGGGAAACAACCAGGACTGTAATGAGGGATCTGCAAAACAGAAAAGTCGGGTCTCTTTTCTAAACTCAAAATTAATATATTTCAGACTACCTGAATCCCGTCTCGGGCTACCTCAAACTGTGGCAGCTGCGGGCGGAAATGTGGCAGTATTGGTATTATAAATCATATATACTCGTCCAAAATAATAAAAAAAACTGATCCCAGATACATTTGCGGTCGATCTAAGTTCATTATGCAATTTTCACCCTTCTCATTTTCATAGGATTAGCTGTAATGTGGGAAAAAAAAAGTTGAAACACCACCATTTTTCTCTTCCTTTGCCATCCCTAGATTAGGGGTGGCTAGTCAAGCAAGATAGCAAGATCTTGTTGGGAAATTAGCTGTTGCAGGATTTTCATTTCTGACAAGAGTCTTACTTCCTTGTTTTGTCACATATTTTGCGGTGTTTTTCCAAACAAGAATCTTGCCACATTAAAGAATCTTCTTCCCACAAGATTCCCACTTTCATTCCCTTCTCATTCTTCTCCTGCGCAAGAAATGAATCCGTCATTTTTTTATGCGAAGCCATCCCTACCCAAGATCTCGATGATCTCAAAACAGACTGTAAATCAATGGTGCTGGCTAGGATTCTCTTATTGGAACTGATTCCGGAATTCCAATAAGGAGAACAAAGGAATTCAGACCGCGAGGGTGGTGAGAGATAACGGAGAATGAGAGGGCAATGGAATTCCAATGGATTTCTAATGGAATTCTCTTCCAATAAGCGAACTCTAGTGCTGGCTAGTGGCAAACGAGGAATAAATTTTCATTGTGGGAATGTAAGAGGTTTTAACGAAGCATCCAAAATGGAACTAGTTCCGGGTTCCACTGATGCGGTGTTAGTTTTCCGGAAAAGCTCTTGAAAAGTTAAAAGGAATGTTAGTTTTTACTTTTCCATTTCTCACGGCGGGCTCGGAAAAGCTAAATATTGGAATTCCCGCAATTATTGATTTTCGGTCATAACTCGGCTCCCAGTGCAGCTATGCTGACCAAAGTTGGACAAAGAAGTCTTTAAATTCGAAAAGTAACCCTCAACCAAATTTTCTAATTGCTAGCCTCATTAGGAGCCGAGATACAGAAAATGCGGGAATTCAAATCTAACTGCTTTTCCGGAAAATCTAGCGGAAAAACTAACACTCTCGATTGTTTTTCCAAGAGCTTTTCCGGAAAACTAACGCCACATAACTTACAGTCACGCCGTATTCGTACACTTTGTTTTTCTTGTGTAACTTTCGCAATAGTTGAGCAATTGACCTGAAAATTTTATTGGTTGTTGTTAAAAGTTGTAGATCTACCCATTGACTACCTAGAAAAATAATTTCAAGATGCTGCGATTTTTCTCCTTTGCAGCAACCTTGCTGCAAAATTGAGGCTGCAAACTCATAACTCGGCTCCCAGATAAGCTAGAGACCCGTTCTAGTGCTCAAAATGATCCGTTTGGTCAGCCCAGCCATCTCTGAAAGCTTGATACAGATTGGTCAATATTTGCCTTTAGGGCACTAAAAAGTCGCATTTTTGCATTCCCCAACTTTGAAGGTGCTCAACTCGAAGAGTGAATTTTCTAAAAATATGGTTCCTGTGTAGGAAAGACCCAAAACCATCCAAGAATCGATGCCCAACTTTTTGTAGCATCAGAATTTTTTTTCCTGCATTTCGCGATCGCATCGCTGGCGCGCGCTGGTTTCGAAATGTATCGTCTCTCCCTTTGTATAATCTCGCCCCACCCCTCACTCTCCACAGACTCTCTCGTTTCCGAACACCAGCGCGCGCCAGGGATGCGATCGCGCCATGCAGGAAAAAAAATTCTGATGCTACCAAAAGTTTGGTATCGATTCTTGGATGGTTTTGGCTCGTCCCTACACAGGAACCATATTTTTAGAAAATTCACCCTTCGAGTTGAGCACCTTCAAAGTTGGGGAATGCAAAAATGCGACTTTTTAGTGCCCTAAAGGCAAATATTGACCAATCTGTATCAAGCTTTCAGAGATGGCTGGGCTGACCAAACGGATCTTTTTGAGCACTAAAACGTGTCTCTAGCTTATCTGGGAGCCGATTTATGAGTTTGCAGCCTCAATTTTGCAGCAAGGTTGCTGCAAAGGATAAAAATCGAAGCATCTTGAAATTATTTTTCTGGGTAGTCCATGGGTAGATCTACAACTTCTGTGAAACTGACACGTAGGAGATTTTTTTCGTCCGAGATATAAATTTTTCGAAAAAGTGATGTTTATTTGCGTCATCGCTATGGAATTCAGACGGTTGGCTCCAAACATCGCAATAGTGGCATCCGATTAGTTGATGGATTGGTTAGCTCCAATAAAATTTTCAGGTCTATTGCGAAAGTTACACAAGAAAAACTAAGTGTACGAATACTTTCCGGCACGACTGTAACACTGAGGGAACCAAAAAAACCCGGAACTAGTTCCAGTTTGGATGCTTCGTTAAAACCCCTTCTTATATTATTATAATAATAACAATAATATTTCGTGCTAATCAGGTACCCCGACATCATCCAGCGCATATTCGTTGTAAATCCGCCCAGAATGTCTGGTATTCTGTGGAAGCTCGCGCGACTTTTCCTCAACGAGCGTAGCTGCAGGTGAGTTGTCGGGTTTCATTTATTTAAAAAAAACATTTTTTGATATGTTTAGTGATATTGAAATTGTAAATGCTGCTTTTCAGACTGTTCGAGGTAATTCCGGCAGGAAAAGAAGGCACGAGAGAACTACTTAAGCAGTTGCCCAAATCATTCGTGCCACATGATTTCGGAGGTATATTCAATTAATTTCAATTATTTATCATGTCAGGCAATAGTGCTCAGATGAGGATGGGCCGGAATTCTTCGTTAGTTGCATTCCACCATTGGGGCCCGATTGCTCGTTTCAGGTCATCTCTCCATCGGGTATTGGGGTGGCCTTGGGGGCGTTTCCAGTTGTAGGGGGTCCACATCGTAGTTGCCCGCGTCCAATGGTTGATTTCCATTCGCCTTATCTTCAAGGCCCATTTCGCTTTCCGTTTAAGTGCCTCCTTATTCCAGTCTCGAATTTGGGTGATTTCTCGTAATCGTTCATTCCTCATTCGATCCAGAAGGGTGACTCTAATCATCCGACGTTCCATCTTCCTCAGGGTGACATCGAGGCGCTCTTTGTCACTCGATCTCAAAGCCCACACCTCGCTACCATAGAGTACGGTAGGCAAGATGCAGCTGTCGAAGAGCCTCCTCTTAGTCTTCATGGGAAGAATGCGTGACGCCAGCAGGTGGTGGAGTTTGCTCCAGGCAGCCCAACCCAGACGAATCCTGTATTCCACTTCTTCGGAGGGGTCCAGGGGAAGGGAAATTCTCCCGCCAAGATATGTGGTAAACTCAACGAACTTGAATACTTGACCGTCGATGGTAATGGGTGCGCGAGTCGTGCTACAGGATGTAAGGAGAACCGTTTTGGAGGCATTGACTTCGAGACCGACTCGTGCACACGCTTCCATGAGCTTTCGCAGCATCTTCTCCAGTTCCGGTCGAGACTTGGCGACAAGGGCGACGTCGTCCGCGTACTCCAGATGACTAAGATGGCGTCCGTCGATCCGGATTCCCTCAGGTCTCCCAATCGATGTCGTCCATCGCGCTTCTCAGTACCGCGTTGAAGAGACGGGGAGAAAGTGTGTCTCCCTGGCGGACTCCTCTCTTCACGCACACTGGGACCAGGTCCTCGTTCACTCGGATTAGGGTGGAAGAGGACTCGTAGAGGCGACGTAAGAGATCGACGAGGGTGGGATGGACTCCAAACGTGCAGAGTGCTTGCCACACTGCATTCCATTCCACGCAGTCGAAGGCCTTCTTGAAGTCGACGCATCCGAGGTAGAGAGGCATACCATATTCGTGAGTCCTTTCAGCGAGCTGCTTAATGGCGTGCAGATTGTCGAGAGTACTGAACCCTTTCCTGAAACCGGTCTGGGTGAGTGACTCCGACTCATCGAGAGACGTCTCGACTCGCTTTAGGATGACACGGGTAATGCTCTTCAGGGTGACTGTCAGTAGTGAGATGGGGCGGAAGTTGCCAATGTTGGAGGGATCGCCCTTCTTGTGAAGAAGGGAGACGACAGCTTCGACCAGAGCTCCAGGGACGGGGTCACCGGCAACAAGGTGGTTCAGTAGATCGGCTAGCGGTTGAGCGAGGTACTCCCTTGATAGATGGAGCATATCAGGGAGGACACCATCGGAGCCGGGGGAATGACCACACTTGAGGAGGGATAGAGCATGTCGGGTTTCATCAGCCAGGAACGGTGGAAAGGGCTCAGAGGGTGGGGCGGCAGCGAGAGGGAGCGCCACTGCAGGGGTGTAGAGAGTCTCGTAGAAACGTTTGACGGCAAGCTTGGTTGCATCTTGAG
This sequence comes from Pristionchus fissidentatus, assembly GCA_036245785.1. NCBI lineage: Eukaryota > Metazoa > Nematoda > Chromadorea > Rhabditida > Neodiplogasteridae > Pristionchus > Pristionchus fissidentatus. The sequence goes on along the minus strand of BTSY01000003.1, from coordinate 134,524 downwards.
AGAGCGCGCCAGAGATTGGGTCAGGGACGAGTAGGCGTTTCCGAGACGAGTGGAGGTCCTTCATCGTTTTGACGATGCTCCTTCCCTTGGCAGCCGCGAGGTGCGCTTGATTCTCCTTCCTTCTGCGGATGTCGTCACAAAGGGCGGCACGGGCTGTCTTGCAGGAAATGGAGTAGGACACGGTGGTTCGAGGGTCAGCGCGAAGGGAATGACGGGAGGCGAGTAGGCGACGAGTGGTGGGCGAAATCCAGGGCGGGGTTTGGCGCTTCCTCCAGCAGTTGGTAGCCGCGGTCTTGGCGAAAGCGGTGATGGTACGGTAGGCTTCCGGGCGGACTGGGCGCGTGCAAGGGGCAGTGACCCGAGAAGACTCGAATTGGCAGAATAAGCGCGCCGATCGAAATCGTAACGCTCCCTGCGTCTTTTCTGCTTCATCTTGCGGGTAAGAGAGAGACACATCCGGACGAGGCGGTGGTCGGAGTTGAACTCGAAGGGACCGACGACTCCGCAATCGACAACTCGCGCTGATGGAGGGGCAGCGATGAAGTCAATTTGCGATAAGGTCAAGCCGTTTGGGGACCGCCAAGTCCAGAGTCTACCGTGTCGTCTCTTGGGAAAAGTGTTCCATATGCGCAGGTTGTTTCTCACGCAGGCCTCGGTAAAAATGCGGCCGCGCGAGTTCGGGGTCTGAGAGGCGAAGTCACCGACATGGATCTCATTGCCAGGCTCCCTCACACTCTACAGTTGAAGTCCCCCGTCAACACTGGCATAAAGCCTCTGGGCGCACTATGCAGCGCGGCATCGACCTGATCGAGGAATGCGTCATACTCGTCGTCCTGGTAGGCAGACGTCGGAGCGTAGGCGCAAACGAGGAAAAGCCGTTGGTCGGGAAGCTGCAGAGTCGCTAGACGTTCGGAGAGGCCACGGAACACAGCTCCTCGCGCGAGGTGCGGTCGGAGGAGGAAGGCCACGCCATGGGACGCGGATGGGCCACCCGAGTGGTAGATCACTGTGCCTGAGGATGTAAGATTGAACGAGGCACAACCCACAATCCTGGCTTCCTGCACAGCAATCACGTCCCACTGGATCTTGTCGAGGGCCAGCTCCATCTCGATGTGTTTGTCCTTCGGGGCGAGCGTCCGGGCGTTGATGGTGCCGATGTAGAGGTGGCGACTCATCATGGTGGCTAACAACTACCGAGGGCCAAACTCTTCTGGTAGAGGGACACTGGGCGGCTCACGAGCGGAGGGAAAGAATGTCCGACCGCTCGCTACGCTCTTGAGAACCCAGAATGGAGGAGGTATGGAGGAGGTAATGGAGGAGGTATATTAGTTGGTTGTTAATAACAATAATGAATTTGTGCATAATGGTGTTGCTGACACTGTGAGCTGATTAAAATAAATGTATATTTGCGAAATGCTATTATCATTATTGTATTACTAAAAGCAAGCTGAAGATTGACGCGAGTTATTGCAGATATAGCTCTTACTTTTCACAGCGCACGATATAAGATAAGTGCATCTAAAAAAAGTACCATTTTCATTCGGATCATCAAAAGAAGTTTCATTCTGCCTTTATGCATTAAAATAGAAAGAAGTGTCACCTTAATATAGATTTCAATGAACTACAATGACAATGTGGTTTTATAAATGGCTGTTGCCAGAATGACCAGCCCCATAATATATTTCTGAAATCATTCGATTAGAATTTACAGTTCCTTTTGACCAAACCATTTTTACGCGCATAAAAATGGTTGGATCTGCCATTTCTCCGCGCGTAAAAAATGGAGAGAGCTCTCAATTTTTATATACTGCACCATATCGATTCGTAAAAATGCTAATCAAATTCATGTTGAATGGTTCATTGTGGCTCAGAACGGTTGATCATGTCTTTCTCTCTACAACCTATTCAAACCAGGCCACATATGCCAAAACAACATAAATGAATAGAAATGGTACTTTTTTTTAGATGCACTTGTCTTATATGCGACGGATGAAATCACGTGAATCATCCATTGCAGACTGCTTATAGAGCGTGAGATGGGTGGAATTAATGGGGTTTCAACCGCAGCGCTCGTCGAACCCTACACCCATCCGTCGCGAGTATTGTGAAATCTGGTCCACATCGCGCGTTCTGTAGAAAGATCCCAAACAGAAAGGCCAGAAACGGTGCGCAGCTTGTGAAATCAGGCGCACATCGTGCGTCGAAAAGTCGGAGAGCTAGGTCAAAACTTCGCTCAAAACTTTGATCTCATGCCCTTTGTGTGCCAGATGAGATACCGACATGAAATTTTTTTGCAGGATGTAGTTTTTTGCAGGATCCCTGCTTCGATTTCGAATAGCATGGGATGATGATCTTTTATGGTATTACATTAGGATGATGCGATTTTTTCAAAGTCGATTATTTGGTCGGAGGAAATTATTCATGGCACACTTAATTCAGAGATGCATGAGGACACCCAGAGGTCTCCGAGAAAAATTGTAGCATAATTTTTCTATGCAGCAAAGAGCCTGCAGCAAGCTGCAAAAGTTTATGTCGCAATCTCATAACTCGGCTCCCTGATAAGCTAGAGACCCGTTCTAGTTTTTAAAATGATCCTTTTGGTTTGCCCAGACATTTCTGAAATTTTGGTGGTGATTGCTCATCATTTGCCTTCAGCGCACAAAAAAAATCACTTTTTCGCCTGCCCCAACTTTGCCCATGCACATCTACAAGGGTGAAATAACTAAAAAATATGGTTCCTGTGCAGGAACGACCCAAAATCATACAAGAATAGATGCCCAACTTTTTGTAGCAGCAGCATTTTTTCCTGCATGCCGCGATCGGATTCCTGGCGCGCGCTGGCTTCGAAATGTATCTCTCTTTGCATACGCTCGACCCGCCCCCTCCCTCTCACTAGTCTCGCCCGCTTCCGAAACCTGGTCGCCCACAGGAATCCGATCGCGGCATGCAGGAAAATTTTTTTTTTGCTGCTACAAAAATTTCTATTCTTGGATGATTTTGGGTCGTTCCTGCACAGGAACCATATTTTTAAGATAATTCACCCTTGCACGGCGGGTTAGAGGTTCGGTGATTCGGTGATGTAGTTTGTAGTCTACTTGTAGTAAAAGTCCCACGTGTATCAACTCGTTTAATCAACTATCAATTGACTTGTGACTATTGTGATCGCGTTCAGTGAAGAATTCCGCACAGGTTGACATAAAAACATTTGGCATTTAACATACAGATTTTCTAATTCGAGCACCTTACAAAGGGCAGACAGGATAAGGTACACGCTCGCTTTACACCAACCGAACCGGAGGGGGGTATTTGACGCGCCGTGCCTTGGAGATGTGCATGGTCGAAGTTGGGGTGGGCGAAAGAGTGACTTTTTTTGTGCCCTGAAGGCAAATGATGAGCAATCATTTCAGAGATGTCTAGGCACACCAAAATGTCTGGGCACTGCGACAGCAACTTTTGCAGCTTGCTGCAGGCTCTTTGCTGCATATCACACAGAAAAAAATCTGTCATTTCGAATTCTGTCACTTTTTTGACAGAATGCTTCTGTCGATCGATTCTGTCATATATGGCAGATGTATCTGTCGGTCTGATAGATTAATCTGTCGATGCAAAAGCTGCAGGCTCTTTGCTGCATATCACACAGAAAAAAATCTGTCATTTCGAATTCTGTCACTTTTTTGACAGAATGCTTCTGTCGATCGATTCTGTCATATATGGCAGATGTATCTGTCGGTCTGATAGATTAATCTGTCGATGCAAAAGTTTTTGGAAACCGACAGAATCAATCTGTCACTCTGATCAGATTTCCTCTTGATCGGTCTGTGCTTTTCGATTTGAATGAGTGGGTCGATGCAAATGAGGATTATTGTCTCTTCTCACTCCCCACTCTCTAGCTCGCATTGTTCCAAATTTCAGAGGGTATAAAAGGTTCAGGGAGGGGGGGGGGAATTTCTCATCGCTTCAACTGTTTCCCAATGGAAAAGAGGAAGGGGGCATTTGCCCCACGGACAATGTCCTCCCTCTATGAGAAGCCGCAACCGAACTTCTGCCAAAGCAGAAGACACATAGACACAGGGGTATTCGAGGACGTGTGAAATGCACCTGACTTCTACAGTAACCCCTCCCCACCTTTGAATGACAGAATCAATCTGTCATTTTTGCACCGACCGAAAATCGACAGAATGATTCTATCAAATGCGACAGATTGGCGAGCGACAGAATGAATCTGTCGCAAAAAGTGACAGATTAATCTGTGAGTGCAGATCTGACAGAATATTCTGTCAGTGCAATCTGTCATATATGACAGATTTTTTTCTGTGTGATAGGAAAATCATGCTACAATTTTTCTCGGGGACCTCTGGATGTCCTCATGCACCTCTGAATTTAGAGTGCCATGAAAAATTTCCTCCGACCAAATAATCGACTTTGAAAAACCACTACAGCAGTTGCATCATCCTTATGTAATACCATAAAATATCATCATTCCATGCTATTCGAAATCGAAGCAGGGATGGATGCACTGCATCCTGCAAAAAATTTCATGTCGGTATCTCATCTGGCATACAAATGGCATGAGATCAAAGTTTTGAGCGAACACTTATGGTCGATACTGTACTACTGTGTCAGTGTAAAATACTCTAGGAAATCAGGAGTCCTTTGAGACTCATAGCTTTCTTCAAACAAAAATGGAAAGAAGCGATTTGCAAGGCTCTAGTCGGGTAATGATTTCCAATTATCGCACCGCGAGAACTCAGTGGATCAAATTTTCGTGGGACGCCAGTGGCCAGTCGTACAATGCTGCATTCATAGTCGCTGCCTTATCATTTTGAGGGATCGAAACTCTCCTCACTTTACACTCTCTCTCGACCGGTCGATTATCGAGAGAGTGTACAAAGTGAGGAAAGTTTTGACCCCTCAAAATGATAGGACAGCCAGCGACTATGAATGCAGCTTAACAAAGGATATACGATTGACTCCAATCAATATTATTTCAATTTTCGCCATTGGACGTTCTCTATACAAAAAAAAACTATAATATTAAGGCGATTTCGTTTACAACGGGTCTGACGGCGACTCTGCTGGGTGTTCGCTGAGAAAGAAAATCACCACTGCCGACCACTACAAATCCTTGGCTCACTACAAGAAAAAAGGAGTCAGGAGGGCGAAGCCAACGCATAAGGTTTGTTAAGTAATTATTAAGTTTACCTCTCTCTGAATCATTGTATTTGTTATTCGTTCAATCTTAGGCTCAGAAAATCCTGTGTGTAGGCAATTTATAACTTACAAAACTCCCACCATTGTTGAACGATTGCTGAAAAAATGCGTTTATTTAACATCGATGATTGACCGGCGAAGGTGCCATCGATTCTTTTGAAATAGTACACTGAGAGAAATCATACTAAGAACAGGCACTCATATTGGCCCTCCCACTAATACATAAGTAGGTCCTGCTAATATACAAGTTGGCCCTACTAATATATAGTAGGCGGGCCAACTCGAGTGCCTGTTCTTAGTAGGATTTCTCTGTGTGTATACTATACTTCCTCTCAGGAACTCCTGCCGGCCGAGTCTTTCCACATTCCGATCTTCCTACTCGAGGGACAATCTCTTTGCTGGGATTTCCTCTCTAGCGGCGAGTTGGACTTCCACGTGTACACTAATGATGTTAGTGTTTATTATTTAAAGCTTTGTACGTGACCGAACGGTTTATGATTTTGAAATGTATTATGGCTCTTTGGGGAGACGGAACACGGATTTTCCTGTATTCTAATTTATTTATTTCTCTTTTTTGACAGCTCATCTTAGTGCTGCGTCGTTGCCACTCAAAAATAGTCATGAGATATGTGTAATTTGATTTAGCTTTATCTTTGAGGACGAATTCGATATGGTCTACCCACTACTCCGTCTAGCCACATCCAAACTACCGGAAGAGGGCACTCTGGAGAATCTGGTGACAGGTGAATCGTTTTCTGTTGGCAATATCATCATCAATCAAAGTGGCTATAAGACAACTATCGAAATAGATATCGACAGTAATTACATGCCTTGTGTCTGTCATATTCGCTCCGCGCTACACCAATTTATCTTCATTTTCTTTTATTCTTCATCTTTTTACACGCTGTGATGCCATTAGCGAGTGTATCAAATAAATAAACAAATACAATAATGGGAATGGGGAAAGACTTGTGGCCAATACCATCAAGTGAATACAGCGCAAGAAGAGATCAGCATGCCCACAACTCCTAATCATGATTCTGATAAAGTAATTGAAAAATACAATAATATCCATTTTTTTAGGAGAATACGTCCTCCGTTTCTCGAATCCCTCCCAGCTGTTCACAGTTCAGTTGGACTACTCGATCACACTGTGCGGAGAGGGAAGATTTTCGTTTGACTGAGATTAATATGCCCCCTTCGGTGTCAATGTACTTCAGTGTACGTCGATGTACTCTTCATTTTACCCACTCTCTCGTCCACCGACCGGTCGAGAGAGTGTGTGAAATATAGAGTACATTGATGAACACTGAATCCCACATAACAGGGTGTTCGCGTAAGAATCTCACACATCGCCCTCTACAGCAAAGAGTGACATGATGAACATTGCGCATATTCCGATGGCACAAAGATCAATAGTTGGCACAAAGATCAATATCAACCGCCTTGACAACCCGAATCGTCGCGTGTGATTCGTTTTTTTTAGTAATACTTTCAAATCTCAAAATTTTATTGAATTTCAACTTTGATTTTATCTAAAACCATGATTCACAGCAGTTAATCGTATATTTGATATTTTATAGACAAAATAGAAATCTATAGAATAAGACAAACAGAATAATCAAATTATTGAGGGATAAACCCAATTACTTGAAAAAACTATAACTGAAATCGATTGAAACCCCATTAATTCCACCCATCTCACGCTCTATAAGCAGTCTACAATGAACGATTCACGTGATTTCATGTTTTATAATTAGTGTTGAAATTTCATGGAATTTTGAGTTTTGAAAAATTGAATAAACCAATGGCACATGAACGGACCAATGGTAATAAACCAATGGCACGATGCGGGTTTTCAAAGCGGCCATTATTGATCTTTGTGTCAACACCCTATCTCTACTCCCTTGCGAGCAACAATTGGAAAACTGCGAAAATATTCGATTTTTGATGTCGCGTAATTATGCAAATTATATATTTCAGATAATTAGCGAACCGAAATCCATTCGGGACATGAAGGGCTATCGGAATATGTACGGTATTCGTTTTTTTGCGATACAGACGGATGGCGGTTCTTACGCGAACGCTCTAAACTCTTTTATTTTTCTTATACGGCATTCATAGTCGATGCCCTATCATTTTGTAGGGTCAAAACTCTCCTCACTTTGCACACTCTCTCACGAATTGACCTGTCGAGACACTCTGTTAAGTGATGAGAGTTTTGACCACTCAAAATGACAGGGCATCGACTATGAATGCAGCATAATACTCCAAGAATGCATTGTATTCCGAGAATCTTGAATTGATGTAATCTGTGCTATTGAGCACATGAGTTCCATACCGGTTAGTGTGTGTGGCCGGAGTCTTGCCTGTGAGCAAGAGTAGTCTTATCTATTATCACCCGATGCTTTACCATGCGAGAATATCGTCACAGTCGTATTTCCAGTGATGATGCAATCGATAAATTTGATTTATAAAACTCTATTCGTATAAGAGGGACTTTGCATAAGTGTCAGGCAAAACTCGGTACAGCAAAAATAGAGTACCCAGGTCAAATCTCATGGAATGCAAATTTTTTTAAGTTACCCTGAAGATCAGAGGTTATGGCCTTTTCATTGTTTTTTTTCAGAAGTTATGGCCTTTTCATTGCATTTCTCCTTTATCTCACTCAATAGAGGAAACATAATACTTTTTAAAACTCTAGCTGAAATTACACGAGCAATCAAACCATAATATCAGAATTTTTAAAATGTCACTACCTTAAAATGTTTTTAAAATGTCACTAACTCAAAAAGTTTTTAAAATGTCACTAAATTAAAATGTTTTTTTAAATGTCACTAACTTAAAATGTTTTTAAAATGTCACTAACTTAAAATGTCACTAACTTAAAATGTTTTTAAAATGTCACTAGCTTAAAATGTTTTTAAAATGTCACTAGCTTAAAATATTTTTAAAATGTCACTACCTTAAAATGTTTTAAAATGTCACTAGCTTAAAATGTTTTTAAAATGTCACTAACTCAAAAAGTTTTTAAAATTTCACTAACTCAAAATGTTTTAAAAATTTCACTAACTTAAAATGTTTTTAAAATGTCACTAACTTAAAATGTTTTTAAAAATGGCACTAACTTAAAATGTTTTTAAAAATGTCACTAAATTAAAATGTTTTTATAATGTCACTAACTTAAAATGTTTTTAAAATGTCACTTAACTTAAAATATTTTAAAAAATGTCACTAGCTTAAAATGTTTTTAAAATGTCACTAGCTTAAATTATTTTTAAATGTCATTAACTTAAATTTTTTTTAAAATGTCACTAGCTTAAAATGTATTTAAAATGTCACTAACTCAAAAAGTTTTTAAAATTTCACCAACTCAAAAAGTTTTTAAAATGTCACTAAATTAAAATGTTTTTTTTAAATGTCACTAACATAAAATGTTTTTAAAATGTTACTAACTTAAAATGTTTTTAAAATGTCACTAACTTAAAATGTTTTTTTTTTAATTTCACTAGCTTAAAATGTTTTTTTAAAATGTCACTAACATAAAATGTTTTTAAAATGTCACTAACTTAAAATGTTTTTAAAATGTCACTAGCTTAAAATGTTTTTAAAATGTAACTAGCTTAACATGTTTTTAAAATGTCACTAACTTAAAATGTTTTTTTTTAAATTTCACTAGCTTAAAATGTATTTAAAATGTCACTAGCTTAAAATGTATTTAAAATGTCACTAACAAGCAAGTTTCGTAAGAGAGGCATCGGGAGAAACTCGAGCACTGTTGTCAGTAGGAAAATTCACGATTTTTAAATATCCTGGTTTTTCCATGGGAAGTACTCCTAAGTCTCCTCTATCGAATAGCGTTTCCAGAATTTTTTAAAGGACCCCGATTTTGCGTGAAACATGAACAAACCTGGTAAGTTGGGAAAATTTTAGAGAAATCACCAAGTTTGAAAAATCATAACTTGCTTCAAAACAAAGATACAGATTCGCGTGTTTGTTTGTTAGATAGAGAAAAACCTCGCCTACAAATCAATTATGATTTCGTCATTGCCGGCTCATGCGATGATGCGAGGCGGTAAGCTAGTGACATTTTAAAAACTTTTGTAAATAATATCGCCGTTTTTTTTTTTTTTTTTTTTTTTTTAGTTAAAGGAAGAGTCGCCTCTATGCGCGTTCTAGAGGAAGTTCTTAGCACTATTTATTACCAGTACAATTGGGTGTAAGAGAGGCTGCGTTGTAAAGACGGTGATTTTTGAGTTCAATCACCTGAACAGAGAACATCGAAGATACAATTTCACTGTGTTGTTTGCGGCTGAAAATATTGAAAATATTCTAAAAATAATATACAAAATTTTTAAAACAGACTTGAATTTTGGATATTCTAAATTTCTCATATTCTGAAGCCCTAATGTACCCGAACTACTTTCAATTTATCAGTAGGTACTGTTGAAGGACAGATCTGTGCATATTTCACATTGCTCATCACATTCCGCAAATATATTATAATTATGTGCATAAGTTGTGTGTCTATTCATGCATGTCATATCTCGTCCAGACTTCTTGAGCTGATTCACCAGTTCGCATAGAACATTTGTATTTTTGAAAGTGAGAGGCTACCTCAACGTAGAAGGAAGTTACGGCACCAAGAAAACAGATCGGGGCTCGAACCAGGCGAGAGAGCGGGTTGAAGTGAGAGATGCTGAGCGTGCGTCTTCGTGCTGACAACAGTTGAGATAGCCTTTCACTTTCAAAAAGACAAATGTTCTATGCGAACTGGTGAATCAGCTCAAGAAGTCTGGACGAGATATGACATGCATGAATAGACACACAACTTAGGCACATAATTATTTTAATATATTTGCGAAATGTGATGAGCAATGTGAAATATGCACAGATCTGTCCTTCAACTCTCTTTTCTCTTCTCAACAAGTCTTAAAATTTTCAATTTTTTTATCGAAAAAAGTTATCAATAAAATCTGTTTTAAAAATTTTGTATATTATTTTTAGATTATTTTCAATATTTTCAGCGTCAAACAACACAATGAAATTGTATTTTCGATGTTCTCAGTTCAGGTGATTGCACTCAAAAATCACCGTCTTTACAACGCAGCCTCTCTTACACCCAATTGTACTGGTAATAAATAGTGCTAAGAACTTCCTCTAGAACGCACATAGTGTAAAGGAAAGGCATGGCCGGCGCCCAAAAGGCATAGTGCGAGATAGAAGAGCGCAGACCATCGGGGGTATAGCTCAGTGGTAGAGCATTCCTCTAGCTAGCGGAAGGTCGTTGGTTCAAATCCTTCTGCCTCCAGTTTCTTTTTGCGCACTCCTTTGACGTTAAAACATGGCGACCATGGTAAATAGGGAAGCAGCCGTCAAGGGATGGTGGGTCAGGGACCCTGCTTGAGAATTTGTCATGAGTGCAAAAAGAGTCTGATGGCTGGCGACTGCCTCGATTGAACTCGGCTAGTGTGAGGGGCGGCATGTAAAGGAAAGGCATGGCCGGCGCCCAAAAGGCATAGTGCGAGATAGAGGAGCGCAGACCATCGGGGGTATATCGTACATGTCAGAGAAATCGGAACAAGTACCGTGCAGTACCGAACAATTGGCTACAATTGAAACATTTGCGAATACAGGTTTTTAAATTTTGATTGTATGCTCATTCGATTTCCCTTCCCCGATTTGCCGGATACGGCTCGGATTGTCTCGGTGAAATATCGCTAGAAATCGATAAAACGTGAGTAGGGCCCACCAAACCGCAAATTTCAAAATTAGAGCCGGGAAAAGGTATCAAAAGACAGAAATACAAATCTGCACCGAATAACAGTTTTTGAAGGATATTTCGAGTACTCCTGTTTTGAAATGCACGGTGCGCGCACGATTTTTCAGTTTGCGATAGAACGCACATTCGTGGAACGTGCGCCGAACGTGCGTGGTGTACTTCGGTAAGAAACATCGTCAATTGTGCATCGGGCGCACAAGAGGCGCACGTGCGCTCTACTAGCGCCCCCAGTGCAAACGACGAAATTTCTTACAGAATTCAGGATGTACGTACAACGCACGTTGTGTGCACGTTCGACGCACGTGCAACGCACCTTGTGCACATCGTGCATGCACGCACCACGCATCTGCGGCGCCCGGGGGTTTCACGGGCGCATTTCGTGCGCGCACCGTGCATTTCAAAACAGGAGTAAAAGAGGATGCGCCAATAAGTTTTTTCGCTCACTATGAAGTTCAGAAGACAGACAATTAATCAAATTAAAATTAGAAAAAATGACAGAAGCAAACATGTTTAAAAACGTGTGCGAACTTTAGTGATATTCAACTTTAGTGATATTCAATCTATTGTTTTAGGAGCTGCGCCAACGAAATTTTTTATCGTGTTCATTTTATGAAGTCACCTGCACATTTGTGGGAAAATTCAGAAAAATTCACAGAAGCAAACCTTTTCTATTTTGGCTTCAAAATTCAATGGTCGAATACGGTAGCAATTTATTATCTTTTTCACCAATTACATAAACTAGTTGTAATTGGTGAAAAAGATAATAAATTGACTTTTTATTCATAAAGGACTCCCAAGGAGCCGCCAGAGCGGTATCCTTACTGTAAATGTGAGAATAAGTCTAGGAAAACTCAAAAAAGCTGTCAAAACAAACATGTCTGACCCAACTGACCCGTAGTCGCCCCACCGGACTCATGTCGCAACGACTCCTGTTTTGAAATGCACGGTGCGCGCACGAAATGCGCCCGTGAAACCCCCGGGCGCCGCAGATGCGTGGTGCGTGCATGCACGATGTGCACAAGGTGCGTTGCACGTGCGTCGAACGTGCACACAACGTGCGTTGTACGTACATCCTGAATTCTGTAAGAAATTTCGTCGTTTGCACTGGGGGCGCTAGTAGAGCGCACGTGCGCCTCTTGTGCGCCCGATGCACAATTGACGATGTTTCTTACCGAAGTACACCACGCACGTTCGGCGCACGCTCCACGAACGTGCGTTCTATCGCAAACTGAAAAATCGTGCGCGCACCGTGCATTTCAAAACAGGAGGATGCGGCACGATTTCGGTGGGACGACTACACCACGGTGGACAGGGCTTAGAAACTTGTCTGATAGTCGTTGAACTGGCAATATTTTGAAAATGTGGAAACGCTATCGTGATTCTACACTCCTCATTGCCTCAAAGGCACAAACATTTTAATTTTAGGAGTTATTTTCAATTTTACGTGGTGGCCCCTAAAACGTGAGCTAAAAAGTCGCCGAGAATCGCGAACGAAATGCGCGCCGGCAGTGGCAATTTGCGGACTACACAAAACACGTGTGCGCACTGGCACACGCACGACTCTGATTTATCGATTTCTAGCGATATTTCACCGGGAGACAATCCGAGCCATTTCCGGCAAATCAGGGAAGGGAAATCGAATGAGCATAAAATCAACATTTAAAACCTTGTATTCGCAATGTTTCAATTGTAGAAAATTGTACGGTAAGACTCGGTACTTGTTCCGATTTCTCTGACATGTACGATAGCTCAGTGGTAGAGCATGCCTCTAGCTAGCGGAAGGTCGTTGGTTCGAATCCCTCTGCCTCCAGTTTCTTTTGCGCACTCCTCTGACGTTAAAACAATAGAGTAGGGTTGGCTTGTCAAGGAAAATGACCGATATTTTTCTCGGATAAAGTGAAATGATCTCGGTGAGGAATAAGGAGAATCGATTCCTTGTTTAGATCTCGGTTAGATCGAGAAATTGTCGAGAATTCGAGATCTCGATAAGCGATTGATTTTTTCTTCTATAAAAAAAGCTTCCTACACTACTTTTTCCTTGCCTGGTAAACGGTAGAGTCATTGTATTAGAAGGGGTAAGTTGGGGATGTGATATGTGGGACTGAAAAACGCGCAACCGATTGACCATTACAACAAATAAGGGTGAAAATGGATGGCTAATAACGTTTCGAAATGGTTATCACTGAAATCAGCATGCAAATATGGTCGATCGATCTGATCTTTTGAAACACTTCAGACATCCCATTCCTTGCCAAGGAACAAGGCCTTGAAGTGATTTTCACTATTCTCGCAAGGAATAAGATAATTGAATTATCTCATTTCGAGATCTCGAGACCTTACTTGCCGGGCCAACCCTACAATAGAGGCGACTCTTACTTTTAACTTTAGGCAAAACGGCGATATTATTTACAAAAGCGACCGCCCCGCATCATCGCATGAGCCAGGAATGACGAAATCATAATTGATCTGTAGGCGAGGTTTTGCTCTATCTAACAAACAAAACCGCGAATCTGTATCTTTGTTTTGAAGCAAGTTATGATTTTTCAAACTTGGTGATTTCTCTAAAAATTTTCCCAACTTACCAGGTTTGTTCATGTTTCACGCAAAAACGGGGTCCTTTAAAAAATTCTGGAAACGCTATTCGATAGAGGAGACTTAGGAGTACTTCACATGGAAATACCAGGATATTTAAAAATCATGAATTTTCCTACTGACAACAGTGCTCGCGTTTCTCCCGATTCCTCTCGTAAGAGCAAAAAGTGGTTAAACGATGGTAACTTTTTGACCTTTGTGACGTAACTGGAAGCTGGAAGATCTTCTTCCACGCGTCTATCGCCCGGGACCGACACTACAATTGACCAATCAAGCCATGTATGATCCATTCCCTTGACCCTGTTGCCTCGAGTTCGAAGATCTCGAACACTTCTGTCCCCCAATGATACCTCCTGCAGGCGCCTTTGCCTTGATGCCAGGATAAATATATAAATATGTAAATCATATGATAAACAGATTAATGAAAACAAATATAATATATTTTATCGCTCAATTGCGAGTAACTTTACAAAACAATGGAATTAAAATTCACACGTGGTTATGCTGCATTATAACAGTGTTCATGAACTGGACTTGATAGAAAGAGTAAAAGTGCATCCCACGGTAGTTATCATGACAGGGTTAGAGGTAAAGCCGTATAAAAAAAACTTGCATACACTATAGCTCAAAATACTATTTTAAATACAAGCTATGGGGTGGTACCAAATGTACAACATTCAAACAAGTTTGCCATCGATAATGCGGTATACTGATTGCGCACTGTTTTAGGGTTCCGTATTAGAGAGAGGTAATGCATGGTACTTTAAACTGATCGAATATCAGCGGACGGAGTCGTGGCTGCCATGTTTGGTCGGCTACCATATGGAAGAGGGATCGATAACAGCCTTCATCTCGGGTATACGGTATTCACTCAATGGTGATGCTCCTTCATGTGCTTTGCGAACTGCTCCACGCAATCGTCACGAGACGACACAGACGACCAAGCCGAGTGATACAGTACCTGCAGAGAGAGAAGGGGGTTATCGATCGGTCTTACACTGCATCAGTCATACATATTTGGTAGTTATCGACCGGCTGCCCTACCACTAATGAGTGACCATTACAATCTCAAAGTGATACGTTCATGGACTGCTTGTGGGCGTACTCCCTTTCTATCTCGGGGGGTGGCAATTCCACAACCGACATTTCCGCAACGGGTCATAACTCGGTCAGGAGTGAGCCTAGCGCTATGGGAGTGGTATCTTTGTGACAAGCATCAGTAAATTGAGATTTCATAATTAATTAATTAACATCCATCTCATTAACAATGTTAATTAATTAATTAAATCTTAATTAACTGACGCTGATCACAATGGTACCACTCCCATACCGCTAGGCTCACTCCTGACCGAGTTATGACCCGTTGCGGAAATGTCGGTTGCGGAAATGTCGGTTGCCGAAACGTCGGTTGCGGAAATGCCGTTGTGGAATTGTCACCCCCCCTTCTATCTCTTGCATGTTATTTATTACTATTAGAAGCGGAAGTTTTATTATTTCGGACGGCTGTTTGTTGTTTAATACTGTAAATTCCGTATATGCACCGCTCACGCGTCTGATCCTCTCAATTCTGCATGCTCTCTTGGTGCCTGATCGATGAGATAGCATGTAGAATGAGGAGAGCCCAATGATTACTCCCGCTCACCATGAATACGAGCAGATGTAGCACGACTAGATAGCAGAAGAACGTGAAGCGAGCAGACGCGTTGGCGAAGACGGCACGCGCCTGCAGAGTAAAGGGTAAAAGGCATCCCCTTTTCTAGGCTCCAAGTCCTGAGGGAGTCACTGCTAAGGCCAGCGCAGAATCCGCATGCCTGCAGGGTAAATCAACTAAATATTATAGGTGTAATTGTATGCGAAAGTCCATATTTGCTAGTCAAGAGAAGAGAGTAACTACTTAAAAAGGCCTAAAATGGCAGCCAGTGCTTCGGCCTTGCGGTCTAGACACTGACCGCCTCCCAACAATCAACATGGCTACTCATACTAGGACAAAATGTGGGTCAGCGGATCCCGAACAGTGTTTCTCGCGTTTCCTAAATACGCATACGGGAAATTTTAAAAGTCGAACTAGCCGGGATGTGTTGAGGTTAAATACACTACGCTCTATGCGTACACTATGTTCTATGCACAGTTATGGGTGAAGGTTCGATCCAGGGGGAGATCGGTAGCTGGCTCCCGGTTCGGTCCAGGGGAGATCGGTAGCCTTCTCCAGGTACGGTCCAGGGGGATCTCGGTAGCCTTCTCCAGGTACGGTTCAGAGGGACCTCGGTAGCCTTCTTCAGGTACGGTTCAGGGGGACCTCGGTAGCCTTCTTAAGGTACGGTTCAGGGGGAACTCGGTAACTTGCTTGACGTTCGGTCCAGGGAGGAGGACTCGGTAGCCGGCTCCAAGTACGGTCCAGGGGGAGTTTAGTATGTTGGGGAATGGCAATCTCTAGAAAGAGTACTGGCTTATTCCGTTGCAAAAGGCTCGTGAGGCTAAGAGCGATCGAAAAAAATGTTGCCACTACGCCACTTCGTGGCTCGGTGGCAACTTTTTCGATCGCTCTCAGCCTCACGAGCCTTTCTCAACGGAAACGCAAGATACCGTGTGTTGATTTCCCGGGCGTGTTCGAACACGTTTCCGACATCGCAAAACACTTTTCCTGTGTTCCCTCACGTTCTGCGAATCAATTGGCAACTTTTCGAAATTTTCGATTTTTCATGTTAAAACTCGGCAAAACAGGTGAAATCGTGTTTCACGTTACTCAAGAACGTGCTGAAAGGGCTTCTGAAACTTGCGAAAAATGCGGCAAAAGTTTTGCTCGCGGCGGGGTTCGAACCTGGGGGTATCGGTTTGAAAGTCAAGCGCGTAACCCACTTGGCTATGGATTTGGTCAATTACATTTTGTAAAATTTGAAGGGGATTTTGGTCTGTTGTCGTATGCAAAAGGATCCGAGAAGATATAACGATTTTGAAGCACTTTACAAAGCTTCCCGAAACACGATTCCGAGCCTCCAGAAAGGGGTCAGGGGCGAGATAGTGTGCCAAAGTGAGAAAGCCCCTCTTGATTTCCCTTGTTCTCTCGTTTTAAACCCCTTCCTGCGAAGTTTGCCAGCATGTGGAATGATTTGGAACGAAATGTACGAAAATTTCGTGAAATTGAGTGAAATCAAGTGAAATCAATCGATATTTCACTTCGAAACTCGGCAAAAGATGCTCAAATATGAATCTCGTCACACAAAAATGGGTTTGGGCCACATTTGACACTTGCAAAAAATGCGGCAAAAGACTATGCACCGGCGGGGATTGAACCTGAGACCCTCCGATTTCTAGTCGAGCTCGCTACCGACTTGGCCATGAAATTATCGATTTTTCAAATATTAATTTCGATGTGTTTCGTCGTTGCCTATCACATGCAAAAGGATGTGAGAAGATTGCTAAACTTTGAAAAGAGTTATAGCGGAAAAACGGAAAAACGTCCGTCACGCGGAAGGAAAAAAAACCAACAGACAAACAGACAGACATTTCGATTTCCTAGTAGTGGAGGAATGATTTAGTATTAACGATTATTCTTGGTGTAATTGAGAAAGATAAAATATTAAGTGAAAGTGAGCTAAAGGACTACAATTGCTGGTCTAAAATTGAGGAGCCAAAGAACATATGTTATTTTTAAGTGGGAAAAGATCATAGATGGGCAAGGGTTGTTGCTGGTAGGTCAAAAGCGGGAGGGTCAGTGACAAAACCTGGTGACTGAGCAAAAAGCGGTAGGGTCGTATCAAAAACCGTACCGGCTTGAACCGAAATCGGGTGGGTTTTCGGCAAAAATCGGGAGGGTTAAGTTGCTAGCTACAGGGTGGGGCAAAAGTCTTTTGACAAGTTTGACCTATCATAACTCGGCCATCACTGAACCGTACGAGTTTACATTTGGCAGGGAACCAATACAGTCTTCCATCAGTTATTCACAAAGGCTGGACGCCATTTCGTATAATGCGAAGATCGGTTCATCCGAAAACCCGCCATTCCAAAACTAGCCTCCGCGCCGCTGCTCATTTTGGCTGCTCGATATTTTTTCCAGACAATATCTGGCGATGAATGTCCATGAGCAAACAACCAAATACAAGACAAAACATAGCTCTATTACCCATTATACCAGATCCAGTTCAGTACAGCAACTGATAATTTTACAGCTCGTGGCGCTAAGCGCTGAGAATTAAATTCCGGAAAAGTGACTTTTCCGATTTTCTTACAAAGTAGTCGATTGCTCTCATCTAGTCGTTTTTAGAATGATCTGGCATTACCAATGCTTGCCATCAGTAAAATTAGACGGAATACGTACAATGAGAATAATCAAAAGCAAAAATCATTTTGATAATTGATCGCGGAAATGCCAGTTCCATGAAGTCGGATGCACTGCCAAATCGTTCTCGTAGGAGTATGACAAAATATATAACACTGATTAATAGCTGAGGGTGATGTGCACTTGCCCCATGCTAAAAATAGCAAACATCGCTATTCATCTTGAAAATTATCCGTATTCGCAAATATGTCTTGTTTGCGCGCCGAAAATTGGATTTTTATAAAAATATTTATAAATAAGTCAACAAAGGTTACCGGAGCTTGCCATTAAGACTGCAGTATTGTACATACTACAGACATATTAACAAAAAAATACTGGGTTTATATTGCTCTCATAGTGCGCGTGGCTAGACTCCGAGTTCAGTGAACTTGCACCTCAAAAATAGATGTAAACCAGAATCGCAGAGCAACTAATTTTATTAAAATTATGTAACTCCAGTGAACCTTCGAGACAAAATGTCACATGGTTATGATATAATTGCGAAGGCATGAGCAATATATGGCATAAAATTGAGAGCGATCGCACATTCATAAATACAGTTATGAGGATTAGCAGTGTGTCAAAAGACTTTTGCCCCACCCTGTAAACTCTAGCCCATGTATGGAAAATATGAAGAATAGATTGCTCACGATGCTGAGTGTAGCCTTGTCGTGGATGGGCAGTCGCTGCACGTGTCGCAGCGACTCCTGCTTGGTGAATCTGGAAAGATGTTTAGTGTGAAATACTACTTAATTAGTGTCTGGTATGTCCGGTATTTAGTCTTTTAGGATGAAAAATTGAAAATGATGTCTGATTTTTTCATGTTTTTTTAGGCGCTGCAGCGCCTGGATGACCTAAAATGATGTCTCATTTTTTTCAAAATTTCACCTCAAAAAGTCCAGCCCAAAAGCTGTCTGGGTTTGTTCCCTAGAGCGAACTTTTTTTGGTCTATTGTGGATATTGCCCTTTTTTGCAAGGCGTGACTCACCTCTCAAACGGGTTCATCTTCTGCTCCCACTGCTGTTTGTACGTGCCGTCCTCATCAATTGCGACGGCCGAGGCGGCCGATGATCCTGTGCGAATTAATTAGCTATTATACATTTAATTAACCAATTAATTATTAAGTAATTAAGCAACTATTATTAAATATTGAACCGATTTTTGTTGTTGTAAATATCAATAATAATATTAGCTCACGAATACTCTGTAGAAAGCGGATTTTGCCGTACAGCTGCGTGTTGTCCTCCCGCAGTTTGGCGCATTCACCGCGCATGCGAGAGCACTCGGTCTGCAAATGGGGGGCGACGGAATTCCAAAGGATTTCTAATGGAATTCTCTTCCAATAAGCGAACCATAGTCAGGAGTTTTTAAAAGACAACACATATACCAAGTACAAAGTAAAAAATACCTGACATTGAGAAGAGAGAAGTAAAAATAACCGAATAGCTTAGCAATACACGACTAAATTTGTGCAGCATTAAGCCCTTACTAAGTAATCAGAAGAGTGTATCAATTTACGATTCGTTTCAAGTTCAGCCGGAAAAAAGTTCAACCGCAGCCGCCAGCAACTATTTTATTCACAAACAGCAGAGGCTCAAAGGCGTAGAAAAACATGATTTAATTATAAGCAATCGGGCCTCAATGATGGAATGCAACTAATAATGAATATCGGCCCATCCTAATTTGATCACTATTTCGTGCCATAATTAATTGAACTAGACCGTAAAACGATTATAAAACGATACGATCACATAAAAAAACCACAACACGAACTTCCGATATTTACCAAAAAGGAACCTAGGCTCTGTTGTGTGCTCTCTCGTCTCGGTAAACACAGGAAGTACCATTTTAACAGTTTGTTTGATCGTATCATTTTATAAATGCAATATTCTCTCATATCTGCTCATAGAAACGGTTGATCACAGAAGCATTATTACATTATATAAATGCTCCTGGCCAAGGAATTCCCCCTGGACCAAACAGTACCCGGCGACCGATGTCCCCCGAACCAAGGCTGTGCGGCATGAACTATTTTCGGCATGACGGCATATGCCGAAAAAATAGTTCGGAATAAACGGCAAATTCGGCATGAAAATTTTGTCGAAAAAATTGGTAATTAAAGAAAAAATGGACGGCTAATAAAACAAAATCACGCACAAAAACAGTCAATACCTTTTGAAATACTACATCGTACGAGAAAATGTTCCACTTTTTTAAAGACTTTATTGAAAAAATTTAAGGGGTTCATTTTTAATTCAAATTTTTGCCTTATTTACTTAAATTTTATTATATTTTTCACTAACCGGCATGAGAAAATGTTCATGCCGTTTTCCGCACGGCATGATCGGCATGAAAAAACCGGCATAAAAGGCATATTCGACATAACGGCATTGCCATGCCGCACAGCCCTGCCCTGAACCATACTCTGAAAACGTAGCGCGCTTAACCTCCACGTACTCCGCTAGCATTATATAAATGTAACAATGATTACATTCATCTCCGCCCACCCTCTCATTCGCAAGTGCCTCCTCGATCTCCCTCAGCCGCTCCTTCATCCGATCTCGCTGCGCCTTCACAATGTCCACCATTGACTGCGACCCGACCGCATCTCCTGCACCTGCTGCAACCGCCTGCGGATGACTGCCGTCGCGGATTTCTGTAACTTTCGGTACTCAGGAAGCAAATATGGGAACTTTCGAAAATTTCTGAGATGCTCTGATTGTGAGGGGTCTCTCTCGACCTGTGATAGTGAATTTCACCGGGATCGAGACCTACTTTTGCGGATCCCAAGAAAAGATCATTACATAGTTTTTTTCTCATAAAAATCAAAAATTATCAGTGATCAATAATCACACTTACCCACTACAGTACCCAGAGAGGCGGCGAGTAGCTGGTCGGTCGTCAGCTCCGGGTCGTCAGGGACCGTCTGAAATAAAATCTTTCTCAATATTTTTTTTCGTTTTTCACCGTGTTGTGACGTCGCATGCATAGTGTTCATGTGTCATTGCTCATTTATTCTGTAATTCACCAAAAAGCCAAAACACAGACTTCCGATATTTACCAGGTTCACGACCCTCACAATCCGGTAAACACAGGAATTATACTATTTTCACATTTTTTTGCATTCGTATCAATATAATAATGACCGTAGCGTGTCTGCCCCTCGTGAGTCGCTCGACGTCCCTCTCCAGCTTCTCGATCACTCCCGATTTCTCCCTCTCACAATGAGCGAGAGATTCCATTTGAGCTGTCAGAGATGTGAGAGAGGCTGAAAATGGAACACAAAAATACGATTCACAGTCTGTTTAGGTAGAACGTAAGTACGACCGTTCAGTATCTGAAATGGGTGAGCTGGTACCTCCCCCTCATTGTATCTAGAAAGGCCGAATACTCACTCGCAAATAAATGTGGCCCCATGTTTGTCTCTTCTATCGCCAAAATTACTTGCTGTCGTCGTTTGTTATCTCTTCCCTCCTTCTTGTAATGCGAACAGTATTTCTGGTAATACATCTTTATTCGGGATCGGATGGACAGTTTTCGACTAGAAGAACATCAGAGTAATTGATAGAGATCAGAGTAATTGGAATATCGATGGGAACAATAGAGATCGATTGGATTGATCGAGGAATGTAATGCTTAAATCAGATCGAGAAGAAAAAAAGAGAACAAGAATATGCAAGGAAAGCAAGTTCATCATACTTTGTTAATTAGCAACTTTCATACCAGTACATAATTCACAGAAGAAAAGTTCTTCAGCATGAATCAAACTTTTAAATTAATCAATTATCAATCGAATTGGAGAGACACCGATAGAACAGCGCAATAAATAGAAGCTGAAAGGATGATGGAAAATACAGTTTGATCTTTGAGTAGACCAAATGGGAAGAATGGCATCGCTTCACGGACTCTTTTGGTGACAATGGAAACACGGACAATAATTCGGACAATGGACAGATATCGTGGGGTACAAATAATATGATTGTGTATTACAGCGAAATTGGAGATACATAATAAGAAACGTATAAAAAACGAAAGAAAAGGTCATGGTAACTCTCCCTATGTGAGTTTTGCATAAATAATGTGCAGTAATCAATCAATACACAGATGGGCGATCGATGATTTGGGAATCTTAGAATCGACACCGATCTTTCAGTCGAAGTCGTGATGTTAATTTCATAATGGAAAAGTCTTTATGCAAACGATAATCCACAACCGCTCATGTCGTGACCAAAAATAGTTCATTGCTCGCAATGGGATTAGAATGGTCTTCACAATAACCCTCATTTACTTAATTATCGACTTATGCAAAATGACAGAGGAACAAGGAGATTAGAAACGACGTTTGGGAACCGACATTTGGGAACCGACGTTTGGGAACCAACGTTCTGGAACCGGCGCATTTCAGAACTAACAGTTGAGAACCTCCGATTCAAAACCAATTATAAGGAACCGAGCTTTTGTATGCCTACTTTCTAGAACTGAATCATACTTTGGATACAAATTGATTTTTTTTATGTTTTTGCACGGTATTTATGACAAAAATGCGATAAATATATTTTTTTTAAAGTACTATAAAAATGTCAGTGTTATTTGTCGTAAGCACAGATAATTGTTATCTATTTCTATCCCAAACATCGGCAACAATTCGCGGCAAATAGTTCTGAAGTGCGCCGGTTCCAGAACGTTGGTTCCCAAATGTCGGTTCCCAAACGTCGTTTCTAATCTCCGTCTTCCTCTGTCATTTTGCATAAGGCGATAATTAAGTAAATGAGGGTTGTTGTGGAGACCATGCTAATCCCATTGTGATCAATTATCGGTGCACTATCTTTGGTTACGAGATGAGCGGTTATGGATTATCGTTTACATAAAGGCTTTTTTTATGAAATTTACAAGGTCATCTCAACTAAAGACATCTTATGCAAACCATCAGTTACAGACAAGAAAGGGTGAATGGGCGGTGACAGTAAAATGGTTTCACAATGACCGGTGTCGAACTGAATGATTCCCATGTCATCGATCGCCAACCGATGGTCTCGAAGATCAATAAATAATCAGGAGGCGCTGCCAGCTGCCAGAAGCCTCATTCGCTCGACTGCCTTGTCTAGCATCGACGACGAATTGGGGCGTGGCTTGGAGGGCGAGTTGGAATTTGTTGATGATGACGAGGAGAGAGTGGGCGAAGCCGGCTCCTGAAATGCGCTTTGGCTATCATTTTGACAAATTATCTAATTGTATCTGTACCAATTTCTTTAAAGCGGGCTGAGACAAAAGATAGTCAACTACACAAACCCTTTTCACTGGTCCACTCATCATGCTGCGTACTTGATCCTCCTCCACATAGTCATCGATCGGCACCGCCTTCGCTTGTTCTAGAATGCCCTCCAGCGCGTTGAGCCAGTCGCCGCCCGACGCAACCACCGACTCTTCCCGCATCGCCGCTTGCGACTGTAAAGACACAATGATGGCTCGATTCTTGAAAAAAAAACAAAATCTTGAAGCAGGTTGATAGTGTGAGAATCTCACCTTGGCGCGCGTTCTATGATTGTGGAACCAGTTCTGCACTGTCCTCACTGCCATACCGAGTTTGTCTGCCAGCTGCTCAATAGTCGACTGCAATTTTACAAATTAGATTATACCATACATAAATTGATTAGTCAGTTAGTCGTCGATTACTGACCGTATACTTACCAGACTGGGATGCTGCTCGTGGGCGAATACAAACTTGAGCGCATCCTTCTGCTGATCGGTGATTACAGTGCGCTGAAAAGCAAACAATAACGTGTATTTTCTGTAACTGCATTGTTTTCCACTACTTATTTGTTCTACATGCTATGAACCAAGCTGGAGAAAGCATTAGCAATTGTTAGTCACCGCATTAGTACATGCACTTCCTTTGGTCGTACCGCTTTGACTGGTGTTGGCGGCGAAAGCACGAGAAGTGTCTTGAGTGGTGGTGGCGGCGGTCGAGGCGTGTCATGATGTACTGCAGTACCAGCCGCAGCTGCAGCAGCTCCTCTCGTACTGCTTCTAGTCGACATGTTTAACGCGTTCTTCGAATTTTGCGTCACAGCTACGGGAAGGAGTCGAACCTGTGGCAAATCAAGCTGCCAGCGAGCACAAATAATAAGTAAAGCAATGCAAGCAAGGGACCTGGAGTAGGAGTTTGTTACACACTTCAAGCCAGAAGAGAGTTGCATACGCAAAACAAAGTACTTTACTAAAAAGCATACGCCTACACTCGGACACACGAGCAATCGTTAGGCTGGTTAGCTGAGGGAGGACAGTCTACTTACAGGGCACAGATAAAGGCGGTTGCTCACCTTTCTGGGCGGACCCATGCCGTTCTGGTTCTCGAATGATGATGGATCAAAGGGAGCCGGACGCTTGATCGTCCGACCGTTTGACGATGATTCAACAGGGGGTGGCGGAGGAGGCGCTGGTGTAGTGGGAACGACGCTTCCGCCCTTCAACTAGTAAAGCGGTCAGCATCGCATTATCATCACACCATTTGAATAATTCTGTGAGGTTTTGTCTCATGTAAATATTAATTTACATGAGACACCCTCACCCTCTCTGACGCCATTTATCGATTACCTCTATGAGGTTACTAGCTGTTCACATCCATCAATAATAGTGGGAGATTTTAATTACGCAAATATCGACTGGTATACCTACCACTGCCCCACACTCTCAGTTACTCCTTTTCTTGACCTCATAACTCAGGGATCGTTCAATCAATATGTAAATTTCCCTACACGAGGGAATAACATACTTGATCTGCTCTTGTGCAACTCCCCTATCATTAAGAATGTCAAACCTGACATCCCGCTTTCTGACCATACCGGTATTGCGTTCACTATCAATTCTCTCATTGAGAAGGATAGAGTATCTCCACCTTCTCGTGACTACAGTAATGCTGACTGGGCTTCCATTAATAACCAAATTGCTTTGCATAATTGGACACTCAGTTTAATGGGGAAAACAATATCTGAAGCTTATTCGTTCTTTAGCAATTTTGTCAATGAGCTAATAAGTATTTACGTTCCTCTCAAAAAAACAAAACATAATAATGGGCTGCCCAAATACCTGAGTATCCTTTATGAAAGGCTTCAACGTTACCATTCGGCTGCGCCAAATTCTGACCTAGCCCATTCTCTCCGTATACGTTTCGACAAAGCTTTAAAGACATTCGAAATAAATAGAGAGTTACGTGCCGTTCAATCAGGAAACACAAATACGTTCTTCAAATATTGCAAAGCACGTTTTAAGAGCAATAATGCTAGTCTACCGGGTATAATTGATAATACAGGCAAAACTCTTCTCTCAGATAAAGATAAAGCACATGCTTTCTCCAGATTCTTCTCCAAGGTTCAAACTAATCCTTTGTCTGCCCCCCTCAGCCCCCCTCTCCTCTGTGATTCCCGTTTTGACCTACCTTCAATCCTACCTGAGCAAATTCTCCTAGCCATTTCTCAGTTGATTCCTAAGTGTAATGGTTCTCCTGACAAAATCCCTAATATATTATATTGCAAGTGCAAATTCTCTGTAGTTGTTCCCCTCACAATCCTCTTTAATATGTCGCTTACATCTGCCACATCGCCATCGCAATGGAAAACTGCTCATGTTAAGCCTATTCCTAAAAAATGTGGGAATACTTCAATAGCCAACCACCGCCCTATCTCTCTTACCGTGACTGCATCGAAAATTTTCGAGAAGATTCTGATAAACTCAATAATAGAATATCTAGACGCTAATTCTCTCCTAGATACGCGCCAAGCTGGCTTTCGTAAATCGCGCAGCACGACCACTTCACTCAGCGAAACATTATCATTCTATGCAAAAGAGTTGGGCCATGGTAGATCGGTAGACGCTATTTTCTTTGATTATCAAAAAGCTTTTGATAGCATCGATATCAGACAAACTAACAGATCTAGGGTTTTCAGCTCACATTATCAGATGGCTAGAGTCTTACCTGATTGGTAGATCTCAAAGCGTCTTAATCGGGAATTTCCTAACTCCACCCTCTCCAATTAAATCTGGGGTCCCTCAGGGTTCCGCAATTGGCCCGCTGCTCTTTATATTATTCATTAATGACCTGGGCAAATGTATTCCTAAAAGTGTTGAATACAACTTCTTTGCCGATGATCTGAAAATTTACACAACTGTTCCCGACCGTAGCGATGACCTACAATCAGCAATAAATAATATTGCCGACTGGACCTCTCAGTGGAACATGACACTGAGTACACCTAAATGTGCCGTTCTCCATTTAGGCCGCCTAAAGAATAGATCAAAATATATGTTGAATGACCTCGCTATCACATCCTCTAACAATGTTAGAGATTTAGGAGTTCACTTCTCCAAAGGACTGAACTTCGGATATCATATTACCCAAATAACACGTAAGACCCGGTCCATGTGTAATCTCATGTTAAGATCATTTCACACAAACTCCTCTAATACCCTTATTAAGGCCTATAAGATTTACATCCGGCCACTCCTCGAGTCAAGTACCGTAATCTGGAATCCTACCGCAATCGGCCTAGTTAATCGATTAGAGAATGTACAGCGAGAGTTCACTAGAAGAGTTCTCAAGCGTAGTCAACACCCTCCACTTTCCTATCCCAACCGCCTCAAATTATTCGAAATAGAGACCCTTGAGTATCGCAGGGCTCTGCGTGACCTACAGTTCTTGCATGATTCCATCCATAGACACGCGCTGGTGGACGCCACCAATCTATACACGCTTGCTCCTTTAGCACGTTCTCTCAGATTTTCTCATGGCTTACGCATCTCGATTCCTTACAGAACAGGCTCTATTTCCACTTGTGCAAGTCGATCCATAACGTTCTGGAATAACCTCCCCTCCCGCCTAGTAACTGCCCCCAAAATCCCCTTCTCCGTAGGTCTTCGAAAGACCCCAAAATTAGTCATGACCACCTCGCGAATCCGTAAGTTGTGATTGTGACACGAAAACTGCCTGATTCCGCCACCACAAAAAGTGCTCGATCCAGAGCCGAAGA
The DNA here is from genome assembly GCA_036245785.1 of Pristionchus fissidentatus. Classification (NCBI taxonomy): domain Eukaryota; kingdom Metazoa; phylum Nematoda; class Chromadorea; order Rhabditida; family Neodiplogasteridae; genus Pristionchus; species Pristionchus fissidentatus. The sequence goes on along the minus strand of BTSY01000003.1, from coordinate 107,601 downwards.
ATCCATCATAACGTCAAGATAAATCCAAATCCCTCCCAAAATCGCCCCTTGGAGAATAAAGATTAAAGATTAAAGATTAAAGATTTCTATCTAATAGGATATCAGAACGCGCCAGTGTTGTATTCCGACCGCTGCGGGTTCAAATTCCGCTGCCCACTTCAGCATCAAATCCTTTTCGCCAAGGGCAAAGCATGCGAAATCATAAAATATACGTGTTCTAAAATGTTTTGCGGACAACGACTACTATATTTAACCTCAATAGATCCCAGCTAGTTGGAACATTGAAAAAGAAAACGCCACCGACCTCATGCAGCTTAGCCATCAGTTTCACCGCTCCGTAGTGATCGTCCAGCCAAACGATCATCTTTTCGTACGGCTCTCGTTGCTTCGCCGTCGTGAGCGCCGCCCACTTCTTCGGCCGCAACAACACGTCCGATGTTGAGCCGGATGTCATCGTTAGCACGTGCTCTCCAAAATCCTGTAATGACTTTGCGTCATCGTCAAGTATTAGTTGAAATCGATTAATCCAATTATTGCATTTCCAATAAGTGCGGCAAAACGAACCCTCTGTGATATTCCGTTAACGTGGAGGCGGTCCTTGACTTTTCTTACGAGAGTTACGGTGTCCTCCAACTCCATCGGGCGATCACCACGTGGAGTGATAGGCTGTAAATGATGATTTACAAATTTAAGAAAGCGGCATATTACAACTGTAGAGAATTAGCACCACAAATTATCATGAACCCATCTCACACGAATAGAATCTTGATAAACGGCTTATAAACTAAACTAGCCATCTCACTTAATTAATTTACCATGCAGACCGAAAAAACTGATCGATATAAAACAATTACTAATTACGATATCACAAAAAAGTGACTCACATCATCCTCCGGCTCGAGCTTGACTTTGGAGAAGAGCGGGATTGTCTCGCCATCGGTAGCAAACTCAAGATTATCGTGTAGTTGAGTGCTAAGCACAACGGGTAGAGGGGAGGAGCGTTTATTCTCTCTTCGCGCTGAAAGTAGAAAATTCTAATATTACAGTTGCACTATATATTTCGGATAATCGGCATTCACTATATTAAAATGCAAATGTAAAGAGATCAACGCACACTTGTGTTTGTCCTTCTCAATGGCCAGATCGACGTCTCTCATGAACAGCTTCATCCTTACGAAAGGCTCACGACCTTTGAGTGTTAGCTGGTTCCACGCCTTAGGCCTAGCGAGTAGATCGGAAACAGATCCCTGGCTGAGACCCAGTACAAACTCGCCAAACTGTCGCTGCGATATGGAATTCGCGCTCAAGAAGTCCTTGATCTGAATAGAGTTCGATGAAAAAAGCAAGCAAAAATTGGAAATTGCTATCGTCTTTTTCCAGTTCGCAACTACCATACCAACCTGCTTAACGAGCTCCTCTGTATCCAAATTGGGGTAGAGGTCGAACTGTTCGGGAGTGATCGCAGCCAATCCGGATCGAATCTTGAGCGTCATAACCTACAAGAAGCACCGCGTAAAGAATTATTATCAAATCATGATCGGTTTTAGATTTTTACACACCTGCTGCGCATAGTTCACTTGGATGGGCAGCTCTCCGTTGTTCTCAGCCATCGCCAGGGCTTCCAGCTTCTTCAAACTACTGCCCGGCGGATGGGTGGATGAGGAGTGGTTGGAACCTAGAAAAACAATTATCAACTAGTAATTAATTAGTCAATTAATCAATTAGTAGCTCAGCAGGCAGGCATTCACTACCCACCTCTATGGTTGATCGCCCTCTCCAGGTGGCTCTCCTGCTCCCTCAGCTTAGCCAGTTCATTCTCGAAAATTGCTGTGATCTTTTCCTTCGGGATATCATCGTGGCGCCATCGCGAGCTACCCTTCGCAGGGGATGAGGAAGACGAAGAGGAAGAGTGATGAGCATGCGATGTCGAGGAAATCGGATGAGCAGCTTCCCTATTCTCCCGGTGTTCTCGAGGCTCGCGGTGATGCTTTTCCACAACAGCCGTTGAGGAAGGAACACTCGCATTTGAAGCTGAGGCCATCGCAGTGCCGGCCGAGCGATACTGGAAATGTATGCTGTTCTCTTTGTATCCTGTGAACTAGATCCTATAATTCGAATGAAAGAAGTCGTAATGCTACTACACGGATCCATGCTTATTTTGATATTATAAGAAACGTTGAAACTAGAGTCCGACCTGGTCCTCCTTCGCACTAGCCACTCTTCTCGGTGGCTCTTCTCTGAGTAGGTCCGAGGTACGGTTCTCTGTGAGCACGAGGGACGAGCCCGTGTTGCACTCCCACAGCGACTCGGGAGTCGGATGCTCTACTTTAAGCTCTGCAAAAATCATGTACAGTCCCAGTAATAAATGACAGACTAGTCATCGCACTGAATTTGCATCCACATTATTCCAAGTGAACTACCTCCGGGATGAATTCTTCTGGGCGACAGCGAGCAAAGTAGATCGATAGCGGTCGTGTCCGATATCCATCCGTAGATGCGCCGGAACGCCTCACGTCCCTTGTCTGTCAGCTTAGACCAAGGTCGGGGTTTAGACAGCAGTTCGGACAGAGAGCCTTGCGACTGCAATTCCATATTTATCCAAACTGCAACAAAACACGGTACCAACGGGTTACTTACCTGATTCATAACGAACTTAGCAAAGAGTCGCTGGCCAATATTGTAGGAGACCATGAGGCGTTTGCATTGTGACGCAATCTCGCCCGTGTTCAGAGCTGTCTGCGCGAGGCCACGCACATTGGCTGCCACGCGCGCCTGGAGAGCACAGTATATCAAATGATTCCTACGTAATTGCAAAGCCGAAATAAATAGTCACGTTAGTAGCTAATATTTATAAACGCACCTGCAACTCCTTGATGACTTTCTGCTCCGCGACCGTCGGCTCGGCCTTTCCAGCCAGCGACGCCGTCTGATGCTGCGGCTGCTGTGAGGGCGGTACAAAGGGCGGATCGTTTCGGTCGTGACGCTCGTGCGATGATTGCTGCTGCAGTGGCCGCGACTCGATCCCGTGCACGTATCTACAAAGTGAGCAAGTATTTTGCTATCTCTTCACATTCGGATACAGTAATTTTAGCAAGCCGCTAACTTACTGTGTCCTGTGTCCTCCCGACCCTCCATTACTTGAACGATGGTGGTGCTTGCCACTCGATGACTTGGCTGGCTTAGGCTCTGCCAAGAACAACTCTTCCTCAGTAGTAGAGTTCATCGATTGCTGCAAATTTACCGGATCAAATCTCTTTCATCATCATCCCCCTCCACCCACTATCTCTGGATGCAACTGACCAGCAGCAAATTGAACAGGTTCTGGGCTGCGTCTGGGTCAGGCTCGTTCAGCCTGGGCCCGTCCTCGTCCTCCTCTCCCTCGTCGATTACCAGCTGCCCCTCTTCGTCTGCAGCAGCCGCGGCCGCTGCAGCGGCTGCAGCCGCAGCGAAAGCTTCGGAGAAGGAGCCGTCGGGGTTGACGATGAGGCCGATGGCCTGGACTACAGGCTGGAGCGCGTCGGGGATGTCGAGGGCGGCGACGGCGTCAACCGTCTCGTCGATTGACGACGAAGTTGTTGTTGTCGTCGTTATCGCCGCCTTCTCTACCGGGACGGGCGGAGGTGGGCCGCAGTTCGACTTCACTCCTACAAATGAACACACGTTTGTAGTCGCCTCCAATAAAGATTCTAACCAAAGCATCTCACTTTTCACATCCAATCTCACGATAGCTGCACAACGAGCTCACGACATTCATACGCAGCCTCGCTTCCTTTCGACTCCAACAGAGTATTCGATCGATCACATGCTGAATCAATCGTCATATTCACCATACAACACTGGAAAAAACGAGCATGCTTTGTATTACATGAAATAAAATGCGCCAGAAAAATTGGCCAAATGAGCGGCGCAAATAACATGCGAATAAATCGCATTCTGAATGGAAAAACAACCACAACTATCACAATACGACATTAACAGGCATAGCTTCGCAGGGGCCAGGATGTTCGTTCGAATTGAAGTCTCTCGAATAATTCGATCTCTCTCACGAGGAAGGTGGAAGGAAGCCACAAATCACAGCCACAACACAACAATTTTCGACAACCACAATTTTCAGTTCACTACCTTCCTAACATTTCAAGATTCTGCTCTGCACAATGAGGCATTCAAAATAAGGGACAGCTCAGTAAAAGGATGTTCAATTTTTTTACATTACACCCTCCGAATTCGCAATATACACCACTCACCGTTGAGCTCCTCCTTCGTCTTGCGCAGCTGGACGTTCTCGTTGGACAGCTTCTTGTTCTTCTCCGACATGTACTTGTCCAGTCGCTTCAACGCCTCGCCGACCTGCGAAAATAGTAAAATACAAATTTGTAATCGAAGTTAAATTTAAACTACCCTTGCCCACTGCACTTAATGGCACTCCATTCGATTTTGGTGAAATGAATACATAATAATAATTAAAATAATAATGATAATACGTCTGCTACCAACCGTAGTCTGTGGCAGATTGTCGTCGTCGAGTGCGGCGGCCGCCTCGGGACCCAGCTCCATCTCCCGAAGCGCTCTACAATACCGTATACCTCGGCTAGCCCGTACTCCTACAGTATTGATCTGCCGTTCCATTAACTGTTAGCCGAGTAATGATCTGAACCTCTCAATTCTGCATGCTCTCTCTCGCGCTGTCTGATAGATGAGAGAACATGCAGAATGCAGAATGGGGAGAGTCTGATCATTACTCTGTTAACCCATACTGTAATCCCATCATACCTCAGCTCCTGCTTGATGGTGTCGTAGTCGCTCTTGCCCGTCAGCTCGGCTTGCATGTGGATGATCAGCTCTCTGTGGATTATCGATTGGATTGGGAATTATCGAATTATTCCAACGATGATCCATACGAGTAGACCACTCATATTATCGGCTCAGTTTCGAATAAACCTATTCGCCAATAACTTATGTTTTCGCGAATATAAATATTCGATCTAACAACACTACTCACTAGAGCGCGAAATGTGAGTCGACAGTCTCTTCATTTCGCACATCCTCTTGACCGATTGGAGGGTGAGAGAGAGTGTGTGAAATGGGGAGAGCGTGGTATCGCATTTTGCACTCTACTAAATACTCACCTCCATAGATCAAAAAGTTCGTTCCACTGAACAAACTCAGGCAGCATTTTGACCTTTTTTGAGATAATATTTCGAAAAATCAGACATCATTTTCGGGTTGGACCGAAAAACGGTAAAATCAGACAGAATTTGGGACTTTTGGTTACATACGTGTTTGATCTATGCTCACCTCTGCTTGCTCAACTCGTTCTGCATCTTCGCCATCTTCTGCTCGGCAACTCTCGCTTCCGATGACGCCTTCCCAGCGATGCGACGATTCTCCTCGATCAGTTTCGAGATCTGAAAATAAATAAATAAATAAATTAATTAATTAATTTATATATATGAGAGGAATCGCGAGAAAATCGACCATTTGAGAGGGTTTGCGGAACTAGAAAATTTTTGTCTTCGATTTCTCTGTAAAAAGAACTCAAGGTACTTTCAATCGTGCTCTATTTGATAGCTTTTCCCGTTTTTCGAGATAGGCCTTATTTTTCGAGTACGCGAGTAACAAAGTGACGGTCCTTCGGATTTTGCACCCGAGTGTGCTTCCGTAGAAATTTCATAACTCGCTTTAAAATTGAGATATGGAGTTCTAATTTTTTTCATTAAATAGAGAAATGGATTCTCCACAATTCCTATTTTTTCTCGTGACATTTTAATATTTTTCGATTTTGCAGTTTTTTATAGGGTGAAAAGTGCCGTAAAAGGTGCAATCGGAAAAACTTCAATTTCCCTCTATGCACATTTTGTAGAGACCATTTTTATATATTTTTTAAAACAACTTTCAGCCAAATCGGTAGGTGTAAACAAAATCGGCCTCAGGTGAAGATTTTTTCAAAAAAATCGATTTTTTGAAACATTTGTTTGTGATACTTTAAAATGGCACTTTTGCGGTCGAAACTGACTAATACCATCGGAAAACATTTTAAAAACTCTAAGTTAGAAAATACTAATTGTTTTGACTCGAGGAAATCGATTTTCTGGATTATGGAGCGACAATATTTCGATCGATAAAACTAACGTTCCGGAAGTGTGGCATGTGCCATATCGACTTGAATCATGAACATATGACGGTAGGAGATAGATCATGTAGTTATACAAAAACAGCGCCAGCAGAAATTGAGTTATTTAATTTTTAAGGTTTTTGAAAATTGTACAGAATATCATATGTCCGTTCGTTTGGTGAACACGATCTGACGTGCCAGGAGCACTGTGGTAACTATGCTGAACAACTTTGCTTTTTAGAGCTAGTTGATATCTTTTCATAGAAAGACGCTAGAGCCTCAGGAAAAGTGGCTCTGGCGTATTTCTGACGGACGAGACTGACGGGAGCGCGTGCTCTAACACCCCTCGCACCCTCTCATTTTCACACACTCTCTCGCTTTGTTCGACTCCTTTTGATCGAATTTTCATTGGCCATGATATTTCTTAGAGAATTTAGCTTACATACGACTGGAAAAGTAGAGTTTAAGGATATTACGCCATTTTGAACAATAATGGTATTGAACCAGACGAGAGAGTGCGTGTAAATGAGAGGGTGCGAGGGGTGTTAGAGCGCGCGCTCCCGTCAGTCTCGTCCGTCAGAAAGACGCTAGAGCCACTTTTCCTGCGTCTCTAGCGTCTTTCTATGAAAAGATATCAACTAGCTCTAAAAAGCAAACTTGTTCAGCATAGTTACCACAGTACTCCTGGCACGTCAGATCGTGTCCACCAAATGAACGGACATATGATATTCTGTGAAATTTTCAAAAACCTTAAAAATTAAATAACTCAATTTCTGCTGGCACCGTTTTTGTATAACTACATGATCTATCTCCTACCGTCATATGTTCATGATTCAAGTCGATATGGCACATGCCACACTTCCGGAACGTTAGTTTTATCGATCGAAATATTGTCGCTCCATAATCCAGAAAATCGATTTCCTCGAGTCAAAACAATTAGTATTTTCTAACTTAGAGTTTTTAAAATGTTTTCCGATGGTATTAGTCAGTTTCGACCGCAAAAGTGCCATTTTAAAGTATCACAAACAAATGTTTCAAAAAATCGATTTTTTTGAAAAAATCTTCACCTGAGGCCGATTTTGTTTACACCTACCGATTTGGCTGAAAGTTGTTTTAAAAAATATATAAAAATGGTCTCTACAAAATGTGCATAGAGGGAAATTGAAGTTTTTCCGATTGCACCTTTTACGGCACTTTTCACCCTATAAAAAACTGCAAAATCGAAAAATATTAAAATGTCACGAGAAAAAATAGGAATTGTGGAGAATCCATTTCTCTATTTAATGAAAAAATTAGAACTCCATATCTCAATTTTAAAGCGAGTTATGAAATTTCTACGGAAGCACACTCGGGTGCAAAATCCGAAGGACCGTCACTTTGTTACTCGCGTACTCGAAAAATAAGGCCTATCTCGAAAAACGGGAAAAGCTATCAAATAGAGCACGATTGAAAGTACCTTGAGTTCTTTTTACAGAGAAATCGAAGACAAAAATTTTCTAGTTCCGAGCTCTGGTCGATTTTCTCGCGATTCCTCTCATATATATATATATATATATATATATATATATATATATATATATATATATATATAGCAGAAATACGCGAATACAAGCACCATTAGCTTGTGTGGGGATCTGAGAGACCATAAAAAAGTCACGGATGAAATATAAAATTAGTTTACGAATAACACAGTCTATTAGACAGTGCTGCAGAAGTATTTGTGTCAGAAATATGTTAGCTATTACTGTGTCGCTCCCTTAGCGCCAAGATCCAGCATCTAACCGAAAAAAAGCTGATTTCTGTATCCTAGCTGATTTCTGTCTCTAGCTGAAGTAGCTATGACCCCCTGTATACAGTAGCTCTACCCCAGAAGCACTGAGTATGCCCCCATTTCCCTTGCCTGGTCGTCCTTCTCCTTCATGAGTCCTCCGAGTGCGGCAATGTCCTCGATAGGCGAGGCGGCCGCCGCAGAGGCACGCGCAGCGTCTGCAACAGATAACATCCACAATGGCAAGCGACCACGCAGTGTGTTTTCCCAATTCCTTAAAGCACCAAAACATTGTGACAGATTGATTCATTCATCCACTGTTTATTCCATCAGAGTATCGCATTAAAAGAGAGTAAACTGTGAATGAGGGACAAGCAACGGATAACCGTCGACCATAGATGGGCAAGGGTTGTTGCTGGTAGGTCAAAAGCGGGAGGATCAGTGACAAAATCTGGTGATTTTGAGCAAAAAAAGCGGTAGGTTATGACCAAAAATCGTAAAGGATTGAACCGAAAGCGTGAGGGTCATGTTGCTGGCTACATCCTGGCTCATGTATGTCCGTCGACGTCAAACATGCCACCCGCGAAGCATTTTTTAAAATGAATAATTGCGAACTTACTTCTTGCACTCTGCAGCTCGGCAGTCAGGGCGGCGATCTCTCGCTCAGCGGCTTTCTGAAATACGATGAATCGATGATTTATTTTGTCAACAGCTACCGTAATCCGCCGCCATTTTCACCCGTCCCCGGGATCTCTCTACACTCCCCTCCCCCTTCCTCCTGAAGTGCTCTTGACCTCGCTAGACCTACCTGCAGTACTTCTGGGCTACAGTACTCCTCTGGCGTACCGTCCAACAAAATACTTACGCTCCTCCGATTGGCACTACTGTTGAAGCCCGGATTCATCAAAAAAATGAACAATGTCATTTTAAATGCTCATTTCAAGAGCGCAACGACTATTTATTGGCCGGTTTGCTTCAGCAGTAGTGCCCTCCGATTTCACCCAGCTCCACAGCAGCTGCTCACATCAATGCCACCGTACTTCTCTCTTACCGCCGTACCCCGTATACCGTATAGCACACTGACCAATTTGCGCTGTACCATCTCCATCTCCCTCTCCCTCTCCTCCTTCTCATCTCCCTCTACCGTCTCCTTATGGCCGGCGTCCGTCCTCGCACCGTCCAGTTGACGTTGCTGCACGCGCAGTCGCGATTCGAGGTCGCCGATCTGCAACCAGAGATGAAATAGGTATCGTACGCTCAAATGCACCATGTCTTCACAGCCGTTGGGAAACTTTTTTTGATCTTTTCTTTTACTTTTTTTGATCTATGTTCATATATTGTTACATAAAAATTATACGCAATTAAAAGGCAAAGCTGTTGCATGTCAAGCGATTTTATAGTAGCAAGCTATCACGCTAGATGGGGCAAGCCGGTAAGCCTGCTGCAACGTGGGATTGCGTAACCCAAAGCACCTAGGGCACGTTACGCGCAATTATTTCACACCAATGATAAGTATTTGCGTCGATATGTCGAAAGGGCAGGTAGACAAATGTCAAAATGTTGGTAGTCTTTTTTGATGCACCGTTTCACTGATTCTCTATTGTATTGACGAATAAAGCTTGGTGGGTTCAAGTACATGAGCCTGTTAGATAATAAATTAATTAAAAAGTGAACCTGCTTCTCCATGCTGGCGACGCTCGCGCCATGCTTCTCCTCCATCTCGCGCTTCTGCTCCTCACGCGACGCACTGGAATCCTGAAGGCAGAGCATATAGACCAATAGGGCATGCACCAAAAAGTCGGAAATGTTGTCAGATTTTTAGATGTCTATCTGAAAAATCGAAATGTTGGTTGATTTTTAAATGGAAATCTTAAACTGATGTCTGATTGTGTTGGAAATGCCACCTCAAAAAATCAAAATGGAAATCAAAGAAGATCCCGACTACACGCTACAAACTACAATTCCCCCTCACCTGGATGGCTTTTTCGGTCTCTGCTAGCAGTCTCTCGATGGCCGACATTTTATCCTTCTCGAGTTCCTTGATCTGCTCCCTCAGCTGCCTCACTGTGACATCTGCAACGACAGGTTGAAAGGATGCGGTGCGGCAAGTCGAAAATGAGGATTGGGTTTGTCAAAAATGTACATGAAAATCTGACAACGGCGGGTTGGGTTTTCATTTTTTCACCAAAATTTATCAAATTGCGGGTTGGCTTCGTCGTTTTTTACGTACCTTTCGACCTATGTCTGCAACACCCTGTCCTCCATTTTTATCGTAACTCTCAGTTTGCGATCAATTGCATTGCCTACCTACCGTACCACGGTACTCATACAAAAAAAATAAAATGTAGCACGGAGAAATATATATACAAATCAGTCCTCGATCCACTTCTACCGTTCTACCCCCCTCACCACCCAATAACTAGTCACTGTACTGCAATTTGCCAATCCTACAAAGTCATGTCAATTGTAGATGCGCTGATTAATATACGCAGCATCGAGTTGGCGCCATGCCAATAACATCTTTCGTTGTGCGACACTCTTGCTTCACGCACTCTCTCAATGATTCCCTCTTTCTCTAACTTGCTCTCGCCAATACAATTGGATGCTGTGACGTAAATGACGTACCCTGGTTCTTGAGACCAGCAAATTCTTCAGTGATGGAGGCTATTTCGGCCTTGAGTGCTGCAGCCTCCTCCTCGGCGGTGGCTGCACGTGCTGCAGCTGCTGCACGATCAGAGAGTGCCGCGAGAGGAATACGCGGATCTCAACAGTAAGACGTACACATATCATGCATCATTCTTCGGCACTACGGCAGTGTTTGCGACCAGATAAATGTATTAAAATAGTGGAAAACCGCATCAATATTGTATGAGTAATTGCGATATTCCCTTAAAGTCAACGATTTCGTTAAGGTGACCTCCCTCTTCCCTCTCCTCGATCACTTGATCCTTCATTTTTTTAACATTTATAAAAAGATACGATCACACCAAAAAGCCAAAACACGAACTTCCGTTATTTTACAAACATTGGATATGTCGTTTGTATCGTTATATAAATATAATAGTAACGCAATTATTCACACAATATTGATGCGCGGGTTTTCCACTGTTTTAATAAATTCATCTATAATTCCCCGATATAACTAGGTTTCTCTTATTGGAAACTATTGGAAATGGGAAATGTGGAGAACAAAGGACCGCTGACCGCAACGCGTGTGAGAGACTGAATGAAATGGAGAGAGAGGGTGGCGAGTTCATTTCCAATACTTCCAATAAGAGAACCCTATTCCTAACGAAAAGCCTGAACTGAAAATGATCGATCATTTATCTCCCATTCTCTTCTTTCCCCCAGTCACTTGAGTAGTCTCTCATTCACTCTTCTCCCTTCTCCTCTCCCCATCACTCGTCGTCCCAATCGTTGAGGCCTATCTAGGGGAGGCGAGAGAGAGAGAGAGAGAGAGAGAGAGAGAGAGAGTGAGAGAGGGGGGGGGAAAATTGAGTCCTCTCCCTCTCTCTCTGCCTCCTTCCCCATCACATACTGCACGCGAGTGAATATCGATTACTGTGAAAGGAAGAAGAAGAAGAGAGGGGGAGATGGAGTGAGTCGAGGGGGGGGGAAGTGATGGGTGAATGAATGACAGGGCACATGATGCCAAACCTACAGAAAGGGATCAAAGCGAGAGAGTGTGCGAAAATGAGAGAGTACCTCTCCATTTTCACGCTCTTTTACTATAAATCCATTTCTGTAGGATCGATTGGCCTGTGGAGATGATGGGTGAATGAATGACAGGGGCATACGTGGGCACCAGGGCTGGGCGAAAATTTTCCCGCACTCTCGATATCGCAAACTCTCTCGTGCTCTCTAACCGGCGATATCTCTGTTATTTATTTCCAGGCTGGATCCCGGTAAAATATGCGTTTTCAGACTGGAATCAGACAGGGATCCAGTCTGGAGACGGTTCTAGGTAGGATCCCGGTACAATTTTCAGTCTGGATCCCGGTAAGAGATGGGCAGATTCAAGCCTGGATCCCGGTATATTTCCAGCCTGGAATCAGACAGGAATCCAGCTAGGAAAAAAATACCCGAAATGGCTTGCGAGATCAGAAGTGCGGGAAATTTTTGAACAGCCCTGGTGGGCACTCTGCTTTTTTTCAAGAATCCCGGTCGATGGGCATTATGCAAAAGTGAAAAAAAGGTGAAGATTTGAGTTAATTCGGAGGGCACTGGGCAATCGCGTCAAACCGACGCGAGAGCAAAAAAAAAACTATGCAAAAAAAGATAACTATAATTTTCTGCCCACGAATGAAAACTTGTTAACGAATTGCCGCCTATTTCTTTCACGCCTCTCTTACGTCTCTGATTTAACCCACCCTGCTGCACCCCCCTTCACCCTGCCTCCAAAACAACCGAATCGTCTGAAGACGACGGACATCTGCCGACTCCACTATCGACAATCTACCAAGAACTCACATGAAACCTCTAACCCTGGCGGAATAAATAATTGTAATCGTAATTGAATGGAATGGACATTGGAGCAGAAGGGGGTGGGAGAATAGAGAATGCAGTGGTGTGACGGCACGTTTTGCAACTGCCCTTTAGGAACCCAAACATATATACGTTATAAAATGCTCTAAAATGAGGGCTCCTATACGGCAGTTCCTAAACGTCACCGACTGATCTAGCTGCGCAGATTACGACCGATTGCAGAGCGATCGCGCATTAAATTTTTTAATGAGAACTTTAGGTGGCGCGAGAGACAACTGTTAAATATGCAAGAGACGGCATTGCGAAATAGTTCTCATCCGACCTCGTGCCCCGGATTTTGGTTTAACGAATCGATTACCACGCTCGCGAATGCACGCTAAAAGACAGCGAGAGAGAGAGAGAGAGAGAGAGAGAGAGAGAGGAGAGAGAGAGAGAGCCGCCATCCCATTAGAGGGAATACGATGGTGGTGGAATCGGAAGGGGGAGGGGAAGAGGAAGATTCGGGTGTAACCTCGTCTGATTCCCGTCTCTCGACAAATGAGAAACTCTACAGATCAGGCTGGTCTACGTAGGTCTACGCATCCCCTGCTCACCGGGCTTCTGGGGCACGCCACCTAGTTAGCAAACCGGCCTTACCGATGAGCCCCCGGGGCATAGATCAAAAGGGTGCGTAGGGGAACGTCGGAAATGTGGGTTGAGTTTTTCAAGTATGGGCATGAAAAACTAAAATGGGGATTGGTTTTTCAAGTTTTTTCTCAAAATCCAAAAATGCGGGTAGGATTTTTCTAAAATTGGTCTTGAAAATTCAAAAATGTGGGTTGGCTTCGTCATTTTTTACATACCTTTTGACCTATGCCCCGGGGAGAGTAGTCGCTAGTCGACGTAAAGTTTTCTTGATTCCGGTAGTAACTTTACCTTTTTTTAGATCAGACTGCGTTACGCAACAATTAATCATTTTACCGTAACCCCGCGCCCCCATTCTCTACAGTCATCATCTAATAATATTATCCCCATCCCCCACTCCTGCCGTATTTTTCCTACTACCCCGTCCCCCTCGCCTACTCTCTTCAATTACGCTGATCCCCCTCTCCATTATAGACGTCGCACAACTAATCGGGGTGCGCTCGATGCAAAGCCGTAGCCGCTAATTAGTATCAGGTGATTAGAGGCGAAAATGCGGTCGGGTGCATTTCCCGGCTCTCACCTGGTAGATCCGCGAGCTTTCCAAAGATGTGCACGAATGAGGCGCCGACTGCCCGCTCGCGGTCTCTGAAAAGGGATCAGTCAGAGCCGGAACCGGATTCAGAACTGGCGATTCCGCGATCGGAGGACCGTCAATTCGGCTACCGCACCTGCACTCGTCGACTTCTCGTTGGAACGCCTTGATCAGGGGGAGCGCCGCCTTGCGTTGCTCCTGCAAAGAGCCGAAATGGGGGGCGGGGGGGGGGGGTAATCTAGAGCCGAGAAATAGTTGTACAGAAAATTTAGAGCCGGGAAATAGCACTGCAGGTAATTTAGAGCCGGGAGATACTCGGACTTTTCAACGCACGATGTGCGCCCGATTTCACAAGCTGCGCGCCGGATTCTGCAAGCTGCGCGCCTTTTCAGGCTTTTCCGTTCGGGACATTTCAACAGAACGCGCGATGTGCGCCCGATTTCACAAGACGCGCGACGGATGGGTGTATGGTTCGGCGCATCGCGCGTCGAACCATACACCCATCCCGCGCACATCGTGCGTTGAAAAGTCCGAGTAGTTGTACATAAAATTTAGAGCCGGGAAATAGTTGTACAGGTAATTTAGAGCCGGGAAATAGTTGTACAGGTAATCTAGAGCCGGGAAATAGTTGTACAGGTAATATAGAGCCGGGGAAATAGTTGTACGGAACCGATGAAAAGGGGTCCGATATAATAAATGGAGCCGGCGAATAGCGTCATCAATCACGCAACAAAAAACAACGCATTACGAATCAAGGTTAGAAAGATCAACGATCAACATATCTTACACAAGTTTCAGCGCCCAATCCTAGTGCGCAATGGCAATCCCCCCATGCCTCTACTGTAAGCCCTACCGTATACCTTCCAATTGATCATTGATCACACCTTTTCTGTCTCACACAATCCGAAATATGACATGCTACAAGAGAAAAGGGGTCCGATATATCATTGCTTCTACTCCACTCGGAGAAGGAAAGAAGGAGGGAAAGAGAGTGGGGGGGAGACTTCTTCTCTTCTATCGAATGGGGAGATCGCTTGATTCCCATCTCTCTCTCTTCTCTCCTCCCCTAGATGGATGAGAGAGAGGGGGGGGGGTGGGAGGGGGGAATGGAAAGCTTTCTCTCGCTCAACTCGAGAGAAGGGGAAATCGTCGAGAGACCACAGCAGGCTTGGAGGGCGGCAGACGGCGCGAGCGGGCGAGAGAGAGTGCGCGATCGAGAGGGCGGCGACAAGAGAGTGCGCGATTAGAGGATGGTGGCAGACGGCGCGAGAGGCATCGGGCAGCCAATACCCCCTGAGGGGAGGAGGAGGAGAAGCGAGGCACATACAAGGGATGGAGGGGGAGGGAGGAGAACTCGATCGATTTGAGTCCTCCTTCTTCTTCTTACCCCTCCCTCACGGCCGCATGACTGACTCTGACTAGCACTCAGATGAGAGATGATTGATCTAGAGAGAAAGGGCAGTGATACGCAGCAGAATAACAATTGATTGACACGCTTCAGCAAGATGCCGACACTATTAGAAAAGGTAAAAAAAAGGTAAAGTTGCTACAAGAGGACTTTACGCCGACAAGCGACTACTCTGCCGTGGCCCACCGGTAAGGCCGGTTGCTGCACAGATCTGAGTTGGACACTATTGAGAAGTGATTATATTATTACGGTACAATCATCAAGTTTCATTACTCCGGGTACGCAATTACCTAGCTCAGAAGCGATGAGTCATTAGGGGCCATTTTACAGTGATGTACAATCAATCAGACCGAATTCAATTAGAGTAAATCAGTGATACTCGATCAGGCATTACTGTATCGATAAGCCTTGTGACAGCTTGTAAGGGTGCCGTCGCTCTTTCCCTCTACTAGTAATTACTAGTACTCTCTCTCTCTCTCTCTCTCTCTCTCTCTTTCTACTCTCTTCTCATCTCCCGTATTGAGTAGTAGTGAGCATTGAGTCGGGGTCGAAGGGTGAGGTGGAGAGGGAAGAGTGGGAGGGAGTAGGAAATAAAGATAGACAAGGCTGCATGCTAATGATAGGGAAGCGCGCACGTTCGAGGGGCGCAATATTGCCACCTACCGCGAGTATCCTAGCAGCTCTGATCGATATGCATAACTAGTAACATGTGGTCATACTTGCTAAATTCATAATAACACTCTCACAAATCGTGGGATCATGAAGATGCAAAGAACCAGAAGAGCCTCAAAAAGTGCTCGATCCAGAGCCGAAGAATCAAGATAAATCAATATACCGCCCAAATATCGCCCCTTGGAGAAGAAAGATTAAAGATGCAAGAGGCTACCACATTCAAATCCCTCACAAAAGACACGCAGTCGCGATCGATCAGTGCCGCCTCCAACGTTCCATATATTACACATTTAAAACGATGCGTTCATCTAATGGACTACTGGTGGTGTACTCTTTCTATACCTCGGCACGTCTCTGGCTTTATCATGCTCTCTCGCATCCGTATCTGTTGTTTAGGAGCGGAACGTTTTATTATTTTGGATGAGTGTTTGTGAATTTATAATACTGTCCTATGTGATCCACACTTCCAGCGACTCTGCATCATAGATGCGCAGCTAAAATCCACATTTTTTTGCAATTCGCCCTGCAGGCGGTCGTCATATGACCCCCAACGAACCCATTTTTCAGGTGTTTACCAATTAAAAAGTGATTTTTTTCGTATTTTGCCTGCAGGCGGTAGTCAAGGTACCCTGTGCCCGCCTATACTTTTTTCCCCAGTAGCTTCACTCACAGGCGAATCATGACCATACGCGGGCAGAAAATAATATAAAGTCTTTGATCAGTGCTCCCGCCCCGGTTTCACTCGATTGAATAGTGCCCCCAGCATTGGCCAACCGTCAGAAACTTAAGCTTTTCACATCTTGAACTTTTGCATAGTGCCCCGCCATCAGGTTTCCCCAAAAATGCAGAGTGCCTCGGGGAACGCGCCCACGTATGATTGATGACGAAAAGCTCGCTACAATCAATTTTCCGCCCCCATTACCGACGCACTCAATTCACCATTGTGCAACAGAATGTACACAATTCCCCGGCTAAGTCGCGACAAACCTGGCTGTTCCAATTTTCACCGTCTCAACATTTGCTGATCGCTTCAATCACGCTGCAGTGGGCTTTACATTTCGTAAACAGCCTACGATCATAATGTCCCTGCCTACTCCATCACTTCTCCCTCTCTCACTCTTCTCCATTGAATAGCAGTCTTCTCCCCTCTCCGGTCTTCAGTTCAAAATCGATCTCCTCTCTCTTCCCCCCTCCCGTCCCGTCCCCCCTCCCCTCAACGGTCCTCGTCGTGAAAACAGGCATCTATAGAGGCAGAGAGATTCTCTAGTTGTCGACGACGAGATAGTGCGCGAACGGAAGAGGTTTGGACGACGAGAGAGACGAGAGAGCGGGTGAATGGTGGAGAGGGCGCGATGGAGAGACGTCAGAGAGGCGATGAGAGAGTGCGGGATTGGCGGAGAGGCGTGCTTTTGAGCCGGGGAAGGAGTGAGAGAGGGACTGAATCAGATACAACGTCGCTCTCGTACACAACCTCCCCCTGAGGGAGTAATGGCCTGACTCTCTCAATTCTGCATGCTCTCTCGCGCTGTCTGATCGATGAGAGAGCGTGTAGAATGGGGAGAGTCTGACCATTACTCCCCTGAGGGGAGAAGAGGGAGGAACACCGGAAGTGGAGGGAAACTAATCAACGCAAACTGTGAAATGAGGCCACAAATTCTTCCCAACGATGGTAGATCAAGAACCGGCTATTGAAGAAAAGACGCGGTATGCGACAATAAGAGGGCTGATTATTGCGGAAAAGCTCAGCAAATAACAGGGGAAGATCAGGAGCCCCGCTCAAATGCCGCTTACCGTACCCCAGACCCTCCTCTCCCATCGGCCGATTGGCCCCTTCTTTTATTACACCCCCCCCCCCCGATCATTCCTCTTGAGCGGGGGGGGGATTGGACTACGGTAGATCCCCTACCAACTCGGGCAAAGCACCGTATTCCGCGCAATACTGTACAAAATATGTTTATATATATATATATAAATAGGGGGGGGCGCAATTGACTCACAACACAGGGAATCGTGACAGTGAGGGTGGAATGAGGGAGCGGGAAGGTGAGAGAGAGAGAGCGAGAGAGAGAGAGAGAGTGAGGGAGAGAGAGAGAGAGAAGGAAAGAAGAAGAAGACCGTCCCCTACGAAGGATCGCGATGGTCGTGTCTCTGTGTGTGGTAAAAACAATCACAACCCCTCCCTCCCTTTCGTATGCCTTCGCACCACCTCCCTCCCATAGGGCCACACAAATTCAAAGGGTGGAAGAAAGTGCGATCAATATGGAGCAGTACATCATTTGAAAGCTTGGTAAATTAGTAATTATAATAGCCAACGAATGGAGGAGGGGGGGGGGCAAGTGAGCAGAGCCTCACATCGTTATCGGAACTTCGACAAGTTCCCGGATCTTGCATACATGATATTGCTAGCTACAGTAAGAATGAAAGGCCAAAACTTAGTGTACATGAAACACGGAAATACGGCAAGGCTTTAAAAATAGAAATCGAAAACATGGAACTAAATACCACCTGGTTTTCCGGCCTGCTGTTCATGGTTTACAGTCATGGAAACTCCAAAGTCTTGCTATGTGATTGTTTTTCATTTACCATTTGCTCTATAATAGGAAAACAATCAATCATTGCACGGGCAGAATATTAGCGCTATCAGGACAAACCAACAGATCAGGGTAAGAGTGAGATTATGCAAAAGTTAGAGAGAGAGTCCCTCTCGATTTCGCACGCTCTCCAAAGGAGTAATGAGCAAACTCTCCTCATTCTACACGCTCTCTCATCGATCAGACAGCACGAGAGAGCATACATAATTGAGAGAATCAGATCATTGCTCCTCCAAAGGCCTTGCTGTAAGGTTGACCTGCCCTAGTGTCCTCGGTACCAGTGGACCGATCTGGAGAGGGGCTCTTCCTCTTCTTCCCCCCTCCCTCTTGATCCTTCCAACCCCAATCTAGCCAGCTGGCTCCTACTCTCGCGAACTGAGACTGAACGAGAGAGAGAGAGTGCAGGTGGTCAGAGAGCTACTAGAGGTAACGTCAGATTGAGAGAGCACACGCTGGACGCATGCAAATCGTCGCCGCGAAAGCGGCAGATGGTACGGTCAATCGACGGGTTGCGAGAGATCGTCTGGATACGAGAGGGTACGAGTCTGCAGAAGGGGGGCGAGAGAGTTCATGACCTCAGGGCGCAGGGGGACCTCAGGGGGGCAGGAACAGACGGCGTATCATTCCGAGTTCCCTTCGAAGAGCCTCGGGCCGAGTAATTATCAGACTCTCCTCATTTTACATGCTCTCTCATCGATCAGACAGCGCGAAAGAGCGTGCAGAATTGAGAGAATCAGATCATTGCTTGAGTAATGATCAGACTCTCTTCATTCTACATGCTCTCTCATCGATCAGACAGCGCGAGAGAGCGTGCAGAATTGAGAGAATCAGATCATTACTTCTCGAGCGCCTGATCATAACTGATTGGACCGAGATGGAGTGAGAGAGCGTGTAAAATCGCGAGAGACTCTCTCATTTTCGCACACTCTCTCGCTCTGGCCCTGCAGGGTTGGAATTGTGTGCTGCGAGAGTGGTCTCCCTCCAGAGTTGACCCGTATTTTTCTATTGGGCTTTACATAGGGGGCGATCTCTGTGAGGCTCTTCTCTCACAGACCCAATCAGTCTTGGCCTATTCATTCGCAGACCAAGGAGGGGGTTCCAGCTGTCCCTATGACTACATTTGGAGTGGGGGACTACAGGGGAGAGAGAGAGAGAGAGAGAGAGAGAGAGAGAGAGAGATGAAACCATGAGGAGGAGAAGGGAGTATGATCAAATGGACCCCAATGGTAGACCACAATTTTCGGATTGCCAGAGAATTTTCGGATTTTCGGATTGCCAGTGCGTTTCACGTGCGTCGAACGTGCACACAACGTGCGTTGTGCGTACATCCTGAATTCTGTAAGAAATTTCGTTGTCTGCACTGGGGGCGCTAGTCGAGCGCACGCGTGCCTCCTGTGCGCCCGATGCACAATTGACGATATTTCTTACCGAAGTACACCACGCACGTTCGGCGCACGTTCTACGAACGCGCGTGCCTAAAAAATAGTGCGCCCACCGTGCGTTTTAAAACAGGAGACAGGAAAAGAGTGCACAGATGATATAATAGGGAAGAAGGAAGGAGAGACGTCGCCGCTCGTCTCTCTTATGCGATCGACGAAGCACAAATTTACTGGGTGGGGTTGAATCGGTTCCCATGAATGATTTCACGATCCAGGTCCAGGCTCCACGATATTCGAAGGTTTTAGTCATTCGAATCGTGCAGGCATGCGCAAAATCAGTACGAATTCGTTGAATTCACAGTTTCTTGGCGTAAGAATGGGTTGGAGTGATTCAAGAAATTTCAAGACTCGAAACCGGTCCGGAATTAAACAGGAATATCTGGCCAGTACTTTTTCATCAACTAGCGGTATAGATCTGACCAATTTTGTTGATTACCAGTTTTTGGCCAGAAATAACGTTATTTCTGATCGGACGAAAACGAATGCTCTCATATCAGTATACCCACTTTCCTCTCTCCTCTCCTTTCATGGCTACCAAAGGGAGAGGATTCATTGCATCTCTCTCTCTCTCTCTCTCTCTCTCTCTCTCTCTCTTTTTCTCTCTCTCTCTCTCCCTCGCTTCCATCACTCTCTTCTCCAGTCCTCCTCTCCTCACCCTACTTCACTCCTCGATCGATCAGGCATAGTGAGTAGTTGTGGTCGGTCTCTCTCTCTCTCTCTCTCTCTCTCTCTCTCTCTCTCTCTCTCGACGAGAGATCTCCCTTCCTCTCCTTACTCTTTCCCTTCTTTCGATATCTACCCATCACAGCCATAGAAGGAGGGGGGGGGGAGAAGGGAATCGAATAGGACGGAGATCTCGCGTCGAAAAAAAGGGGCCAACGAGTGATGGAGGGAAAGGGATCGAATTCTGCCTTGTGATTACACTCATTTACCTCCCGGCAACCCTTCGCTGATAAATATCCACTCATCATGTAGGCCCAAAAACTGATATCGTCTCTCCAAGTATTCTAATTCGCAGTGAAAAAGAAAACAAGGAAAAAGGCGCGAAAGCGCATGCAACTGAGAAATGGGGGGAGTCGAATTAGAAGAGGTGCGGGGAGACTTTTCTCCCATTTCTCCCCCCTCCCTAATTCAGAAGGAGGTGAGGCATATCAAATAATGAATGATGGAGCGAAGGAATAGCGGGGGGTCTGGAGAGGGATCGAGGACTACTCTTCAATTGATCTATATACAAATAGCCAGAGTTTGTCGCACTTCCCCCCGGGGTAAGTGTTGACAGGTGGTTTGACACTGCGGCAAGCAATATTACTATTTCACGTTTAGAGACGCGATCCGGACTCACTGCATCGATTTGGCGCCATGCCAAGAACGCCTCTCGCTGTCTGACTCTCTTGTCTGACTCATATCACAGAAGGGCACGACAGTAATCGTTTAGAGACCATCACACTGGCCATTGGCCACCCTCCGTCTCTACAGTATCGCTATACAGTATACTGCGGTAGGTAGGCACTGTCCCCCCTCCCATGTCTCAATCTTCTCCAATCAATCTCGCCCGTCTCTCCATCCATCTCGTTTCCTGCTCCCCCCCCCTCTCCTCCCCCCTCCTTAATGAATCCCCGCTCTTCTCTCTGTATGGAAACAGAGACAGGCGCTAAACGATCGAGAGGCGAGGGAGAGAACTGAGGGTATGGATTTCTTCACCTCAAATTACATCCTATTTTGCACGATTATGAACTGAAAAAAAACAGTAGTAAATCGAAGCATCGACAGGTACTCTAGCCAGGAACGACTACAAGGATTTAAAGATAAGGGTAGGTAAAGGTACTTCTTCCCGTCTTCGAGCTGGGCTCGCGGGAAAACAAAGTGTTCAAACAAATGCGGAGATGCGAAACAGCAGATAGATCCTGTGACGGGACGTTTTTAGAAATTCCACCCCCATCTTGCCCCTCCTCTCAATCGGGGGTACCAACCCGTGCATCCTTTCCCTGTGCTGTTGATTCCCACGCCTCTGGAGGCGAAGGGGAATATGTTGACACACATTGCTCTATCTATCAACGTGTTGTTGGCCATTTTTTGTTGTTGGTTTTGTTTTTTAAGCAACATTTGTTGCCAACATACCTGTGCAAGATGGCCAGCTGTCAAAAACGTACTTCGAAACACACGGGTCCCCGGCTCAATTTTGGCAAATATTTCTACGTGTCTCCTCTATTTATAGGGGGTTACAGTGAAAATTCAAGATGAAAAAGTACGGGTAGTCGAAGTTTTCTGATCATTGAAAGACAGAAAAGATTAGTGCTCACATGTCAGACCGGGATTCGAACCACGAGCCTTCCGCTTACCGGGCAGATGTCTTAACCACTGAACTATCCGAGCTCTTCTCTGTCTTCTCTCTATGTGATAGGCATTTCGCCTGGATGATCCTTCGCTACGCAAGATACATTGTATCATTGCGCTCTGTGGGAACATTATTTCCGAACACCAGATTTAACGCGTTGGATTGATGGAACATTTCAGAATCAACTTGTTTCTGAGTAAACTCTATTCATTGCCGAGTAGGCTTAAAAAACATGATCATTGAAAGACAGAAAAGATTAGTGCTCAGACCGGGATTATTCCCGGTAAGCGGAAGGCCCGTGGTTCGAATCCCGGTCTGAGCATTAATCTTTTCTGTCTTTCTCAGAAACAAGTTGATTCTGAAATGTTCCATCAATCCAACGCGTTAAATCTGGTGTTCGGAAATAATGTTCCCACAGAGCGCAATGATACAATGTATCTTGCGTAGCGAAGGATCATCCAGGCGAAATGCCTATCACATAGAGAGAAGACAGAGAAGAGCTCGGATAGTTCAGTGGTTAAGACATCTGCCCGGTAAGCGGAAGGCCCGTGGTTCGAATCCCGGTCTGAGCACTAATCTTTTCTGTCTTTCAATGATCATGTTCTTTGAGCCTACTCGGCAATGAATAGAGTTTACTCAGAAACAAGTTGAAGTTTTCTGAATGTGAGGAAAATAACAAAAATCTACGGGTCCCGCGCCAATTATGTCAGTCCACCGTATCGGTGCTCAGGTATGGTTGCCAATATACCAATTTGTGTTGACGGTGGTGCACAACTATCAGTGACGGGGAGTGGGCGACACTCTTTGACACAATTTCTTATACCTACCAAGCGTCGATATATAATTTGCAGAATTCCTACACGTTCGTTCGATTGTGAAAATATGCTCGTGGTGGCAAGAAAACTCAAAGCCCGAATCCGCTCGATCCATTATACATACTACCGTATTCCATTTAAAAAAATATGCAATCAAATGAAATGTCAAAATGGTGCTTCCTTTGTTTACCGAGGCGAGAGAGCACATAAAAGCGAGAGGGTCGCCAACGTCACTGTTTGGTAAACAACGGAAGTGCGTGTTTTGGCTATTTGGTACGATCGTATTATTTTATAAATGTAATACACCGAACTGTCACCGTATTCGTCGAATCATTTCACATCAAGACTACGAAGACGGGCATTTGTGTTTAACTTTAAGTGATGAGAAACGATGAGTAACGAGGGGCTGCGCATTGCGGTCACACACACTCTCTCGTTTACTCTAATAGTAAGGTAAACGTAAAAAGGTAAAATTACTACCGAAATCAAGAGAACTTTACGTCGACAAGCGACTACTCTGCCGGGGCTCACCGGAAAGGACGGTTTGCTAACTATGTCTACGTGCAGACCGGGCTTCTGGGGCACGTTACCTTCCGCAATCAAAGTTGCTAACAATTTTACCGCCGCTGAGGGGGTGGAAGGCTTGGTGAACATGGGCGGGAAGTCGAACTTGTGACCCTTCATCTGGCAAGCAGTGCCCTACACCACTCGGTCATCCGCCCCTTTACGTAAAGATAAGCGCACTCTGCACTTTTTTTCTTTTTACATATTTTTGCTTATTAATAAAACTTAATTTCCTAAAACGAAGTTTATACGTGGAAATGCGGTAGAAGATGCTATGGAATGGGCACACTCGTGCAGTTTATTTCATTCATCGATCAGCAACATGTTTTCCAGCGCGATTCTGCCATTTCCCAATAGGAAGTTTAGTGCATCGTATTTTTTTATAAGTATACTCGGAGGCTCAAACCCCCCACTTCCCCACAAGAAAACTAAACAGCGACGGTCCGCAGACTCAATTAGAAAGTACCTTATGAGAGAATATCTGAGTCGATTGAGATTCTCTCTACAGTGGCCGTACAAGCAAAACCTAACATATGCTAAAAAGTTGTCCCTAGGGTAAACTTTGGCAGTATAGACCGAAAATGGACACGAGAAGTTGCATAGATCAAACCCGGCTGAGATATGTTTCACTTTATGTTGAAAATTGATTTTTTCAACTTTGCTTAGACGAGTCTAAACCTCTTACCTAGCTATATTTTCTGAAAGCTCTCGTTCCAAGGAACATTTTTTATGTTATGAATACGATTGTAACTCATCGGAGAAAAAAGTTACGATTTTTTGGAGATTGAAATTTAAAAATTCGGTATTTAATCGTTGCCCATAGCACTTCTAACTAATTCCATTCGATTGCGCGTGCAAATTTGACCCCGTATACTTTAAATGAGCAAAATCGAAGTGATGGTTCGTATTTAAAAATGCCAGTGAACATGGGTACCGCGAGGCTACCGCGACGCAGCACGCGACGCGTGCCACAATGGAGTAAACAACTATGCTGCTTTCGGTGTTAATATTACAAATTAAATATGAAAACACATTTAACCATCAAAATTCACCCCGAAATCGGCAAGAAAATTTACTTTTCAACAGATTCTGAAAGTTGGATTTTTTTTATATTTCAAATAATTTGTAGATGTGGTGTCGATGTGAAAAGAGCTCAAAACACATTCCTACATTTTTTGGATTATGGGAGATGTTCCTGGAACCTATTACTAGCCATGCAGTGGGTAGATTCAGCACGAAACACTTGCTACTTCATTTTCCTTCGTGGCAATAAACACATGATCGACGTGAATATGCAAATTTATGATTATTCATGTTTAATGAACTTCAGTAAACTCTGAAAGATAAATTTTAACACTTTCTGCAATCAATAAAGTAAATTTTGAAATAAACTGGAAAGTCTACCATATATTTTAAACTCCTAATTTCAACTTTTAAAATGTGAAGACCCACTGTTGAAATGTGCTTCTATGAAAAACGGCAGCGTTTTTGAAGTGCAAAACAAGTTCAATTCCAAGTATGACTTATATTCTAATACCACAAAAAAATGTGGTACGCCTAATTGCTTCGTTTCTAACAAATGTGGTCGAACCCATGTGATATGAGCGAAATTCTGAAGATTTACTGATTGACTATGCATTAGATTAGAAATCTAGCCAGAAAATCAGCCTTCGTTGAAATGGATCTTGTTTTGCACGTCAAAAGCGCTGCCGGTTTTCATAGAAGCAAATTTATACTGTGGGTTTTCACATTTTCTGAGTTGATATTAGGAATTTAAAATAAATAGTAGACTTTGCAGTTTATTTCAATTTCACTTTATTATTGCAGAAAGTATTAAAAATTTATCTTTCAGAGTTTACTGAAGTTCATTAAACATGAATAATCATAAATTTGCATATTCACGTCGATCATGTGTGTATTGCCACGAAGGAAAATGAAGTAGCAAGTGTTTCGTGCTGAATCTACCCACTGCATGGCTAGTAATAGGTACCAGGAACATCTCCCATAATACAAAAATTGTTGGAATGTGTTTTGAGCTCTTTTCACACCACATCTACAAATTATGTGAAATATATAAAAATCCAACTTTCGGAATTTGTTGAAAAGTAAATTTTCTTGCCAATTTCGGGGTGAATTTTGATGGGTAAATGTGTTTTCATATTTAATTTGTAATATTAACACCGAAAGCAGCATAGTTGTTTACTCCATTGTGGCACGCGTCGCGTGCTGCGTCGCGGTAGCATCGCGGTATGTTCACTGGCATTTTTAAATGCGAACCATCACTTCGATTTTGCTCATTTAAAGTATACGGGGGTAAATTTGCACGCGCAATCGAATGGAATTAGTTAGCAGTGCTATGGGCAACGATTAAATACCGAATTTTTAAATTTCAATCTCTAAAAAATCGTAACTTTTTTCTCCGATGAGTTACAATCGTATTCATAACATAAAAAATGTTCCTTGGAACGAGAGCTTTCAGAAAATATAGCTAGGTAAGGGGTTTGGACTCGTCTAAGCAAAGTTGAAAAAATCAATTTTCAACATAAAGTGAAACATATCTCAGCCGGGTTTGATCTATGCAACTTCTCGTGTCCATTTTCGGTCTCTACGGTCAAAGTTTACCCTAGGGACAACTTTTCAGATGCTAGGTTTGGCTTGTACGGCCGTATCTCACTCGACTCAGATAGTCTCTCTTATGAAACATCGAGGAAAAGGGATTTTCGTGCTGGGACCTAAAAAAAGAATCGCGAACTGAAAAATATGACACACTGTCATGGGTCAAATAGGTCTTCGCGTGCGAAGATAGGCACTTCTGCACTTTGCATATAAACCGGATTAACGTAGCGAGAGAGTGCAGGACAGACACATGAAGGCCTCTGTCTACATCCCCCGCCCTATGCTAATTGCGAACTTGCTAAAAACCCATTTGACCTATGCACACTGTGAGCGTGATGCTCAGTGAAGTTGAGCAACGAGTTTCCATGACCGTTTTTTATACTCCCCATGAACCATACCTTATCGGTTTGCTGTCTGTACTGCGTACTCTCGATCAGCAGTCGTCCCTTGCCCTCTTCTGCTGCGGATTGCCGCGCCTCCTGCGCCCGAATCTCACCGTCGAGATACGCCTTAATACAATATACAATATTTATCAGTGCCGCTCTAGGGGCGCTGATCAAGATAGGGTTTCCTATTGGTTTCAGACTAGAGTAGCGAAAATGGATCCCCACTCCCTGCTGATTTCCCCCCTCTCTAGCACTCAGTGCGAGAGGGGTCGTAAATGCCTCTCTCTCGCGCGCAGGGAGTGCGAGTGGGCGGGGTGAGTGCTCACTGAGTGCGATTTTCTCGAGAGACGCCCTGAGTGCGAGCCTCCCTCCTTCACTCGCTTTCTGTTATTTTAACTTTTTAAGTTATGTTTTTCTTTTTAAAATTATATTCTTTTTTATTATTTATTTTTTTTCTTATTTATTTGCTCAGCAAGGGAAAAACAGGGTCCAGTCTCCAATTCCATGAACTTTCGGATCTTGTGAATGATCTCGAAGAACAGGAAAGGGACTTGAGTCAATGTGCAAGATTCTGAAGACAGATTATGCGTGCGCTCGCCAAAAGGCTGAAGGAGAACGGCAAGCTTGACCAGAATGAGCTGAGCCACATCCGAAAAAGCTGCCTTTCCATTCAGTTTGAGAGTGGCTTTGACGGCGGACCACAGCCCGAGGGCCTGCTTGATGGTGTGATAAATAGAGGGAACCCCATCTAGTGTCCACACTCTGAGAGATGCCGATCGCCTTCAATCTTTTTCCATACATACGGGAAAAGAGAGGGGTTGTGCCTCTCACCACAACCGTTGTGCTGAGAGACTGTGCAAAAGCGAGAGAGCCTTTCTCGCTTGGGGAACAATGTGTGGAGACGTCGATAAAAAATTTGAATAGGTGCTCATTTAAAAGATCTCGTTGAGCTGATTCCAAATATATGTCTCCCATGAAATGAAATTGTGATTATCATGCAAAAACACGCTGGTGAGTGCTCACTGAGTGCGATTCGCACTCAGTGCTATGACGAGGGGAGAGGTCGTAAATGAGGCGCGGGAGTGCGCTCTATGCCACTCAGGGCATTTTTGTTGTCAACAAGCGCGAGTGGGGATCCATTTTCGCTACTCTATTTCAGACGTGGTCGATGGTCTTCTTTCCATATCACAGACCCGACCCAAAATTTTGGCTGGAGAAAGAATACGCCTTACAATTAGGACGATCGATAAATCAGCTCATACAGTACCATTTTCTTTAGTGTATCATTGATGTATACACTAGTAAAGGCTGATATTTCCATAATTTTAATGAAAATAATATGATCAAACTATCGTATTCGAAAACTGGGCTAGTATTACAAGGGGATCGTGCTCGATTTGGCATAATCGTATCATTCAATAACTGAAATATAACCGAAAAGCACCTGCAGCGACTCCCAATCGAAGTTGCGCCACGTCTCGAGCACCGTATCATCACGCATCACCATCTGATCTGCCGATTATGATTTGTTACAGTATACTAGGGATACAAGTTCGGTATTCGTATTACGGCCCTCTCAGCGAGAGATCGGTAAAGCGGCTGATAAGGGAGAGAGAACGAGAGAAAAAGAGACGCCAGGGGGATCGGTAATACCGAAACCGAAAGGGCAACCCTACAGTATACAACATTCTTTTGCGACCACTTCTTCAGCTTACCGGACCAAGCAATCTATCTGTGAGTGAATAAGACGTGACCGCTAGAGTGAGGTGATACATGAGGGTCCCACCTCGGGCTACTTGGCCCGGTAAAGTGAAGAGGTGGCATTTTATGCAATGGTTACTTATCGAGCGATTAGTGTCATTGCACAGTACATTCCATGTGGTAAATCACGATCACTACAGTATCATGGTTCATGCAAATACTGGCGGGTTAGAGCAACCACTCGTTAAATTCAAGAAAAAAAGCGACACAACTCCTTTTCATATACATCTTTTATCTCATAACACTGGACAATTCAGATCGCGACAATAACTCTAGTTACACCTACACAAAGAAAACATGAGACGCCGCGTGTGTACCCTCTAGAGGGAGACAGTACAACAGGGAGGATGTGTTGGAAAAGGGGCGGAGCCTCGGTAGTGGGCGTGGCCTATAAGGGGCGGAGCTTATGACTCGGCAATGTTGTAGCGCCAGTCCTTGTAGTTGCGGTAGTCGGAGCGGAGATGGTACTCCTCCGGAAGACTCGCCAGCACCTCAAATTATGCCGAAATTATATATATAATCTTCACTTTTGTAAATCATCCTATTAAAACAACCCAGAAACAAATCCTAGTAATCCACAAGATAATCAACACATATTTAGAAAACGCACGAGGAAACCGAATATTTCCCTCAGACTGGAATATTCTCGTTTCAGAAACATTTGATATTGCATGAATTTTTTAAAAAAAACCAACCTTAGCTGCTTCAGCCTTGTAATCGCGCTGTACAACGGCTGCAAATGACAAGTATATAGACGGAAATATGTAATTTCTGCCGCAATTCCGTCAGTTTCCGATTTAGAAATGTATCAGGCGAGTATTGCAGCGTATCAATTGAATTTTGCGTAATCAAATATTACATTTATAAAATGAAAAGATCATAGCGAGAAGTTAAAACACGGACTTCCGTTGTTTACCAAACAGGCTCGTTGTCCACCCTCTCACTTTTGTGTGATCTCGTAAACACAAGAAGATACATTTTGAAATTTTGTAGGATAGTATTTATTATTATACAAATGTAGGGAACTTTCCTAGTTCCATACTAGGCTCCTCCCCCCTTTGCGCCACCCCCTTGGATAAGGGAAGGGCGGGGAGGACGGGACCATTCCATCCCCGAGGGGAAGAACGGTCCCTATCCAAACGTCGGCGTTTGGTGAGGGCGGAGGGGCGGGGCCTAGTATGGAACTAGGAAAGTGCCACAAAAGAGGGAAAAAATGGCGACAAACCAGGCTTGGGCTGAGCCGATTCGTGTGTCTTCGGCTTCGAGAAGTACCCAAGCGGAGGGCGCTGCAAAATGTACATTAAGAAATATGATTTTCGAAAATATTTAACACTGATTTAAAAAATATTCCAAAATTCACAATTGCTTGTACTGTTCAGGTTGCGTTTAAAAAAAGTTAATAGCAATGCCAGTCAGCAAGATAGGTCTGATAGTTTGGCGTATGAGGGAAAATAAATCCGCCTCAGACGCTCTTTAACCATTCACGGTTCGTTTGAATCATGGGTCAAAAAGGTCTTCGCGTGCGAAGATAGGCACTTCTGCACTTTGCATGTAAACCGGATTAACGTAGCGAGAGAGTACAGGACAGACACTCTGTTTACATCCCCCGCCCTATGCTAATTGCGAACTTGCGAAAACCCTATTTGACCTATGGTTTGAATCATAGGTCAAAAGATACGTAAAAAATGACGAAGCCACTCTGTTTACATCCCCCGCCCAATGCTAATTGCGAACTTGCGAAAACCCTATTTGACCTATGGTTTGAATCATAGGTCAAAAGATACGTAAAAAATGACAAAGCCAACCCACATTTTGAGATTTTGGGTGAAAAAAAATGAAAACCCAATCCACACCCAAGGAAAGAGGTGGGGATTGGGAGGAGACCACACAGGTAAGACCGGCCACGGAGCCGGCGATAGTCCAGTGTGAAAAGCGCCTAACGTATCCAAGTCACACAACATTGTCCCATTCTGTTAAATTTAGAGCTTCGTTAAAATAAATATGGCATTATTTAACTCAATTCTTAATTATTTGAGAATTGATAAAATGAGTTTTGAAGAGAATCTATCACAGTATAAGATTAAGAGACGGGATCGGTAAAATTCGACAACCCCCCGGACACGTTGCGCTAGCACTGAGAACTGGAAGCCCATACTCACATATATGGAGTGTCTTGGTCTCGTATTATCCAAAACGGCCCTTATTTCTATTTGCTGGCTCTGGCCCTGGAGAAAAATGGTTTTGAGTGACCAGGTCACGAAAAAAAAATTTTTCCAAATCGAAAGATATTCTCAATTGTATATTTTCATTATGTTTGGAGTGTCAAGACATTGTAAATGACCTACTCTGAACCGATTAAGTATGTTTCTGAAACCACTTTCTTTTACTCGAAATTTTGGTTTTTTTGAGAAAAGTTGGCCATTTTTCGAACTGAAGCCAATAGCTTTTATGTACGTGTTGTAGCCAGACATGAATAAACTTAAATAAATAAACTCTGAATGACTCAGAAACAATCGTGGTCAAATATTGCAAATACCAGTTTTACTACTGCCACTAATGACATTCAAGGTAATTTCGTCCACATTAACAAAAAATTTCCGAGAAAATTTCGTTCTGGACCATGACCCCCCGGGTTCATGGTCCAAAATGTCAAAAAAAAATTCGCCTAAATCTCAATTCAAGGTATCATGTATGTCCGCCTCAACTGCAAACAGTAAATACACCACGATATGTTAACTGAGATCGAATGAGAACGAAGTTACATGAATAATTGTTTTGACATTTTGGACCATGACCCCGGGTTCATGGTCCAGAACGAAATTTTCTCGGAAATTTTTTGTTTCAAATGTTGACGAAATTACCTTAAATGTCATTAGTGGCAGTAGTAAAACTGGTATATGCAATATTTGACCACGATTGTTTCTGAGTCATTGAGAGTTTATTTATTTTTGTATATAATTTCATCACTTTTAGTTTCTGATTTTTTTAACATAGGAAGTCATCTAGTTATTTTGAAGCAATCAACAGTAAAGTTTTTCAGAAATGAATTTTAAACAATTTAAGCAGATTTAGGACTGAATAATTCATCGGGATGATAAGATATGGAAAATATTATCCATGAGAATTTCGTGGGAAATATCGATAAATCATTCAAATTCACTGAAAAGCAGGGGGTGAAAAGCTCCTCCAAAATCATTGTGATGTATTCTTCAATATATTTACAAATATATTCATCGCCAACAATGTGAAAGAGAATCATTATAAAGGAGAGAAACACGGTTATTCATTTTCAGCCTCACGTTAACAAATTTTCGGAGAAAAATTTCGATAAAAGGGGTGATCGATCAGAGGCTAGGAATGGTGGGCATGGATACACAGCGTGTCTGGCTACAACACGTACATAAAAGCTATTGGCTTAAGTTCGAAAAATGGCCAACTTTTCTCAAAAAACCAAAATTTCGAGTAAGAAAAGAGGTTTCAGAAACATACTTAATCGGATCAGAGTAGGTCATTTACAATGTTTTGACACTCCAAACATAATGAAAATATAAAATTGAGAATATCTTTCGATTTGGAAAAATTTTTTTTTTCGAGACCTGGTCACTCAAAACCTTTTTTCTCCAGGGCCAGAGCCAGCAAATAGAAATAAGGGCCGTTTTGGATAATGCGAGACCAAGACACTCCATATATGTGAGTATGGGCTTCCAGTTCTCAGTGCTAGCGCAACGTGTCCGGGCAGGGTCGATTTTGGTCGAGTCTTACCGATCCTGTCTCTTAATCAACCACAACAAGTTTGTAACCAACAACCGAACGAAGTAACGAGGAAAGAAGGGGACAGTTCGGACCGGCGTTGAGGCGACGTAATAGAAAGTTCAATACTTTATATTAATAGTGTATTGTTGGTTGTTTTTTGCATGTGGTTGATTAACATTACTAAATCGACCATGGGCTTTCACATGGTACATGTTGCAACAATTAAATACCGACGGATAATGATTATATTTAGGCGGAATGTAATAACACTTTAGCGTTATTTTTAATAATTGTTTTTATTTCTATTAATTTAAGTTGTTGGTGTGTTCTAATAAATTTTCGCGGGTGTGTTATCGAATTTGGGAATTTTTTAAAAACATCAACCCACATTTTCGGTTTTGACGCCCATTTTCAAAAATATCAACCCACATTTCGGCTTGCCCCTACGTACCCTTTTGACCTATGGTTTGAATAAACCACTGTAGAAGTGATATAATCGTAGAGTGCCGT
The DNA here is from genome assembly GCA_036245785.1 of Pristionchus fissidentatus. NCBI lineage: Eukaryota > Metazoa > Nematoda > Chromadorea > Rhabditida > Neodiplogasteridae > Pristionchus > Pristionchus fissidentatus. The sequence continues at coordinate 75,170 of BTSY01000003.1, read as the reverse complement.
GAGAGGGATATAAATGAGTAAAAATCAAAGTTCAAATCCAACTCACGGCGATGTGCATGAGCTCCTCGATGCACTTGTCCATCTTGGACTGCTCGTCGCGGCATCTAAAATATGCATAATATTAACGAAAATAGATTTTCAATGGTATTTAATCATGGATCATTTGCAAAAGGAGAGAAAAGAGCACAATCCACGTATTACACTGTGTTTGTTGCCAAGGACTACGAAAGGGTTCAAAAATCAAGCAATCGGCAAAAGAGAAATACATATAAATGTAAATTATGGGTCTTTAAAGGCAAGAAAACAGTACACCATTAATGGCGATGACCTAATACCGTCTCCCTCAATGAAAGATCTCGGTGTCATTATGCAGCCTTCTCTTAAATTTAGTGACCATGTATCCAAACTTACATCGAAAGCTAGATCCAAAGTAAACATTATGTTTAAATGCTTCTACTCTAACGATCCACTTCTTTACTTGCAAGCGTTCAACGCCTTCATTAGACCGCTACTTGAATATTGCACTGTTGTTTGGTCCCCGCGTACTGTAAAACTTGCCAATTTCATTGAGAACGTTCAACGAAACTTCACCCGTAGAGTCTTCTTCCGTTGCGCCATACCATACTCCCCCTACCCGGATAGGCTAAACTTCCTCTCTATGTCAACACTATAGCAACGGCGCCTCATTTTTGATCTCCTTTTCCTTCATAATAGACCATCCACGAGAAGCCGGACATACCCCACGGATACTTTTTTTGCAACCTGTACCAATAACTTAATGGTGAAGTCAGCATCACGAGTGCTGATATTTGGCCAAGTAACTAAGGTTCTGGGTCCCTCCCCGAAAAGTTACAGTAACCCCCGGTTACGATATCGATTTTTTTTACTATTTAAAAAAGTGTGTTTTTATAGTGTTTCTAGGTGTATTTTGCGAAAAAATACGAATGAAACCACTTTGAAAGTGATCTGACAACTATAAAGGGTCGAAATTTCAATTTTTCTCTGTTTTTTGAGCGTCCTGGAAAAAAATTGCTCACCTATTGACAACGATTTTGCGATTTTTAGAATCCTCATCAAAAATTGCATCAAGGAAACTACTTGTTTGAATCCGGACTACACGGCCGATATTCGTAAATTTTGACTAAACGTTCAGATATCAGCGGACCTTGGCGCGTGTCTGGTGATATTTATGATCCCGATTGCGAAATACTACGTGTTTCAAGTGAAATATTATTTGTCCACGATGCCTTGAACATGACTCACATAATTATTTCATCACCAGGCGGAAAAATTTTCAACATTTTTTCGACCATGAACCCGGGTTCATGGAATTTTCGCGAAAACTTTTTTCCAAAAGTTGATGTACCTGTTTGAAATGTTTTCCATACATGAAATTTAATATGTCTACACCGAATTTGACGATAAAAGTGCTAGATATTTCCAGAATTAATGTGTTTGTATTGAATTTTACTTTATGGTTTTCCTTCGTAGGCTGCATCACGAGAGTCCAATATTGCAATTTTTATAGTCAAATTCAGTGTAGACATATTAAATTTCATGTATGGAACACATTTCTAGCAGATACATAAACTTTTGGAAAAAGTATTTTTTTGAAAATTCCATGAACGTTCATGGTCGAAAAAAATGTTGAAATTTTTTCCGCCTGGTGATGAAATAATTATGTCAGTCATGTTTACGGCATCGTGGACAAATAATCTATCACTTGAAACACGTAATATTTCGCAATCGGGATCATAAATATCACCAGACACGCGCCAAGGTCCGCTGATATCTGAACGTTTAGTCAAAATTTACGAATATCGGCCGTGTAGTCCGGATTCAAACAAGTAGTTTCCTTGATGCAGTTTTTATGAGGATTCTAAAAATCGCAAAAACGTTGTCAATAGATGGGCAATTTTTTTCCAGGGCGGTCAAAAAACAGAGAATAATTGAAATTTCGACCCTTTATAGTTGTCAGATCACTTTCAAAGTGGTTTTATTCGTTTTTTTTTTTCGCAAAATACACCTAGAAACACTATAACAACACACTTTTTAAAATAGTAAAAAATCGATATCGTAACCGGGGGTTACTGTAACTTTTCGGGGCGGGACCCAGAACCTTAGTTACTTGGCCAAATATCAGCACTCGTGATGCTGACTTCACCACCAAGTTATTGGCACAGGTTGCAAAAAAAGGCATCCGACGATTTCCCCATAGCGCCCCGGCCTCTCGTGGATGGTCTCATAAGACGATACATAATTTATATTCCCTCAATTCCAACCTTCTTTTCAAAATATCCCCTCTAACACGTAATCTGCGGAATTCCCATAAGTTGCGCATCGCTCTTCCCTTCGCTGTGCCTAAGTCTCATTCTAAGTTTGCCACTAGAACCGTACAACGATGGAACGCACTTCCGGGAGAAATTGTGAATAGTTCGCCAAATGTCTTCCGATCTCATATCTTGAACTTGCCGTCTATCTCTTTCACGTCAGAGTCTCTCTTACGACTCTGATTTGCCCTGCCCCGCTGCACCCCCTCTCCCACAACAACCGAATCGCCTGGAGATGACGGACCTCTGCCAACTACTATAACGACGATCAACGACACATAAACGAAGCTAATAGCCCTCTGGCGGAATAAATAATTGTAATTGTAATATATTTTGTGACAATCAAGAGCTAATCGATCGGGCACTTCTTTACTTTAGGGGGTAAGCCGCGCCCCTTTTCCCTCTCGAGCGAATGAAATATCAAAGGTCTCACTTGGCGACGTATAGCTTGGCGGATCCCTGGTCTATGCAGTTGGCGAACTGCTTCGTCTGATCAGCGCACGTCGACTTAAGCGACTGCAGGAAGCGGATGCCGCATGCCGTGACGGCGGATCCTGAGCGGAGCACAGAGAGTTATGGTAGGCAACACGTGATAATTGCTAAGGAAAAATAGTTGATCTCTGTTTTCGAAAGTTATTGCACTACTTACCCTCCTTGAGGGTCGCACGAGGGTCTTCGAGCTCGCGACGGCGTAGCATGTACTCCTGAATAATAATAAAATTAGAAAATGATTAAATGTTTTTACGATCTTTGAGCAACGCCCGGCGTCACCAGTCATCAAAGCTTGGTAAATCCACATCGTACCCGTCAAGCCGGACCATTAGGAAACCTGAGGAACTAGCGCACCTTGATCTCGTTCTCGCAATGCAAGTGCATGTAGGGAGCGACCGCCTTCAGGTAAGGGGTGGAGAGCGTGATCTCCTGCGGCACAATCAGCTCCGAGTCAGATGGCAGCTTGACATCCCTGGTCAGAGCCATGGTAATCACCTGTAGAGGAGCTATGATGTAGACAAGGTGAATTTGGTCACAAACCGTAGGAACACCAAATAAACGGAAAGTAATAAGAGGATTAATTAATAAAATAAACACAATTCGAACGACAAAAGCTTCAGTGTTGACAGTTTGAACATTCCGCTTACAGTAGCTGCGAGTACGAAACAAAGTATGCCGTGGCGGGAGCCCATAAAGCGTCTTTAAATTACTTTCGAAATGTAACTTTGTTCAATCAATTATAAGCGTTGTTTTCGGCTTATTATTTGTTTTTTTTTCAATCGTGTTTTCATGTCATAATCTCGAGTAGGCTGCTGACCACTGGTTTAAGTGGTTCCAACGCCGCTAACATCATAATTTATGTCATTTTCTTATATTTCAGACTGGGATGGCCAAGCACCATCCCGATCTCATCTTCTGCCGCAAGCAGCCCGGCGTTGCCATCGGCCGGCTCTGCGACAAGTGTGAGTGCCTATTACCTAGCTCTCAATTTTAGTGGATTTTAGGATAAAGATAGCTTTTTCTTCTTTTCTGTGATTTATATCTTTTTATTATTTTTAGCTGAGTAAATGTGTTTTCATCGGCTTCCTATTTGCAGGCGACGGTCGCTGTGTTGTTTGCGACTCGTACGTGCGTCCGTGCACGCTCGTTCGCATCTGCGACGAGTGCAACTACGGATCCTACCAGGGCAGGTGCGCAAAACTCTTTAAAATGTATTTTTTTCTCGCCCTTTGGACAAATACATAAGAGGCCGATTGCGTAATTGTCGAACAAGCCTCGGTACAGACGAAAAGTCAATGTCTGAGGAAACAGTGGTTTTCGGTAATATTTGATGTGCTTATCAACTTGGTGTAATGACATGGTATGCAATTTCATGTGGAGCTCAATCTGGAGCTCCGAAGATCCAACTATTTTACTATTTTGGTGCTGTATCTGGATACCCGTTGCCTCAACCGAAAAATTCTGAAGACAAACTAGGGCTCATTTTCGATAAGATATATAATGGAAATATTTATAGGGCGCTATCTGACCATGTGTTCAAGGCGCATTATGGTTCTGGCGTATAAGGAAAAAGAGCATGTTGTTACTTTTACAGAAGGTGTATCGAACCTTCTGTAGTCTGCGTTTCAAATTGGATGCCATATGGGTGACGGCAAACAAAGTTATGATTTTTCTACTAAAGGAACTTCAGGCAAAAACAGCCGGAGGAGGAGAGAATTGTTCAATTTGCATGTTATTCCCCCTCTCACTCTCGACCGCCCGGCTAAGCGCGGCGTCTGATAGTGAGAAATGAGAGAGCGAGTGCATGCAAATTGCACAATTCTTTCCTCAGACGGCTGTTTTTGCCTCAAGTTGCTTTAGTAGAAAAATCATAACTTTGTTTGCCGTCACCCATATGGCCCACAATTAAAAACGCAGACTACAGAAGGTTCGACACATCTTGTGTAAAAGTAAGAACATGCTCTTTTTCCTTATACGCCAGAACCATAATGCGCCTTGAACACAAGGTCAGATAACGCCCTATACATATTTCCATTATATTTCTTATCGAAAATGAGCTTTAGTTTGTGTTCAGAAGTTTTCGGTGGAGGCACCGGGTATCCAGATACAGCGCGAAAATAGTAATATAGTTGGATCTTCGGAGCTCCAGATTGAGGTCCACATGAATTTGTGTCATTACACCAAGTTGATAAGCACATCATTACACCAAGTTGATAAGCACATCAAATAGAACGGAAAAACAACTGTTTCCTCAGAAATTGACTTTTCGTCTTTACCGAGCGCTGTTGCTGTTTGTCCGACTTTTACGCAATTTTTCGGATGCTCACGTTGCGCGAACGCACATCCATTGAGTTTGCAGGTGCGTGATCTGCGGTGGAGCTGGCGTATCAGACGCCTACTACTGCAAGGAATGCACCATCATGGAGAAGGTGGAGCTTATTTTTAAAAATCTAGATTGATACGACAGAGTTCATATGCAACCGTTTATGTTAGAGATGAGGCAGGGAATGAATTAGTTGATCAGGTTGTTTTTTTAACCTTAAATATTACTTTAATTTAATGTGTGGTTATTTTAAAAAAAACAAATTCAGGATCGCGATGGCTGTCCAAAGATCGTCAATCTGGGAAGTGCGAAGACGGACCTCTTCTACGAGCGCAAAAAGTTCGGGTTCAAGAAAAACTAGCCCAGGTTCGTAACATTTCTTTTCATTCTATTATATATGAGGCCGTTTGCGAGAGAATCAAACAATGTCACAACATAGATCGGACAGGTGAAAATACACAATCTTAGTTAAACACGGTTTCCTGAGATTTGAGGGTAGCGATCACGATGGTCAGTATGACATGTTATGCAAATCGATCTCCGACCTGATATTTAAATTACAAAATTCGGCTGATTTCGCGTGTTTTTGTGCTTTCAAAAGATAGAGTCTTCAAACAACGTCGTGTAAATATTCCATTAGGATGAAATTGCTTGCAGAATCTCATGGAACTTTCAGAAATGCAAATTTCCGTATATTTCACTTACCTTTTGTCTATTTCTCTATGTTAAACTCAAAAAAGGAGTCCGAGATTAACACAGTCTATGGAGAGTATACACACCGTACTGCCTCTTTAATTTGCACGCTGTTGACCTCCGGAAAATAGAGTTATGAATTTTTAACTGACTTAAAAAGCACTGATCTGACGAGAAAAATGGCCAATTTGCATCTCATCACCCTCTCACTTCTCATTTGCCCGCTCGCGCGGTGTCTGAGAGGGTGATCACATCCTAATTGAGCTGTTCTCTCATCATGTCAGGTTTTTTCATTCAGTTAAAAATTCATAACTCTATTTTCCGGAGGTCAACAGCGTACAAATTAAAGAGGCAGTACGGTGTGTATACTCTCCACATACTATGTTAATCCCAGACTCCTTTTTTGAGTTTAACATAGAGAAATAGACAAAAGGTAAGTGAACACGTGTACCCTCCCGCTTTTTGCCGAAAACCCTCCCGATTTCAATTCAAACCTTCACGGTTTTGGATCAGACCCTCCCGCTTTTTGCTCAAACTCATCCGGTCTGCCCACCGACCCTCCCGTGTTTAATCTTCCAGCATCAATCCTTGCCCATCTATGAATCAGCACCCTTTAGAGTACCTACAGTAGCCGCCAATATTATATCACAATGGTGTTTTTCGATCATATCTCGGTTCAAGCTAATCGAATCTTCTCATTTTTTTTGAGAGTAGTCCAGATTCACGGTCCCTCATGATATGGTCGGGCCGAGGTTGGTTCACATTGGTCGTGCGACAACTTGCTGCAAAGTCGCTTCCAAGCTGCAAATCGAATTTTTAGTTTTCTTTATGGCTAAATTCTGGATGACGAGATATTACGACATTATTATGCAGGTGCGATAGAGGGACACTAGGGCAACAAAATGTACTAATAGGTTAGAACCTCAACTGCCCCACAAGCCGAACCGTATGTACTGAACATGGCACTCTTCAAAAATTGTTTTCGATTATAATTCTCTTTCTGATGGAGGAATTGTGATCGTACGGGTCCATTATTATTGGGTGGTTAATACACATTCACTGTGCTAGTATGGACGGGATCCGCCTCGCTTTGGAACTTGCAGCACGATTACGTCATTTTTGCAGCACCTAATTTCTTTGCAGCACTCTTGCTGCAATCATTTTTCTCAGACCTACAATGGTGAGTGAACGTTCCATGATACATCTATTTGCCATATTTGCAGCTTCGCGATTTTTGAGCACCAGTGGGCCCCGTTATAATTGCTTGAAATACATGAAATAGCGTCAAAAACTGCATTTTTGATCAAAATTGGAAAAAATACGCAAATTTTGTTAGATTTAACGACCGATATCTATGTTCTCGATTACACAATCGTTCTGAAAATGTTCAAAAATACTCTGTAGGCAGTATTTAACTTTCACTCACCATTGTAGGTCTGAGAAAAATGTTTGCAGCAAGAGTGCTGCATGGAAAAACAGGTGCTGCAAAAGTGACGTAATCGTGCTGAAAGTTCCAAAGAGAGGCGGATCCCGTCCATACTAGCACAGTGCATGTGTATTAACCACCCAATAATAATGGACCCGTACGATCACAATTCCTCCATCAGAAAGAGAATTATGATCGAAAACAATTTTCGAAGTGTGCCATGTTCAGCACATACGGTTCGGCTTGTGGGGCAGTTGAGGTTCTAACCAATTAGTAGATTTTGTAGCCCTAGTGTCCCTCTATCGCACCTGCATAATAATGTCGTAATATCTCGTCATCCAGAATTTAGCCATAAAGACAACTAAAAATTCGATTTGCAGCTTGGAAGCGACTTTGCAGCAAGTTGTCGCACGACCAATGTGAACCAACCGCGGCCCGACCATATCATTAGGGACCGTGAATCTGGATTACTCTAAAAAAATTGGGAAGATTCGATAAGTTTGAACCGAGATATGATCAAAAAACACCATTGTGATATAATATTGGCGGCTACTGTAAAACAATAGTTCTCCTCTGATAATGATTTTTCTACTGTCCGCGCTTTGCTCGATTCTATGGCAAACGCCCTCATATTTATGGTTGCTACGAAAATGTTTACTGAAAAGTATCACTGCACCTCCTAATATTCATGTATTATTTTGGAAAGTAGCGCATGCCCCTTTGTCGCTCCATGCGACATCGTATTCCTTGTTTGCAAGCACTTACTAGACACGCTTTTTTGAGTTGATTAGTACATGACAAGATAGATATATTATTATTAATATTATTATTATTATGCATATCGTATCTTTTAAATTCAGGTGACAACGGGGGAATCATACTGTATCGTGAAGATGCGGCTATCGATTCCGTCTCCTGGGCTCTTCCCACCTCTCCTTCTCTGCTGATAATTATTCCTATTTTCCACTTCCGAGATACTCATTTCATGGTTAGCCTTGTTGAATGTTGTAATCGATTGCCGTTTTGAAATTTCGTACTACCCTTGTTTTTTTTCAAATGTAATCCATATTTTCGAATATCTCATTGATAAACGTTTGTATGGGAGACGTAGTTGGAGATAGTAATACTACGTCGTGTCGTCATGGAGATACCTGCAATAAATAAATAACAACAAAATGTATATTTAAAATTTAAAAAAAAATTGGAGATGTCGGAGGCGCAGCCGCTGACGCTGGCCGAAGCAAGTGGCCACTTCATCCGGGCATTCGGACTCGATTGTGAGAAGAAAAAACACATTTACTGCGTAGCACTTATTAAAATCACTCGATATTTTGCCCATAGTGAAACACTAAAATCCGAGCTGCACATGATTTCTGGACATAGTGGTCCAGCGCTCTTTTCGCGGGGGGTGATTAGCAAATCTTTCTTTATGATACGTTCATTGCCGCCTGATCCCTCAGGTTGAGCGGTCAGAATGGCAATTCTGTCCACTTAACTTAAGGGATTAGGTGACAATGAACACACCATTAGTCTTTTTGCTTTTTATGAATGGAAACATATTTTTCATATTTAAAAAAGAGTATTGTGATGGTAATTTAAAAAAAAGACAGCATAAAACAGTCATGCCTACTATAGTTTTCAACTGATTAACCTTGTAGTACATAAATTAGTAATCGATATTGTAACCAACTTCAAATAGATAAATGTGAAAATCGATAATATTCTCCTTCTAGGGAGTATGAAATGTGAATGATGGGGTGGGTGGACTGTTGGAAGAAAAAAGTTAATTGAGTTAATTATTTTTAATTGTAATGATTAATTAAGTTAATTGTCCAAATTTGAGTGGATCCACGATCGCTGGCTGCGGCTATCGACTGCAATGGAGTGGAAGATTCGTTCGCTGCTAGAGACCGCATCGACAAGCACTACAGAAAGGGTATGACGCCATAAATAGAAGAGCAGGGATTGTTGCTGGAAGGAGAAAAGCGGGAGGGTCGAGGATAAACCTGGTGAATTGTGGCAAAAAGCGGGAGGGTCTGATACAAAACCGTAACGGATTGAGGCGAAATCGGGTGGTTTTATGACAAAAAGCGGGAGGGTACTGTTGCTGACTGCACCCTAGCCCATGTATACGGTGAGACGCGTTGCTATTCGGGCGATTATGAAACATATTATGAATGATGTACTTGTGGATGCGAAAAGTACAAAATTAATTTTTAAAGACTTCTAGAGGCGGGAAAATAGCTTAGATTATGGTTGAACCATTTATGGACAAAAAAAGTAGTAACAAAAACAGACCAAAACTGGAGTTCGTTTATTTCCAATATAACTTGTAAAACGCATTTTTTTCCACTGTACACATTACACAATACATGTGCTACATTAATTTCAGTTATGGAGCGTCACCCTTCGAAAGGAGGCGAACGCGTGCAGCGATTAACAGAGGCGATACAAGCTGTCGAGGTACGGTGAGGGAGGGTACTGTAATTAGTAAGATTATCGCTTTGTGACTTTTTTATTTGATATCCACATGATTGCATTAAATACCGTAAAAGGAGTCGGCTTCTTGTGTTCGAAAAAAGTGGGCTGCATTAGCGGTTCGTTTTGGATTTTTGGGACCCTGGTCGCTTCCTTGGTCATTCCTAATCCAAACAAGTCCCGGCCCTTGGGCATTAAATGGAGACAATATTTCAGTGTTTCTCCTTTTGTTCCTGTAGTTCCTGGGAACGTTCCTCCTAACACTAAGGGGGAGCGAAAAATCTAGAGTGTACATTCGATTGAATTACCGTACTGACTACAGTATCCTCAGGGCGCGCACGATCTGCGTCGCGGGTTGTTTGTCGTCGATGGTCTCTTCATTGCGAAGAAGGTAATTTTTGACTTATTTATTCCTGGCTTTCACGTTGCCCAATACGTCTTGTACTATTTGAGGCGTAGGAATGGATGCAAGTGCATGGTACGATTGCGTAGTCGTCGCAGAATGTTGCGCTCATTCAATGCATTTCTCTTGCCAGTACGGTATCGGCGGTCGCGAAACGCAATCGAATGGAATAGAGAAGGAGGCGCCGCCGCTTCCGCCCAGGAAAGGATTCATCACTCCGGTAATTTGTTGACTTAATTAAGTTAGGTTAGGTTTTTTACTAATTTGTTGACTTAATTAAGTTAAGTTAGGTTAATCGCGTTCCTCAACGAAACTCCCTTGAACGCCAAGCGTCACCGGAATTGATTAGCGTTCGTCGCTAGCCACACAATTTCCCCTTTTGACTGTGCGGATGCGTCTGAAATGGGGCACCCGATAATGGTTGCAAAAGTTAAAGGGGCACTACACCGGATGAGACAAATGTTACGTCAGAGTCGGTATTGCGAAATAGTTCTCGTCCGACGCCCGACCTAGCACCGTTAAAGGATGATAACAACTCTAGTTTTGGGTATTTATAAATCTAAGCGGTGAAACGGTTAAAATAAATAAGTTACAAGCATAGGTGTCCAAAGCCCCCGGCCCCGCACTGCCCCCCAAGAATTCTTGGGTGGCAGTGCGGGTGGCCATGTAGGGAGGTCATGGTCCAAAATGGGTCCGAGGTCGACTTTGTCAAACCCAAAGTGGCCTATGGTAACTTAACCGCCGGGGTCCCGCAACGAAAAAAAGTACCTTAACCCTACCTACAGTAACCCGGAAATACAAAATCGAGCAATCCGACTCGATGTTTGTTGCATGAGGTAGGGCTCGAGTAGTAATTAATCGGACGGTATATGGCGGTCTCGGCACGACATTGCCGATACCGTAATCAAGTCTACAGTATCACCAAATTTCAAATAGAGCCAATTCGCTCGGTATTTATTGCATGAGCTAGGCCTCGAGTAGAAATTAATCGGACGGCATACGGCGGTCCCGGCACGATATTGCCGATACCGTAATCAAGTCTACAGTATGCTGAGATTTCAAATTGATCAAATCGACTCCGCATTTTTGCTGGAGGGGGACCTTGAGTAGTTATTGGTCGGGCGATGTACGGGGGTCCCGACACGACATTGTCGATACCGTAATCAAGTCTACAGTATACTGAAATTTCAAATTTAGCCAATTCGCTCGGTATTCGTTGCATGAGCTAGGCCTCGAGTAGAAATTAATCGGGCGGCATACGGTGGTCTCGGCACGATATCGCCGATACCGTAATCAAGGCTACAGTATGCTGAAATTTCAAATTGATGAAATCGGCTCCGAATTTTTACAGGAGGTGGGCCTTGAGTAGCCATTGCTTGGAGGGCATAACGTTTCTCCCCAACCGTACCCAGGGGTTATCGGGATTTTTGTAGGTGGTAGGCATCTTTCAGGCAATGACAGAGGAGTACACTGTATTGATTTTATCGTGTCTCGGGGATACTGTAGCACATTACGGTAGATGAATTTGGGAAATCGATCATGTCTACTCGGGATTTTTGTAGGAGGTAGACCTCGAACTGGCAAAGCCAGAGGGATGTAACGTACGGTTTCCATCATGCCCAAGGCTACTGTAGCGGGGTTACAGTATGATCAATTTGAGCTAACCGAATCGGGATTTTAACAGGAGACAGGCCCCTATTAGTTATTGTCTACGATACATTTCGTGATTATTCTACTTTTTTTCGAGGTTACTGTTGCGGGGTTAAAGTATAATGAATTTATAAATTAAACAAATAGATTCGGAATTTGTTATATGAGTAAGATCTTGAGTGGTAATTACTCGGAGAATGTGTGGTAGTTCCGGAGCCTTGTCCCTGACTACCGTATCCAATACTACATTATGTCGAAAATAACAAATTGAGCACATTGACCCAGGGTCTGTGGAATGAACAAGCTCTCGAGTAGTTGCCCCCCACGTATGAGGTACCGCAGTTCCGGGAGCGTATCCAATATTCGCGAGAATGTGCCATGTAATTGTGCGCGCCACTGTTAAGCAAAATGTATATGAAAGTTTCAAAATGAACTAAAAGTGGGAATGGTAAACGAAAGTGTACAAAAGTAGAATCTTTTTGCTCTCTCACTTTCTTGCTCTCAGCCTCGTTTACTCACCTCTCTCGTATGCTCTCTTGCGTGCGAAATGCTAAAGACATACAGCATGCGAAAGTACCGAAGGTGGAATCGACAACGGTAAACGAAAATATTACAGCAACCCAGAGCACGATGGAAACAATACGGTACATCCCTCCGGCATTGCTTGCTCGAGGTCCGGCTCATGAAAAAAGTTGCGACTCGATTAGGTAAATTTAAAAAATTCGGCATACTGTAAAAACTACAGTAACCCTGGATACGGTGGAAGAGATACGGTATGCTCCCCTGACATTGCCAGCTCGATGCCTACCACCTAAAAAACGAGAAGATATGATAATTTTCATAAATTCGTCTTACCGTATCCCGCTACAGTATCCCCGAGACACGATAAAATCAATACAGTATGCTCCACTGTCATTGCCTTCTAGATGCCTACCACCTACTAAAATCCCGAGAAGATCTGATCAATTTCATTAATTGGTCATACTGTAACCTCGCTACAGTAACCCTGGGTACGGTAGGGGAGAAACTATAGATCCTCCAAGCAATGGCTACTCGAGGTCCACCTCCCTGCAGTGAAAATCCCGGGCCGATTTGATCAATCTGTATTTTCAGTATACTGTAACCTCGCTACAGTAACCCCTGGGTACGGTTGGGGAGAAACGTTATACCCTCCAAGCAATGGCTACTCAAGGTCCACCTTCTGTAAAAACCCGGAGCCGATTTCATCAATTTCAAATTTGGGCATACTGTAGCCTTGATTACGGTATCGGCAATGTCGTGCCGGGACCGCCGTATATCGTCCGATCAATAACTACTCAAGGTCTACCTCCACTAAAAATCCGGAGCCGATTTGATCAATTTCAAATTTGGGGATACTGTAGACTTGATTACGGTATCGGCAATGACGTGCCGGGACCTCCGTATACCGCCCGATTAATTTCTAGTCGAGGCCTAGCTCATGCAACAAATCCCGATTCGATTTGATCAATTTGAAATTTGGGCATACTGTAGACGGTTACGGTATCGGCAATGTCGTGCCGAGACCACCGTATGCCGTCCGATTAATTACTACTCGAGCCCTACCTCATGCAACAAACATCGAGTCGGATTGCTTGATTTTGTATTTCCGGGTTACTGTAGGTAGGGTTACGGTACTTTTTTTTCGTTGCGGGACCCCGGCGGTTAAGTTACCATAGGCCACTTTGGGTTTGACAAAGTCGACCTCGGACCCATTTTGGACCATGACCCCCTATACATGGCCTCCCGCACTGCCCCCCCCAAGAATTCTTGGGGGGCAGTGCGGAGCCGGGGGCTTGGACACGTATGGTTACAAGCAAAGGTTGCAGCTCGCAAACCCCGGCTCACGCTCTCCACACTTCAACCGACGCTCTGTATCGCGGTCGAGGGTCCGCAGCGAGTTGACGGTAACCATTTTTGATATATATCTGGGCCAAAAATTGTGGTATTTATGTCATTCATTGTCGTACTAATTTCCCCTGAAATTGGTCAGAACTATTATTAAAATCCTATAAACTGGTCAGATTAATCTAATCCTTCTGCGTTTTCTTGGTAGCTTTCGGCCTCCTGCAAAAATGTCTTCACGGACATTATCCGTGTTTTAAAATGTATGTGTCTAAATCTCTCTTTCCATCTTTCAGGGTGGCTCTCCGTCCTTCTCGGACACGTCGACCATCGTCGCCTCTTCTCCCGCATTTGCAGCAGTTGCTGCAGCTGCAGCGCCGCCGCGACTCTTTGGTAGCTCATTCAATGCGGCAGTCGCGCAACGCGACAGGGACATGATGATGCCTAAGGTATTACGCATTACGGCAAACACACGCCCCGCAATATTGCAACGCGTTCCTTTGCTAAATATAGTAGGTACGGAAGGCTAAATAGCGAACCATTCTCAGCACAAGAAAGACGCCGATGTGTAGCAGTACTCATAGGTTGAAATTGGAATGCGGGGGGGGGTTACGTCAATTCGAAAACTGCGGGTTGGGTTTGTCAAAAATGGGCATGAAACACCAAAAATGTGGGTTGGGTTTTCATTTTTTTCGCCAAAAAAATCTCAAAATGCAGGTTGGCTTCGTGGTTTTTTAAACGTTCCTTTCGACCTATGGCAGCACTAGCAGTACACTTCGTGCATGCATCGTTTAAAGATGCAATACTATCAGTGCGTTCGCTTAAGAATCGGTTATCGAAACTTCGGTTGCCGGAGTGTCATCATATCGACATAATAATTTTATTTTTTTTTAAATCGTAAATTGTGGCATTGTAGCTGCCGATTCGCACACGCTCAAATCTGCTCACGTCTGATCCGTTTAGATCACCGATGGAGATGGAAAGGTGAGCGGGCTGCTTGATTGCTACACAGAGCACGAAGTCCCCCATCTTTCCTTACTCTTGAGATGTTTTCTCTCCTGCTGAGAGAGAGAAATCGAGAGATGGAGACATCACTTATCCTAATAATTGGAGATATGAACACTCCAAAGTAAGGAAAGCTGGAGACTTCGCTCTCTGAGTACCGTAACCTCCTGCGGACGTTGTCGTAACCCCTTGCAAATTGCGGTATCTCCTTTTTTCAGAGGTCGCAACTACATGATGAACAGCGATCGCGATCGAGCGATGACGACACCGAGCTCGCACGGTGAGGAGCATTTTAATCAATAACTTACCATACCAGGAAATAGACTCCTGATGTCATACGCTGAGTATGATTGACTCGTACTTCTCGATTTATAGATTGGTTTGATGTCTCTGAACAAATATTCCAATTCCCTCAGATAGTCTCTCATATGGCACTTGCAGTGGCATCGCCCGCTTCCACCTACTCGCCGGCCACGGTCACTTGTGTGAGCAACCGGCTGTACGACGAGCAGTAAGTTGTCCAGACAGACAGCTCATGGATTGCGACGACTCGTGGTGGTCTGAGCTTTTGCGGGAGTCGAATCCGGGGCCTTGATAATTATAGATATTGATGTTGATATTGTGCAGACTACGCCATTCTGCCTCCTCCTCGCCTGTCTCGCTGTCCTCTTCTACAGCAGCGACCGTCGTGCACGTTCCTTCCGCAGCAGCACTGCGTGCTGCGACCAGTGTGTGTGGACGGGCGGCCGGAGCGAATGGTGAGATGATGATGATGTTACTGACCTGTCCACCTATGCCAGTAGTGTACGTACACTTTTAAAGTTGCAATAGCGAGGATCACGGCGGGTTAGAGGTTCGGTGGATAGGCGATGTAGTTTGTAGTCTACTTTTAGTAAAAGTCCCACGCGCATCAACCCCTCTAATTAGCAATCAATCGGCTTGTAGCTATTGTCATTCTGCTCAGTGAATGATTACGCACATAGCTATCGATACACTTTTAAAAGTTATTGATACATTTTTTTTGATACAAACGACAGACAGGATAAGACACACGCTCGAGTTTACACCAACCGAACCGGAGGGGGGGGGGGCGATTGACGCGCCGTGAGGAGCTATTTGACTCATATTGTTGCAGAGGTGGCGGACGACGTGCTCGCGGAGGGTCTCATTCGTGCACTCACCGGCTTCCAAAGCAGCTATTTCCGGCTCTCCGACGGACTCTTCAGGTGAGAAATACATTTACTAAAGGATTTGATATTTCAATGAAAGTGAGGAGCCGTTTTGACAAATGCTAGAAAACTTGCTAGATTGAGCGGTTGGATGTTTCGATCCTTGGGGGTGCTTTTTGGACAACTACATAAATGTGTATGTTGGATCAATTTTTGTGTGTATGTACCTCTAGTTCATTTCGTCTTTCTATCTTCCTTCCTTCATGGTCTTCCTTGAAAACTAACCAAAATGTAGATTGGGTTCGTCGCTTTGTACGTACCTGTTGACGCATGAATAGATGTGCAGCTCATAGGTCAAACATTAGGTAAAGGTAAAGGTAAAGTAAAAGGTAGATTTCGACATAACGCAAAAAAATAAATGGTGCACCCTCCACCAGGCTTCCCGAAAATAGAGAGCATATGTTAAAAAGTGGGTAGATTTCGAGGTAACCTGCCCGCCAAAGGCGGGCGCGACAAAATATATGCCTGATCAAAATTACCCCTAAAAACGAAACCTGCCAGCCAGGGTCTCCTTAAACACCCCGGAAATGTAGAAACCTGCCCGGTAGACCATGAAAAAATCGAAAACCTGCCCGACCCTATTTTCCATGCTACCGTACTTTTTTACCTCTGATGTTGGATCAATTTTCTCGTTGATTTTCGTCTTTCTATCTTCCTTCCTTCATTATCTTCCTCGAAGCGTACCTTTACCTACGTAAATACGTACGTACCTGTTGACGTATGAATAGATGTGCAGCTCATGCCAACCTCCTTCAGAATGTCCGCCGGCTGCGCGATCAGCGGCAGCAAGCGCGGTAGACTGCAGCGGCTGCTGCTAGCGAGCACGCACGTCCTCGCCATGAACATGTCGTCCGCCCAGGCTGCAGACCTGATGACAGAGGTACGGTAGGCACACCGAAAGGCGTATTCAAGAAGTGGTTGTATACATTCTCTTTTGCTGGGAATCGTGGGCATTTGAAAACAACAAAGATATCTACCGGAAGCGACCTAGAAATATGCATGAGAAGCAGACTAATAAGAATAAACTCCATTGGTCAAAATGTTGGTAGAATTCAAGAAAAACTGCCCGCCGAAGGCGGGCGCGAAAAATATATACCTGACCAAATAAACCATTAAAACGAAACCTGCCCGACAGAGTCTCCGAAAACAGACCCGAAATGTAGAAACCTGCCCGGTAGGCCATCAGAAATTCGAAAACCTACCCGACCAGGTTTCCAAGCTACTTTACTTTTTGACCTCTGATAAACCCCCATAAGACCAGTTCTATTACTATTACTTGCATTATTGAACCAGTTTTCCTGGATTATTATACCATTTTTCCTGATTTTTTTCTGTCCATTTTACTGGTCAGAAGTAATGCTATTTGTGGTCGGGTGAAAAAAGATTGTTATTTTTTGCAAGGTGAAATTGCATCGAACATAGAATTTGCATTTTTTTAAAACATGAATGATGGCAAGAAGAAGAAGAAGTCCGTTGGCATGTTCTCATAGATGCTGCGCTACTTTTTTTATGGTTACGGTAGGCGTTATAGATTTTAATTTCTCTTCGTAATCAGGCATTCATCTTCGGCTTGCACGATATTCGACGCCGCTTTACGCAAGAAGTGATGGAGGTGCAGAGGGAGGTACGGTAATTGGAGGGGGGGGGGATTGCCCTGCAAGTTCTATATTCCCAAACCTCGTAGCCTCTGTTGGTGTGAGAGTCCCTCTATCAAACCCTTTCAGGAGACCATGCAAAGAACACATTTATTTAGCGGTATGTTGGTCAATAAAATCAATAAAATGAAAAATATGAAAAAGAAAATTCGGATCCTTTGGAAAAGCGTTTACGTCGACTGAGACACACGTTCAGTTATTCACTTTCCCCCGTAATATTTTACTCCTGTTTCTGAATGCATCGTGCACGCACGCTCCACGCCCGTGCAGTGCACGTTCATCGTACGTTCAGTGTACTGACTTTCTTAGATTTGTTCCATATCTCGGCTGAGTATATGCGCGGCGAGAGGGGAAGAACTGTAAGAGAGGCGTGCGCACATACGTGTCCAAGCCCCCGGCCCCGCAGTGCCTACCAAGAGGATTTGGTAGGCAGTGCGGGAGGCATACGTGTCCAAAGCCGCCGGCTTGCGCAGTGCCCACCAAGAATCTTGGTGGGCACTGCGCAACCATGTATAGGGGGTTCATGGTCCAAAATGGGTTTTGGGTTGGTCCCACCAAAGTCAAAGTGGTATACTGTAACTTCACCGTGGGGGTCCCGCAACGAAAACCGGCTACCGTAACCCATGTTACCGTAACCCGGAAATACGAAATTGAGAATCTTGACTCGGTATTTGTTGCATTAGGTAGGCCTCGGGTAGAAATTAATCGGACGGCATACGGCGGTCTCGGCACGACATTGCCGATTCCGTAATCAAGTATACAGTATACTGAAATTTCAAATTTAGCCAATTCGCTCGGTATTTGTTGCATGAGCTAGGCCTCGAGTAGAAATAAATCGGACGGCATACGGCGGTCTCGGCAGGACATTGCCGATACCGTAATCAAGTCTACAGTATGCTGAGATTTCAAATTGATCAAATCGACTCCGCATTTTTGCTGGAGGGGGACCTTGAGTAGTTATTGGTCGGGCGATGTACGGGGGTCCCGACACGACATTGTCGATACCGTAATCAAGTCTACAGTATACTGAAATTTCAAATTTAGCCAATTCGCTCGGTATTTGTTGCATGAGCTAGGCCTCGAGATGAATTTAATCGGACGGCTTACAGCGGTCTCGGCACGACATCGCCGATACGGGAACCCATGCTACCGTACCAGGAAAAACTGAAATGGAGAAATTGAGCCCGATATTTTTTGCATGATGTAGACCACGGGCAGTAATTAATCGGACTGTGTATTATTTCTCGGTAACTGTATCCCCGGGTACAGTAACCCAAATTTTAATAAAAATGAACACATCGACTGGGGATTTTTGCAGGAGGTAGATCTCCAGTAGGTAATATTGGAGTGGTATGTGGCATTGCTTCCGCCATAGTCGGGGTTACTGTTGCGGGATTTCAGTACGAATGAAATGTGAAATATCACAGATCGGGGATATTTCGTATGTGGTCGACCTCGAGTTTGCAATGTGCGAGATATCGTAGCCTTGATACGCTACTCATTTAGTGTTCATTATAAAAACTCAAGGTACACCTCCAGTAAAAATCCGGAGCCGATTTGACCAATTTGAAATTTCAGCATACTGTAGCCTTGATTACGGTATCGGCAATGTCGTGCCGAGACCACCGTATGCCGTCCGATTTATTTCTACTTGAGGCCTAGCTCATGCAACAAATACCGAGCGAATTGACTCAATTTGAATTTTCAGCATACTGTAGACTTGATTACGGTATCGACAATGTCGTGCCGAGACCGCCGTATGCCGTCCGATTTATTTCTACTCGAGGCCTAGCTCATGCAACAAATACCGAGCGAATTGGCTAAATTTGAAATTTCAGTATACTGTAGACTTGATTACGGTATCGACAATGTCGTGCCGGGACCGCCGTATGCGTCGGATTTATTTCTACTCGAGGCCTACCTAATGCAAGAAATACCGAGCGAATTGGCTCAATTTGAAATTTGGTCATACTGTAGACTTGATTACGGTATCGGCAATGTCGTGCCGGGACCGCCGTATGCCGTCCGATTTATTTCTACTCGAGGCCCACCTAATGCAACAAATACCGAGTCAAGATTCTCAATTTCGTATTTCCGGGTTACGGTACCATGGGTTACGGTAGTCTGTTTTCGTTGCGGGACCCCGGCGGTGAAGTTACAGTATACCACTTTGACTTTGGTGGGACCAACCCAAAACCCATTTTGGACCATGAGCATATGGCATACATGGCCTCCCGCACTGCCTACCAAATCCTCTTGGTAGGCACTGCGGGGCCGGGGGCTTTGGACACCTATGCGTGCGCACAACGTGCATTCGAAAACTGGAGAGGAGTAAAATATTAGGAAAAAAGTCAATCACTGAGTGTGTTTTTCATCGATTCTCAGGGAGTCGACGTAAACGCTTTTCCAAAGAATTCGAATTATTTTTTTCTTATTTTTAATTTTATTTGTAGACCAACGGAGCACTTCTTAAATGTGTTCCATTTTGCGACGAGAGAGGTAAGAATTGTATGAGAAAAGACGAGTATGATCGCACTCTCCTCCAGAGGGGCGCCTATCTGGACACGCGGGTGCTCGATTTCCTCGTGCAACGACGCGAATGGGACGCGGCACTCGGACGGATGGCTGCATTGGCGGCCCTTGTCAAACCGCAGATAAGAGGTACGGTCATACATTTTAAAACACACACAATGTGGGCGAAAATTGTTTTGAAGGAGGCAGTTTTGACCCTCGAAACCTATCTATAAATACGCGGAACGATGTGTTTAGTAAGAATCAATTCAAATCTGGCCACTTTTATGGGACTTGCGCTATAGATCTGGCCAGTTTATAGCGATTTCTGGCCAGTTTATATATTTCGCAATAAGCCGCATTGTTGGTGGGACGAAATTTATGGGTACGGCCGAAGGCTACTTTTACAGTTAGCCGCAAGCTCCGCCCATTGCTAGTTTTCACCCCTCCTGAGATCTAGTAGGACATGGCATTCCCTAACGTTTCGGCCATTGTATACCCATAGGTCAAAAGGTATGTAAAAAAATGACGAAACCAACCCACATTTTGGAATTTTCAAGACCAATTTTAGAAAAATCCTACCCGCATTTTTGGATTTTGAGAAAAAACTTGAAAAACCAATCCCCATTTTAGTTTTTCATGCCCATACTTGAAAAACTCAACCCACATTTCCGACGTTCCCCTACGCACCCTTTTGATCTATGTGTATACCCTGACCTATATGTAGTTGAAAGTAGGGTTGCGAAATCGGACAGCGTCGGACGCCGGACAGAGGATGTGAGAAATGAATGTCCGACTTTGTCCGAGATCGGACGGACGTCCGAGTTGTCCGAAATTACTGTGGACTGAGCAATCGCCAAATGATTTTTTATCCAAAAAAATTGCATGTCGTATGCAAACAAATGAGATCGCGCTCGGTTCATTTTCATTTTCATTTTCCCTTCTCACGCTCGTCTCGAGCAGTCGTACCCACATGGTTAGCCCCATTTGGGACCATTGTTCTCGTGTTACGAGACCAGATGGTAAGCATGTAGTCTCATGTAACCACTGTGTGTGCGTCGAACCCAAAACGTCCGGATCCTGCACAAATCTTTTGTGTCGACAGCCCATCCTACTGAGCACAAGAAGTTGAAGGCCAAAGAAAAGGTACTATTTCATGCACTTTCATGCCAGTTCCAAGCAGACCTCTTAGCCTATCCCATATCTGTCAAATTGCATACTTTGATGCTCGATCCTTTTTGGCCGATCCTACTACTATGATCTCACTGCGAAAGGGAGAGGAAACGCTTGGAGAGAACGAGGAAGATGGTCTACCTGGGGAATACTGTTCGGATGATTAGGAAACATATCCCCACCACTTAAATTATCATTAATAAAAGTTTATGTTACAGCCTGTGATTCAGTGGTGAGCGACCTCCTCGGATCCGAGGGGGTACCCCGATTCCAGAAAAATAAAGTGCCCATAGCTGCTCAATTTTGGCCAAATTGAAAATTTCGCGGTCCCGCAATTCCTTGTCTCGTCGAACACTACACTAAACAACAATACGAACAATACACGAAAAGTTGGTCGAAAAATATTACATATGAAGCTCGTAGGAAATGCACATTAGCATATTTCGCAATAGCGGCACCCCGATCCGAGGGGGAGCGCTCATCACTGCTGTGATTGCAAAGTCTTGAAACAGAAAAATTCAAAATATATTGAAGCCTTGGAAAAGATAAAAAAGAAAATAATTATATTTGCGACTATTCTTTTACAAATATTTACGTTGAAGAATCATTTAACGATAGCTCGGTTCGGACACAGTAATTTCGGACAAATTCGGACGTCTGTCCGAACAACAAAGGTGTCCGAACACAAGGGAAATGAGGTCGACCGATCACTTCGTCCGAAATTTGTCCGAAAAGTCCGTCCGAATTCGCAACCCTAGTTGAAAGCTGTATTCGAACATTGAACCTAATTAAATGGGCAAGGGTTGGGGCTGGTGGGTCAAAAGCGAGAGGCGTTAGTGACAATCGTGGAGAGTTTGAGCAACATGCGATAGGGTCTGATCCAAATGGTGACTTCTTGCACCGAAATCGGGAGGGTCCTCTTGCTGGCTACACCAATGGCCGTGTCCGATGGGTACGGTAGCATGAATTAGTTAACATTCGTCAAAATAATAATAATAATAACGTTATGTTGCTAATCGTGAAAGGCGGGTGTGAAGGTCGAAAGAAAGCAAGTGGAAATAGTATTTGTGGGTGTTCTCTCTAAAATAACGTTAATAATTGTGATAAGGAATGACGATACTCCACGAGCTGTATTTCCACTACACGTCTCTCGCGAACACGGACACGAAAGAGGAGCAAGTGTGAGAGAG
This sequence comes from Pristionchus fissidentatus, assembly GCA_036245785.1. Classification (NCBI taxonomy): domain Eukaryota; kingdom Metazoa; phylum Nematoda; class Chromadorea; order Rhabditida; family Neodiplogasteridae; genus Pristionchus; species Pristionchus fissidentatus. Next base: position 52,749 of record BTSY01000003.1, on the reverse strand, counting down.
ATCAATTTATTTATTTCTAATCTAATTTTAAAAAAAATATTTCGCCATTCATTATTGATTTGCATTCTTTCGCAGGATCACGTCGCTTCTGGACGCAGTCATGTTTGTCTTTGCCAATTTGCTGAGGCAGTGGCTGCTAGAGGGCACGCTCAACGTCCACAACACGGAGGTAGGCAGAGAAAGTAATCAAGTTCTCGCCATACTTGGGCACAGTCACCCCGGGGCACTCTGTATCATAGGTCAAAAAGTAAAGTAGCATGGAACATCTGGTCGGGCAGGTTTTCGATTGTTTGATACATAGTTCGAAAGGGGAACTCGAAAATGCGGGTTGGGTTTGTCGAAAATGGGCATCAAAAATCGAAAATGCGGGTTGGGTTTGTGTATTTTACGTACCTTTCGACCTATGGTTTGATAGTTTACCGGGCAGGTTCCCACATTTCTGGGTTGTTTTCGGAGACTCTGTCGGGCAGGTTTCGTTTTTAGGGGTAATTTTGATCAGGCATATATTTTGTCGCGCCCGCCTTTGGCGGGCAGGTTACCTCGAAATCTACCCACTTTTTGACATATGCTCTCTATTTTCGGGAAGCCTGGTGGAGGGTGCACTACGGAAAAGTTCAAGAATTGAAAATTTAATGGTTTCGGCAGTTGGTCAATGCTATGGGCACTGTAAGATCGAGTGAAACAGGGTGGGAGTACTCTGCAAGAAATGTCTATAATTTGCTGCCCACGTGTGATTCTCGCCATCGTGCATATAAACTTGGATTTGGGGTTTTAGGTGGTGAATGCTCAACCTGAAACCTCAGGAACAGAAAAAAAATCTCGTTAATCCATGTTCTAATTGGTGATCAGTAGTTGTAGTTCATACATTTTCGCCCGGTCGAGATCTCTCATTTTCACACACTCTCTCGCCTAGCATAAACACGTCAGATATTTCATAAACACGTCAGATTTCTATCGAAAATTCGATAAAACAGGTCAGATAGGGGACAATTCTTACTAAACTCGACATTCTGCGCATTCCTAGATGGGTCTCGAGTCTCTAAACTGCCTAGTTCAAAAAAGTGTAAACCGAGAATCTCGGCCAACGAAAATGTATGTTGTAGTTATTCAAAATTATTCAAAAAATATAAGTAATTTGTTCAGTTTATGATCAAAGAGCGCGCTGGACACGGCGGAGAGCAGGGAGAGGCGGCCATGGTCAAATCGTGGCAATCGAGGTGAGACGGCGATGATGACGTCATTACAAATTAACCAACACTCTCGATCGAAATAGTAGAATATTCCAATTGATATGTCAGGGCGGGGATGGTCGAGTTTGTAGTACTTTAACACCCAAAACTAGCTGATAAAGTTGTTTAAATGTAAAATGTGTTTAGATAAGTGTTTTCCTTGTTCAGATTCACTCTCGAGAAGGAACTTGTTCCGGCATTTCTCGATCGGTCTCTGCCTAAGATGGTCAGTTCTATTAGAGTCGTACGCTTTTCCATTTCAAAAATAGGATTCCGCCAGAAAATGTTGTTACATATTTACATATTTATCCTGACATCAAGGCAAGGGCCTGCAGGAGGTATCATTCGGGGACAGAACCTATTTTTGCTCGTCAATCATAGTATTGTGTGACTATCGCTGCGTTGTCAGTCTAATGTGGTGTTAGTTTTCGGAAAAAAGGAAATGGAAAAAGGCCGAGATTTGAATTCCCGCAATTTCTTATCTCAGTTCTCCCTGGAGCAATCGACTCAAAAATTAGTTTATAGGTATAAAAGGGTCGAAAAATGCTATATTCGAAGTTTTGAGTCGATTGCTCCACAGAGAACTGAGATAAGAAATTGCAGGAATTCAAATGTTGGCCTTTTTCCATTTCCTTTTTTCCGAAAACTAACACCACAAAACATTGAAATATTTTTTGAGCAGAGTATGGGCGGTTCCTAATGTTCACGACCATACGTCAAAAGATACGTGAAAACGACACAGCTAACCCACATTTTGGCATTTTCAAGACCAATTTTTGAAGCATCCTACTCACACGTTTGAGTTTAGAGAAAAAAAAATGAAATAAACCAACCCACATTTTCAGTTTTCTAGCCGATTTTTGAAAAACCCTCACATTTTTACTCACATTTTCGACTTTCCCCACCGCACCCTTTTGACCTATGTTGCTGACTACTTTTTCCTGTCTCCAGGTTCTGAGCGTGGGAAAGTGCGCGCGACTGCTGGCTGCTGATGACGTCGACGATGAACTGGCGAGACATCGAACGAGGGTAATTTATTTATTGTTTAATTAATTAATTGTTTTATCGTCCACCACAAGGGTGCGACAACATTAACAAACATAGGCACATGCACTAAATGGTGAGAACTAGCGGGGTGTGCACAGGTGAAGCGCACTACTTTTTGTGATCCAAGCATAGGTGAAAAAGTAAAATCGACGGATTTAAATTATTTTTACTGGAATTTTTCCAGGAAGAAAAACCTGCCGGTCTTTGGCTTTTTCGATTTCTCTGATGGTCCTCTTTCTAACAAAAATATCGCATACTGGCTCGCTATACGAGAGGGCAGGTTTTTTTTCGGGAAATAAATTTGCACTAGGATATGCATTTTTGACAGTCGGGCAGGTTTATTTCCGAGTGCCGCAGATTTTCACAATTCGCCTCAGGTTTTTAATTGATTGGGGCAATGGTAGCTGCAAAATAGTGTGGGTATCTATATAGGTATTAATCGCCGTGTACCCGAACCTGTCAGGTCGAATTCAACCCACTTTTAGAGCTATGGATCCAAGGGAATTTGGTAAACGGAAAAACGTTTGATGCAGGGGGGGGGATTAGTTAGCTTGGAACACTTTCAGCCGAGGCACACGTGAAAAAGCGTTAAACACTACAAAAGTGCTGATGATTTCCGTTTCGAAATGCTCGGGAGGCTGAGAGCGGTCGAATAAATTTTTCTCTTTAAAAAAATAAGTGGACTCGATAAATAGCGATGACGCAGTCGCCTTTAAGGTTGGCAACCTCGATCTCTCTCGTCTTTATCAACTGGATGGCGGCGAGCGAGTGGCGATGGGAAAGGAACTGGAAAAGATAGAGAGCAGCATATGTGGTGAGGCTGTTAAGCTATAGTCATAGATCAAAGAAGTGTGCTAGGGGTACAAACTCAGACAGCTTGTTTTTTTCGACTTTTTAAGGTGAAATTTCAAAAAATTAAACATATTTCTCGATTTGTCACTATAAAATCCTACGAGCCAGATCTGATTTGGGACTTTCAGGATCAACAAACAAATTTTTGGCTCCAAAAATATATTACGAAATTTTTACGAAAATCGAAAATGATTTTAAAAAAAACATAATTTTGAACAAAAGAGTCATTGGCCAAGTTATGTAATATCTCATTGTCAGGCCTCGTCGTGAACCGCCTCATGAATCGCGATTTACTCAAGGAGCATCTGATGGTGATTCTATTTTTAATTTAAATTTACAAAATTTCGAGGGTTACGTAGTTTCGGAAGGGAAAATAACACTGTTGCTCGCTCAATTTTGTCAAAATAGTGTGACGATCGATGCTCTTGTTATATCTGTATTAATGATCCCTCCGCACGCTCAGGGATTGCGAGGGGTCAAAATTTCGTCAGAAATCATGAGAGCGGAAATAATGAGAATCACTGGCTGATATGCTTTTACAGTGCAGCCGACTCGTTGCAATTCCAGTCAGTGTTTTAAGTGACAAACAACAATTTTTATCCTACAAATAAATGTGCTTAATTACGTTGATTAATTGCTAAGTTGCAGGCAATTCGTCACATCTTCCTGTGCACAAACGAGCGTTTCGCAACGCATCTATTCGAGTCGATTGAGTGGGTTTTTGAACCATTGCGTTTATGATTTGTCAATGTTCGACCTTATTATTAGAGTTTGAAATTCGGGTACAGATACAGATACAGATTTATCCTGACATCAAGGCAAATGGGCCTGCAGGAGGTATCATTTGTAGTCAGAGGTGGTCAGGGTCTTCGAACTCAGGGCAACAGGGTCAAGGTAATGGATCGTGCTTGGCTTCCTTGGTCAAAGGAAGTGTCGTTCTTGGAAGAGGGAGAGCGTAGAAGTATGTCTTTTAGCCACCAGCGATGCCCTGACTAGCGTGTATCAACAGAATTGAAAACTCACGTCGTAGTCATCGATAGGCGTGGATAGTGTGCGAAATGGACAGATCTAATCCAATTATTTACCCATCAGCTTATTATGTGCGATGCGGACATTTTAGTTGGGTTGGTTGGTGAAAAAGGTTTTGCTTACTTCAAGATTGGGATAACACACGTCTTCTGACAGATCGCAGGTGGCGTTTTACAATAAATTCAAACTGCTTCCTCCCGAGCTTATTTTAGTGTATAGACACGTCCTTAGCAACTCTTTCGAAAAAATGTTGGTATGAGGCATGAAACTCATTATGTGCTGAAATACTCGTCCGGGGCTGTCGGATTTTCGAAAATTGATATCTCCGTTTAAAATGAAGTAGTCGCGTAGTAAAAGTAGTCGCGTAAGAAATACCGTAAGGCTCTGCACACGCGTTTTCTAGAAAGGACTAACAATTTAAAACACGTTTTGACAAGGTTTATCGTGTTTTTACGAAATTTTCAAAATTTCAAGAAAACAGCCGGTGGTGCCGAGAACGACGGAATAAAGTGTTTTTTTTTCTAAAATGCGGCAAAAGGTTTGCCCGCGGCTGGGATTGAACTTGGGATGTTCGGATTTGAAAGCGAGTGCCTTAGCCACTTAGCCATGAGTTTGGTTTAATTTTTTTTCATTGAAAAGGTTACTCATATTGCGCTACATGTGTTGGCAAATGAACTGTGTTGCTACCTTGAGCCGTTCGCAAGTTATTTGAGTGAACATAAGGACACACAGACACACGAACATGCAGACCGGCAGGTTTTCTAAAATAATGTCTTTATAAATTCAATATCGCTTCACAGCCTCTCCTAATCAACTTTTAATGTTTTATGATGGTAATACTACGTATCTTAACTGAATTGAACTATTCAAGAGCTTCTAGCTTCACGCTGAACAAATTTGATAAATAAGAAAAAGTGAGTTGTCGTTCATTCCAAAAATGAAATAAAACCGGGGTAAAGCTCGAATTCGCTTAAAATAAAGTATATAGTGTAGAATTGAATAGGGAATCTAATTTTGCTAAGGAAATGTTGGTAACAAGTGCATTTATTTTTCAGAGCAGACGATTTTCGAGATCGAAAAACACATTTTCAATTTTTCCCCTATAATACCGTTAAAATATCACCTTAGAGTGTTCATATATTTTATTCGCCTCAAAGAGACGATCATTTTTCTTTTTTTTACTACGCGACTTTTTTACTACGTTCACGTACTGAAATTAGCTAGAGACTAAGCACTTTGAATTTTTTGTGACGACAAAGTGCCGTTCTCATACGTTCTATCAGAAGATGTGTGATAACAAGTATGTCCTTATACTCTGCTTAGTGCTGGAAGAAAATACTCAAACGTTTACGGTGCAGAGCTGTTTACTCTACATTTAAAAACATTATTTACATCGGACACATATCCTATGTTCACTCCCGATGCTTTTATTTTCAGTGTGCTCTGTCGTGACGTGGCTACCGTATCCGCAACGCGCACGCAGCACGCCGCTTCACTCGCGTTCCTGGCTGCCGCGCGGACCGCCGCCCTATCGTTCCCTTTCAAACTGCCAGTTGATGCTGTGGCAAAGGTGGGGTTCGGCCCCATGCCCTGACGACGGCCATTCTACTACAATATATTATAAATTCACAAACACTAATCCAAAATAATAAAACGTTCCGCAACTAAACAACAGATACGGCTGCGAGAGAGCATGACAAAACGAGAGACGGGCCAAGGTGTGGGGTTCGGCCCCATGCCCTGACGACGGCCATTCTACTACAATATATTATGAATTCACAAACACTAATCCAAAATAATAAAACGTTCCGCACCTAAACAACAGATACGGCTGCGAGAGAGAATGACAAAACGAGAGACGGGCCAAGGTATAGAAAGAAAGTACACCTCGAGTAGTCCATTTCAGGAACGTATCAATTTAAATTTGTAATATTAGTTGTAATCATTTCGATTCAGGAGCACTCGTCCGACTCACCTTTTCCGTCCGCGCGTTCTGCGCGGGACAAGTCGAGGATTACGGTAACGCCCACCTACAAAGCGCCCCGCCTCGCCGCTATCGTACTCGACAAGCGAGCAATCGAGGGATATCAGGTGATTGAATTCAATTCAATTCAATTATTTATCATGTCAGGCAATAGTGCTCAGATGAGGATGGGCCGGAATTCTTCGTTAGTTGCATTCCACCATTGGGGTCCGATTGCTCGTTTCAGGTCATCTCTCCATCGGGTATTGGGGTGGCCTTGGGGGCGTTTCCAGTTGTAGGGGGTTCACATCGTAGTTGCCCGCGTCCAATGGTTGATTTCCATTCGCCTTATCTTCAAGGCCCATTTCGCTTTCCGTTTAAGTGCCTCCTTATTCCAGTCTCGAATTTGGGTGATTTCTCGTAATCGCTCGTTCCTCATTCGATCCAGAAGGGTGACTCCAATCATCCGACGTTCCATCTTCCTCAGGGTGACATTGAGGCGCTCTTTGTCACTCGATCTCAACGCCCACACCTCGCTACCATAGAGTACGGTAGGCAAGATGCAGCTGTCGAAGAGCTTCCGCTTAGTCTTCATGGGAAGAATGCGTGACGCTAGCAGGTGGTGGAGTTTGCTCCAGGCAGCCCAACCCAGACGAATAGTGTATTCCACTTCTTCGGAGGGGTCCAGGGGAAGGGAAATTCTCCCGCTAAGATATGTGATTGCATATGGATGACGAAATATTGACAGAGTATTATATGAATTCAATTGCCGCGATATGTTTATTCTAATTGCTATGTTTACACTGTTGTTATTTTTTAAGCAAAATTCAAATACAATGACGAATTTCAGAACATTTTCCACACAATCTGGCCCGTTTACTCGACTCGTCTAGCGATTTGCGAGGCTCGAAACGAGCTTCTGATGATTTCCGACGCGTCAAGGAGAATGGGCAAGGGTACGGTATTACACTTATAAAATGATACGGTAACACCAATAAGCCAAAACACGAACTTCCGTTGTTTACCAAACAGGAACGTTCGCGACCCACACTTTTGTGTGCTCTCACGTCCATCAGAGGGTTCCCTCGAGGGAACTTGGGAAAATGCGGTATTGCTTAGTGATGACGTAATACGTTATATTGTGCGCAGGTACGTGTGAATCTCTTCGTGCGTTCCAATTGGGACTGGCCACTGCCGGTGCCTTCTTCGACAACCTCATCCGATATTTCATCCAAGGCGTGAGTTGGTTTTTGGGTGGTAATGTTTAAATGGAAAATGTTTTTTTTCGAAATCGCCTCAAAAAGTTCAAAAGCTTTGTCTCTGGGTTTGTTCCCTAGAACAAACTTGTTGGTCTATGGTTGTTTGAACTGAAAGGGAGGGAGAATTGTTGAAAGCAGGAAGACCGTATCAAAAACGCGAAAGAATCTGCGCAAATAAGGCGTCATCGTTAGAAGCGTGTTCGAGGAGAAGCGCAATTATGCATAAAAACAGTTTTTCAAAAAAGCCTAAATATTACAGATCTCTGTGTTCTCTGATCGAATGACGGCAAATATGGACAAGGCGCGGTCAGTAGAAGACTGCATTCGTGCGCACAGAATGTGGGTATTACAAATTCACAAACACTCGTCCGAAGCAATAAAACGTTCCGCTCCTAAACAACAGATACGGCTGCGACAGACCCGCTGAGCTATGGAAAGAGAGTGCACTCACCAGTAGCCCATTTCATGAACGTATCATTTTAATATTGGGGTATATCAAACATTGATGTTCGAAAGATCGCTCGAAATTTGTACTCGTTGAGCACCATGAAAACAGATGCAATGAAAGTTAATTGTTGGCACTTTCTATGAAACTCTTCAGTTGGAATGTTATTGGATATCTTGGTTGCAAGTGATGTGCACAATATCACGGAGCGCTAGCTGAAAATGCCGTTCAAATATGCGAACGAGAAATTTTTTTTTAATAATTAAGATATTTTTAGATCGTTTTTATTTTAAATTTATACAACTTTCCTTCAAGGTTCCTTCTTTCGATGGCCGATCACGTTGGAACGACGTTGCCGGGAGATAAGAGAGGCGTTTCGGTACTTATTTATTTATTTATTTTACACGCCTGTGAATGTCTGTTGCTGTCATTTTCTGATCATGGACAGAGTGATCTTCAATAATTTTTTTTTCTTTTTACTAAACTCTTTACTAAACAATGTCCCTGGGACTGTTCTACGGAAGAGGCCCGCCCATAGGGAGACGGTCACTGTCTCGACCAAGGGCCGAAACACTGATCAGCATTGTTCTCTTCCCAATTGTTGACTAGTAGTAATTGTAGTCTATAGACTTTTAAATGTAACTACACAACTACCCGCATAATAGGGAAATTGGCCGCTTTTCTTAACAGAAAGCGCGGAGAATGAGGAGTGTGGGGTGTTATTTCCCCTGTTATGCGGGTAGTTCTTTAGTTACCTTTCAAAGTCTAGTAGTCTATCAAACACTTTCAGTTATTAGTTGATCTTTTCAGAAGATGACCGCCGCGATCTTCCACGCCCGTTCAGTTCTCATTGAGGAGGTGAGTGTTTTCCCTGTCCTACTCGTTCCCAAGACTGATTAACACATGTTCATTCTTTTTGATTTTTTTTCTAATTTTCATTTTTGGCCTAAAAATCCTTCAGCAATCTCTAATATTATTTACATCCGCAGGTCTCGTCGATGCTCGATCTCTTCTGGTTGTGGGTGAGAGAGACGGAGAGGGAGCAGCTGCTCAGAGTGAAGAACAATGAGGAGATGGAACTGGTGAGAGACGGACAGACGCACAGATAGACAAACAGACAGACAGAGATTGAGAGGGATACGGTAAACAAGTGGTAGTCGAGTTTGGTTTTTTCCCGCGAACTTTGGACCATTGAGCTGCTCGTTAATGGAATTCGAGCGGGCGAGAATGCATGAAAGTTTCCAGCTCCGCCAAAAGGAGCTCTGCTGCGGCGGAATTTTTGCGTCGAAACTTCAATACCATGATATGAGGCTGTTCGCGTAAGAATCAATAAAAACGATGTACACTGAAAATGAAATGTATGCTCAAAATCAGGGAACTTACGTTTTCGAGGGTGCTGATCATCATGGTGCCAATCATTTTTCATTTTACTCATCGGCTGAAGCGTACTGTAACTACCGTTTTTGAGGCTACATGGCCATATCTCACGAACCTGTAAGCGGTTTTGCATGAAAATAAATTTCTAGGGGTGTTTTCACTCGCTCATAACGATGTGATATTCAAATTAAATAAATGTTACATTCGCCGAATTTCGAAAAAGTCTTTTGGAATACCTTCAGTTAGTATCGTGATTAACATGAATAGAAAGATGCGCCATGTTCTCAGCTTTCAGAATCGTATGCTACATGCATAGTTCAGAGGTACCGTTTTACCACTTCATGACCATTTTAGTCGCCCATTTCTCCGTTATTTGACCGCAATTATTGGCTCTTGAATAGAAATGACATCGCAAAATGACATTTCCTATTGTCAGTCTGGAATATCTCATTCTCATTCTCATTGTGCGTCCAACGGTGTGGTCAAATAATTGAGAAATTGGCGACTAAAATGTTCATGAAGTGGTAAAACGGTACCTCTGAACTATGCATGTAGCATACGATTCTGAAAGCTGAGAACATGGCGCATCTTTCTATTCATGTTAATCACGATACTAACTGAAGGTATTTCAAAAGACTTTCGAAATTCGGCGCGTATAACATTTATTTAATTTGAATATCACATCGTTATGAGCGAGTGAAAACACCCCTAGAAATTTTTTTTCATGCAAAACCGATTACAGGATCGTGAGATATGGCGATGTAGCCTCAAAAACAGTAGTTACAGTACGCTTCAGCCGATGAGTAAAATGAAAAATGATTGTCACCATGATGATCAGCGCCCTCGAAAACGCCAGTTTCTTTGCTTTCCAGATAGTCGATGTACAAGGTCCTTCAGTCAAGTTGTTGATCCTTACGCAAACAGCCTCATATAAGTCGAGCAACAGTTGTCGAGAATAACGCATCCCGATCTTGATACTGGACTAGAAGATCGGCTAAATAAAAGAGGCGGAGACTGCTAAATAACAAGTCCTTGAATGTCACAATACTGATAATTGTGTATTTATGCAAATTAACCAATTTGAGGGCGCGGACGCACAATCGACGACGCTGAGAGAGTTTGAGAAGTTAGAGGAGCGCCTCAGAAAGGAGGAGGTCAGTGTAACACAGCATTTGAAACAGAGTAGTTAGAGAAAGAGAAAGAGAGATTACGAGAGAGCGCACCAAACGAGAGGGTCAGACAACGAGATACGTTCTTGGCATGGTGCCAACTGGATGCTCTGTGGAATGGAATCCATTCCACACACAAAAAAAACCAGTTTGAGTATCCATTCAATGGATACTCAAACTGGGTTTTCTGTGTGGAAATTCCGGCCTGCCCACGTTCGGTAAATTGAGTGGACCCCCTAAATTGAGTGAGCTGCGAAGGATCCGCTGTTGGCATAAGTTAGCTGGAGTCCTCGCAACGTTCCATAGAACAGATAATGTAAATGGCGTCATGTATCTGTCCTACACACACTCTCGCTATGTTTATTGGGTTTGCATGCAAATTGCAGAAGTGCCTATTTGTTATGCATTTACAGGTGGAGAAGACCCAAATCGCCTCCTCAACCAAGATCAAAGCAATTCTCGACCGATTCACTGTGAGTCACGGTATTACATTTTTGAAATGATACTATCAAACAAAATGCCAAAATGGTAGTTTCTGTGTTTACCGAGGCAAGAGATCACGCAAACGTGAGAGGACCGCCAACGTTCCTGTTTCGTAAATAACGGAATAACGGAAGTTCGCGTTTTAGCTTTTTGGTATGATCGTATCATTTTATAAATGTAATATATGTTTCAATTCGGCATACACCCATCGTAACATCTGTTCGTGGCAACCCAGTCTTCACGAACCGAAAAATTAATCTTCTTTACGATATTAAAGCGTCAACTCTGCGCTGCGTGCATCATAGCCTGAGCCCGATGTTCTTCTTTTATTCTACACCAATATTTTTTTGTATTTTTGCAGCTCCAAATGACCAAGTACATCGAGTTGTACGAGGAGGGCGGTAGAAGGAACGACGCGCTATCAAAACTACTGGTGAGTTGGCCACGTCTGGTATTAAAATTTTAAAATGATACGTTCATGACAAGTGTGACTACTGTGTGCGTGTACTCTCTTTGTATACCTCGGTGCATCTCCCGCTTTGTCATGCGCTCTCGCAGCCATATCTGTTGTTTAGGATCGGAACGTTTTATTATTGTGAACGAGTGTTTGATTTTATAATCCACTATGGTGAGGCAGTCATGAAATTTAAATTCGCTTCACGTTATGAAAAAAAACAAAATTTCAGCTCGCGCTCAAGGCCAACCGGAGACCGGGCGAAGGACAACTGGCGGTCAAGATACTGAACGGCCCTTCCGCGCGTTGGATGACAAATTTCTTGTAATGACCTTTTCAGTTGTGATCTTTGATCTCTACCCTCCTGATGTTTTACATATCTCTGACGAGATTTCGATTTACTTTGATTCCCTTTTTGTTGTTGCAGAAAACATGTATTCTAGGGCAGGTGCTATACTCGTCTTATTGTATCATAATTCACTAATTTATTGATTTCTTTGGTTTTTTTTGAATGTACTCAAACCAGCTACCAACATTATGCATATCTATAGTAATAATCTGAGAATATCGACGTACTCCCACAAATCGACTGTATAGTTGACACACTATTCTATGCGTCCTTGAAATCTCCAGAAAGGGTCCAGGAGTGAGAGACCGTGTACAAAAGTGAGAGGGACTTTCGCACACTCTCACCTTATTTTTTTCTGCTGGCTTAGAATGGTGCGTTTAGGTACGATATACATGTGTGTTCTGATGATCACTATAAGTGAGACTTTGTCTACTATTTCGGTCGTTTTCTCCTTTGGAGAATGATAAAATTAAATCTTCGTCCGATTATATTTTGCTTGATATTCGCTTCTTTATAGGAGGCCTTTTGACATTCCCATACTATAGGGTTGGTAAGAAAGTCTTGTCCTATTTTGAAATTTAAGAAAAATCTTCTGCTTTTTATTTCCAAGACCTCTGGCTAACCCTCTCTAGTAATGTTACATGTAGTGAGTATTCTTCTTTTCGTTGCTCACTTCCTCATGGCTGGATGTTCATTCTTTCAAGAAATGAGAATGGCGAAATTTCGCAGGATAGGTTTCGACCCTACACTTTATTCGACGTGCTGCTCTATAGCGGACAGATCCAGGGTCCCATGTACCCTATCTGCTGGAAGAGAATGCATTAATGGCAGTAAGAGCGGACTCCCTTTACGGGCTAGTCAGAAGCATTGTCTCAAAAATATGTGTTGTGAGCGACAGACCACGACAAAAAGCTTTTTGCAATTTTCGGAGGTCTCGGAAGGAATTGAATTCTGATTTCCCTATGGTTTAGAAAAAAAAAGCATTGGTCTCATCTGGGGTCCCGGACTCTGGCAGAAAAGCGCCAGAATCGCTGTTTCGTCGTCCACTTTTCCCAACTCCTAGAGTCCGGGAAACCGTCAAAAAGCATAAAATTGAACGGGAGTTTCGCTAGGGTGCACCAGGGATGCTAGTTGAGTGAGCTGGGAGAGTATCAGCCCGAAAGGGGGTGATGACTTACACGGCAAAAAAGCTCCGATCCCAGAATCGGCTATTTCCCAACCATTTCCGCCCAACTCCCAGAGTCCGGGAAACCGTCAAAAGTGAGCAAAACAAGCAGGGCTTTCGCTGGGGTGCACCAGGGCGTGCTGGTTGGTTGATCTAAGCAAGCATCGGGCTCATCTGGGGTCCCGGACTCTGGCAGAAAAGCGCCAGAATCGCTGTTTCGTCGTCCACTTTTCCCAACTCCTAGAGTCCGGGAAACCGTCAAAAAGCATAAAATTGAACGGGAGTTTCGCTAGGGTGCACCAGGGATGCTAGTTGAGGGGAAAAGTGGACGACGAAACAGCGATTCTGGCGCTTTTCTGCCAGAGTCCGGGACCCCAGATGAGACCGATGCTTGCTTAGATCAACCAACCAGCACGCCCTGGTGCACCCCAGCGAAAGCCCTGCTTGTTTGCTCACTTTTGACGGTTTCCCGGACTCTGGGAGTTGGGCGGAAATGGTTGGGAAATAGCCGATTCTGGGATCGGAGCTTTTTTGCCGTGTAAGTCATCACCCCCTTTCGGGCTGATACTCTCCCAGCTCACTCAACTAGCATCCCTGGTGCACCCTAGCGAAACTCCCGTTCAATTTTATGCTTTTTGACGGTTTCCCGGACTCTAGGAGTTGGGAAAAGTGGACGACGAAACAGCGATTCTGGCGCTTTTCTGCCAGAGTCCGGGACCCCAGATGAGCCCGATGCTTGCTTAGATCAACCAACCAGCACGCCCTGGTGCACCCCAGCGAAAGCCCTGCTTGTTTTGCTCACTTTTGACGGTTTCCCGGACTCTGGGAGTTGGGCGGAAATGGTTGGGAAATAGCCGATTCTGGGATCGGAGCTTTTTTGCCGTGTAAGTCATCACCCCCTTTCGGGCTGATACTCTCCCAGCTCACTCAACTAGCATCCCTGGTGCACCCTAGCGAAACTCCCGTTCAATTTTATGCTTTTTGACGGTTTCCCGGACTCTAGGAGTTGGGAAAAGTGGACGACGAAACAGCGATTCTGGCGCTTTTCTGCCAGAGTCCGGGACCCCAGATGAGCCCGATGCTTGCTTAGATCAACCAACCAGCACGCCCTGGTGCACCCCAGCGAAAGCCCTGCTTGTTTTGCTCACTTTTGACGGTTTCCCGGACTCTGGGAGTTGGGCGGAAATGGTTGGGAAATAGCCGATTCTGGGATCGGAGCTTTTTTGCCGTGTAAGTCATCACCCCCTTTCGGGCTGATACTCTCCCAGCTCACTCAACTAGCATCCCTGGTGCACCCTAGCGAAACTCCCGTTCAATTTTATGCTTTTTGACGGTTTCCCGGACTCTAGGAGTTGGGAAAAGTGGACGACGAAACAGCGATTCTGGCGCTTTTCTGCCAGAGTCCGGGACCCCAGATGAGACCAATGCTTTTTTTTTTCTAAACCATAGGGAAATCAGAATTCAATTCCTTCCGAGACCTCCGAAAATTGCAAAAAGCTTTTTGTCGTGGTCTGTCGCTCACAACACATATTTTTGAGACAATGCTTCTGACTAGCCCGTAAAGGGAGTCCGCTCTTACTGCCATTAATGCATTCTCTTCCAGCAGATAGGGTACATGGGACCCTGGATCTGTCCGCTATAGAGCAGCACGTCGAACAAAGTGTAGGGTCGAAACCTATCCTGCGAAATTTCGCCATTCTCATTTCTTGAAAGAATGAACATCCAGCCATGAGGAAGTGAGCAACGAAAAGAAGAATACTCACTACATGTAACATTACTAGAGAGGGTTAGCCAGAGGTCTTGGAAATAAAAAGCAGAAGATTTTTCTTAAATTTCAAAATAGGACAAGACTTTCTTACCAACCCTATAGTATGGGAATGTCAAAAGGCCTCCTATAAAGAAGCGAATATCAAGCAAAATATAATCGGACGAAGATTTAATTTTATCATTCTCCAAAGGAGAAAACGACCGAAATAGTAGACAAAGTCTCACTTATAGTGATCATCAGAACACACATGTATATCGTACCTAAACGCACCATTCTAAGCCAGCAGAAAAAAATAAGGTGAGAGTGTGCGAAAGTCCCTCTCACTTTTGTACACGGTCTCTCACTCCTGGACCCTTTCTGGAGATTTCAAGGACGCATAGAATGGTGTGTCAACTATACAGTCGATTTGTGGGAGTACGTCGATATTCTCAGATTATTACTATAGATATGCATAATGTTGGTAGCTGGTTTGAGTACATTCAAAAAAAACCAAAGAAATCAATAAATTAGTGAATTATGATACAATAAGACGAGTATAGCACCTGCCCTAGAATACATGTTTTCTGCAACAACAAAAAGGGAATCAAAGTAAATCGAAATCTCGTCAGAG
Organism: Pristionchus fissidentatus; assembly: GCA_036245785.1. NCBI lineage: Eukaryota > Metazoa > Nematoda > Chromadorea > Rhabditida > Neodiplogasteridae > Pristionchus > Pristionchus fissidentatus. The sequence continues at coordinate 37,550 of BTSY01000003.1, read as the reverse complement.
ATATGTAAAACATCAGGAGGGTAGAGATCAAAGATCACAACTGAAAAGGTCATTACAAGAAATTTGTCATCCAACGCGCGGAAGGGCCGTTCAGTATCTTGACCGCCAGTTGTCCTTCGCCCGGTCTCCGGTTGGCCTTGAGCGCGAGCTGAAATTTTGTTTTTTTTCATAACGTGAAGCGAATTTAAATTTCATGACTGCCTCACCATAGTGGATTATAAAATCAAACACTCGTTCACAATAATAAAACGTTCCGATCCTAAACAACAGATATGGCTGCGAGAGCGCATGACAAAGCGGGAGATGCACCGAGGTATACAAAGAGAGTACACGCACACAGTAGTCACACTTGTCATGAACGTATCATTTTAAAATTTTAATACCAGACGTGGCCAACTCACCAGTAGTTTTGATAGCGCGTCGTTCCTTCTACCGCCCTCCTCGTACAGCTCGATGTACTTGGTCATTTGGAGCTGCAAAAATACAAAAAAATATTGGTGTAGAATAAAAGAAGAACATCGGGCTCAGGCTATGATGCACGCAGCGCAGAGTTGACGCTTTAATATCGTAAAGAAGATTAATTTTTCGGTTCGTGAAGACTGGGTTGCCACGAACAGATGTTACGATGGGTGTATGCCGAATTGAAACATATATTACATTTATAAAATGATACGATCATACCAAAAAGCTAAAACGCGAACTTCCGTTATTCCGTTATTTACGAAACAGGAACGTTGGCGGTCCTCTCACGTTTGCGTGATCTCTTGCCTCGGTAAACACAGAAACTACCATTTTGGCATTTTGTTTGATAGTATCATTTCAAAAATGTAATACCGTGACTCACAGTGAATCGGTCGAGAATTGCTTTGATCTTGGTTGAGGAGGCGATTTGGGTCTTCTCCACCTGTAAATGCATAACAAATAGGCACTTCTGCAATTTGCATTCAAACCCAATAAACATAGCGAGAGTGTGTGTAGGACAGATACATGACGCCATTTACATTATCTGTTCTATGGAACGTTGCGAGGACTCCAGCTAACTTATGCCAACAGCGGATCCTTCGCAGCTCACTCAATTTAGGGGGTCCACTCAATTTACCGAACGTGGGCAGGCCGGAATTTCCACACAGAAAACCCAGTTTGAGTATCCATTGAATGGATACTCAAACTGGTTTTTTTTGTGTGTGGAATGGATTCCATTCCACAGAGCATCCAGTTGGCACCATGCCAAGAACGTATCTCGTTGTCTGACCCTCTCGTTTGGTGCGCTCTCTCGTAATCTCTCTTTCTCTTTCTCTAACTACTCTGTTTCAAATGCTGTGTTACACTGACCTCCTCCTTTCTGAGGCGCTCCTCTAACTTCTCAAACTCTCTCAGCGTCGTCGATTGTGCGTCCGCGCCCTCAAATTGGTTAATTTGCATAAATACACAATTATCAGTATTGTGACATTCAAGGACTTGTTATTTAGCACTTACTCTTGTTACTCTTTTATTTAGCCGATCTTCTAGTCCAGTATCAAGATCGGGATGCGTTATTCTCGACAACTGTTGCTCGACTTATATGAGGCTGTTTGCGTAAGGATCAACAACTTGACTGAAGGACCTTGTACATCGACTATCTGGAAAGCAAAGAAACTGGCGTTTTCGAGGGCGCTGATCATCATGGTGACAATCATTTTTCATTTTACTCATCGGCTGAAGCGTACTGTAACTACTGTTTTTGAGGCTACATCGCCATATCTCACGATCCTGTAATCGGTTTTGCATGAAAAAAAATTTCTAGGGGTGTTTTCACTCGCTCATAACGATGTGATATTCAAATTAAATAAATGTTATACGCGCCGAATTTCGAAAGTCTTTTGAAATACCTTCAGTTAGTATCGTGATTAACATGAATAGAAAGATGCGCCATGTTCTCAGCTTTCAGAATCGTATGCTACATGCATAGTTCAGAGGTACCGTTTTACCACTTCATGAACATTTTAGTCGCCAATTTCTCAATTATTTGACCACACCGTTGGACGCACAATGAGAATGAGAATGAGATATTCCAGACTGACAATAGGAAATGTCATTTTGCGATGTCATTTCTATTCAAGAGCCAATAATTGCGGTCAAATAACGGAGAAATGGGCGACTAAAATGGTCATGAAGTGGTAAAACGGTACCTCTGAACTATGCATGTAGCATACGATTCTGAAAGCTGAGAACATGGCGCATCTTTCTATTCATGTTAATCACGATACTAACTGAAGGTATTCCAAAAGACTTTTTCGAAATTCGGCGAATGTAACATTTATTTAATTTGAATATCACATCGTTATGAGCGAGTGAAAACACCCCTAGAAATTTATTTTCATGCAAAACCGCTTACAGGTTCGTGAGATATGGCCATGTAGCCTCAAAAACGGTAGTTACAGTACGCTTCAGCCGATGAGTAAAATGAAAAATGATTGGCACCATGATGATCAGCACCCTCGAAAACGTAAGTTCCCTGATTTTGAGCATACATTTCATTTTCAGTGTACATCGTTTTTATTGATTCTTACGCGAACAGCCTCATATCATGGTATTGAAGTTTCGACGCAAAAATTCCGCCGCAGCAGAGCTCCTTTTGGCGGAGCTGGAAACTTTCATGCATTCTCGCCCGCTCGAATTCCATTAACGAGCAGCTCAATGGTCCAAAGTTCGCGGGAAAAAACCAAACTCGACTACCACTTGTTTACCGTATCCCTCTCAATCTCTGTCTGTCTGTTTGTCTATCTGTGCGTCTGTCCGTCTCTCACCAGTTCCATCTCCTCATTGTTCTTCACTCTGAGCAGCTGCTCCCTCTCCGTCTCTCTCACCCACAACCAGAAGAGATCGAGCATCGACGAGACCTGCGGATGTAAATAATATTAGAGATTGCTGAAGGATTTTTAGGCCAAAAATGAAAATTAGAAAAAAAATCAAAAAGAATGAACATGTGTTAATCAGTCTTGGGAACGAGTAGGACAGGGAAAACACTCACCTCCTCAATGAGAACTGAACGGGCGTGGAAGATCGCGGCGGTCATCTTCTGAAAAGATCAACTAATAACTGAAAGTGTTTGATAGACTACTAGACTTTGAAAGGTAACTAAAGAACTACCCGCATAACAGGGGAAATAACACCCCACACTCCTCATTCTCCGCGCTTTCTGTTAAGAAAAGCGGCCAATTTCCCTATTATGCGGGTAGTTGTGTAGTTACATTTAAAAGTCTATAGACTACAATTACTACTAGTCAACAATTGGGAAGAGAACAATGCTGATCAGTGTTTCGGCCCTTGGTCGAGACAGTGACCGTCTCCCTATGGGCGGGCCTCTTCCGTAGAACAGTCCCAGGGACATTGTTTAGTAAAGAGTTTAGTAAAAAGAAAAAAAAATTATTGAAGATCACTCTGTCCATGATCAGAAAATGACAGCAACAGACATTCACAGGCGTGTAAAATAAATAAATAAATAAGTACCGAAACGCCTCTCTTATCTCCCGGCAACGTCGTTCCAACGTGATCGGCCATCGAAAGAAGGAACCTTGAAGGAAAGTTGTATAAATTTAAAATAAAAACGATCTAAAAATATCTTAATTAATTCCGTCCGCGCGTTCTGCGCGGGACAAGTCGAGGATTACGGTAACGCCCACCTACAAAGCGCCCCGCCTCGCCGCTATCGTACTCGACAAGCGAGCAATCGAGGGATATCAGGTGATTGAATTCAATTCAATTCAATTATTTATCATGTCAGGCAATAGTGCTCAGATGAGGATGGGCCTTAGGCTTAGGCTTAGGCTTAGGCTTAGGCTTAGGCTTAGGCTTAGGCTTAGGCTTAGGCTTAGGCTTAGGCTTAGGCTTAGGCTTAGGCTTAGGCTTAGGCTTAGGCTTAGGCTTAGGCTTAGGCTTAGGCTTAGGCTTAGGCTTAGGCTTAGGCTTAGGCTTAGGCTATATATCCCGGGCCGATTCCTAAGCCTAAGCCTAGGGCTAGGCTTAGGCTTAGGCTTAGGCTTAGGCTTAGGCTTAGGCTTGGGCTTAGGCTTAGGCTTAGGCTTAGGCTTAGGCTTAGGCTTAGGCTTAGGCTAGGCTTGGCGTCAGCAGGGAGCGAAGCGACCTGCTGACGCTATTTAGGTTTGGGTTTTTGAATTTCCAACAGCCAACTAAAATTTTTTTACCTAAGCCGTCCAACTTTTTTGTATATGCGTCTAAGCTCGCGATTCTTTTTCCAATCGTATTCCTTTTACATTCTGAGTCGATCGATACCAAGATCAAAGATCAAAGTTCACCGGAAGTATCAACCCCATAGGTGGTGCATAGTGCGCATTATGTGTGTGGGCAACGGAAGTGACGTCATCACACCGGAAGTGGGCGGAGTCTTGGCACTGTGCCAACTCCGATGTTAAGCTTATGAATTGAAAAGTAAAAAAAGGCGGGAAAATAGGTTTTCAAAATGCTAAGCTTAGGTTATGACGACATTTGCTAAGCTTGAGTAATGACGTCACATGACCAGTTATTTGGCACAGTGCCAAGACTCCGCCCACTTCCGGTTGATGTTGACGATGTGCGCGCTCCACCTCCCGCGCTCCATTTGCATATGCTCCGCCCCCCCCCGCCCCCTTAAGCTCCGCCCCTTTTCTGGTCATTCTACGTTCCTGCAGTCACCGGGAGAGGTGACCGGTCTCAGCTGCTCCTTGATTTCTTTCTTATTTTCGCGTATTTTCCGATACCCCTCTGCCTGAGATCCCGTGGTCCCGTGCTCCCCTGGATCTTAAGTTAGGCTTAGGCTTAGGCTTGGCTCGCTGACGCTATTTAGGTTTGGGTTTTTGAAATTTCAACAGCCAACTAAAATTTTTGGTAACTACTCCCTGCAACTTTTTTGTATATGCGTCTAAGCTCGCGATTCTTTTTCTGAACGTCTTCCCATCGCGAGCTGAGTCGATTGGTACAAAGATCAAAGATCAAAGATCACCGGAAGTATCAACCCCATAGGTGGTGCAAAGTGGCCTTTTTGTCTGTGTCTAACGGAAGTGACGTCATCACACCGGAAGTGGGCGGAGTCTTGGCACTGTGCCAAGTCCGATGTTAAGCTTAAGTGTGATGATAGTGTAACCTTTTGATCCACAAACACATGAAAACATGTTCAACACGTTGGAACATGTTTAACATGTTGAAACATGTTTAACACGTTGAAACATGTTTAACACTTTGAAACATGTTTAACACGTTGAAACATGTTTAACACGTTTAAACATGTTCAACACGTTGAAACACGTTTTGAAAGTTAAGCTTAGGTTATGACGTCATCATCTAAGCTTAAGTGATGACGTCATAAGTTGAGACAAACTTTTATTTACCATCGAAGACGCGCTCTCGAGCGCAGCGAGAGAGTGCGGCTGAGGAAGATGCAAACAGTAGAAAAATTAAGCTTAAGTTTTATTCCATTGTAAATACTTTTTAATAAACAATCTTGGCTTCACCAAGATTAAATAAAACTCCAGAAACCCTAACCCCCAACTCTTAGCCTATGCCTCATCCTAAGCATAAGCCTAAGCCTAAGCCCAAGCCTATGTCACCGATAGGAGGCTTTTCATTGCACCCTGAGGGGTGCAAATGAAAAAGAATGGCTATTTAGGTTTGATTGAAGACGCAATAAAACTCCAGAAATCCTCAAGACCAGAAACAAGACACGCTCTCTGGAAACGAAACGAAAGTACAATAAAACTCCAGAAATCCTCAAACCCTAAATGGCCTAACGTGCATTCCCTGCTCGTGACGTCATAACTTAAGCTTGCCATTTGTTCTGGGATGTAATCCAAATCCAAGGGGTGTTGGGGAGGGTTCAGTTCAGGGGATGTGGGAAGTCCAGTCCCGGGGCCGAGTTAGGTCCAGGACGAAAGACCGGGGGACGGTCATGTACGTTAGGCCATTTAGGGTTTGAGGATTTCTGGAGTTTTATTGTACTTTCGTTTCGTTTCCAGAGAGCGTGTCTTGTTTCTGGTCTTGAGGATTTCTGGAGTTTTATTGCGTCTTCAATCAAACCTAAATAGCCATTCTTTTTCATTTGCACCCCTCAGGGTGCAATGAAAAGCCTCCTATCGGTGACATAGGCTTGGGCTTAGGCTTAGGCTTAGGCTTAGGCTTAGGCTTAGGCTTAGGCTTAGGCTTAGGCTTAGGCTTAGGCTTAGGCTTAGGCTTAGGCTTAGGCTTAGGCTTAGGCTTAGGCTTAGGCTTAGGCTTAGGCTTAGGCTTAGGCTTAGGCTTAGGCTTAGGCTTAGGCTTAGGCTTAGGCTTAGGCTTAGGCTTAGGCTTAGGCTTAGGCTTAGGCTTAGGCTTAGGCTTAGGCTTAGGCTTAGGCTTAGGCTTAGGCTTAGGCTTAGGCTTAGGCTTAGGCTTAGGCTTAGGCTTAGGCTTAGGCTTAGGCTTAGGCTTAGGCTTAGGCTTAGGCTTAGGCTTAGGCTTAGGCTTAGGCTTAGGCTTAGGCTTAGGCTTAGGCTTAGGCTTAGGCTTAGGCTTAGGCTTAGGCTTAGGCTTAGGCTTAGGCTTAGGCTTAGGCTTAGGCTTAGGCTTAGGCTTAGGCTTAGGCTTAGGCTTAGGCTTAGGCTTAGGCTTAGGCTTAGGCTTAGGCTTAGGCTTAGGCTTAGGCTTAGGCTTAGGCTTAGGCTTAGGCTTAGGCTTAGGCTTAGGCTTAGGCTTAGGCTTAGGCTTAGGCTTAGGCTTAGGCTTAGGCTTAGGCTTAGGCTTAGGCTTAGGCTTAGGCTTAGGCTTAGGCTTAGGCTTAGGCTTAGGCTTAGGCTTAGGCTTAGGCTTAGGCTTAGGCTTAGGCTTAGGCTTAGGCTTAGGCTTAGGCTTAGGCTTAGGCTTAGGCTTAGGCTTGGCGTCAGCAGGGAGCGAAGCGACCTGCTGACGCTATTTAGGTTTGGGTTTTTGAATTTCCAACAGCCAACTAAAATTTTTTTACCTAAGCCGTCCAACTTTTTTGTATATGCGTCTAAGCTCGCGATTCTTTTTCCAATCGTATTCCTTTTACATTCTGAGTCGATCGATACCAAGATCAAAGATCAAAGTTCACCGGAAGTATCAACCCCATAGGTGGTGCATAGTGCGCATTATGTGTGTGGGCAACGGAAGTGACGTCATCACACCGGAAGTGGGCGGAGTCTTGGCACTGTGCCAACTCCGATGTTAAGCTTATGAATTGAAAAGTAAAAAAAGGCGGGAAAATAGGTTTTCAAAATGCTAAGCTTAGGTTATGACGACATTTGCTAAGCTTGAGTAATGACGTCACATGACCAGTTATTTGGCACAGTGCCAAGACTCCGCCCACTTCCGGTTGATGTTGACGATGTGCGCGCTCCACCTCCCGCGCTCCATTTGCATATGCTCCGCCCCCCCCCGCCCCCTTAAGCTCCGCCCCTTTTCTGGTCATTCTACGTTCCTGCAGTCACCGGGAGAGGTGACCGGTCTCAGCTGCTCCTTGATTTCTTTCTTATTTTCGCGTATTTTCCGATACCCCTCTGCCTGAGATCCCGTGGTCCCGTGCTCCCCTGGATCTTAAGTACCGTAACCCTGTATGCGCGTATTGATTGACGACGGTACTGGGCCGATGCAAATTTTAAGCCTATGTATTATAACTTTTCACCTCTAAGGGGGCAAGTTGTCCTTTGAACTTTCGCAGTTTGAAGTTTGATCTTTGATCTGAAAACGCTGTAAAAAATGTTTTCGATATATAAGCTTAGGTTATGACGTCATCAGCTAAGCTTAAGTGATGACGTCATATGACCAATTTAGTGACGTCACAATTTAGGCTTAACTTTGCTGCTGTTTTGGCACTATGCCAAGACTCCGCCCATTTCCTGTCGTAGGATGTCCACGTGACGATGTTTGCGCTCCACCTCCTGCGCTCCATTTGCATATGCTCCGCCCCCTCCCGCCCCCTTAAGCCCCGCCCCTTTTCTGGTCATTCTACGTTCCTGCAGTCACCGGGAGAGGTGACCGGTCGCAGCTGCTCCTGATTTCTTTCCCATTTTCGCGTATTTTTCTGATACCCCTCTGCTTGAGATCCCGTGGTCGCGTGCTCCCCTGGATCTTAAGTACCGTAACCCTGTATGCGCGTATTGATAGAAAAACGTCGTAGGCCAAGTCCATAGTTAAGCTTAAGTTAAGCTTAATATTGATTTTCAACTTAATGCTGATAATTTACAGCGTCGAAATGAGTTCAAAGGAGCGAAATAAACTATGGTGCTCGAGGCTTTCTGATGAGAAGATCGCTGCAAGACGGGAGCAGAGAAGATTATGTGAGAGGAATAGGTAATATGGAAAGAAAATTCATATCTTTTTCTAAAGAAAATATTGAGGCGGTCGAGAGAGACACCTGAGGAACGGTCGTTTCGACGAGCTGAGAATCGAAAACGACAACAAAGGAGGTGATGAATCGATATTGGAGAACAAATAAACATTAGGCAGTTTTCAGGAGGAGTCGAGAGGGGGACGACGAGAAAGAGACCGACTATCCGGACGAGAGCTCACAGCTTCATAGTAAGAGGTACACCATCTTGTTTGATATTTATGTATTATCAGTTCATAGGGTTTGAGGCAAACCTAAGTTCGCACTTATTTCAGATTGATTACCTACCTCCTCAATCTTTTCTCCAACCTTCGACTGAGAGCAAAGAAGGACGCGTTTCTCACTCTACTGCTTCTCCGATATCGACACATCAACACGAGCAGATGGTTGAGTGCTGTACGCAGGAGAGAAGCAACGATGGCAAAGCGATGTCGGGCAAATCTGCATGTGCACCAAGAGTGAGCGTGTTCTGAACATACCCTTCTTTTTAAGGAACTTTTCAGACATGAACGACGAGCCTTTCACGCCCTCCTACAGTCACAAGGCTTCGAGCAGTTCCAAGAAGACATGTCCAACTACGATGCACTTGCGCGTCAAGCTGCAGCAGCAGGGGACATCAAGGTTAGCAAACATACACTTATATTTGCGGCGAAGCTTGAAACTTAATGTTTATGCCAATTTATCAGTAAGGCTTAACATTTGAGATTTAAGCTTAACTTAACCATTATCAGGGAAACCTGCTCAAGGCGCAGACAACGTGCGACGCGGCAAGGGCGATCAGGGAGGCGTGCGAGGCGCAGCTCGTCGAAGCGTGCCTCAAGCTGCGGGCGCAGATGGACACCGCCTCCGTGCACCACCCTGCGTGGGTCAAGAGCGACAAGGAGAAGGTGGGCAAAGTCTGCGCGATTTCTGTCTAAGCTTTTTTTGATGCCACAGGTGCACCGCTCCGTCTGCCGCATCGCCTACCATCTTGCGAAGAAGGACGCGGAAGGTGCGCAGACGCTGTCGGAGCTCTACCCGCCGCTCTACCGAGCCTTCATGCGCATCCAGGAGGAGAGCGTAGCGCCGGGTATGCTTTGCATGAAGATAGTCAAAATAAGTTTTAAGCTTAAAAGATGATGCTGATCTTTGCTTTTAAATGGTAAGCTTAATTTCAGAGACGGACCTTGAGAGGGAGGCGGAAGCGCGTCACGTTCTGCAAGACTTGCTGCAGAGCGTGCTGGAGATGCTGGAGCCGGAGCCGTCGTCTGAGCCGCGTGAGTTTACTGTCATTCGTCGTCGAATAATATCGCTTATCAACATGCTTCAGCGCCGGACGCCGAAAATCCCGATCTCGAAGGCGACGAGGTCGGAGACGCGGTCAACATCTACGCGGAAGCCGGACGCGGAGTGCGCGACGAGGCGGAGGAGGTCCTGATACAGGTTAGCATTGTCACTATGGACAAATTTCCAAACTTAAGCTTAATTTTTATATCCAAATATAAAGAAATGTTTGGAAGTGTCTCGTGAGAAAAATACCATATACTTCTTCTTCCCGCAGTTGTTAAGCTTAACTTTTTTAGGACCCGGAGTTGCGAGAAGCAGCAGGACCACACGCTCCCTCGTTCGCGCCGCGAGTAACTTTCGCGACGGAGTGCTGCTGCGACCCGATGCCGATCGACGCAGCAGTCAAGCTCAAGAAGGCGCTGCTCGCGCTCCTCGACCACATCGACCACTCGCGATACGACGAGCTCGAGGGCTTCGAGGAGAGAGGTCAATTCCGTTGCGCACCTAAACAACATCTATTGCTCGCGTTTCCAGAACTCGCCGAGCTCAAGCGTCGATCCGCCTGCTACTCGGGCCTGCGATCCGTGCTCGCCCGCTTCTACGCTGTCCGAGCGCTCGTCCACCTTCTCTTCGTCGTAGAGGTTTGCTCAGATAACACTTTCGCGTACGCTAGCTTGAAGCTGTTCAGCACTCGTTCACGCGCGCCTCATCCATCATCGCCGACGCCGCTGCCAGCCAGGAGTGGCTGTGGCTGCCCAAGGCCGTCCGCACCAACATCGAGGCGATGTTCGCCGACGATGAGACGTCGCGCAAGAGCAAGGAGGTGATGCTCTGACCAATGCCTTGAGCGTAACCATTCTTCAACTTTAGCCTGTCCATTTTAAGCTTAAGATTGTCATGAACGCATTAAGCTTAATTGTCTTGCAGTCGGTGGTGCGCGGCAAGTTCGGAGAGATGCTGGATGCCGTCGCTAGAAAGGTGCGCGAGACGGAGCGCGAGTACTGCGACGTGTGCGAGCGCCTTCGAGAGCCGTCGCAGCTCGTCCGCCGCACGCTCTTCAAGGTGAGAATCTTGCAAGGGAAAGAAAACAATGGAAAACCGCGCCCATCACACACGTTGCAGATGGAGCGATTCATGCGGACGGCGGACGGCGGCGGAGCAGATGGAGGTGCGGAGAGGCGCCTCAGCATCTGCAAGGGCTGCATGAAGGACGCGCGGGGCGACCCCAAGACGGCGTCCAAGGAGCAGCGGCAGGCGAACCCGGCGATGCCCCGATACGCAGCGCAGAACGCCGTCGACTTTGAGGACGTCAGTACATCTTAAGTTTAACTAACATAAGCTTAGCTTTGCAATCCAAGGATTGCAAAATTAGAAAACTTATATTGTCAGGTGCCGGCGGAGCTGCAGGGCATGAATTGGATCGAGCGGGCGCTGGTCCAACTCGTTCGACCCGTTCGCACGATCGTCTGCCTCAACGACGCCGGCGGACGCAAGACGAGCATGCGGTCAGTCGGAGGTACGTTGCATCACTCTGGAATGCTTGGAAAAGACAAAAAAACAGTGCTGCTCCTTCAGGCGCCATGGTGCTGCTGCCCGTGCCGACCGAGGGCACGATCGAGCACGTGGCGGACACGCTGCCGTCGGACGTCGGCCTCACCATTCTCGTCAGCCCCGAGTCCGCAAAGTGCAAGCTCGTCCGCATGCCGCTCGTGCTGCGCGCTCTCCGCTGGCTGCAGCACAACAACCCGCTGTACAGCGAGGTAAGATCAAAGTGCAGATGTGAACCAAAAAAAACTTCACATTGGGGCTGGGAATTCACTACCAAAAAAACTTAAGCTTATCTTTTCCCAGATCACCATCAACAACTCGTTCTCGTTCACGCGCAGCTCGGTCATCTTCAGCAAGAAGCCCAAGGCGACGGTGACGGACGCCGACCTCGCTGCGCTGCTCACCAACGACGACAACGAGCCGTCGCTGCTGCGCCACGAGGACTTCACGCCCCAGGTCGTCCGCCCAATGCACGGCCAGCCTGCGCCCGGACTTGCGCACGAGCAATACGCGCTCCTGCACGTGAGTTAAAACAAAAACAAAATGAAAAGAAGTGCATTATTAAAAGTTTGCATCGAAAAAGTTAATCTTAGATATTGAGCAACTTAAAAAATGTTTCCGATCTTACCATTCAGAATCCGTACCAGCCGATCAGCGTGGACACGCAGCACCTCGACGCCAAAGTCTTCCCGTGGCACTTTCCGCGCGGAAAATTCGGCCTCTCGGCGATTCGGGAGAAGAAGGTGTGTGTGTCTGCTGTCCTCCGTCGTTCTCAAGTGGTTACGCGAAATGTGCTGCTTTTTTTCAGCTGACCATTCGTGAGCTGGCGCGTTGGTGGCTGGCGTGCAAGGATCGCCGATGTGCGCGCGACGCGCAGTTCCTGTCCTTCCTGCACGGTCTGCTGGAGCAGAAGGACATGACGGCGGCGCTGGGCATCCAGGTGCGATTGGGACGCGGGGAGCTGCACGGCGACGTCTTCCTCGAAAATCTGACCGACGGCACGAGCAACATCCAGGTAAAAACTTGAGTTCGGTATTGATAAGCTCTGTAATCTTAAATTGTGTCGTCATAACCTAAGCTTAAGTTATGTTGTCTCAAAATGTGACACTGTGTGGTACGATTTTCATGTTTTTTTTTCAGGGCTCGTTTCACGCATCCACCCGAGTCATGCGCGGACACGTCGCGTACTGGGACGCGAAGAAGAAGGAGACGCGCGCGCACATGGCCATGTTCGGCCCCGCCACCATCTTCCTCACGCTCAATCCGGCGGAGAAGCGGTGGGAGGAAGTGGGCGACCTCTACCAGCATGTGAGTTGCACGCAACGGCTTTACGGTACCATCTCGATGCGCAAATTTCCCCGCAGGTCTACGGGCCCGTCGTCAACAAGGACAACCTCTTCGAGTACATCAGCAGGGATCCGTACTTCTTCGCACGCTGCTTCCAGCAGAGGGTGAGCGACTAAACCACGGACGACTCTAAAGGCGATGCTCATTTGGCGATGCTTGCAGCTGCGTGCGATCTTCTTCCTGCTGCTGCTCAACGGCGACAAGGGTCCGCTCGGCAAGGTCCTCCACCACTTCATCCGCATCGAGTACCAGCACCGGGGCACGCAGCACGCCCACTGCATGCTGTGGATCGAAGGAGCGCCGAAGGAGGACGCCGAGGACGAGGAGGTAGCGTATGCTTACAAATATCTTGTTTACTTAAAAATGAACCAATATAATATTTCAAGCTTAATACTGTAAGCTTGGATATCGTTATGCTGAAGGTAATCACAAAAAACAGTGCGTTTCCAGAGACTCGCCTTCATCGATCAATACATCTGCGCGCGTCTGCCCGATCAGGAGGAGGAACCGGAGCTGCACGAGATCGTCAAGAACGAGCAGATGCACTACGAGCAGCACACGACGACGTGCCAGCGTCCGTACAAGATCGCGAACCAGGTGCGCAGTTTCAGGAGAGGGGGGGAGGGAAAAAAAGAAGGGGGGATTATGAGCAATCAACAATCGTAACGGGTTTGCAGCTAAAGTGGCGGTGTCGCTTCGACTACCCACGCCCCTGCACCGCCCACACGTACGCCAACCACTACATCGACCGTCTGCAGTCCCTTCCCGGCACCCGCTTCAAGATGTACTACGTGAAGCGGCGGGTCAGTTCTTTTTTTTTTTGCAAAAAAGAACTTTAATTTTTACATTTTTTAAGCTTAACATATCCATAGCATTAACTTTGCCATTTCAGCCGTGCGACGTTTTCGTCAACGATTACAACGCCGCCATCACGCTCGCCTGGAAGGGCAACACCGACATCCAGTACATCTGGAGCGGCTGCAGCGAGGTCATCACCTACGTCACCGGCTACGTGACCAAGAACGAGAAGAGCAAGGACGTGCTGGACGCCAACAGCGCGCTGCGGGAGGCGGCCAATCCAAGGGAGGTGAGAGAACAGCCGTTACCATTACCTGCGTAATCCAACCTGCGCACTTGCCAGGGCTTCAAGGCGATCGTCGACATGTTGCGCACGCGGCAGTCCGGTCTGCTCGAGGTCGTCGACACGCTGGTCGGCCACGAGCTGTGCACCTTCGACGCCAGCCACGTCACCGTCAACAGCAACGCCGCCGACATGCGCGACCGCATGCTCAAGCCGAAAGCGGAATTGGAGGTGAGCATAGATGTTCAAAGCTAATGCTACCAATGAGCTAAGCTTAAGATAGCTTACCCATGACAGGCGCAACTGGAGGCGGGCGAGTGCACGATGGCCTTCAAGGAGAACGCCGTGGACACGTACTACCCGGGCAGATCGCGCGACCTGGAGCACCACTCGCTGCTCAACATCCTCACACACTTCCGCGTCGCCGCGATCAAGAAGGATGGAAGCGTTGCGGGAGCCGACGGTGACGGCGATGGAGACGACGAGGAGGTTTGCTCGTTCGCGCGATAGCAGCCACTGGTGCACACGCATTGCTTGCATTGCAGGATGACGTTGGCATTCGCGACCTCGGCAGCGATCGTGCGCGCACGAGCGACCCTTTCGCGCACGACTTCCACGTCCACGCCCGCGCCAGCCCGATGTTCGATCACGAGCGGGACACGGGCAGCAAGCACTTCATCGCCGGCTGCCGTTCGAGAAAGGCAAATCCTAAGCTTAACATTTTACCTCTATCAACACCATGCAGGCGCACGTGCTGCTCGGCCGTCCCCGTGTGCCCCGCTTCTTCTGGCCGAACCTCGAGCTGGGCAACGAGGAGGCGCGCGAGGACTACTTCCGGCGCCTCTGCTTCGTCTTCATCCCATGGAGGTTCTGCGCGCGCCTTGCACATGATTTTGTTGCTGAACACAGCAAGTGCTTGCAGGTGCGAGGAGCGACTGATGGGCGAGGAGGAGTCGTACGAGCTGCGCTGGATCAAGCACCTGGAGCGATTCGAGGCGGAGCACCCGGAGGCAGCCGAGGACGTCAAGAAGATCATGTGTGTGATTCTTAAGCTTAACTTTTCCCCACAGCTCGAGCTCACATAGTCAAAAGCAAAAGCAGATTTAATATTGCTTTCCCTTCAGCCTGCACCAGGAGGCGCTGCTCGCCCAGGACAAGCTCGTCACGGAGCGACGCAAGGAGCAGCGTGCGCTGCTCACCTCGGTGCGCGTCGACGAGGACGCCGGCGAGGAGGCGCCCGTCGTCTTCGATCGCGAGGTGGACGCGCAGACGCACGAGCGCACGATGGAGGGCATGAACGCCGGGCAGCGGCAGCAGTACGACGACATCACTGCGCACGTCGCACTGCAGGTATGCAAAACAAAAATTGTTAAGCTTAAGAAATTTAAAAATATAATTTCGCTGTTTCCATTGCTTTCCCCTCTCAGGACGAGTACACGAGGCGGCGCAACGCGATCCGCGCCGACCTCGAGCTCACGCCGCAGCAGCGCTCGCTCGCCCTCGAACAGCTCGGCCCCGCTCCCGCGCCGATGCTGCGCGTGATCCTCGGCACGGCCGGCTGCGGCAAGAGCTTCCTGATCAACGCTCTCGCCGACGAGCTCACGCTCAAGTACACGACGCCGGACAACCGCGCCACGCACCCCGCCGCCGTGCTCGCCGCGCCCACAGGACTCGCCGCCGTGCAGATCCGCGGCAGCACGCTGCACTCGCTGCTCGGCATCGAGGTGCAGCACGGGCGCGACGCAGCCATCCGACCGCTGAGCGCGATGCGCCTGAACAAGCTGCGCCTTCAGGTACATGAAGAAAAAAAGATAAGCTTAGGTTTGACCTGAAATGGAAGCTTGAAAGAAGTTAGGCTTAACTTTACCCGAATCTAAGATTACCTTTTTTTCCTTTTTTTCCAGATGCGAAACGCTCGTTTGCTGATCGTCGACGAGCTGAGCATGGTCTCCGCGATCGTGCTCACCAAGGTGCACATGCGGCTGATGGTGCGTTGCCCTGTGTCTTGTGCATCAAAGAAACGACTTGAACATGCGCATTTCTCTGTCACCTTCAGGACATCATGGGCAACACGGAGCTGTTTGGAGGCATCAACATCTGCCTGTTCGGCGACCTCATGCAGCTGCCGCCCGTCGCCGCCTCGCCTATCTTCCAGAAGCTGTCGTCGCTCGAGGTAAACAAAAAAAATCTAAGCTTAAATACTCTGATTAGGCTTATGTTTGAAATGGGAAAAAAAGGGTTCGAATATTTGCAGGTGAACCGCATCTTCGGCAGCATGCTGCCCGAGCTGTGCCTCTTCGACCAGTTCGACTACGCGGAGCTGACGGAGAACATGCGGCAGCAGGGCGACGCAGCATTCGGCGATCTGCTGCAGCGCCTGCGCGTGCAAGCGCTGACGACGGCCGACGTGGAGGTGACGAGATTGCGACGAGTGGTGGTGCTCCATCTAATATGCAAAAAAAAGGAAAATGGAACTCCCACTTCAGCTGCTGCGGACGCGGGTGATCGCGCGCACGACGCACACGGAGAAGCCGATGGATGCTGCGGCACGTGTGCTCGTCGAGCTCATGGTGAGCTGCGAAATACTGCAATTTGTGAACGAAATTTGACTGTTTCTTTTCCAGAATGAAGGCGCGCTCACGCCGATGGCCATCTTCTCCACGAACGCAGAGGTGCGCGAGTTCAACAAGATCGTCGTCGATCTGCGCCACCTGAAGAGCTGCACCGTCGTCGCCGAGGACTCGGTGGAGAAGAATACGCGTGAGCAAGCTGAATCATTGTTATTTAGATAATTTTTTTTTCTAAGCTTAACTATTCCAAAAACTTTGCTAAACTTAACAATCATAGTTTCCAGTTGAGATGCTTTTTTTACAGATGGCGGGAAGAGAGGCGGAGGAGAGGGCGAGAAGGAGAAGCGGCGACGAGTGTACCAGCAGGCTGACTACGACGTGAGCCGCGCACCGAGCGAGCGGAGGAGGGAGTGGTGGAAGCGGACGAAGACGGGAAACGCCGAGGTGGACGCGGAGCGCGAGGAGGCGGACACGAACCGCGCAGCCGGGCTGGACAAGCATCTGCTGCTTGCTGAAAACGGTAGGGCGCCGCACGATCGAGGCCACCTGCTCATTTGCAAGCTTAACATATTTTTCCTCTCACTAGCACATGCATATGAGCTTCAAACACATCTTTTTTTGGGTTTTCAAGGGCGAGTGATGCTGCGGCGCAACCTCGATCCGCGCAACGGACTCGTCAACGGCGCCAGCGGCGTCCTGACGGAGATCATCAAGACCGCCGCTGAAGATGTCGTCGCTCTGCGGATCGCCTTCGACGGTCTCCAGGAGCACCTGATCGAGAAGGTACGAGAAGACCGTGGGGCAGCAAAAAATTTCTGCGATCTGCGAAATGCGGCTCTGCAGGTGAGCGCCACGTTCGACATCAGCGACGACGAGCAGCAGACGCGCTTCCAGTTCCCGGTGGTCATGGCCTTCGGCGCCACCGTCCACAAGTCACAGGTTGGTTTCGCCGCTCCTCGCAAGCTTACCTTTGCAATGTTCTCAGCAAAAAAAAATGTTAAGCTTAACTTACATTTCACGCTTGAACATCGTTTGCAGGGCATGACGCTGTCGGCAGCGATCGTGAGCACCGCCAACTTCTTCACGTCCGCGCCCGCGCAAGGCTTCGTCGCGCTCTCGCGCGTGCGCACGCTCGACACGCTCTTCCTCGTCGACCTGCACCCGGAGAAGATGGTGTGCTCGAAGGCGGCGCTGCGCAAGTACAACGAGCTGCGCGCCACCGTAGGACTGCCGGCCTTCGACGAGCCCATCGTGCGCAGGAAGGAGCCGCAGCAGCAGCAGCAACAGCAGGCTGCGGCTGGCAAGCCGCCGTCCGTGCGCACCTTCGCGAGCAGCGCCCGACTGCGTGTGCCTGTGGGCGTGGCGGCGGCTAACGAGCGCGCGCGCAATCCGAGGGCCGCGAGCAAGAGACGCGCAGCCGCAGCAGATGGTATTGGTGATCAGGTCAGACGAAGTGCCTGGAAACAATATAAGCTTAACTTTCAACGCACCTTCAGGCGCGACGCAAGCAAGCAACGAGCAAGGGCGCGCGAGCAGCTGCGGCGGCTGCAGACGCCGGCGACTCTGCAGACGGAGAGGTGCGCAAAACGGGGATGAAAGCTAAGCTTAACTTACTCATACTCCACTCTTCAGATCCTCCAGCTGAACAACACGGGCCACGACTGCTTCGTCATCGCCGCCGTAAATCTCATCCACAGCGTCGGCCCACTGCGCGCAGCCATCCTGGACGCAGCGCCCGTACTCGAAGGTGATCTATAATGAAAAAAAATTCCATAAAAAAACGGGACATTACAGTTGCTGGCGCAATGACGGACCGCATGCGCGAGCTGGTTTCGCTGCTGCGAGGCGAGCGGCGCGATGTGCTCAACCTGCAGCGCGCGTGCCAGCTACCCGCAGGCGTGGACGGAGACACGCGGGACGTGCTGTACCACGCGCTGCAGGACTTCGCCGAGGTCAATGATAAGGTAGGGAAAATGAACGCTAAGCTTAGCTTCGTTGAGCTTAAGCTTAACAATTTTGAGATCTTCAAGACGCTCGTGCAGCGTACGATGGTGTGCGCCGCCGGACATCGGGAGCAGCTGCCGAGGGAGAGCCTGCACAGGGTTAGCCATTGAAGCGCGAAAAAGAAAGTTATTTTGTCGGCAAACGACAAACTTGCAGCACCGTGTGGACGTGCAGCTGCTACCCGCGCAACACAGCTTCCGAGGCACGATCGATGCGCTCTACCGCGACAACCAGACGTACGGAGCGGCGTGCCAGCAGTGCGGAGCGCGCATTGTGGATGCGGAGACGGACGTCGAGATGGTGAGCTATCTAAAAGCTGCCATTTTTGCATCACCGCCTCACCTTCTGCAGCTGGGCACGCACGTCATCGTCGAGATTAACCGCGCCCGCTTCGTGCCCGGCCAGCCGCTGGAGCACAAGGATCTGTCCATCGAGGGCTGCAATGCGAAGCGGATGGCCGTGTTCGGTGAGCATATCTCGCAATCTTCACTGTTTTTTTTTGATTTTTTAAGCTTAAGTTGAACTCTGAAAGAACATTTTTGAGAAGGATAAGTCTCCACCTTTCAGGCATCCCGATGCGCATCGTCTGCTGCGTGCAGCACCTGGCGACGAGCGGCGGCGACGCGGGCCACTACGTCGTCTGGCGACGATCGAGGGCTGGCGGATGGACGATCGTTGACGACGGGCATCCAGCAGCGCAAGAGAGGCAGCTGCCCAGCAAGTTGCACAATGTGCACATCATCGTCTTCAAGCGAATCTGAATGATAAAATTTTAGATGCGCATAAATAATTATAACCCAAAGAAGATGACCAAATTTATAAGCTAAACAAATTATTAATATTTCCTTGTCAAAGAAAATGTTAGGCTTAAGAAACATAAGGGAAACCTGTCGAGTCTGGGAAAGAGTATGAAAGACGAGAGATTTTGAGTTCGACACTTGAAGTCTCGATGTCCCAGTTCATGTTGCTTCGCCTTCATCAGCAAGGATGTGCATCGAAGGGGTCTACATGTAGATGTAGAGTCGACCAAGAAGATGATCTGGTGCACGACTCCCATCCTCCCACCTCACCCTACCCCTTTCGTATCCCCGTCACTTCGTCCCTTGCTTGATCTTTCTTCCTCCCCAGTCTGAGTGCTCAATACGCTAATGCATCCGCGTCGCCGCTAATGTTTGCTGCCATATTGCGTAGCCGCCCATAGGATGTGAGCAGGCGAGAGTTCTTTGATGTTATAACAGAACACTTCACTTCTGGGACTGATCAAAGACGAAAACGAAGGGAAACAAGAAAAGAAAACGCCTTCTGATAAAGTGGGATTTTGATGGGGAAAACCAGGGGAAAGGAGAAGATGGTCGATTGAAGCCGGGTTTAATTGGAGAAACGGGGAAAGAGTGATTGAATCGATGATAAGTTATCCGCGATTCCACCACTGTCTGTGAAGCTGTTTAAATTCGTCAGAATCGTGCGAGCGGTAAAAGTTGCTCAGCCAGCTCTGAACACCGTGTACGGTACGGGGATGCTCGAAGGTGACGGTACGAAGGAGATGCTCGGCCATCTCGTTGCCCGATCGGGCCATGCGAGTGACGGAGTTGTCGGCGAATAGCTCTCTGCAATGGAAAGCGATAAATATTTGGTGCTGGTTTACATGTACAAGTTTTTCATCGTGTTTGCGCTGATGCTGAGTTTGTGAGAAGTCGGAATAGTTAAGCTTAACATTTCCAGAAAGATGATTTGGATATTTACCTCATCGACGTCATCATATCAATGACCTCGCGGTCCGAGTAGGCGAAGTACGGCTGTCTCTTCTTCTTCGCCTTGCCCGCCTCGCCGGTGGTCGACTGGCTCTTCTTGAGCTCACGCACCTCGCGCTCCAGCTGCGAGATGCGTGCCTGCAAAGTGTGAAATAGAATTCCAAGTGAAATGTTTGTGCAAGCATTTTGTTTTCTGCTGAAATTTGTTCTTCGCAGTGATTGTATTTACCTTGAGCAGCAACTTCTCTGCTTTGCAGCGAGTAAGCTTGCACGGCCCGTCCTCGTGCTGCTGCTCCTCCTGCTCGGCACGTCCCTGTATTGTTAACCTTGTCTCATGCTTAGAGGTATATGCTAAGCTTAACTCCTACTGTGATGTTACGCTCAACTATTTTTTAGAGTAGGGATTTCATCTTTCGTTTGAACATGACTTTGACTTGTAGATATAAAATGATAAGCTTAAATTTGGGCTATTTTCACAGCGTAAGTCTTACGCGCACCATCTCAATGCATTTTTCCCCCTTCTGGATATTCATTTTCCCATACATTTAAGGCCCTTGCCTACCTGCTTGGGCTGACTCTTGCCTTGCGCAAAGTCGTCGTCGCTGCTGACGGACGACGACGACGACTCCCGCTTCCTCTTCGTCGAAGCCTGGGTGTGTGAATGATGAAGTGTATGGTTACATATCGGGCGAACAGATGACAAACAACTTTTTTCCCGCTTTCACATTCTTCCCTTTAAAGATTGCTTCTATGAGTTGTGGGAAACTACCTTCTTCTTGTTCTTCCTCTCCTCACTCTCGCTCTCACTCTCGCTACGCTCCTCGTCTGCCTCCGAGCTGCTGGTGGTCGACGACGAGTCGCTGCCTCTCTGCGAGATGGCACGATGAAATAGCTTTTCCCGTTGTAAGATCGACTTTCGGGAAAATGTTAAGCTTAACTATTTCGAGAGATGTTAACCTTTTCTTTCGAAGTTTATGTGAGCATGTTTTGGAAATCTCTCGTGAGATCGATTACCTCTTCCTCCTCCTGAGTGGGCACGTATTCGTCGCTGTCGTCGAATGAGTCGTGAGACGGGCTGCGCTCGGGCTGCGGCTGCTGCAGCGTAATCGATTGCATTGTTATGTTGATTTGCCGATTTCAACTAGATGATGCGAAGACGGAAATGTCACGATGAGTAAGCTACCTGCTGGGTCGCGCTCGCGCGCGGCTGCTGGGAACGAGGAGCAGCGGCCCCTGCCTGGATGGCGCGCAGCTGGCGGAAGATGGCGTCGATGGTCGCTCTGCCGCCAAGTGAGCCATGGACGATCTTCGCCAGCAGCTGCAGAGACAGACTAAGTTAGGTCAACTAATGATTGGATGAAGCTGATCGCCTGTGCTGTTTAGATCACACTGATTGCCTGTGCTTACCGCGCAGCTGATGTGGCTGGAGCCGAGTTCAGGAGGGATAGGGAACACCTTGAGGACGAGCTTGACGAGATGCAGAAGCTTCTCTCTAAAAAAGTGTCCTGTTGAGGGGGTCATTGTTAAGCAGATGTTTGTTATTGATACCCTTATTCGTGTCTATCGAGCCAAACGTACTTGAAGTGAGCGACATCTACCAGCGATCCGAACAGCTCCGCCCTATCGATGCCGACGAGCGGAGCGATGCGGAGGATTTCGAGCGCCCAAGTGCGCGCAGACCAGAGGAGGCGCACCTCCGCTGCAAGGTTTGGATGGATATTTCGAAGGTGGAGGGGATCTTTCGTTTTTCTTTGCATTTATATTTCATATGAATTGTGACTTACTATTCGCGCCTGTTCCGTCCTTTTCGTTGGAAGCCATAGCAGAAGTTGGACTATGTTTTGCTACAAAAAAAGAGAAACTGCATAATCAAATGAACGAGAAATGAAACGCGATAATATGGGGAACGGAATGGGAAAGAGAGATGTTTAATTTAAAAAAGAAGTTATTGTTTTTCTTCACAAAAAAAATCAGGACTTGCACGTGGCGATAGTATAAGCGCCAAAAAAAAGGCTGCTTCATACAAGCTGGGGTAAAAATGAATCGCCTTCAAAAGAAGATGTGCAAGTTTTGATATCTATGCGCCATGAAAGCAAGGCGAAATTTGAGCTCTTTTCAAGCTGGCACGTTAACATTGAGAAAGAAACAAGAGAAAGGCGCAATATAAGACAAGTTTATTTATACAATAGGTGTGAGAGTCAGATCAGTGGTTACGGTAGGATTAAGAAAATGTTAAGCTTAACAATTCACAGTTAATCAATTTGTACTGTTAAGCTTAACACTTTTTTGGTGCTACCGTACTCACTGTCCTAACGCCTACACCTATCGTACAAATAAACCTGTCCATACCAAGACAGAAGCAAACGCGGAAAACACGAGCACTCTGCAACTCACGCGCTCCCGCTCAACGAGAGGGGAAGGGTGAACCTATCCTTATAAGCAGCATGGACATGTCACGGATGAAGAAACAATGGGAATGGAAACTCTCTTCGCGCGCCTTACTCTCTCTCTCTCTCTCTCGCAGATCTCCTCTGTCACCGCACCTCCCTTGCAGCACTCTCGCACCACGGTCAACCGCTCTCCCTGCTCCACTCTTCCTGCTCCACTCTCTCTGCAGACCCTCTCCGCAGACCTTCTCCGCAAGCCTTCTCTGCAGACCTTCTCCGCAGGCCTTCGGAGAAGGACCTCCAAATTTGGGTGGGATATATATGTTAGGATAGACTGCGAAAATGTCTGCGCAAAGGATGCAATTGCGAAGGGAACCGTACGAATTGACGCGAATGCTGCGTCAAAATACGGAGTTGTCGTGTTCCTGCGCATTTGCGCGCGGAAACACGCTGAATATGACAATTTGCGCGCATTTTCTGCGCGTTTTGTAGTGCAGAAATGCGCAAAAAAATGCGCCGAATTACCGCGCGGATTACGGTATACGAGCGAGCTTCCGCGCATTTTAAAAAAAAACTGAGGAGAATATGACGAGTTTACCTATACAATGGATGCAAGTATCAGCGCAATGATTACGGTAGTTTTCAAAAATGTTAAGCTTAACAAATCAACTTGATGCATACTGTATTTGTTTTTTTGTTTCTAATATGCGCGACGTCATAAATGCTTGAATTCGAAAAGTTAAGCGTAACATTTTTGAAAGCTACCGTACTCACTGTCCTAACACCTTCACCTATCGTATAGGTAAACCTGTCCATACCAAGACAGAAGCAAACGCGGAAAACACGAGCACTCTGCAACTCGCGCGCTCTCGCTCAACGAGAGGGGAAGGGTGAACCTATCCTTATAAGCAGCATGGAAATGTCACGGATGAAGAAACAATGGGAATGGAAACTCTCTTTGCGCGCCTTGCTCTCTCTCTCTCGCAGATCTCCTCTCTCACCGCACCTCTCTTGCAGCACTCTCGCACTACGGTCAACCGCTCTCCCTGCTCCACTCTTCTTGCTCCACTCTCTCTGCAGACCCTCTCCGCAGGCCTTCTCCACAGGCCTTCTCCGCAAGCCTTCTCCGCAAGCCTTCTCCGCAAGCCTTCTCCGCAGACCTTCGGAGTGGTCCTCCAAATTTGGAAGGAAAATATATCTTAGGAAAGACTGGAAAATGTCTGCGCAAAAGGTTGCAAATGATGAAGGGAATCCAACGAATTGAACGCTAATGCTGCGTCAAGATACGGTAATTTGTCGTGCTCCTGCTCATTTGCGCGCGGAAACACGCTAAATATGGCAATTTGCGCGCATTTTCTGCGCTACAAAATGCGCAGAAAATGCGCGCAAAGATGCGCCGAATTATCGTGCGGATTACGGTATATGAACGAGCTTTCGCGCATTTTAAAACGGGAAAAAAATGACCAGTTTATCTATACAATGGGCGCAAGTATTAGCGCAATGATTACGGTAGTTTTCAAAAATGTTAAGCTTAACAAATCAACTTGAGGCATACTGTTCCATCAGAAAACTTAAGCCTAACCCTTTCATTTGTGCATTAATTGCGTCATGATTTGTACATTGTTTTTTCGGGCGTTTTTGCCAGTGTCTAGCATGTGTGACGTCATAGATCATTAAATTAGAAAAGTTAGGCGTAACATTTTTGAGAGCTACCGTACTCACTGTTCTAACACCTACACCTATCGTATAGATAAACCTGTCCATACCAAGACAGAACCAATCGCGGAAAACACGTGCACTCTGCAACTCGCATATCGCGGAAGGGTGTCACGAATGAAGAAACAATGGGAATGAAAACTCTCTTGACGCGCAATTCTCTCTCTTACAGCTTGGCTCCTCGCACCTCTCTCCTCGCGCCACTTTCGCACCGCTCTCGCTCTACAGAAAATCGCTCTCTCTCAGTGCTGTCTGATTTTAGCACTTCGCGCAAGCCTTCTCCGCAGGCCTTCTTTGCAGGCCTTCGGATTTGACCCACAAATTCGGAGGCTTAGGCTTAGGCTTAGGCTTGGCTCGCTGACGCTATTTAGGTTTGGGTTTTTGAAATTTCAACAGCCAACTAAAATTTTTGGTAACTACTCCCTGCAACTTTTTTGTATATGCGTCTAAGCTCGCGATTCTTTTTCTGAACGTCTTCCCATCGCGAGCTGAGTCGATTGGTACAAAGATCAAAGATCAAAGATCACCGGAAGTATCAACCCCATAGGTGGTGCAAAGTGGCCTTTTTGTCTGTGTCTAACGGAAGTGACGTCATCACACCGGAAGTGGGCGGAGTCTTGGCACTGTGCCAAGTCCGATGTTAAGCTTAAGTGTGATGATAGTGTAACCTTTTGATCCACAAACACATGAAAACATGTTCAACACGTTGGAACATGTTTAACATGTTGAAACATGTTTAACACGTTGAAACATGTTTAACACTTTGAAACATGTTTAACACGTTGAAACATGTTTAACACGTTTAAACATGTTCAACACGTTGAAACACGTTTTGAAAGTTAAGCTTAGGTTATGACGTCATCATCTAAGCTTAAGTGATGACGTCATAAGTTGAGACAAACTTTTATTTACCATCGAAGACGCGCTCTCGAGCGCAGCGAGAGAGTGCGGCTGAGGAAGATGCAAACAGTAGAAAAATTAAGCTTAAGTTTTATTCCATTGTAAATACTTTTTAATAAACAATCTTGGCTTCACCAAGATTAAATAAAACTCCAGAAACCCTAACCCCCAACTCTTAGCCTATGCCTCATCCTAAGCATAAGCCTAAGCCTAAGCCCAAGCCTATGTCACCGATAGGAGGCTTTTCATTGCACCCTGAGGGGTGCAAATGAAAAAGAATGGCTATTTAGGTTTGATTGAAGACGCAATAAAACTCCAGAAATCCTCAAGACCAGAAACAAGACACGCTCTCTGGAAACGAAACGAAAGTACAATAAAACTCCAGAAATCCTCAAACCCTAAATGGCCTAACGTGCATTCCCTGCTCGTGACGTCATAACTTAAGCTTGCCATTTGTTCTGGGATGTAATCCAAATCCAAGGGGTGTTGGGGAGGGTTCAGTTCAGGGGATGTGGGAAGTCCAGTCCCGGGGCCGAGTTAGGTCCAGGACGAAAGACCGGGGGACGGTCATGTACGTTAGGCCATTTAGGGTTTGAGGATTTCTGGAGTTTTATTGTACTTTCGTTTCGTTTCCAGAGAGCGTGTCTTGTTTCTGGTCTTGAGGATTTCTGGAGTTTTATTGCGTCTTCAATCAAACCTAAATAGCCATTCTTTTTCATTTGCACCCCTCAGGGTGCAATGAAAAGCCTCCTATCGGTGACATAGGCTTGGGCTTAGGCTTAGGCTTATGCTTAGGATGAGGCATAGGCTAAGAGTTGGGGGTTAGGGTTAGGCTTAGGCTTAGGCTTAGGCTTAGGCTTAGGCTTAGGCTTAGGCTTAGGCTTAGGCTTAGGCTTAGGCTTAGGCTTAGGCTTAGGCTTAGGCTTAGGCTTAGGCTTAGGCTTAGGCTTAGGCTTAGGCTTAGGCTTAGGCTTAGGCTTAGGCTTAGGCTTAGGCTTAGGCTTAGGCTTAGGCTTAGGCTTAGGCTTAGGCTTAGGCTTAGGCTTAGGCTTAGGCTTAGGCTTAGGCTTAGGCTTAGGCTTAGGCTTAGGCTTAGGCTTAGGCTTAGGCTTAGGCTTAGGCTTAGGCTTAGGCTTAGGCTTAGGCTTAGGCTTAGGCTTAGGCTTAGGCTTAGGCTTAGGCTTAGGCTTAGGCTTAGGCTTAGGCTTAGGCTTAGGCTTAGGCTTAGGCTTAGGCTTAGGCTTAGGCTTAGGCTTAGGCTTAGGCTTAGGCTTAGGCTTAGGCTTAGGCTTAGGCTTAGGCTTAGGCTTAGGCTTAGGCTTAGGCTTAGGCTTAGGCTTAGGCTTAGGCTTAGGCTTAGGCTTAGGCTTAGGCTTAGGCTTAGGCTTAGGCTTAGGCTTAGGCTTAGGCTTAGGCTTAGGCTTAGGCTTAGGCTTAGGCTTAGGCTTAGGCTTAGGCTTAGGCTTAGGCTTAGGCTTAGGCTTAGGCTTAGGCTTAGGCTTAGGCTTAGGCTTAGGCTTAGGCTTAGGCTTAGGCTTAGGCTTAGGCTTAGGCTTAGGCTTAGGCTTAGGCTTAGGCTTAGGCTTAGGCTTAGGCTTAGGCTTAGGCTTAGGCTTAGGCTTAGGCTTAGGCTTAGGCTTAGGCTTAGGCTTAGGCTTAGGCTTAGGCTTAGGCTTAGGCTTAGGCTTAGGCTTAGGCTTAGGCTTAGGCTTAGGCTTAGGCTTAGGCTTAGGCTTAGGCTTAGGCTTAGGCTTAGGCTTAGGCTTAGGCTTAGGCTTAGGCTTAGGCTTAGGCTTAGGCTTAGGCTTAGGCTTAGGCTTAGGCTTAGGCTTAGGCTTAGGCTTAGGCTTAGGCTTAGGCTTAGGCTTAGGCTTAGGCTTAGGCTTAGGCTTAGGCTTAGGCTTAGGCTTAGGCTTAGGCTTAGGCTTAGGCTTAGGCTTAGGCTTAGGCTTAGGCTTAGGCTTAGGCTTAGGCTTAGGCTTAGGCTTAGGCTTAGGCTTAGGCTTAGGCTTAGGCTTAGGCTTAGGCTTAGGCTTAGGCTTAGGCTTAGGCTTAGGCTTAGGCTTAGGCTTAGGCTTAGGCTTAGGCTTAGGCTTAGGCTTAGGCTTAGGCTTAGGCTTAGGCTTAGGCTTAGGCTTAGGCTTAGGCTTAGGCTTAGGCTTAGGCTTAGGCTTAGGCTTAGGCTTAGGCTTAGGCTTAGGCTTAGGCTTAGGCTTAGGCTTAGGCTTAGGCTTAGGCTTAGGCTTAGGCTTAGGCTTAGGCTTAGGCTTAGGCTTAGGCTTAGGCTTAGGCTTAGGCTTAGGCTTAGGCTTAGGCTTAGGCTTAGGCTTAGGCTTAGGCTTAGGCTTAGGCTTAGGCTTAGGCTTAGGCTTAGGCTTAGGCTTAGGCTTAGGCTTAGGCTTAGGCTTAGGCTTAGGCTTAGGCTTAGGCTTAGGCTTAGGCTTAGGCTTAGGCTTAGGCTTAGGCTTAGGCTTAGGCTTAGGCTTAGGCTTAGGCTTAGGCTTAGGCTTAGGCTTAGGCTTAGGCTTAGGCTTAGGCTTAGGCTTAGGCTTAGGCTTAGGCTTAGGCTTAGGCTTAGGCTTAGGCTTAGGCTTAGGCTTAGGCTTAGGCTTAGGCTTAGGCTTAGGCTTAGGCTTAGGCTTAGGCTTAGGCTTAGGCTTAGGCTTAGGCTTAGGCTTAGGCTTAGGCTTAGGCTTAGGCTTAGGCTTAGGCTTAGGCTTAGGCTTAGGCTTAGGCTTAGGCTTAGGCTTAGGCTTAGGCTTAGGCTTAGGCTTAGGCTTAGGCTTAGGCTTAGGCTTAGGCTTAGGCTTAGGCTTAGGCTTAGGCTTAGGCTTAGGCTTAGGCTTAGGCTTAGGCTTAGGCTTAGGCTTAGGCTTAGGCTTAGGCTTAGGCTTAGGCTTAGGCTTAGGCTTAGGCTTAGGCTTAGGCTTAGGCTTAGGCTTAGGCTTAGGCTTAGGCTTAGGCTTAGGCTTAGGCTTAGGCTTAGGCTTAGGCTTAGGCTTAGGCTTAGGCTTAGGCTTAGGCTTAGGCTTAGGCTTAGGCTTAGGCTTAGGCTTAGGCTTAGGCTTAGGCTTAGGCTTAGGCTTAGGCTTAGGCTTAGGCTTAGGCTTAGGCTTAGGCTTAGGCTTAGGCTTAGGCTTAGGCTTAGGCTTAGGCTTAGGCTTAGGCTTAGGCTTAGGCTTAGGCTTAGGCTTAGGCTTAGGCTTAGGCTTAGGCTTAGGCTTAGGCTTAGGCTTAGGCTTAGGCTTAGGCTTAGGCTTAGGCTTAGGCTTAGGCTTAGGCTTAGGCTTAGGCTTAGGCTTAGGCTTAGGCTTAGGCTTAGGCTTAGGCTTAGGCTTAGGCTTAGGCTTAGGCTTAGGCTTAGGCTTAGGCTTAGGCTTAGGCTTAGGCTTAGGCTTAGGCTTAGGCTTAGGCTTAGGCTTAGGCTTAGGCTTAGGCTTAGGCTTAGGCTTAGGCTTAGGCTTAGGCTTAGGCTTAGGCTTAGGCTTAGGCTTAGGCTTAGGCTTAGGCTTAGGCTTAGGCTTAGGCTTAGGCTTAGGCTTAGGCTTAGGCTTAGGCTTAGGCTTAGGCTTAGGCTTAGGCTTAGGCTTAGGCTTAGGCTTAGGCTTAGGCTTAGGCTTAGGCTTAGGCTTAGGCTTAGGCTTAGGCTTAGGCTTAGGCTTAGGCTTAGGCTTAGGCTTAGGCTTAGGCTTAGGCTTAGGCTTAGGCTTAGGCTTAGGCTTAGGCTTAGGCTTAGGCTTAGGCTTAGGCTTAGGCTTAGGCTTAGGCTTAGGCTTAGGCTTAGGCTTAGGCTTAGGCTTAGGCTTAGGCTTAGGCTTAGGCTTAGGCTTAGGCTTAGGCTTAGGCTTAGGCTTAGGCTTAGGCTTAGGCTTAGGCTTAGGCTTAGGCTTAGGCTTAGGCTTAGGCTTAGGCTTAGGCTTAGGCTTAGGCTTAGGCTTAGGCTTAGGCTTAGGCTTAGGCTTAGGCTTAGGCTTAGGCTTAGGCTTAGGCTTAGGCTTAGGCTTAGGCTTAGGCTTAGGCTTAGGCTTAGGCTTAGGCTTAGGCTTAGGCTTAGGCTTAGGCTTAGGCTTAGGCTTAGGCTTAGGCTTAGGCTTAGGCTTAGGCTTAGGCTTAGGCTTAGGCTTAGGCTTAGGCTTAGGCTTAGGCTTAGGCTTAGGCTTAGGCTTAGGCTTAGGCTTAGGCTTAGGCTTAGGCTTAGGCTTAGGCTTAGGCTTAGGCTTAGGCTTAGGCTTAGGCTTAGGCTTAGGCTTAGGCTTAGGCTTAGGCTTAGGCTTAGGCTTAGGCTTAGGCTTAGGCTTAGGCTTAGGCTTAGGCTTAGGCTTAGGCTTAGGCTTAGGCTTAGGCTTAGGCTTAGGCTTAGGCTTAGGCTTAGGCTTAGGCTTAGGCTTAGGCTTAGGCTTAGGCTTAGGCTTAGGCTTAGGCTTAGGCTTAGGCTTAGGCTTAGGCTTAGGCTTAGGCTTAGGCTTAGGCTTAGGCTTAGGCTTAGGCTTAGGCTTAGGCTTAGGCTTAGGCTTAGGCTTAGGCTTAGGCTTAGGCTTAGGCTTAGGCTTAGGCTTAGGCTTAGGCTTAGGCTTAGGCTTAGGCTTAGGCTTAGGCTTAGGCTTAGGCTTAGGCTTAGGCTTAGGCTTAGGCTTAGGCTTAGGCTTAGGCTTAGGCTTAGGCTTAGGCTTAGGCTTAGGCTTAGGCTTAGGCTTAGGCTTAGGCTTAGGCTTAGGCTTAGGCTTAGGCTTAGGCTTAGGCTTAGGCTTAGGCTTAGGCTTAGGCTTAGGCTTAGGCTTAGGCTTAGGCTTAGGCTTAGGCTTAGGCTTAGGCTTAGGCTTAGGCTTAGGCTTAGGCTTAGGCTTAGGCTTAGGCTTAGGCTTAGGCTTAGGCTTAGGCTTAGGCTTAGGCTTAGGCTTAGGCTTAGGCTTAGGCTTAGGCTTAGGCTTAGGCTTAGGCTTAGGCTTAGGCTTAGGCTTAGGCTTAGGCTTAGGCTTAGGCTTAGGCTTAGGCTTAGGCTTAGGCTTAGGCTTAGGCTTAGGCTTAGGCTTAGGCTTAGGCTTAGGCTTAGGCTTAGGCTTAGGCTTAGGCTTAGGCTTAGGCTTAGGCTTAGGCTTAGGCTTAGGCTTAGGCTTAGGCTTAGGCTTAGGCTTAGGCTTAGGCTTAGGCTTAGGCTTAGGCTTAGGCTTAGGCTTAGGCTTAGGCTTAGGCTTAGGCTTAGGCTTAGGCTTAGGCTTAGGCTTAGGCTTAGGCTTAGGCTTAGGCTTAGGCTTAGGCTTAGGCTTAGGCTTAGGCTTAGGCTTAGGCTTAGGCTTAGGCTTAGGCTTAGGCTTAGGCTTAGGCTTAGGCTTAGGCTTAGGCTTAGGCTTAGGCTTAGGCTTAGGCTTAGGCTTAGGCTTAGGCTTAGGCTTAGGCTTAGGCTTAGGCTTAGGCTTAGGCTTAGGCTTAGGCTTAGGCTTAGGCTTAGGCTTAGGCTTAGGCTTAGGCTTAGGCTTAGGCTTAGGCTTAGGCTTAGGCTTAGGCTTAGGCTTAGGCTTAGGCTTAGGCTTAGGCTTAGGCTTAGGCTTAGGCTTAGGCTTAGGCTTAGGCTTAGGCTTAGGCTTAGGCTTAGGCTTAGGCTTAGGCTTAGGCTTAGGCTTAGGCTTAGGCTTAGGCTTAGGCTTAGGCTTAGGCTTAGGCTTAGGCTTAGGCTTAGGCTTAGGCTTAGGCTTAGGCTTAGGCTTAGGCTTAGGCTTAGGCTTAGGCTTAGGCTTAGGCTTAGGCTTAGGCTTAGGCTTAGGCTTAGGCTTAGGCTTAGGCTTAGGCTTAGGCTTAGGCTTAGGCTTAGGCTTAGGCTTAGGCTTAGGCTTAGGCTTAGGCTTAGGCTTAGGCTTAGGCTTAGGCTTAGGCTTAGGCTTAGGCTTAGGCTTAGGCTTAGGCTTAGGCTTAGGCTTAGGCTTAGGCTTAGGCTTAGGCTTAGGCTTAGGCTTAGGCTTAGGCTTAGGCTTAGGCTTAGGCTTAGGCTTAGGCTTAGGCTTAGGCTTAGGCTTAGGCTTAGGCTTAGGCTTAGGCTTAGGCTTAGGCTTAGGCTTAGGCTTAGGCTTAGGCTTAGGCTTAGGCTTAGGCTTAGGCTTAGGCTTAGGCTTAGGCTTAGGCTTAGGCTTAGGCTTAGGCTTAGGCTTAGGCTTAGGCTTAGGCTTAGGCTTAGGCTTAGGCTTAGGCTTAGGCTTAGGCTTAGGCTTAGGCTTAGGCTTAGGCTTAGGCTTAGGCTTAGGCTTAGGCTTAGGCTTAGGCTTAGGCTTAGGCTTAGGCTTAGGCTTAGGCTTAGGCTTAGGCTTAGGCTTAGGCTTAGGCTTAGGCTTAGGCTTAGGCTTAGGCTTAGGCTTAGGCTTAGGCTTAGGCTTAGGCTTAGGCTTAGGCTTAGGCTTAGGCTTAGGCTTAGGCTTAGGCTTAGGCTTAGGCTTAGGCTTAGGCTTAGGCTTAGGCTTAGGCTTAGGCTTAGGCTTAGGCTTAGGCTTAGGCTTAGGCTTAGGCTTAGGCTTAGGCTTAGGCTTAGGCTTAGGCTTAGGCTTAGGCTTAGGCTTAGGCTTAGGCTTAGGCTTAGGCTTAGGCTTAGGCTTAGGCTTAGGCTTAGGCTTAGGCTTAGGCTTAGGCTTAGGCTTAGGCTTAGGCTTAGGCTTAGGCTTAGGCTTAGGCTTAGGCTTAGGCTTAGGCTTAGGCTTAGGCTTAGGCTTAGGCTTAGGCTTAGGCTTAGGCTTAGGCTTAGGCTTAGGCTTAGGCTTAGGCTTAGGCTTAGGCTTAGGCTTAGGCTTAGGCTTAGGCTTAGGCTTAGGCTTAGGCTTAGGCTTAGGCTTAGGCTTAGGCTTAGGCTTAGGCTTAGGCTTAGGCTTAGGCTTAGGCTTAGGCTTAGGCTTAGGCTTAGGCTTAGGCTTAGGCTTAGGCTTAGGCTTAGGCTTAGGCTTAGGCTTAGGCTTAGGCTTAGGCTTAGGCTTAGGCTTAGGCTTAGGCTTAGGCTTAGGCTTAGGCTTAGGCTTAGGCTTAGGCTTAGGCTTAGGCTTAGGCTTAGGCTTAGGCTTAGGCTTAGGCTTAGGCTTAGGCTTAGGCTTAGGCTTAGGCTTAGGCTTAGGCTTAGGCTTAGGCTTAGGCTTAGGCTTAGGCTTAGGCTTAGGCTTAGGCTTAGGCTTAGGCTTAGGCTTAGGCTTAGGCTTAGGCTTAGGCTTAGGCTTAGGCTTAGGCTTAGGCTTAGGCTTAGGCTTAGGCTTAGGCTTAGGCTTAGGCTTAGGCTTAGGCTTAGGCTTAGGCTTAGGCTTAGGCTTAGGCTTAGGCTTAGGCTTAGGCTTAGGCTTAGGCTTAGGCTTAGGCTTAGGCTTAGGCTTAGGCTTAGGCTTAGGCTTAGGCTTAGGCTTAGGCTTAGGCTTAGGCTTAGGCTTAGGCTTAGGCTTAGGCTTAGGCTTAGGCTTAGGCTTAGGCTTAGGCTTAGGCTTAGGCTTAGGCTTAGGCTTAGGCTTAGGCTTAGGCTTAGGCTTAGGCTTAGGCTTAGGCTTAGGCTTAGGCTTAGGCTTAGGCTTAGGCTTAGGCTTAGGCTTAGGCTTAGGCTTAGGCTTAGGCTTAGGCTTAGGCTTAGGCTTAGGCTTAGGCTTAGGCTTAGGCTTAGGCTTAGGCTTAGGCTTAGGCTTAGGCTTAGGCTTAGGCTTAGGCTTAGGCTTAGGCTTAGGCTTAGGCTTAGGCTTAGGCTTAGGCTTAGGCTTAGGCTTAGGCTTAGGCTTAGGCTTAGGCTTAGGCTTAGGCTTAGGCTTAGGCTTAGGCTTAGGCTTAGGCTTAGGCTTAGGCTTAGGCTTAGGCTTAGGCTTAGGCTTAGGCTTAGGCTTAGGCTTAGGCTTAGGCTTAGGCTTAGGCTTAGGCTTAGGCTTAGGCTTAGGCTTAGGCTTAGGCTTAGGCTTAGGCTTAGGCTTAGGCTTAGGCTTAGGCTTAGGCTTAGGCTTAGGCTTAGGCTTAGGCTTAGGCTTAGGCTTAGGCTTAGGCTTAGGCTTAGGCTTAGGCTTAGGCTTAGGCTTAGGCTTAGGCTTAGGCTTAGGCTTAGGCTTAGGCTTAGGCTTAGGCTTAGGCTTAGGCTTAGGCTTAGGCTTAGGCTTAGGCTTAGGCTTAGGCTTAGGCTTAGGCTTAGGCTTAGGCTTAGGCTTAGGCTTAGGCTTAGGCTTAGGCTTAGGCTTAGGCTTAGGCTTAGGCTTAGGCTTAGGCTTAGGCTTAGGCTTAGGCTTAGGCTTAGGCTTAGGCTTAGGCTTAGGCTTAGGCTTAGGCTTAGGCTTAGGCTTAGGCTTAGGCTTAGGCTTAGGCTTAGGCTTAGGCTTAGGCTTAGGCTTAGGCTTAGGCTTAGGCTTAGGCTTAGGCTTAGGCTTAGGCTTAGGCTTAGGCTTAGGCTTAGGCTTAGGCTTAGGCTTAGGCTTAGGCTTAGGCTTAGGCTTAGGCTTAGGCTTAGGCTTAGGCTTAGGCTTAGGCTTAGGCTTAGGCTTAGGCTTAGGCTTAGGCTTAGGCTTAGGCTTAGGCTTAGGCTTAGGCTTAGGCTTAGGCTTAGGCTTAGGCTTAGGCTTAGGCTTAGGCTTAGGCTTAGGCTTAGGCTTAGGCTTAGGCTTAGGCTTAGGCTTAGGCTTAGGCTTAGGCTTAGGCTTAGGCTTAGGCTTAGGCTTAGGCTTAGGCTTAGGCTTAGGCTTAGGCTTAGGCTTAGGCTTAGGCTTAGGCTTAGGCTTAGGCTTAGGCTTAGGCTTAGGCTTAGGCTTAGGCTTAGGCTTAGGCTTAGGCTTAGGCTTAGGCTTAGGCTTAGGCTTAGGCTTAGGCTTAGGCTTAGGCTTAGGCTTAGGCTTAGGCTTAGGCTTAGGCTTAGGCTTAGGCTTAGGCTTAGGCTTAGGCTTAGGCTTAGGCTTAGGCTTAGGCTTAGGCTTAGGCTTAGGCTTAGGCTTAGGCTTAGGCTTAGGCTTAGGCTTAGGCTTAGGCTTAGGCTTAGGCTTAGGCTTAGGCTTAGGCTTAGGCTTAGGCTTAGGCTTAGGCTTAGGCTTAGGCTTAGGCTTAGGCTTAGGCTTAGGCTTAGGCTTAGGCTTAGGCTTAGGCTTAGGCTTAGGCTTAGGCTTAGGCTTAGGCTTAGGCTTAGGCTTAGGCTTAGGCTTAGGCTTAGGCTTAGGCTTAGGCTTAGGCTTAGGCTTAGGCTTAGGCTTAGGCTTAGGCTTAGGCTTAGGCTTAGGCTTAGGCTTAGGCTTAGGCTTAGGCTTAGGCTTAGGCTTAGGCTTAGGCTTAGGCTTAGGCTTAGGCTTAGGCTTAGGCTTAGGCTTAGGCTTAGGCTTAGGCTTAGGCTTAGGCTTAGGCTTAGGCTTAGGCTTAGGCTTAGGCTTAGGCTTAGGCTTAGGCTTAGGCTTAGGCTTAGGCTTAGGCTTAGGCTTAGGCTTAGGCTTAGGCTTAGGCTTAGGCTTAGGCTTAGGCTTAGGCTTAGGCTTAGGCTTAGGCTTAGGCTTAGGCTTAGGCTTAGGCTTAGGCTTAGGCTTAGGCTTAGGCTTAGGCTTAGGCTTAGGCTTAGGCTTAGGCTTAGGCTTAGGCTTAGGCTTAGGCTTAGGCTTAGGCTTAGGCTTAGGCTTAGGCTTAGGCTTAGGCTTAGGCTTAGGCTTAGGCTTAGGCTTAGGCTTAGGCTTAGGCTTAGGCTTAGGCTTAGGCTTAGGCTTAGGCTTAGGCTTAGGCTTAGGCTTAGGCTTAGGCTTAGGCTTAGGCTTAGGCTTAGGCTTAGGCTTAGGCTTAGGCTTAGGCTTAGGCTTAGGCTTAGGCTTAGGCTTAGGCTTAGGCTTAGGCTTAGGCTTAGGCTTAGGCTTAGGCTTAGGCTTAGGCTTAGGCTTAGGCTTAGGCTTAGGCTTAGGCTTAGGCTTAGGCTTAGGCTTAGGCTTAGGCTTAGGCTTAGGCTTAGGCTTAGGCTTAGGCTTAGGCTTAGGCTTAGGCTTAGGCTTAGGCTTAGGCTTAGGCTTAGGCTTAGGCTTAGGCTTAGGCTTAGGCTTAGGCTTAGGCTTAGGCTTAGGCTTAGGCTTAGGCTTAGGCTTAGGCTTAGGCTTAGGCTTAGGCTTAGGCTTAGGCTTAGGCTTAGGCTTAGGCTTAGGCTTAGGCTTAGGCTTAGGCTTAGGCTTAGGCTTAGGCTTAGGCTTAGGCTTAGGCTTAGGCTTAGGCTTAGGCTTAGGCTTAGGCTTAGGCTTAGGCTTAGGCTTAGGCTTAGGCTTAGGCTTAGGCTTAGGCTTAGGCTTAGGCTTAGGCTTAGGCTTAGGCTTAGGCTTAGGCTTAGGCTTAGGCTTAGGCTTAGGCTTAGGCTTAGGCTTAGGCTTAGGCTTAGGCTTAGGCTTAGGCTTAGGCTTAGGCTTAGGCTTAGGCTTAGGCTTAGGCTTAGGCTTAGGCTTAGGCTTAGGCTTAGGCTTAGGCTTAGGCTTAGGCTTAGGCTTAGGCTTAGGCTTAGGCTTAGGCTTAGGCTTAGGCTTAGGCTTAGGCTTAGGCTTAGGCTTAGGCTTAGGCTTAGGCTTAGGCTTAGGCTTAGGCTTAGGCTTAGGCTTAGGCTTAGGCTTAGGCTTAGGCTTAGGCTTAGGCTTAGGCTTAGGCTTAGGCTTAGGCTTAGGCTTAGGCTTAGGCTTAGGCTTAGGCTTAGGCTTAGGCTTAGCTTAGGCTTAGGCTTAGGCTTAGGCTTAGGCTTAGGCTTAGGCTTAGGCTTAGGCTTAGGCTTAGGCTTAGGCTTAGGCTTAGGCTTAGGCTTAGGCTTAGGCTTAGGCTTAGGCTTAGGCTTAGGCTTAGGCTTAGGCTTAGGCTTAGGCTTAGGCTTAGGCTTAGGCTTAGGCTTAGGCTTAGGCTTAGGCTTAGGCTTAGGCTTAGGCTTAGGCTTAGGCTTAGGCTTAGGCTTAGGCTTAGGCTTAGGCTTAGGCTTAGGCTTAGCTTAGGCTTAGGCTTAGGCTTAGGCTTAGGCTTAGGCTTAGGCTTAGGCTTAGGCTTAGGCTTAGGCTTAGGCTTAGGCTTAGGCTTAGGCTTAGGCTTAGGCTTAGGCTTAGGCTTAGGCTTAGGCTTAGGCTTAGGCTTAGGCTTAGGCTTAGGCTTAGGCTTAGCTTAGGCTTAGGCTTAGGCTTAGGCTTAGGCTTAGGCTTAGGCTTAGGCTTAGGCTTAGGCTTAGGCTTAGGCTTAGGCTTAGGCTTAGGCTTAGGCTTAGGCTTAGGCTTAGGCTTAGGCTTAGGCTTAGGCTTAGGCTTAGGCTTAGGCTTAGGCTTAGGCTTAGGCTTAGGCTTAGGCTTAGGCTTAGGCTTAGGCTTAGGCTTAGGCTTAGGCTTAGGCTTAGGCTTAGGCTTAGGCTTAGGCTTAGGCTTAGGCTTAGGCTTAGGCTTAGGCTTAGGCTTAGGCTTAGGCTTAGGCTTAGGCTTAGGCTTAGGCTTAGGCTTAGGCTTAGGCTTAGGCTTAGGCTTAGGCTTAGGCTTAGGCTTAGGCTTAGGCTTAGGCTTAGGCTTAGGCTTAGGCTTAGGCTTAGGCTTAGGCTTAGGCTTAGGCTTAGGCTTAGGCTTAGGCTTAGGCTTAGGCTTAGGCTTAGGCTTAGGCTTAGCTTAGGCTTAGGCTTAGGCTTAGGCTTAGGCTTAGGCTTAGGCTTAGGCTTAGGCTTAGGCTTAGGCTTAGGCTTAGGCTTAGGCTTAGGCTTAGGCTTAGGCTTAGGCTTAGGCTTAGGCTTAGGCTTAGGCTTAGGCTTAGGCTTAGGCTTAGGCTTAGGCTTAGGCTTAGGCTTAGGCTTAGGCTTAGGCTTAGGCTAGGCTTAGGCTTAGGCTTAGGCTTAGGCTTAGGCTTAGGCTTAGGCTTAGGCTTAGGCTTAGGCTTAGGCTTAGGCTTAGGCTTAGGCTTAGGCTTAGGCTTAGGCTTAGGCTTAGGCTTAGGCTTAGGCTTAGGCTTAGGCTTAGGCTTAGGCTTAGGCTTAGGCTTAGGCTTAGGCTTAGGCTTAGGCTTAGGCTTAGGCTTAGGCTTAGGCTTAGGCTTAGGCTTAGGCTTAGGCTTAGGCTTAGGCTTAGGCTTAGGCTTAGGCTTAGGCTTAGGCTTAGGCTTAGGCTTAGGCTTAGGCTTAGGCTTAGGCTTAGGCTTAGGCTTAGGCTTAGGCTTAGGCTTAGGCTTAGGCTTAGGCTTAGGCTTAGGCTTAGGCTTAGGCTTAGGCTTAGGCTTAGGCTTAGGCTTAGGCTTAGGCTTAGGCTTAGGCTTAGGCTTAGGCTTAGGCTTAGGCTTAGGCTTAGGCTTAGGCTTAGGCTTAGGCTTAGGCTTAGGCTTAGGCTTAGGCTTAGGCTTAGGCTTAGGCTTAGGCTTAGGCTTAGGCTTAGGCTTAGGCTTAGGCTTAGGCTTAGGCTTAGGCTTAGGCTTAGGCTTAGGCTTAGGCTTAGGCTTAGGCTTAGGCTTAGGCTTAGGCTCTAGGCTTAGGCTTAGGCTTAGGCTTAGGGCTTAGGCTTAGGCTTAGGCTTAGGCTTAGGCTTAGGCTTAGGCTTAGGCTTAGGCTTAGCTTAGGCTTAGGCTTAGGCTTAGGCTTAGGCTTAGGCTTAGGCTTAGGCTTAGGCTTAGGCTTAGGCTTAGGCTTAGGCTTAGGCTTAGGCTTAGGCTTAGGCTTAGGCTTAGGCTTAGGCTTAGGCTTAGGCTTAGGCTTAGGCT